>JAMPIV010006750.1:80000-705263 GCA_024509875.1 Oreohelix idahoensis
GATCCAGAGTCCCACAAGTAAACATTTATAACACATAAGGAAGGGAAACCCGAGGCCTGTAAACATTTATAACACATAAGGAAGGGAAACCCCAGGCCTGTAAACATTTATAACACATAAGGAAGGGAAACCCCAGGCCTGTAAACATTTATAACACATAAGGTAAACATTTAAACCCAGGGCCTGTAAACATTTATAACACATAAGGAAGGGAAACCCCAGGCCTGTAAACATTTATAACACATAAGGAAGGGAAACCCCAGGCCTGTAAACATTTATAACACATAAGGAAGGGAAACCCCAGGCCTGTAAACATTTATAACACATAAGGAAGGGAAACCCCAGGCCTGTAAACATTTATAACACATAAGGAAGGGAAACCCCAGGCCTGTAAACATTTATAACACATAAGGAAGGGAAACCCCAGGCCTGTAAACAGTAAATAACCCCAGGCCTGTAAACATTTATAACACATAAGGAAGGGAAACCCCAGGCCTGTAAACATTTATAACACATAAGGAAGGGAAACCCCAGGCCTGTAAACATTTATAACACATAAGGAAGGGAAACCCCAGGCCTGTAAACATTTATAACACATAAGGAAGGGAAACCCCAGGCCTGTAAACATTTATAACACATAAGGAAGGGAAACCCGAGGCCTGTAAGGGAAACCCCAGGCCTGTAAACATTTATAACACATAAGGAAGGGAAACCCCAGGCCTGTAAACATTTATAACACATAAGGAAGGGAAACCCCAGGCCTGTAAACATTTATAACACATAAGGAAGGGAAACCCCAGGCCTGTAAACATTTATAACACATAAGGAAGGGAAACCCCAGGCCTGTAAACATTTATAACACATAAGGAAGGGAAACCCGAGGCCTGTAAACATTTATAACACATAAGGAAGGGAAACCCGAGGCCTGTAAACATTTATAACACATAAGGAAGGGAAACCCGAGGTCTGTAAACATTTATAACACATAAGGAAGGGAGACCCGAGGCCTGTAAACAGTAAATAAATATTAGACAAACATAAAGGTATGTTTTCAGTCACTCGTAAGAAATAAAGAAGTAGAACACTAGACAACAGAAAAACAACAGACGTGAGTGGCTTACACAGGACTCGAACCAGTACCTTCTGTGTGGCAACCCCGCCTAGCTATGCAAGCGAAGCACACTATCCTCCCTGCCATCTAATGTGACCCGTCATCGAAGCATCATTTTTGGTGATGCCTAGTCTTCTATCATTTACTAGACACAGTATTAAGGTCTTTGTCTTGTGTAGTCTGACCTATACTGTATAATAGGGGAACAACAGAAGTGATTGCGTCATTAATAGGCTGGACTGCCCATGGTAAATTTCTGGTGTTATGTGTTGCGGGTCGCACTAGTGACCCGTCATCGAAGCATCATATTTGATGATGCCTAGATGGCAGGGAGGATAGTGTGATTCGCTTGCATAGCTAGGCGGGGTTGTCGCATGGAAGGTCCTGGGTTCGAGTCCTGGGTAAGCCACTCACGTCTGTTGTTTTTCTGTTGTCTAGTTTTCTACTTCTTTATTTCTTACGAGTGCCTGAAAACATACCTTTATGTTTGTCTAATATTTATTTACCACACAAGTAACACTGACTTGACATGTGCATTCTCTCGATGCCCTTAGTGATAATTTGGTTTCAATGTCAGATAATTATAACTGATTTCAACATCTTAAATGTTATTAACACTCACAACGTTGTCGTTTCAGGTCACCACCATGACGATGATGCGTCTATTACGTCCTCCCAAGAAAATTTTGATCCGGAAGAGGACATGGACATGTGTGACGAAACCGTCAAGCATATGGACGATGACGACAGCGACGACGAGAAGAGAAACGAAGACGACAGTTGCAATAACAGCAGTGACAGCAGCAAGCAAGGCAAGCCCAGGCGAGCTAGGACAGCGTTTACGTACGAGCAGCTGGTGGCGCTGGAGAACAAGTTCAAAACTACCAGATATCTGTCTGTGTGTGAGCGACTGAACCTAGCCCTCAGTCTGAACCTCACAGAGACGCAGGTGAGTCACATTGCTATCAGCAAATAAATACAATAGAAACACGATGTACGAGCCATTAAAACATGACAGTTATTTTTTTTTTTTTTTTTTTTTTTCTTAACCAGCGGCACTTGGGCTTTCAGCCCTTTGGCCCAATGACATATCATTGCGAGGCATTATCAAAAAAAGTGTCCGATGGCACCAATCTCCTTGCTGTCACCCGGGGTGGACCGCCCCGTGCCACACCTCTTAGTACGCCTCTGATTCTAAACACTAAATCAAATACAATGCAAATACTCAAGGATAAATCATGAAGCCATATAACATAAATATATAACACTAAATGTATTTATATCACTTGCAAATTAATTTATTTCGTAAATGTCCCGCAAAGTTAAAATTAAAAATTACAGTTAACACCATAATTATAACCGAAGATTAGGCTGGACAGCGTAGATTCTCCCGAGATGGTGGATGAGCGGAGGCTCAATTGATACTATTCCACATTCCTCCGATTTCTGTAAGACAAAAAAGTGAGTCATATTTCAAGCTGCTGTTGGAAGAAATGTGGAGGACTACAGTAACACGTGGTGAAGGGTGAGTTAAAAAAAAAAAAGAGAAAAAGTTACGTGTCTTACTAGAACAAAAGACCACGAAAATGGCCCCCGTCGAGACCACAAGGCCTTCGTCAGGGAAAGGAAAGGAAGCGAGAACTAGATAAGAAACATGAGAAAATAAATACAATGAATGCAACCCAAGAATGCCGCTGGCTGGTGATGATGCAATGAATACGGGACAATGCTGTTGTAGTTGTTGTAATATGATTTTTGCTTCGTTATCAAGAACCTATCCACCAGAAAAAATATTTATAGAATGTGTGATTCCTATACATTATATACACACATTGGGATTCTCGCCGGTGCTACGGAGTTCGTGCACTGCGCTGAGATCCTCATTGTGTGATCTAAGGGAGGAGATCGGAGCACTGATGGCGTTGTCCGTGTGCAATGAAGATAGTCCTTAAGAAAAAAACCAAACCAAAGCCATGAGGCTCGCTCCGTGCAACCAAATCATAAGGTCTGTCGGTTATATTAGATTGCGTGTACTATATATAAAGGACCTTTGCGGTCTGGTATAAGAGTAACAATTCTAGTAGAGATCATGCAGTCACCCCTGTGATGTTGGTTGTTAATGAAACTGTCATATATTATATCCATGTTACCGTGACCGTACCACTAAGGTAAGGAGCAACAGTAAAATACTATTTCCCTAAATAGCTGCACCACTTCCATACAAATGCACAGGGTTAACTTACATCAAACGCATCTGATGGTATACTGTTATTTGTTGCCACGGAAACGGCAGCTATATGAGATTTTAATCCTTTGTTTGAATTTACTAACTTTGTTTTTATTTGTTGAGTTATGAGCACCAAAGTTGAAATGGTAGCCCATCTTTGTATTTTTAAAACGTTTGTCAGATTAGGTTTTTGATAACTTTACTAGATTCCGAGATATAGAACTTTAAATTTAGTATCTAAAAAAAGTAGCACATTTTTCAAAATGTCACGTTATTTACAATAAATCACAATATTGATAAGATATTAGAAATCTGACGAAAGTTTTATATTGCAGTGGAAAGCGTCTGTGCCAAATCTTAACTTCCCTTCTTCTTCTCCTTTTTTCTTCTTCTTCTCTCTTCTTTCTTCTTCTTTCTTCTTTTCTTCTATCTTTTTTTCTTCTTCCTTCTTCTTTCTTCTTTTCGCCTTATTGTTTCTTCTTCTTCTCTTCTTCTTTCTTTTTTCCCCCTTCTTTCCTTTCTTCTCTTTCTTCTCTTTTCTTCCTCTGTTTCTTCTCTTTCTTCCGCCCCTTCTCTCTTTTTTTCTTCTTTTCTTTTTCTTCTTTTCTTTCTCTTCTTTTTTCCTTTTCTCCCCCTCTTCTTCTCCTTTTCCCTTTCTTCCCCTCTCCCTTTCCCTTCTTTTTTCCTTCTTCTCCCCCTTCTTCTTCTCTTCTTTTTTCTTTTTCCTTCTCCCTTCCCCCTCCTTCCTCTTCTTCTTTTCTTCTCTTTCTTCTTTCCCTTTCTCCTTCTCCCTTCCTCTTCTCCCTTTCTTCTCTCTCCTTTCTCTTTCTTCCCCTTCCTAATTTTCTTCTTTTTCTTCTTTTCCTTCTTTTTTCCTTCTTCTCCCTTTTTTCCTTTCTTCTCTCTTTTTCTTCCCCTTTTTTCTTTCTTCTCCTCTTCTTTTTTTCTTCTTCCTTTCCCCTTCTTTCTTTTTTTCTTCCCCTTTTCTTCCTTCTTCCTTTTCCCTCTTTTCTTTCTCTCTTCCCTTTCTCTCTTCCTTCTTCTCCTTCCCTTCTTCTCTCTCTCCTTTTCCCTCCCTTCTTCTCTTTCCTTCTCTTTCTTCTTTTTCCTTCTCTTCTTCCTCCCTTTCTTCTTTCCTTCTCCCCTCCCCTTCTTCTTTTCCCTTCTTCTCTTTCTTCTTTCCTTCTTTCTTCTTTCCTTCCCTTCCCCTCTCTTCTTCTTCCCTTTTTTTTTTTTTCTTTTTCTTTTCTTTTCTCTTCTTCCTCTTTTTCTTCTCCTTTCTTTCTTCTTCCCTTTTTTTCTTCTTTTTTTCCTTCTTCTTCTTTTTCTTCTTTTCTTTCCCCTTCTTTCCTTCTTCCCTTCTCTCTTTCTTCTTCTTTTCCCCTCTTCTCTCTTCCTCTTCTTCCCCCCCCCCCTCCCCCCCCTTCTTTCTTTCTTTTTTCTTCCCCCCTTTCTTCTCTCTCCTTTTCTTCCCCTCTTTTTTTTCTTCTTCCCCCCCCCTCTATTCCTTCCCCTTCTTTCTTCTTTCTTTTTCCTTTTCTTCTTCTCTTTCTTCTTTCTTTTTCTCTTTCCCTTCCTTCTTTTTTTTTTTCCCCTTCTTTTTTTCTTCTTCTCCTTCCTTTTTTTTTCTTCCCTTCTTCTTTTTCTTTTTTCTCCCTCCTTTTTCTTCCCTCTTTTCTTCTTTCTTTCTCTTTTTCTTCTCTCTTCTTCTTTTCTCCTTCTTTCTTCTTCTTTTCTTTTCTTTTTCTTTTTTTTTTTTTCTCTCTCCCCCTTTTTCTTCTTTTTCCTTTCCCTTCTTCTTCCCCTTCTTTCTTTTTCTCTCCTTTCTTTCTTTTCCTTTTTTCTTCCCCCCCTTTCCCCTTCTTCTTCTTCTCTTTTCTTCTTCTTTTTCTTCTTCCCCCCTTCTCTTTCTTTTTCTTTTTTTCCTCTTCTTTTCCTTTTCTCCTTTTTTTCTTTTCCTTCTCTTTTCTTCTTTTTCTTTTTTTTCTCTTCCTTTCTTCTTCTTTTTTTTTCTTTCTTTCTTCCTTTCCCCTCTTCTTTTTTCTTTCTTTCTCTCTTCCTCTTCCCTCTTCCCTTCTCCTTTTTCTTCCCTTCTTCCCCTTTTTTTCCTCTTCTTTTTTCCCTTCTTTTTTTTTTTCTTCTCTCCTTTTCTTCTTTTCTCTCTTCTTTTTCTTTTTTTTTTTTTTTTTTCTCCTTTTTTTTTCTCTTTTTCTTTTCCTTTTCTTCTCTTCTTCTTCCTCCTTTTTCCTTTTCTTCTTTTTTTTTTTTTCTTCTTCTTTTTCCTCTTCCTCACTTTCCTCTCCTCTCTTTTTTTTTTCTTTTTCTTCTTCTTTTTCTTCTTCTTTTCCCCTTTTCTTTCTTTTTTTTCTCCTTCTCTTCCCTTTTCCCCTCTCTTCTTCCCTTCTTTCCCTCTTCCCTTTCTTCTCTTTCTTCTTTTTTCTTTCTTCTTTTTCTTCTTTTCTTTCTTCCTCTTCTTTTTTTTTCTTTTTTTTCTTCCCTTCTTCCTTCTTCTTCCCCCTTCTTTCCCCTTCCTTTTTTTTTTTTTTTCCCCCCCTTTTCTTCCTTTTTTTTTTTCTTCTCTTTCTTCCCCCTTCTTCTTCCCCTCTCTTCTTTCTCTCCCCCTTTTTCTTTCCTTCCTCTTTTCCCTCCTTCCCTTTCCTCCCCTTCTTTTCCTTTTCTTTTCCCTTTTCTCTCTCCCCCCCCCTCCTCCTTTTTCTTCTTTCCTTCATCCCTCTTCCTCCTTTTTCTTCTTTCTCCTTTTCTTCCTTCTTTCCCTTTTCCTTTTCTGCCTCCTTTTTTTCCTTTTTTCTTCTTTCCTTTCCCTTTTTTCCCTCCCTTCTTTTCTTCCTTTTTTTCTTTTTTTTTTTTTCTCTTCCTCCTTCTTCCCCTCTTTTTTCTCTCCCTCCTTCTTCCTTTTTTTCTTCTTCTCTCCTTTTCCCCCCCCTCTTCTTCTCTTCTTCTTTTTTCTTCCTTTCTCTTCTCTCTCTCTTTTCTTCCCCCCTTTTCTTCCCTTTTCCTTCCCCCCCTCTCTTCTCTTTTTTTTTTTCTTTCTCTTCTTCCCTTCCCCTTTTTTTTTCCTCCCTCCCTTTTTTCCCCTCTCCTTTTCTTCTTTTTTCCTTTTCCTCCTCTTTCTTTCTTCTTTCTTCTTTTTTCCTTTCCTCCCCCTTTTTTTCCCCCCTCTTTCTCCTCTTCCTTCTCTTCTTTCCCTTCTTTTCTCTTTTTCTTCCCTTTTTTTCCCCTTTCCTCTTTTCTTTTCCCCCCCTTTTCCTTTTCCCCCTTTTCCTTCTTTTCCTCTTTTTTTCCCCCCCCTTCTCTTCCTTTTCCCCTTCTTCCTTTCTTCTTTTCTTTCTTTCTCCTTTCTCTTCCTTTCTTTTCCCTTCTTTCTCTTTTTTCTTTTTTCCTTTTTTTTTTTTCTTTTTTTTTTTTTTTCTTATTTTCTTTCTTTTTTTTTTTTTTTTTTTTTCTTTTTTTTTTTTTTTCTTTTTTTCTTTCTACTTCTTTTTTTTTTTTTCTCTTCCCTTTTTCCTTCTTCTTTTTTCTCTTCCCCTCCCCTTTTTTTTTTTCTTCTTCTTCTTTTCCTCCTTCTTCTTTTCCCCTTTCTTTTCTCCCTTTTTTCCTCTTCCCTCCTCCCCTTTCCCTCCCCTCTTCTTTTTTCCCCTTTTCTCCTTCTTTCCCCCTTTTCCCCCTTCTTTTCTTTTTTCCTTCCCTTCTTTTTCCCCCTTTCTTCCCTTTTTCCCTTTTCCCCCCCCCCCCTTCCCTTCTCCTCCCCCCCCCCTTCCCTTCTTTTTCCTTTTTTTCCTTTCTCTTCTTTTTTCTTTTTCCTTCTTCTTTTTCTTTTTCCCTCTCCTTCTTTCCTTTTTCCCCTATCTTCTTTCCCCTTCTTTCCTCTTTTCCCCCTTTTTTTTTTTTTTCTTCTCTTTTTTCTTTCCCTCTTCTCCTTCCCCCCTTTTTTTTTTCTTCTTCTTTTTTTCCTCTTTCCCCCCTTCCTCTTTTTTTCCCCCCCTTTCCTCCCCTTTTTTTTTTTTCTCTCTTCCTTCTTCTTTCTTCTTTCTTTTCCCCTTCTCTTTTCCTTTCTCTCTCTTTTCTTTTTTTCTTTTTCTCTCTTCCCTTCTTTTTTCTTCTCTTCTCTTCTTTTTTTCCCTTCTTTTCTTTTCTTTTTTCTTTTTTCCCTTTTTTTTCCCCCCCTTTTCCCCCCCCCCCTTCTTCTTTTCCCCTTCCTTTTTCCCCCCTTCTTCTTCCCCCCCCCTTTTCTCCCCCTTTTTTCTTCTCTTCTTCTTCTTCTTTTTTTTTTTTTTTTTTCTCCCTTTTTCTTCTCTCCCTTCTCCCTTTTCCCTTTTTTTTTCTCTCCTTTTCTTCCTTTCTCTCTTTTCTTCTTTTTTTTCTTTTTTCTTCCCCCCCCCCCTCTCTTTCTTCTCTCTTTTTTTTTTCCTTTTTTTTTCTCTTTTTTTCCCCTTTTCCCCTCTTCTTTCTCCTTCCTTTTTCTTCTTTCTCTTTTTTTTTCTTCTTCCCCTTTTTCTTCTTCTCTCCCTCTTTTCCTTCCTTTCCCTTTTCTTCTCTTCCTTTCCCTTCCTTTCTTTTTTTTTTTCTTTTTCCCCCTTTTTTTTCCCTCTTTTCTTTCCTTTCTTTTTTCCCCCCCCTTTCTTTTTTTTTCTTTTCTTCCTCCTTCTCCCCCCCTTCTTTCTTTTTTTTTTTCCCTCTTTTTTACTTTTTTCTTTTTTTTTTTTTTCTTTTTTCTTTTTTCCCCCCCCCCTTTTTTTTTCCTCTTTCTTTTCTCTTTTTTTTCTTCTTTTTTTCCCCTTTTCTTTTTTTTTTTCTTCTTCTTCCCCTCTTTCTTTTTCTTTTTTTTTTTTTCTTTTTTTCCCCCTTCTTTTTTTTTCTTTTCCCTTTCTTTCCTTCCCTTTTTTTTTTTTTTTTCCCCTCCCCCCTTTTCTTCCTTTTTTTTTTTTTCTTTTTTTTTTTTTTTTTTTTTTTCTCTTCCTCTTTCTCTTCCTCTTTTTCCCTCTTCTTTTTTTTCTTTCCTTCTTTTTTTTTTTTTTCTTTTTTTTTTTTTTTCTTCTTCCTTCTTTTTCTTTTCTCTTTTTTTTTTTTTTCTTCTTTTCTTTCTTCTTCCCTTCTTTTTCCTTCCCTCATTCTTTTTCTTCTTCTTCTTCCTTCTTCCCCTCCTCCCCCCTTCTTCTTCTTTTCCTTTTTTTTTTTTCTCTTTTCTTTCCTTTTTCTTTTCCCCCCCTTCCCTTTTTTTTTTCTTTTCCTTTTTCTTTTTCCCTCCTTTTTTTAATCCCTTTTTTTTTTCTTTTCCCCTTTTTTTTTTCTCTTCTTTTTTTTTCTTTTTTCTTTTCTTTTCTTCTTCCCCCTCTTTCCCCTTTTTTTTTTCTTTCTTCTTTCCTTTTCTTCTCCTTCTTTTTTTTCTTCCTTTTCTTTTTTCTTTTTTTTCTTTTTTTTTCTTCTTCTTCTTTTTCCCTTCCCCTTCTTTTTTCCTTCTTCTCTTTCTTTTTTTCTTTTTCTTTTCTTCCTTCCCCCCTTTTCCTTCTTTTTCTTTTTTCTTTTCTCTCTTCTTCTTCTTTCTTCTTTTTTTTTCCCTTTTCTTCTTTCTTCTCTTTCCCTTTTCCCTTCTCTTTTTTTTTCCCTTTCTTTCCTCTCTCTTCTCCCCTTTTTCTTTCTTCTTTTTTTTTCTTTTTCCTTTTTTTCCTTCTCCCCCCTCTTTTTTTTTTTTCCCTTTCTTTTCTTTCTCCTTTTTTTCTCTTTTTCACACCCTTTTTTTTTTTTCTTCTTCCCTCTTCTTTTCCCTTTCCCCCCCCCCTCTTCTCTTTTTTTCTTCCCTTTTCCCTTTTTTTTTTTTTTTCCCCTTCTCTTTCTCCTTCTTTTTTCTTTTTTTTTCCTTTTCCCCTCCCCTTTTTTTTCTTCCCTTCCTTTCTCCTTTTTTTTCCCTTTTTTTCTTTTTTTTTTTTTTTTTTTTTTCTTCTTTTTCTTTTTTTTTTTTTTTTTCCTTTCTTCTTCTTCTCCCCCCTTTTTTCTTCTCCTTTTCTTTTTTCTTTTTTTCCTTTTTTTCCCCCCTTCTTTTCCTTTTTCCTTCTTTTCTCTTCTTTTTTTTTTTTTCCCTCCCCTTTCTCCTTTTTTTTCCCTTCCCCCCTCTTTCTCCTTCTCCTTTTCTCTCTTCTTTCCCTTCTTTCCCCCTTTCCCTTTTTCCCCCCCTTTTTTTTCTTTCTTTTTCTTCTTCTTCTTCTCTTCCTCTTCTTTTTCCCCTTTCTTTTTTTTCTTCCCTTTTCTCTTTTTTTTCTTCTTTCTTTTTTTTTCTCTTTTTTTTTCCTTCTTTTTTTTTCTCTTTTTCCCTTTTTCTTCCCCCCCCTTTCCTTTTTTTTCCCCCCTTCTTTTTTTTTTTTTTTCTTCCCCCCCCCCTTTTCCCCTTTTCTTTTTTTTTTTTTTTTTTTTTCCCCTTTTTTTCTTTTTTTTTTCTCCCCTCCCTTCTTCTTTCTTTTTTTTTTTTTTTTTTTTCTTCCCCCCCCCCTTTTTTTTCCCTCTCTCCCTTCTTCTTTCTTTCCATTTTTTTTCTTCCCTTTTCCTTCTTCCCTTCCCTTTTTTTTTTTTCTTTTTTTCTTCCTCTTTTTCCTTTCTTCTTCTTTTCTTCCTTCCTTTTCCTTTCTCCTTCTTCTTCTTCTTCTTCTTCCTTTTTTCCCTTTCTTTCTTTCTTCTTCTTCTTCCTTTTTTTTCTTTTTTCTTTTTTTTCTTCTTTTTTTCTTTTTTTTTTTTTTTTTTTTTCTCCCTTTTCTTTTTTTTTCTTCCCCCTTTTCTTCTTTTTCTTTTCTTTCCCCTTTTTCCTCCCTTCTTTTTCTTCTTTTTTTCCTCTTTTTTTCCCCTTTTTTTTTCCCTCTTTTTTCTTTTTTTTTTTCTTTTCTTTCTTTTCCCCCTTCCTCTCTTTTCTTTCTTTTTTCTCTTCCTTTCCTTTCTTTTTCCTTTTTTTTTTTTTTTTTCCCCCTTTTCCTTTCTTCTTTTTCCTTTTTTTTTTTTTTTTCTTTTTTTTTTTTTTTCCCCTCCCCCTTCCCCTTCTTTTCCTTTTTTCTTTTTCTTTCTTTCTTCTTCCCCTTTCTCCTTTTTTTTTTTTCTTCTTCCTTCCTTCTTTTTCCTTTTTCTTTTTTTTTTTTTCCCCTTCTTTTTTTTTCTTCTTTTCCTTCCCTTTTTTCCCCTTTTTTTTTTTCCCCCTCCTTTTTTCTCCCCTTTTTTCTTTTCCTTTCTTTCTTTCTTTTTTTCTTCTTTTTTTCTTCTTTTTCCTTCTCCTTTCCCTTATCCTCCTTCTCCTTTTTTTTTTCTTTTTTTCTCTTTTTTTTTTTTTTCTTTTTCTCCTTTTTTTTTTTTTTCCCATTTTTCTTCTTTTCCCCTTCTTCTTTTTTTTTTTTTTCTTCTTCCCCTTTTTTCTTTTTTCTTTTTTTTTTTTCTCTTCTTCCTTTTTCCTCTTCCCTTTTTTTTTTTTTCTTCTTTTCTTTCCCCTTTTTTTTTTCTTCTCTTTCCCCCCCTTCCTTCTTCTCCTCTTCCCTCCCTTTCTTTTTCCCCTTTTTTTTCTTCCTTTCTTTTCTTTTTTTTTTTTTCCTTTTTTTCTTTTCCCCCTTCCCCTTTTCCCTTCTTTTCTTTCTTCTTTTTTTCCTTTTTTTTCCCTTTTTTTTTTTCTTTTTCTTCTTCTTTCTTCCTTCTTTTTTTCTTTTTTTTTCTTTCTCCTTCTTTTCTCTTCTTTTTTTTTCTTTCCCTTTTCCCTTTTTTTCTTCTTTCTTTTTTTCTCTTCTTTTCCTTTTTTCCCTTTTTTTTTCTTTTCTTTTTCTCTTCCCTTTTCTTCTTCTCCTCCTTCCCCTTTTCTTCTTTTTTTCCTTTCCCTTCTTTTTTTTTCTTTTTTTTTTTCCTTTTCCTCCCCTTCTTTCTTCCTTTTTTTTTCCCTCCTTTTTTTTTCTTTTCTTTTTCTTCTTCTTTTTTTTTTCTCTTTTTTTTTTTCTTTTTTTTTTTTTTTTTTTTTTCTTCTTTTTGTTTTTTCTCTCTTTTTCCCTTCTTTTCTTTCTTTTTTTTTTCTTCAGTTTTCCCTTCTTTTTTTTTTCTTCTTTTCCTTCTTTTTTTCTTCTTTCCTTTCTTTTTCTTCTTCTTCTTTCCTTTTCCCTTTTTCTTTTCTTTTTTCTTTTTTTTTTTTTTCTTCCCCCTCCTCTCCTTTCTTTCTTTTTTTTTTCTTCTTTTTTTTCTTTTTTTTTTTTTTTTTTTCCTTTTTCTTTTTTTTTTCTTCCTTTTCTCTTCTTTCTTTTTTTTTTCTTCTCTTTCTCTTCTTCTTTTCTTTTTTTTCCCTTCTCCCCCTCTTTCTCTTTTCTTCTCTCTTTTCTCTCTTCTCTTCTTCTTTCTCCTCTTTTTTTTCTCTCTTTTTTTTTTCTTCTTTCCCCTTTTTCTTCTCTCTTTTTTCTTTCTTTTTCTTCTTCTCTTTCTTTTTTTTCCTCTTTTTCTTTTCTTTTTTTTTCTCCCCCTTTTCTTTTTCCCCTTTCTTTCCCCCCTCCTTCCTTTTTCTCCCCCCTTCCCCCTTTCTTTTCTTTTTCTCTTTTTTCCTCCCTTTTTCCTTTTTTTTCCTTCTTTTTTTTCTTCCTTCTTTTTTTTTCTTTTTCCCCCTTCTCCCCTTTTTCTTTCCTTTTTCCCTTTCTTTCCCTTCTCCTTTTTTTTCTTTTCTTCTCTCTTTTCCTTCCTTTTTTCTCCTTTTCTCCCTTCTTCTTCTTCCCTTCCCCCTTTTTTCTTTTTTCTCTTTCTCTCCTTCTTTTCCCTCTTTCTCTTCCCCCCTCCCTTTTTTTCTTTCCCCTTCTTTTTTCTTTCCCCCCTTCTTTTTTCTCCCTTCTCCTCCCTTTTTTTCCTTTTCTTCTTTTTTTTTCTTCCCCCTCTCTTCCCTCCTCTTTCTTTTCCCCCTTCCTTTCTTTTTCCCCTTCCCTCTTCCCTTCCCCCCCCCTTCTTCTTTCCTTCCCCCCCGTCCCCTTTTTTTCTTTTTTTTTTCCTTCTTCTTTTTTCTTTCCTCTCTTTCTTCTTCCCCCCCCCCCTTTTTTCCCCCTTTTTCTTCTTTTCTTTCCCCTTTCTTCTCTTCTTTCTTTTTCCCTCCTTCCCTTTCTCTTTTCTTCCTTTTTTCTTTCCTCTCTTTTCCTTCCCCCCCCCCTTTCCTTCTCCTCTTTTTCTTCTCTTCTTTTTCCCTTTTTCTCTCCTTCTTTTCTCTTCTTTTTTTTCCTTTCTTTTTTCTTTTTCTTTTTCTCTCTTTTTCTCTTCTTCTTTTTTTTTTTTCCTCTTCCTCTTTTTTTTTTCTCTTTCCTTCTTCTTTCTTCCCTTCTTCTTCTTTTCTTTTTCTTTCTTTCTTCTTCTTATTTCTTCTTCTTTTCTTCTTTCTTCTTCCTTTCTTCTTCTTCTTCTTCTTTTTTCTTCTTCTTTCTTCTTTACTTCTCTTCTTCTTCTTTCTCTTCTATTTTCTTCTTCTTCTTTTCTTTTCTTTCTTCATTCTATCTTCTTCTTCTTTCCTTCTTCCATTCATTCTCGTTTCTTCTACTCTTAATCTTCTGTAAACTTAATTTAAAATTTATAATTCTCTTTTCTCTTCTTCTTCTTCTTATTGTCAACTTCTCCCTACTGAAAAATTTTCATCCTTCCCTAAAGCAGTTCACTAGAAACAGAATCTTTCAACGGTTTTTAATTTTACTTGCGACGGCGATATGTGCTTTCTCTGTTGCTCATTTATGTTCGGCATCTTCGAAGTAGTTGTTCAGCAGTCATTTTATCAGTGCCACAGTTACACTGGTCGGTAGTTTATATCTTTAGCTTTTTGTATAGATGGTATCTCAATCTGTTGT
The DNA here is from genome assembly GCA_024509875.1 of Oreohelix idahoensis. Lineage (NCBI taxonomy): Eukaryota > Metazoa > Mollusca > Gastropoda > Stylommatophora > Oreohelicidae > Oreohelix > Oreohelix idahoensis. Next base: position 93,172 of record JAMPIV010006750.1, read on the forward strand.
GGCTAATAATTACCGATTGTTTAAAATATTTGCTTTCAGTGACAGTCCATGTTGTCGAAGTTTTTGTGGCTTAAAGATCCTGCAGCGTGGATAGTCTTCTACATGTCCAACCCTTCTTAGTCACCTCCTACGACATTCGCGGTATGGCACAGTGCGACCATTCTTTTCGCCCAATTATCTTGATATCTATGTTTTTATTGCAACCGACATTTTTTTTTTTCTCTGTCGCAAATCTAAAAGTTCAGTTAGAAGTCGAAAAGATTATTTAGAGATGGATAAACTCAGATAGATGTCGAAACTTTCAGTTAGAAGTTAAAAAGTTAATTTTTAAATCCAAAAATTCAGTTAGAAGTCGAAACATTCATTTAGAAATTCAATAGTTCAGTTAAAAGTTGAAAAGTTTATTTAGAAATCCAAATGTTCAGTTAGAAGTCGATAAATTCATTTAGAAATCCTAAAGTTCAATTCTTCTTCTCTTCTTCCGTCCTTAGCCACCGACCGTCAAAGCAGTAAGTGGCCATTACGCCTAGTGGCGTCTTAGGGCAACAGCAGATAGGTTTTCTTTGCCGTTGTTTCCCATCACGCCTAGTGGCGTCTTTAGGGCAACGGCAAATCAACCCATTTGCTGTTGTTTCCGTAATCGAAGTGATTAGCAAACGGGTGATCAGCCCGTTGAAAGTTCAATTAGAAGTCGATAAATTCATTTAGAAATCTAAAAGTTCAGTTAGAAGTCGAAAAACTCAGTTAGAAGTCGACTAATTCAGATAGACGTCAAAACTTTCAGTTAGAAGTTAAAAAGTTAATTTTGAAATTCAGAAGTTCAGTTAGAAGTCGGAAAGTTCATTTAAAGATTCGAAGTTCAGTTAGAAGTCGAAAAGTTTATTTAGAAATCCAAAAGTTCAGTTAGAAGTCGATAAATTCATTAAAAAATCCTAAAGTTCAGTTAGAAGTCGAAAAATTAAGTTTGTAGTCGAGAAATTTAGACAGAAGTCGAAACTTCCAGTTAGAAGTCGAACAATTCATTTAGAAATCCGAAAGTTCAGTTAGAAGTCGAGTAGTTCAGTTAGAAGTCGAAAAATTGAGTTAGAAGTCGAAAAGCTCACTTAGAAGCAGAACAGTTTACTTAGAAATAGAAAAGTTTAGTTAGTAGTGGAAAAGTCCTGTTAGAAGTCAGACAGTTCAGTTAGAAGTCGACCAGTCTGAAGTATATACCAACAATCATAAGCCGAAAAGTTCAATTTGGAGTTGAAATCAGACACTCTTCCACTCTCTGCCGATTAACACTTAACCTTGCGCCCTCGAACTACTTTATTTTTTAAATCTACTTTTGTTTTTTCGTTATCTTGTCATTCTTGGTTTTTCTGTCATATCAGACCGCAGATTAATGTCTGTTTTATATATACCTTATAAATCAGACAGGATAAAAGCCTTTGACTCTACTGCTCTCGTTTAGGGTCGCCTGATTTAACTAGTTTGTTTTCACCTGTGACGATAACATGCAGTCCATTCCTAACAGCCATATCGATGTTCCAAATAGTATTTAAAAAAATAAATAAATAAATAAAAGTAACATTTCAGTTCCATGGGTATATTTTTTTCCTTCTCAAGAGCTTTGTAAAACTTGCCAAATAAACACGCATGAAGTTCTGTGAAGACTTGCATTGACGATCATGTGAATTCATATCCAACAACCTCTGGTGTCTTGATTCGCTCTGTTGTTTATTTGTTTGTTTTTTCTCTCAGTTTCTGCGCTTATTTTGTCAGCTTTTCGAGAAATCACCACTCGATCTTTTCATCTCTTCATCCTCTTAATAATAATAAAAAAAGTAAGAACATTAATAATAATACTAATAATGCGATAAAATTATAATTCTTATAGAAAATATTGTAATTGTAGAAATTCGACAGAATCGGAGAATAGTAATGCTTAGGGTTTTTTTTTTTTACGAGCAAATTTTTTACTTAAAAAAAAAAAAAAAAAAAAAAAACAAGCTAAAGAAAATAAAAAATAAGCTGCTTCAAAATTTCAAGAACGTCTGAAAATTTCACCCATTAACAAACTTGGAGAGAATTCTGCACACAGGAGATCTCCTAAATTTAACTGAACTTGTGGTTCCTTCACACTTAAGACCAACACTTCTCGGTGCATTTTGAGTATTCAGTAGTCATCACTGTCAGTGCAGTACTCACACAATAGACACTTAAGATTAATACAACTAATCTACTTTCTCTTGCGCGCCAATGTCTGACGGTAATTTTCTTTTGGAGTAGGTGACGCAACTCAGAAACAGTGTACTTGTAGCAGTCTTTACAAAAGTATACAAATGAACGGATACTTTCTTCACGTCTCCGGGGGTAGGGTGGTTGGTTTAAGTCATACTTAATGACATAATTTGCGTTATCCAATTAAGAAAGACCATGAAACTGAAGACGCAATAAACTAGTGGCACAAGATCTGAATTGTTTTATATTAAACCCAAACTTGCTAACGAAGGAGGAGCGTTACAACAAAATGATATAGGAACAACTAATGAAATGGCAAAAACAACTATAAAAGCCACATTCAAATTCAAATAGGAAAAAGAACACACGGGCCGAAAAAAAAAAATGATTCCTATCATCAGCTATCTAAGCGAGATTAGGTTATCATTTTCTGGCTTCGCACTGGACACTACAGATTGAGGAACCATCTATACCACAAGTACAGGATTGATACAACAGAGAGGGACCCAAAGATGTAGCAATAGAGAATGCAGTCAGCGACCCATAGCTTGACTGCTTGCATCAGGATCAGCGAACCAGAGCTGGTCAAGACCCTACTCCACCTCCACGTGGTGGTCCTGGAAACAGATTGCATCACTGCAGTCTGGCTGAGCGAGTAGGGATCGCAGTGGGAAGGCAAACCCGGTCCCAAAAAATGCAGTGCAGAAGTCGGATGTGTCGTCCGAAAGGTGCAGATATCACAGCTTAGGCGTAAACAGACACAACGCAACCACCGTCCTTTTCAGGACGAACGAGGAAGAAGAAGAAGAAGAAGATACAACAGACTGCACTTGTGGCATCAACCATATGACAGCCGAAAATCTGCGGCAGTCCTGCTCAATAACCAGCAGTGAACGGATTAGCATATGGCAACAACCTACTTCTCTCAATGAAAAAAAAAATAATGTAGAAGTCTGAGGGCGAACGAGGAAGAAGAAGAAACCCATTTCGATGACGTACATTACATATAATTATCACCAGAAAACGAAATTTTAGTAGACATCTTCTTTTCACAGCTTCATTTGGAAATGTTTAGGTTTGGCGTCCATGTGTTAGCGGGGCTCAAATGGGGAGCAAAGAATAGAAACACTGTGACCTATTAAGCATCGTCATTCATTCATAACCCTCCACTCCCAAAGGAGCATAGGCCTTTAACAAACACATGTCAAGTCCTCTTGTCACGTGCTATCATCTCAAGTTCTTTCCACGTTCTCCTCATCATTTTCACCTCTGTTTCCAGCTCTCTTCTCCATGTGCTTCTTGGTCCACCTCTGCCTCTCCTGCCCTGGGGGCCCCAGAACAAAGACTGCCCCGCAATGCCATCAACAGGTCTCCTCAGTGCGTGTCCCATCCATCGCCATCGTCCTCCTCTCATCTCCCGCTCCACCGGCACCCGTCTAGCTCCCGTCATCAGTTCCACGTTGGTAACCCTGTCACACCATTCCAATCCCTCTACTCTACGCAAGCACCCACTTACGAAAGTCTGCAGCTCCCTGGCTGTCGTCTCTGCCGTTCTCCATGTCTCAGAGCCACACAATAGGACTGACCCCACACTTGAGCCGAAGATTCTTATTTTCGTGTTGGATCCGATTTCTCCCGATCTCCATATATCTCCCAATGCAACGAAAGCCCCTCTTGCCCCCTGTATTCCCACTTTGATATCGCTGTCTGTCCCTCCAACTCTGTCTATATTACTGCCAAGACACGTGTTCGACCCCACATCCTGTATTGGCGTTTCCCCCAAGTTCAACCCTGCCATCATTACCTGTATCTACTCTCATTATTCCCGTCCTCTCCCTGTGCATCGTCAGACCCAATTGCCGTGACCTCTCACCGAGTGTTTTCAATCTGTCCTGCATCTGACCACGGCCATGGGACAGAAGAGCCAAGTCATCAGCAAAATCCAGATCATCCAACTGCCCAGTCAGAGTCCACTGGATTCCACCCCTGTTGTGTGCTGTCGACGATCCCACAACACAGCCCATTACTAGCAAGAAAAGAAATTGAGACAAGAGACACCCCCGTCGCACTCCCGTTCCTATCCCAAACGGTTGCGTAAGCCGTCCCTGGTGAAGAACTCTGCATGCCATGTCTTCACATGTCTTCTTTATTAAATCAATGATCCCCAGGGGAATTAAGCATCGTAGCAAGCTACTAAAGAAGGTTGTGAGTGGGACCTTGTACCTTGGTTTTATACAACTTTAAAGCAGAAAACTTCAACAAAGATGAACAAGTTACATAAAGCAAGTAAGTCAGAAAATTCAACTCCGACATCCAAGATGGAAGAAGGTCCTCTTATAAGGTGGTTTATGATGCAGCCCAGAGACAGCCAAAAGGACTCTTGGCTGTTGCTTATATCACTGGTTTTGTTGTTCTAGGAAAATGTCTAGATTTTGTAGCTGAAATGTTGGAATATTAAACAAGTAAAGGAAAAATGCATAAGTGGCAGAAGAAATAAAAAGTATAATAATGACATTTCTTAGACTGTGCGAAACTAAGTATAACGGAGTAGAAAGGAAGAAACTGAACATAGGAGAAATAATTTAGCTCTCCGAACATGCGAAAGAAAGCCCACACCACAGCAAACGCGTGGCTCTAATGCTGTCAAAGGAAGCACTCGAAGAATGAGACGCAATTGTACGCAGAATAACATCAGCAACAGTCAGAACTGCCATAAGGAAGTACCCCAAAACATCATCCTATGTTATGAACAAAAACTAATGAGAAAGTACAATCAGCGAAAGAACCTTGCACAAGATTACAAAAAGCATGGATAAAAAGAGAAGCAAAGACAATCCAATTTGTTTTTGATAGTCGACCTAAATGCAAAGACAGACACAGGGACTTGGATGAGATCATGGGAAAATACTGAATTAAGGTAACAAACGAAAATGGAAAACTATTCACAAACTTCTGTGCTTCAGATAAAATGGCTGCGAGAGAACGTATATTTCCACATAAAAAATACATAGAGTGACATGGATATCAGCTACCCGGGGACCAGTAAATGAGATTAATCATACATGCATAAACAAGAAGGTGAGACCATTATTACATGACGGAAACGTATGTAGAGGATCAAATGTGGCATCAGACTGCTAACTTTTGGTATTGAAAATAAAGATGAAACTTTAAAGATATACATCAATACACAAAAACAGATAACCGTTTCACGTTGAATACTACAGGGGTGGAAGAAGCAACGAAATGTTGGGGTTACGATATTCAATATGTACCAAGTGCTCCAAAACCTAGAAGAGGTAGAAAATACACAAAACCACTGGCAACAGATAAAGACATGTGTAGAATGAGACGTTGAGATGTTCTGAAAAAAAAAAAGATAACACTAGCATATGACATGGGCAATAACAGAAACCATAAAGAAGATAAAGAAAAGAAAATAAGAAAGTAAACTTATTTAACCAGATGCTAAAGTAGAAAGTTTCAGGTCCAAGGCTCATAAAATATACACAGAAGCGACACAAAGAAGTAAGAAGGAACATTATAAGAGACAAGAAGAAATATACCGACTTTATAAATATATGGTTCCTAGTAGAGTACCACTACAAATTATACCGACACGTTGGCAAGAAAGGCTAATAAACTGCAGCCACGGGATATTTGAAGGATCTATGCAACAGTACGAAGATGTTAAAGGAAAATATACGCAATCAAATGGTCATTCTAAGGACATGACATTTTCTTACCAAAATAAAAGAGCAAACAATGAAGTTTGGGACTTCTAAACTGACAAGATCCACAAGATTTATGAAACATCGAGCCAACAGAAAAGCAGTTGAAAGTTAATTTTTTAAAACGAAACACTGAAGCCATAAAACTCCCAAGAGATAGAAAAGCTACTGGCCCTGATCGCATTCCAGCTGTGGCCATAAAACCAAATGTTGACACGCCTACATAAATATTATACAATTTATTCGGTAAAGTCTGGGAGAGAGAAGACATACCAGCAAATAATAACCAAAGACAGATAGTTGAGAGAAGACATACCAGCAAATAATAACCAAAGACAGATAGTTGAGAGAACACATACCAGCAAATAATAACCAAAGACAGATAGTTGAGAGAAGAACAAGCAGGTTTTCAGTAAAACAGTTCTTGACAAAAGCACACCACACATAAAAGTTGAACAGAGCTTGGAACTGAACCCACCACTTTCCATCGAATGTGTGGACTATAAGAAGGCGTTTGAGAGGAGTATTGTAACCCCAGTGGTTATAATAACGGCAGAAGGGAGGGAAACCCCTAAAACTCTACTATTTGGGAAAACCAAGAAGCACACCGAAGCTTACATTCCCCCTGTGCTTCAGTGCTCCAACTGTCTGAAATTCGGCCACGGAAGGAACAATTGTAAGGGGAAAACAGTTTGTAGGTACTGTTCCAATAATCACCCTTCTACACAGTGTGAAAAGGCAAAGGCAGATACCGACTACAAAAAGGCGAATGGGAACAGAAAGTGTTCCAATTGCAAAGGGAACCACAGTGCCAGGTATCAGGGCTGTCCAGTGTACCAGCAAACCAAACAAGCACTAAAAGAATCCATTTTAACAAGAACACCATTTAAAACAGTAATTAAAGAAATAAAAGAAAACACAAAAAACACAAACAGTAAAGTTGTAGAAGAAATCAAGTCTCTTAAAGAAGAAATTAAAACTATTAAAACGCAGCAGTCAAAAGAACAGAAAATAACTAACAAAACAAAAGAAAACAGCCAGCCAGACAGGTCAGCTACAACTCTAGAAAATGTGAACTCACTGAAAAGTGCAGAGGCATTGCTTCAAGAAGTGAAAGCCATACAGTTCCAAATTACCAGGATGTGGCTAAACTGACTGTACTGAGAGAAGAAAACGAAATAATGCTAGTCAAACTGTCCGAACTAAAAGAAGAAAGTGAAATAATACTAAAAAGAATGGAAAGTGAAAGGCAGGAGATCAACATAGGGAGAGAAGGGAATGCAGCATTAGATGAAAATAGGAAAGTGGTCAACCTAGAAGAAACTATCAAAGAACACGTTGATGCACTTTTACCATACATAACAGAAAAAGTTACGAATGCAATGATAAGTTTTAATAAGGCTTTTCTAGAGAACTTGATTGATGATGGGTCCACCAGTGCAGGGAATATAGAATAAGAGCAAATTGATAGTTAACCAAAATAAAAGGGATACTAGATGATGTTAAAATTCAATTTAGAAAGATTTAGAATTATACAGTGGAATTGTAGGGGTATCAAAAAGAATTTTGCACCCCTACTATCAGAGACAGGATTAACTACTGATATATATGCTCTTCAAGAGACCCATTTAAACCCAAATAGTAAATATAGTTGTAAGGGCTTTAAGATACTTAGACACGATAGGAAAGAAGGTAGAGGAGGTGGTGTTGCAGTCTTAGTTAGCGAAAAATTTAAAATCATAGACTGGGAAGTTTTTAATACAACCAATATAGAAGGTATCCAGGTTACTATAGCAGCTGAACCAAACAATCTAACAATTCTAAATGTATATGCTAAAGATGGCACAATTAAAGAGGAAGAAATACTAGCCATAAGCACCAGACTAGGCCCCAAAACAATCATAGTAGGCGATTTTAATTCCCACCATTCTACTTGGGGTGGACAACATACAGATAATGCAGGAAAATGCCTACTCGACTTCATAGAAAACAAAGAACTACTAATACTAAATGATGGATCTGCAACTAGAATTAATCCACAAGCTAATAGGGCAGACTCAGCAATAGACATAAGTATAGCAACTAACAACCTAGCGAATGTAAATTGGGAAGTGTTACAAGACACAAACTCAGATCATCTGCCCATTGTAATAACCATGCATGAAAATGTCAGTCCAAACCCAGAACCAGAGAAACCTACCTTCAACTATAAAAAAGCAAACTGGGAAGCTTTCCAATCAGAGCTGGAGGTGATGGGATATAAAGACATGGAATCAGATGATACTGACTTGTGGGCAGAAACACTGACCAATGAAATTCTAAAAATAGCAATAAAGTATATACCAAATAAAAATATGCCACAACACCTAAAACCAATAAATAACATTAATAAGAAAAGAGAAACTCAATGGAATAAAGAACCAGTTGCCTGGTGGAATAAAAGCTGTGCAGAAATTCATGAGAGAAGAAAAAGGGCCTTACAAAAATATAGAAATAACAGAACAGAAGAAAACTATGATAAGTATAAACTTATTAGGAATGAATCTAACAGAATAATATTCAAAGCCAAAGAAACTAACTGGAAGGAGTTTTGTCAGTCACTTAAACCTAGCACCATACCTGTCAACTTGTACGAATTTTTCGTACAATGTACGGATTTTTGATACTTTTAGCAGTGTACGGCCGTACAGACTCGTTGTACGGATTTTTCTCACCCCCCCCCACCCCCCCCCCCCCCCCCCCCCCCCCCCCCCCCCCCTCCCCAATTTTTTTTTTTTTTTAAATTCTAAAAATATTTTCCAACCCAAGTTTTTTTTTAATTTTAAATCAGAAAATATTTTCTAGCCCAGGATTTTTTTAAACCAATTTTTTTTATTTTTAATTCCGGAAATCTCGGCGTTCGTTTTTAAACTGGGGTCTCTCCCAGCAATCAATCAAATCCTTTTATACCCAAGAATTCGGCAAACACCTTGAATTCGGCCACAAACGCTTTCGGTTTTCAGTGTGACATGATGTATTTTTAAAGTTACCCGTTATTAACGACGACGCTTGCTTGCCACCACACTTCGACGCCATTTTGTTTAAAAAAGCTAAGTACTTATAACTTATTAAATATTGCTGTTGTTTTGCTTTGTTGCAATTTAATCGCTGCCTTAATCTTTCCAGTTAGGCCTACATCTTGCCCCTCAATGTATTTTCGATAAATTGTCATAATATTCTGTGTAGGCCCTACATAACTAGAAAAAAAAAGTTTGTTTGCGTTGAGTAGGCCTACTTTATGCCAGCTCTCGAGATTCGCTGCTTTATTTTTTAATAAAGTGGCAGTGTGTTATCACAGGTCTAGGCTACCAACTCGTAAATAATAATTTTGTAAATTTTTGGTGGTACGTTTTTTCTTCCTAGATTTGATATTCTGTTCATAATTTTGTTTATTATTATTATTTTTTTTTTTGCTGTTAGCCATTTGCTTTGTTCGTTGTATTTTTTATTCATTCTCTTCGTCTACAAATATTATTAGTTGAAATATTTCATCCACTGAATGATGGCTGAGCCTAATTCAAAGAAACAAAAGCTTGCAGGTCATGGTAAGTTTCAAGTCGAATGGGTTAAACTCTTCCCTGGCATTGTAGATGCATCCAAGTTAGGATCAACCCATGCTTTTTGTAGATTATGCAGCAAAGATATTAAAGTAGTAGCTTCAGGATTATATGATCTGAAAGTACATTTTAAATCGAAATTGCATGAACAAATGTTTGCAATGCAGAAGGGAGCATCTATTAAGACCTTTTTTGCTCAGCCAAAGCAGGAAGAGGGTGGCATTATAAGGGCTGAAGTTTTATTTGCAGGAGGTTTATGAATGCGGACACACTTACTTCTATTTTACAGTGTAAGGTTAACATTGATACATGCTGTGCAGACTTTAAGCCCACAAATGCAATTCTGCAAAGTGCTAAAAGTGCATGTGTTGATTATAATACAAAACACTGTACATCGAAAGAATAGTGTACATCATGATCACTAAGTTTTTTATACGTAAAGAACAGATTGAGACGATTAGCATGTTTTATATCACAATAATTCAAATGCTAATAGATTTGTATATGTAATTTCTCATTTTAACACTGTATTGCATATAATTTATTAATATATTTTTTGCGTAAGGATTTTTGGGTGTTTGTAAGGATTTTTTGCGTCCGGCGTACAGATGTTTGTCTCAGGAGGTTGACAGGTATGTAGCACTCAAATTAGAGAAGTATGGAAAAAGCTTAAGGCAATCAAAGGGAACAATAAGAAAACAATAATGCCAACAATCAAACTACCAAAGAGAGCAGAAACAGATAAAGAAAAAGCTAATGCCCTTGCCGAGTATTTCTATAAAGTCAGTGCAAAAAGTAGCTTTGGACAGGAAGAAAATGAGAGAAGAGAAAGACTTAGGATACAGTTTTTAAAAGAACTACCAGACCAGATAGATGAAACAAACTATTTAGATGCTGATATAACAGAGGAAGAAGTAACTAATGCAATAAAAGATAAATCTAATACTGCCTCAGGGCAAGATATACTTAGTTATGAAATCCTTAAGAAAGTACCCAAAAGAACTATAAACATAATAACTTCACTTTATAACAAAATCTGGAGCTTAGGAAAGATACCAAAAGCATGGAAAGTAGCTATGATAGTACCCATCCTAAAACCCAATAAGGAAGCCCATGATGTAAGTTCATATAGGCCTATCTCCTTAACATCACAACTAGGTAAAATACTGGAAACTGTTAACAAAAGATTAAAATTCTACCTGGAAAAAAAATCAGTTATATAGCCCAAACCAGTCAGGGTTTAGAGCAGATAGAAGTACAGTAGACCAGCTTGTAAGATTAGAACATGATGTAAAGCTAGGGTTCAAGAGAAAAGAGAAAACAGTAGCAGTTTTTCTAGATGTCGCAAGAGCATATGATGAATGCTGGCGAGATGGAGCTCTTTACAAAATGAAAAAGATTGGCATTACTGGTAAAACCTATAGGTATATAGAAAACTTTCTACAAAACAGGTATTTTGCGGTACAGGTAAACAATGATAAGTCAGATATATATGAACAACAGAATGGGATTCCTCAGGGATCAGTGATTTCACCTACAATTTTCACTATAGCTGTAAATGACTTAGCAGATGAATCTAACGACATTAAGAATGCAGTATCTCAATTTGCAGACGACTGTGCCATTTGGCGATCTGGAAAAAACTTGGACCATGTTTTCAAAAAACTTCAAAATCAAATAGACAAAGTTTCAGAGTGGATGAAAAGTTGGGGCTTCCAAATTAATGTAAACAAAACAGTAGGTATGATTTTCAGCAAAGGAAATTAAAACAAAAAATAACAAAATCAATATAACCATAAAAGGACAGAAAATATGTACCTCCTCAACAAGATTTCTGGAGATGCAGCAATAGTGAATGCAGTCAGCGACCCATAGCTTGACTGCTTGCATCAGGACCAGCGAACCAGAGCTGGTCAAGACCGTACTCCACCTCCACGTGGTGGTCCTGGAAACAGTCTGCAGCAATGCAGTCTGGCTGAGCGAGTATGGATCGAAATGGGAAGGCAAACCCGGTCCCTAAAAAATGCCGTGCTGAAGTCGGATGTGTCGACCGAAAGGTGCAGATATCACAGCTACGGCGTAAACAGACACAACGCAACCACCGTCCTTTTCAGGACGAACGAGGAAGAAGAAGAAGAAGATAAATAACTAAATTATAATAAACATATAGACAATTTGGTAGAAAGCTGTAGGGGACCCCTAAATATACTAAGGATTGTCAAAGGTAATGGATGGGGGGCCAGCAATAAAATAATGCTTATGTTCTACAAGTCTTTCATCAGGGGGAAACTGGATTATGCCAGCATAGTCTATGACTCAGCTGCAGCTTCTAACAAAGCAAAACTGGACAGGATTCAAAATGCAGCCATGAGAACCATTACAGGTGCATTTATATCGACACCAGTAGAAGCGCTAGAAGTAGCTCTTGGCATACCTCCCCTTGATCTAAGACGGAAAGAACTGAGAATAAATTATTGGAGTAAAGTAGCACAAGAAGTGACCCATCCAGCACATAAAGCATTTGTCAAAAACCAACCAAGTGTATGGGACATCCCCTTAAATAAAGATAGATATCCAACAGGGTGGAGAACGATAGAAGACCTAACGCTGTTCAAAGAACTATCAAACACAATTGAAAATAGTAATAAATACAGAAGCAAAATACCACCCTGGGAACTAAAAACACCAATCATAGACTACTCACTTACTGAAAAGATCAAACAAAACATAGAAGATAAGGAAGCCAAAATGATAAGTAGAGAGTTCATAGATCAACTAACTAAACAAAGTCTGGCCGTATACACTGATGGATCCAAAGGAGATAGTGGACAGCAGTAATACCACAATGGGGAATAAAAAAGAGCTACAGTGTAACAGAAAGGGCTTCGATTTTTACCGCAGAGATGGTAGCAATTCTTAAAAGTTTATAAATAATCGAAGATAACCCACCAGAAGCTGTTACGATATTTACAGACTCACTATCATCACTACAAGCACTAGAACACCCAGGTAAATGTAGCCGGCCAGACATAAAGGAGGAAATTCTAGCAATTAATACATCACTAGGACACAGAGGATGTAGTGTGAGGCTAGTGTGGGTTCCAGCACACATAGGTATTGCTGGCAACGAGTTGGCAGACCAGAACGCCAAGAATGGAAGAACAAGTAAAAACAATATAAAAGCAGGACTAGGAAGGTCGGAGATCAAGAGCCAAGTGAAGATAACTATAAACGAGGAATGGAAGACAACATGGAAGAAAAGTAGAAAAGGCAGACACGCGTTCAAACTGCTGAAAGAACCAACAAGGATGTGCCAGGTCAGAGAAGAATTAAAGATACCATCAAACAAAAAACTGTGGCGTCTCCGTCTCGGTGCAGCATACTTTATTGTAGAAGAACCACACTGCCAAGAATGTCAGGAAGAGAATGACATAGACCACTACCTGATCCACTGTAAAAAGTATGAACAACAAAGGCTTGAATTAAAAACCTACTATAGAAATCACAATATAGACTTAACAGGTGATAAGGTTTTAAGTATAGATGCCCCAAGAGATGCCCAAGCAATACTTAAAAGATATATACATAAAACAAAGGAAAACATATAAGGTTAGTACTCCAGGAAAAACATCCAACTAAATAGAAATTAAGCAGCAAGAACTTTCAAAGCATTTACAAAAAACTAACTACTCATAGGACAAGGAAAGACATCAAGGTTTAAAAAAAAAAAGGGACAATAACTCATAATGAACAAATACTAATACAAATTAAAACCAAGCGTAAAGGACAATAGTTATCTATAAACAATACAAAAAATAAATAAAATTGACAAATACTAATATAAATATCAGTAACTGCAAAAGAAAACAGTTAATTAAATTGAATACAAAATTAGTAAATAAAATGACACTAAATACCCCAATTATAACCAAATTTCAGGTTGAACAGGGTAGACCAAGATGGAATGAGAAGAGGCAATAATGGTCAGCTGTTAAGTGCCCGCCCTCCACCCATCACCTCATCAAAACAACAACAACAACTAGACATATTAGAAGGCGTTTGACATGTTAGACATATTAGAAGGCGTTTGACATGTTAGACATATTAGAAGGCGTTTGACATGTTAGACATATTAGAAGGCGTTTGACATGTTAGACATATTAGAAGGCGTTTGACATGTTAGACATATTAGAAGGCGTTTGACATGTTAGACATATTAGAAGGCGTTTGACATGTTAGACATATTAGAAGGCGTTTGACATGTTAAGCACGGAATCGCTCTGGAAGCGATAAAAGAAACTATATGAAGACATAACATATTGAATTCTCCACGAAAGACAACTTACTGAACCCTCTGAGACAAGAACTGGAATGCGACAGTGATGCCTCGTGCCACAATTGCTAGTATTATTGGTTTTTGACAGCAACATCAACCAGCAGAAATGGAATTTAGTAGACTCAGAAAAAAAAGCTTGACTATTTAGATTTTGCAGACGACATGGTTCTTCCGTCTAGTGGACGTAACCTAATGCAAGACAAAAGGAGAATGCTTGATGAGAGGTCATAGCAACCGGGTTTGAAAATACACCGAGAAAAGACAAAGATAATGTCAATAACTGCGATAAACGATAGCCAGATTGCAATAGGAGATACATTCTTACAAGATATGGAATCGTGTCTACATTGTTGCAGCAATATAGACAGAGTTGGCGGAGCAGATAGAGACACCCGATAAGAATAGAAATGCAAGAGGAACTTCATTTCCTTTGGGAAATATGTGAAACTTAAAAAAAAAAATTGTAGTCCAACACGAGAATAAGAATCTTCTACTCAGATGCCCTATTGCATGGCCCTGGAGCACGGAGAGCAACAGATGTGACAACCAGAAAAATACAGACTTCTACAATGGGTGCTCGCGTTAAATCCAAGGATTGAAATGGCATGAACAGATCACCAAAGTAGAACTGATGAAAGGAGCATGACAAGTACCCGCTGAATTAGGTGTAGAAGAAGGACACTGACGTTTGATATGACAAATAATAGAACAAAAAACATTCTGTACATGACATTACAAGGCGGATCTCCAGCACAAGAGAAATGGAGTGATACAAATATATCTTTAAAAAAAAAAATAAAACACGGAGAAAAGAACTGGGGACAGACAATAAAGATGACATGGAAAAATATTGAACGAATTGAAGAGAACGAACGAACGAACTTACTTTATTTTCAAAGAGTTAAGAATTGGGCGCGCAGGCCCGTCTAACATTCTGCCCTTCCATTCTCACTTATCTTGCATACTATACCCTTCCATTCCCACATGTTACTTTAAACATTAAATTAAAGGCATACAACGTTATAAAGGTTACATTAACAGCATACAATGACATTACCCAATCGCAATCAAAATAAAGTATTTTTTTTTTTAAGCAAACAAGAACGTAATGAAAATAAGGGGAAAAAAAAACCAAACACAAAACGAATAAACAAATCCAAAACATCTATACGGTAAATCAGACAATAATTCGAGAATGATCACCTTAGGGTAGTACAGAATCGGAACTTCTGAAATATTTGAACAATCTGAACAGGAAAATCTGGGGTATATTGTGGGAAGTTGAAGGTTAATGATGATGATGATGAATAATCAGCATTACTCTTAATAGTCTTATTTTTATTGTCTTCTTCTATCGCCTTGTATTATCCTTCACACAAAACTTTTTTCTTTCTTCTTTTTTGTAATTAATCATTCGTAAATATTGCCTCAATAGTTTTTGCCAAAAAATGTAATAAAATGATAATAATATTAACATTTAAAATCTGTAGTAATATTCTAAATACCAATTACATAAAAAAATGATAAATCTTACTTCACACTAAATAGAAATTATAAGAATTAGAACTGTTAAAGCGAACGAAATAGCGAATTGAAAAATTGTATCAAAACCGCAAAAACACAGATGGGTACGGACGCAAAATTGTTTATGGCATAACAAAAAAATATACATAAAACACAAAACGAAGTAACTTGTAATATATATATATATATATATATATATATATATATATATATATATATATATATATATATATATATATATATATATATATATATATATATATATATATATATATATATATATATATATATATATATATATATATATATATATATATAATAGTTCAATGAAAGAAACGACACATTTTAAGTCAAATAAACAGAGTTAGTTTTTTCCTCCTAAAATAATTCAAAATCATTCACGCTATGGCCATATTTTTCATATTTTTTTTTTCAAATTGCATTGTGTCCAGCAACATATTACACAGTAATAGCAAAGGGTTAGTATCATTAAGTTATCTATTTATTGTCGCCTTGTCTCCAAGGACATTCGAATGCTTTTGAAAATGAAAGGACACTTCCTGGATACTTTGAGTGATCAGTTCCTGTTTTGTTTCCGTGGATTGAACAAGCGGAGGAATCTAGATTTTCTATTATAGCTGGAAACAGATTGTTCTCGCTTAAGGTTTTGCAGGAATATTGAAAGTCCGAATCTAGGTTTACTGTTTGTCTGTTTGAGACGATTCCGTCTTATATCATGTTATCTTTGTGTGTCTGGGCTGGATTATTTGTTCTTACACTCTGAGCGGATGAAGATAAGAGAGTGTGTTCTTCGGTTATGGAGTCTGGCGGGACCTATGTGTTCCCCATACTGGCCACCACTGTAAAGATAGTTATACTTACTACACCTGTAGTACACCACTGTAAAGTTCTGTTGTTTGCGACTCCACTGTAAAGAATCGAGTGTGGTGTATAGAACCTCACTGTAAAGTATGGTGGCTGGTAGTACTGTTGTATTCAAAGAGGTGCTGTCACCGTGAAGACAGACACAGGTCAACTCGACCTACACAGGGTAGTGTAAACATTGAAGTGAGAGTACATTGTACGCGAATGGTAGAATGGTTCTGAAGAGTTGACAACTTGGTAACAATATATTCATACTCTCACATGTAGAAGTCAAGGATTACTGGAACTACTGTGTTCTTTTTATAATATTTAATGAGACGCACACTGGAACAGTACGTGTATGGTTACAGGAACACATGACGACATAAACAGCATGGTGTTGATCAATGGTGTATCATCTTAAGTTAGCATACATGCTGGATAACCTCATACTGGAACATTTGTAGACAAGCATTCAGAGTTCTATAGTTAGTCCACATCTATATATATATATATATATATATATATATATATATATATATATATATATATATATATATATATATATATATATATATATATCAGGTTGTACTGACAGATCACGTCAGTTTATACATAATGTTCATAGTGACTCTTGTACAGAATCTCTCTTAGCATGAGTGTAGCTTGTACTCTAGCGTAGATTCTTTCAAATAGCATTCAGCACATATCTTCGGAGTAAATGCTAAATCTCCCATAATAGATCTTTCTTTCATAACTGTGATCTCTGGATCATTATCGGGTAGTAAGGGACAACCCTGTTCTCTGATGAATGATTGACAATAATTCGGATTCCAAGATGGCTTCCTTGGTCCTTAACATCGCTCACACAACGGCGAGATGACAAAACTTCTAGAAAGATTCAATTCATAAGGGTATCAAAGTTTCCACCAATATCAGCATTATCTGTCCTCATAATTGCTGTGTAGAAACATTCTTAGTGCTGCTAAACGATATGTCGTTCTGACATCTGAACATAAGTAGATTCATGTAGGCCTAAACATAACCCATCGTAAGCCTAGGAACGAAGTCAGTAAAAGTACGTTTACCTTGGCCAAGAATCAATAGCAAGCACAAAAACACTTTTCTGGCGTAATAGAAATAATACTGGGGAACACATACACTAAAACAGTCCTAGAAGACACAATCTTCTTCCCCATGATAACTTGAGATCACAAGTAGTAAGTAGTAAGTATAACTATCTTTACAGTGGTGTGCCAGCTTCCTGGGTCAACCTGCACAGTGGACATATTTGAGAAGTCAGCTACTGAGACCAGACCATTCCTTGGGGCCTGTTACGACACACGTAAACACCAGCAATACAACTTTACAGTCGATGTCAGCGCGACCTGTCCTATCGAGGTATACAGTAACTAGGTCAGCGTTTGTTGACATTTTTTGTTGATGGACATTTGCCATAGAACAGACAGCGTTACACAGCAAGTTTGTTTGGAACAGACAGCATTACATATCAGAGTTGGAACATATATTTGACAGTGTTTGCAAAATGTACAGTGCAACTGAAGCGAGAAGTCTTACTTGTGATTCTGAGGAACTGTAAACAGTGGATTCTCCTGCACTGCCATAGTTTGTGTTGACCTTTTATGATTTAGGCCAGATTTGATTATTTAATAAAGTACCATAGTACTGTAGCATTATTGCGTATAACTGTGCCTTCTTCGCAACACATTCTATCTGCAACACATTACATTACATTACATTATATTATAAATATTTATGCTATATGTACATTTATGTTTACATGTTTATATGTGATATTTGTTTGTATTCTGCGGGTTGTTGTTTCGGTTGGGCGGAGTCTCCCTTAGATCATACCACGTGAAAGAGGTCGTCTATTGTGAGCGTTTTCTATAGGGTGAGCAAATTTCCGATACTGGAATTTGCAAAGCGACTGCTGTTGCTATTTTTTTTTTTTGGTTAGTTGTGACGATATGGTCAGTGTTGTTTTCGGAAGTTTCTTCACATTCTTTAGTTTTGTTTTGATTTGTTTGTAATTTGTTGGTCTACCCTTTGCTATCTTTCAGTTTCATACAACATTTATATTTATATACTGTGGCGTTATTTGTATTTGTTATCCTCTTGTGGTTTATCTTTTATTGTTTTTTCCATTCGATTTATTTGATTTCCGCAAATGTTTTCATGTTGTCTTGTATAATTGTTTTTTATGTTCTTGATCGACATACACTATTTAAAATATAGTTGATCATATGGATTTATGTGAAAGAATCAACTGATGATTAATGTTGATTAGATAAGACACTATTTCTTGTGCATTGCACTTATGTTATAGAGTGTTGCAGCAATTTATAATTGTTATTTTTCAAAGAAATATACAAGACCTTGATAAGGCTTGTCTCACACAGACATTGTGATTGTGTGCTGATTAATACAGTGATTAAAATGTTAATCAAGCATCTGGTGGTAATAGTAAACCCTTTACTTACAAGGTCAAGGTACCAGCGTTCAATCCTTCCAGTGATGACATAACATTCTGGTTAAATAGATTTGAACGCTCTTGTCGAGCCCATAATGTGGACAAATCACAATATGCTAACCAGTTGTCAGAAAATTTGAAAGGTGATTCTCTGACTAGTTTAAGTTTGGTTGAAGAGGCTGACAAGGATAATTATGATGTTATTAGGGCAGCCTTATTAAAGAAGTACCAGTTGTCTGAGGAAGGTTACCGGAATTTGTTTAAGACAATGGTTCCTGAGGCAGGTGTAGAATTCTCAGAATTCATTGCAAGGACACTTCTTACATTTGATCGTTGGATTGAGTTGTCCAAAACAGAAAAGACATATGAAGCCCTTATGGACTTGATACTCAGAGATAAGATTATGTCAAGTATAAATAAACCATTCCTTGAATTCTTACATGAGCGTAAACCCAAGACACTAAAGAAATGGAACAGTATTGTACCCAATACGTCACTGCACATCCAGACGTAGCTATTAGCAATACTAAGGTTAGGGAAGGTATGCCAGTTGCTTCAGCAACACCATACAACCCTAATCACTCACGCAGATTCCAAGAACCTCAAAATAGGTTTAATAAAAAAGGTAGCCATAACGGTTATCAGAACCAAGGTAACCAATCATTTCAGGGTTCTTCTTCGAATACCTGGAGACGAGCCGACAGCCCTCGATTCAGAGGTGGTCATAATTATAGAAACTTTCGCAAAGGAAGTCATTATAGAAATTATCCAAGTTTTCCCTCATGGAGACAACAAGATCATAATTACAGAGATACTCATTATAATGAATATGATAATAGTAACCAAAGGAACTATGACTCAAACCCAAGTAGGGGTTATAACAGTGGAAACAAGGATAATTACAGAGGCAATAATAACAGAGGTAGAGCACAATACAAAAAACATAAATCTCATTACCAGGCGAACTCTGCTCAGCAAGAGTCCCACGAATCCTATAAACAAAATAAAGATAATGATGACTCTAATAATATGGCATGTGCCGCTTTTGATTTTGGGAGAGCATCTCAGTGCCCCCAATGCAAAACATTATTTGAGCCAACCACAGTGTCTACTTTAAGCTGTGGCCATCCTCTTCCCGCTCTTCCTGCGTCAATCGCGCATGATGGAAGAGGTTCTCTAGTCTTGCACAAAGGTTTAGTAAATGACAATCCAGTCTCAGTACTTTTTGATTCTGGATGCACAACAATTGGTGTTAGGCAGTCACTCATAGATCCTTCTCATTCTACAGGCAAAGTAGTCAAATGCGTAACATTTGGCGGCACCATAGAGAAATACTCTACCGCTATCATTAGGATTGCTACTCCTTTCTTCACAGGAGATGTACACGCATGTCTTTTGCCGAATCCGATCGCTGATCTTATCATCGGTCGCATTCACGGAGTAAAAGAATGCACTTCGCAACAAATTTCCGTTTGGGAAAAGCAAAATATGCAAACTGCTAATGTTGTAGTCACTAGAGCTCAAGCTCTCAATATGCCTGAAACTTCATCTACTGAAGATATTGAAGTGCATAACCAAGATGATCCCTTGGTAATTTCTCGTGACTCGTTTATAAAACAACAAGAAGAGGATCCGACTCTTAAGAAATTCTTCACTCTTGTAACGAAAGGTGATCCGAATAGAGATACCAAGCGTAAATCTTGGATTACAATGAAGAATGGTGTACTTGTACGTATGGTGCAAGACTCCACTAATTCAAGTCATTCTCAGATTCTTGTACCCAAGAAATTGAGAGTTAAAATTTTACAACATGCACACGACTCTCAGTGTGCTGGACACATGGGTTTTTCCCGTACAAAGTCAAGAGTTCTTGCGGCTTTCTTTTGGCCTTTCGTGAATAAGGACATACGGATCTATTGTCGATCTTGTAAAGTATGTCAAGAAGTCAAATCCAAAGGTCCTCGTCATGCTGCGCCCATTCAGGCTGCAGACATTCCTATTCGACCATTTCAGAAAATGGCGATAGACATCATTGGTCCATTTAAGATCAAATCTGCTAGAGGACATCAATTTATCTTAACGTGTGTGGACATGTGCACACGTTGGCCAGAGGCTATCCCTCTGAAGAGCATTACTACTGCTGACATTGCAGATGCTCTTTGGCTTATATTTTCTCGCCTGGGATTCCCCGGAGAAATATTATCAGATCATGGCACCCAACTAATATCGGATACCATGTCTCAAGTAATGTCTACTCTACAGATAGAGAGATCTTTGAGTAGCATCTATCATCCTATGTCCAATGGGATGGTAGAACGGCTAAATAGAACACTTAAGAACTTATTAGGAAAGATAACTGAGGATCATCCTCAAGATTGGGACAGGGTTCTACCCGCGGCCCTCTTCGCTTACAGGGAGGTCCCCAATGAACATACAGGATTTTCTCCTTTTGAACTTGTCTTTGGCGCGCGACCGCGCGGCCCTATGTCTTTGCTTCATGATCTCATAACAGCGGACAATATTGACGATGACACAAAATCCTCTTACGAATATGTCATCACGCTGAGAGAAAAAATTATCGAAGCATGCAAATTAGCAACGTCCTCTTCTGAATTTGCTAAACAGAAGGCAAGGCAATTTGCTAATAAGAAAAGAACTTTACGACAACTTTGTCCTGGTGACAAAGCATTTGTTTTGCTACCTTGTAGGGAAAATAGACTCCTTATTTCTTGGAAAGGTCCGTACGATATAATATCGAAAATTTCAGATGTTGACTATATTGTCGATATTAACGGGAAGCATAAAACCTTCCACATCAATATGCTTACGGAATTCCATGAACGTCCTGACTATTTACAGCCTATTTTCCAGGCAACGGACGATTCTCCAGTTCAACATGGTCAGTACTCATCACTGTCCGTTATACAGGATGAGGAAACAAGTTTTTCGGATGTTAATCTTCCGCTTCCAATGATCCCACTTCATTCTAGTTAATCATGGAAAGACGTTACTGTTTCTCCTGATTTGTCTCTAGGAGAACAGCGACAGGTTTCGGCTATGTTACAAACATTTCAGGATGTCCTCACTGACATCCCTGGGCAAACTCATGTCATTGAGCATGACATTATTCTAACTGAACATACTCCTATTAGGGTTAGACCTTACCCTATCTCTATACATTTTCAAGCACAGGTTGAAAAGGAGTTAGATGAAATGATAGATTTACAAATAATCGAACCATCCACTTCTGCTTATTCTTCGCCGATGGTTATTGTTCGAAAAAAAGACAATAACATACGTCTTTGCGTTGACTATCGCAAATTGAATCAAGTGACAAAGTTTGATGCTGAACCTATGCCTTTACTAGAAGAGCTACTTACTCGACTTTCTAAATCTCATTTTTTCACTAAACTTGATTTGTCTAAAGGATATTGGCAAGTTCCATTATCCGAACGCGCCCAACCTCTTACCGCTTTTTCTACTCCTAGAGGCCTTTTCCAATGGAATTTTATGCCTTTCGGCCTTATGAACGCACCAGCTACATTCGTACGCATGATGCGTCGAATCCTATCGTATCGGTCAGATGTCATTGCTTATCTAGACGACATCTGTCTTTTCAGCGATACTTGGGAAGATCACTATTCAGGGTTAGTTGAATTGTTATCAACTCTACGCGAGCATAACCTGACAGCAAAACCATCGAAAGCTTGCATTGGTTTTAGCGAAATTGCTTTCCTAGGCCATCGAGTAGGTCATGGTTTCCTGAAGACAGAGGACCATAATATCACTAAAATACTTAACATCTCTATCCCTAAGACTAAAAAGCAAGTGCGAAGTCTTTTAGGTCTCATACAATTTTATGGACGATTCATTCCGAATCTGTCCTCTATCATGGCACCTCTTTCGACACTACTAAAGAAAGGGTCGCCTAATATGGTTCACTGGTCTCAGGAATGCCAATTATCACTAGATAAGATCAAAACTATGTTTTCAACACCACCTATTTTAGTGTTACCTACTACAGATAAGACATTTGTTCTTCGTAGTGACGCTTCATCCACTGGGATTGGAGCGGCACTAATGCAAGAGTACTCTGGAACTCTGCATCCTGTAATGTACATATCCAGAAAACTTAATGCTGCAGAAAGGAATTACTCGGTTTTAGACCGGGAATTATTGGCGATGGTTTGGTCAATTCTCAAACTTCAAAGATTCCTTCTTGGTGCACATTTCATAGTGGAAACTGACCAGAAAGCTCTTACTGCTATCCAAAGTAAGAACTTGAAGAGCTCGAGATCAACTCGATACGCGATCGCTCTTCAACCTTTTCATTTTTCGGTACGAGCTATCCGTGGTTCAGAAAATATGATGGCGGACATTCTGTCGAGATGCCCACATGATGCCACTTAACTGTTAAATATTGGACTTTCCTAACATGTATAACTTTACATCAGTTATTCTTTTTCTTCTATATCAAAATGTGTACACATTTGTAATATATGATTTGGTGATTGTATAAATACTTAGCGGTTCACTTATTTTGATTCACTGCTAATTCTTTGATGATGTTTCTTTTGCCAATCGTGAACTTATGATACCTAATATGAAATGATTATTGAAATTATTGTATACATTGTGTCATTGCCAATATGGTAGTAGGCATTGGTGGCAACTCCCTGGAAATGTTTACACTTAGAGAAATACTTTCTCTAAGTTGTTGAGATATATATTCTCATTCTTTGCCTTAATCTGGCTTTATAAATTCTTGATACTTCTCATCTGCGCATCATATGTGCGTTGGGGGGCCTATTTTATGTGGCTCTCAGAGAGAAAAAAAAAATTGCGTACATATTTTTTATATGTCGCACAGATTACAGTTGATACGATTACAAATGAAAATGTAACTATCTGTTTGATAAAAGGATATTTATTTATTTATGAACTTACAACTTTTAAGAAAGGGGAATAACTCAGAATAGTAAATGTGTATTTTATTCTTTGAGTGATCGGTTCCTGTTTTGTTTCCGTGGATTGAACAAGCGGAGGAATCTAGATTTTCTATTATAGCTGGAAACAGATTGTTCTCGCTTAAGGTTTTGCAGGAATATTGAAAGTCCGAATCTAGGTTTACTGTTTGTCTGTTTGAGACGATTCCGTCTTATATCATGTTATCTTTGTGTGTCTGGGCTGGATTATTTGTTCTTACACTCTGAGCGGATGAAGATAAGAGAGTGTGTTCTTCGGTTATGGAGTCTGGCGGGACGCCAATGTCGGGCGGTCAAAAGTTTTGTGATCTCAAGTTATCATGGGGAAGAAGATTGTGTCTTCTAGGACTGTTTTAGTCTATGTGTTCCCCAGTATTATTTCTATTACGCCAGAAAAGTGTTTTTGTGCTTGCTATTGATTCTTGGCCAAGGTAAACGTACTTTTACTGACTTCGTTCCTAGGCTTACGATGGGTTATGTTTAGGCCTACATGAATCTACTTATGTTCAGATGTCAGAACGACATATCGTTTAGCAGCACTAAGAATGTTTCTACACAGCAATTATGAGGACAGATAATGCTGATATTGGTGGAAACTTTGATACCCTTATGAATTGAATCTTTCTAGAAGTTTTGTCATCTCACCGTTGTGTGAGCGATGTTAAGGACCAAGGAAGCCATCTTGGAATCCGAATTATTGTCAATCATTCATCAGAGAACAGGGTTGTCCCTTACTACCCGATAATGATCCAGAGATCACAGTTATGAAAGAAAGATCTATTATGGGAGATTTAGCATTTACTCCGAAGATATGTGCTGAATGCTATTTGAAAGAATCTACGCTAGAATACAAGCTACACTCATGCTAAGAGAGATTCTGTACAAGAGTCACTATGAACATTATGTATAAACTGACGTGATCTGTCAGTACAACCTGATATATATATATATATAGATGTGGACTAACTATAGAACTCTGAATGCTTGTCTACAAATGTTCCAGTATGAGGTTATCCAGCATGTATGCTAACTTAAGATGATACACCATTGATCAACACCATGCTGTTTATGTCGTCATGTGTTCCTGTAACCATACACGTACTGTTCCAGTGTGCGTCTCATTAAATATTATAAAAAGAACACAGTAGTTCCAGTAATCCTTGACTTCTACATGTGAGAGTATGAATATATTGTTACCAAGTTGTCAACTCTTCAGAACCATTCTACCATTCGCGTACAATGTACTCTCACTTCAATGTTTACACTACCCTGCGTAGGTCGAGTTGACCTGTGTCTGTCTTCACGGTAACAGCACCTCTTTGAATACAACAGTACTACCAGCCATCATACATTACAGTGAGGTTCTATACACCACACTCGATTCTTTACAGTGGAGTCGCAAACAACAGAACTTTACAGTGGTGTACTACAGGTGTAGTAAGTATAACTATCTTTACACTGCCTTATTTTCTTTTGTCAGAATTATTAGAAGTGTCTCAGCACTTGTTAACTTTATCCACTGCGCTATCAGGATACAAGAATTCATTCATTCTTAACCCTCCACTTCCAAAAGAGCATAGGCCTTCAACAAACACATGCCAAGTCCTCTTGTCACGTGCCATCATCTCAAGTTCTTTCCCCGTTCTCCTTATCATTTTCACCTCTGTTTCCAGCTCTCTTCTCCATGTGCTTCTTGGTCTACCTCTGCTTCTCTTGCCCTGGGGGTTCCAGAACAAGGACTGCCTTGTAATGCTATCTACAGGTTTCCTCATTGTGTGTCCTATCCATCGCCATCGTCTTCTTCTCATCTCTTGTTCCACTGGCACTTGTCTAGTTCTTGTCATCAGTTCCACGTTGGTAACCTTGTCATACCATTTTAATCCCTCTATTCTACGCAAGCACCCATTTATGAAAGTCTGTAGCTTTTTGGTAGTTGTCTTTGTTGTTCTCCATGTCTCAGAGCCATACAATAGGACTGACTTTACATTTGAGTTGAAGATTCTTATTTTCGCGTTGGATCCGATTTCTCTTGATCTCCATATATTTCCCAATGCAATGAAAGCTCCTCTTGCTTTTTGTATTCTTATTTTGATATCACTGTCTGTCCCTCCAACTTTGTCTATATTGCTGCCAAGATATGTGTACGATTCTACGTCTTGTATTGGTGCTTCTTCAAGTTCAACCCTGTTATCATTACCTGCATTTATTCTCATTATCTTTGTCTTTTCCCTGTGTATTTTCAAACCCAATTGCTGTGACCTCTCATCGAGTGTTTTCAATTTGTCCTGCATCTAATTACGGTTTTGGGACAGAAGAGCTAAGTCATCAGCAAAATCCAGATCATCCAACTGCTTAGTCAGAGTCCACTGGATTCCATTTCTGTTGTGTGTTGTCGATGTTCTCGTAACCCAGTCTATTGCTAGTAAGAAAAGAAATGGAGACAAGAGACATCCCTGTCGCACTCCTGTTCTTATACCAAACGGTTCTGTAAGCTGTCCTTCATGAAGGACTCTGCATGTCATGTCTTCATATGTTTTCTTTATTAAATTAATGATCTTCAGGGGAACTCCATAATGCCTCATCAATTTCCAAAGTGATTCTCTGTCTACACTGTCAAATGCCTTTTCGTAGTCCACAAATCCGATGTATAGTGGTGAATTCCATTCCAGACTTTGTTCAACTATTATTCTCAAAGTGGCTATCTGGTCTGTACAGGATCTGTTTTGTCGAAAATCTGCTTGTTCATCTCTCAGTTTCTTGCCTATGGACTCTTTTAATCTTTCAAGGATAATCCTGTTTAATACTTTTCCTGGCACTGAAAGTAACATTATTCCTATATAATTTGTGCACTCTTGTAAATTTCCCTTCTTAGGCAACTTAACCAGATATCCTTCCTTCCTTCTGCTGGTATCTCTTCCTTTTCCCAGACTTTACCAAGTAATTTATATAACATCTCTGTAGCCTTGTCGATATCTGCTTTGATGGCCTCTGCTAGAATGCCATCAGGTCCAGACGCTGTTCCATCTCTTAGAAGCTTTATGGCTTTCTTTATTTCTTCCTTCGTTGGTCTTTCACCGTTAATTTGTAGCTCTTCTTCTGCTGGCTGGATGTCTGAGGGGTTTTGTGGAGCTGGTCTATTGAGAAGGTCCTCAAAATATTCTGTCCACCTCTTCATTTGCTCTTATATATATTGCTGAGCAGTTTCCCATTCTCGTCTTTTATGAAGCAACTTGTTTGCTTGTATTTCCCCGTTAGCTTCTTTGTGCTGTTATACAGTTTTCTCGTTTTTCCTTTGGCTGCAGCATCTTCTGCCTCTCTTGCGAACTCCTCAGTATACTCCCTTTTGTCTCTTTTGATACTTCTTTTCACTTCTTTGTTTGCTTCTGTGTACACTTCTTGAGCCTTGGCTTTGGAACTTCTGGTTTTGCTTGTGTTTAAATCTGCTTTCTTGTTTTTCCTGTCTTTAATCTTATTGATGGTTTCTGTTGTTATCCATGCTTGTTGTTGTCGTTCCCTTTTCCCCAGTATTTCTTCACATTGTCTCATTCCATACAGTTTTGATGTGCTGCCAATAGTCTTCTGTATTCTCTGCATCTTCCAGCTGTTGGTACACTTGGAATTTGTTGAATATTGTGACCGCAAATTTGTCTCTTGTTTCTTGATTTCTTAGATGTCCTACATTAAATTGTTGTCTATAATTTTGCATTGTTGCATATCTCTTGAGTTTCATTTTTATTTTGGCTATCAGAAGGTGGTGATCCGATGCCACATCTGCTCCTCTATATACCTTTACATCCTGCAATGATGATCTAAACTTCTTGTTTATGCATATATGATCAATCTGATTTTCTGTTCTATGGTCTGGTGATATCCATGTTGCCTTGTGTATTCTCTTATGTGGAAACATGCTTCCTCCTATAGCCAGTTGATTTGAAGCACAGAAGTTTGAGAATAGTTCCCCATTTTCATTCATTATTCCTAGCCCCTGTTTTCCCGTGACTTTTTCATAGCCGGTGTTGACTGTACCTATCTTTGCATTCATGTCACCCATCAAAATTGTGATGTCTCTTCTTTTTAATTTTTCAAAATTTCCCGTAGTCTAGTATAAAATGCTTCTTTCACAGACTCTTCTTTGTCATTAGTTGGTGCATAACATTGGATGACATTTACATGTATTTTCTTTTTAGCTGTTTTAAAAGAAGCTGTTATTATTCTGGATCCAACGGCTTCCCATTCAATGAGTGCTTTCTGTGCTTCGTTAGATAACATAAGAGCTACCCCTTCACTGTGGTGTGAACTTTCGTCTTCATGTTCTGAGGACAGCACCAATTCACCTGTGATGAGTTTCTTCCTGTCTACCCCCTTCCACTTTGTTTCACACAGTCCCAGAACCTCGATTTTATATTCCCTCATCTCGGCTGCTACTTGTGCCACTTTCCCTTGTTTGTTTAATGTCCGAACATTCCAGGTGCCAAATCTGGATGTTCTCCTAGAAGAAAGAAGGTTAGTCAGCAACACAGACTCTTTTCGGCTTTCTCTGTGTTGCATCATACGCCTCCCTGCGAGAGGACCTTCCCCTGTCTTGGATGGCTGTGTTTTATTTTCTTTAATTGACTTGTCCATGTTTGTTGAAGTTTTTTTGTGGTTTAAATTTTTTTACAGGATGGGGTAACCGGCCCCATGCCCAACCCTCCTTAGTCGCTTTCTACGACATGCTTGACAGGGAACACTGTTACTATTCTTCGCTCCCCTTTCGGGCCCCGGTAACACACGGGTGTCAGGATACAAGAATAATGGCATATTATCAAAGCAGGCTGGAGGTCTTCAATACTTTTCAGAAACGCCTGTCTCTATTGGCTGTTTCAATTTCATTTGATGTGGACATGGCAACTATATAATAATTGCCTTTTCCACTTTAAACGATAAGATTAAGTAATAAGACAAACGTGCAATGAAGTTGATACTCTAATTTACCCCATTTAACTTCCTAGCCAAACGTTGAAATGAAGTTTTTTTGCAAGAATTTTAGCACTGTTTGTGGTTCGCATTATTGTGAGCAGCATTTCCACCAATGAAAGTTAACAAACTAGCGCTGACGTTTAGATTGACAGGTAAACATTTGTCATCCGTGCTTAAATCGATCCTCACAAGAGCAAACCCCTGACATGGCCCAGTTAGTTTTACAGCGAAGGCGCCAAGCACCCATGAAACAAAATTAAGATCTGTGAAACCGTTTTGACCAACTGTTTATTCTTTATGGGATTTTTTAATGCTAAATCTCACTATTTAGTAGTGAACCTTATCATAACAAGCAAAAGAAACTACAATTTCAAAAGATAATTAAATGAAACTATAATACAAGTTATGCTTCAGCGGGTAATCGAACCCTTATCGATTGGTTGGAAAGCAAGCACGCTTAGTGAAGCCTCTAACTCTTCACGTCCGTTCGGCACATTCGGCTTAGGGACAATCTTTACCACACTCAACTTTGCTCTGTTTCTTAAGTTTGACATCATCATCATCATCATCATAATCATCATCATCCCCTTTTCCGCTCCTAATAGAGCATGGAGCCAATAGTCCAGACGGTCCTCTCGAGGAAGCCTACGCCAAAGCCCACTTTCTTGCAGCCATGATGTCTGTAGCTATTTATTTGACATAATGAGGTTGTCAGCCCCACGTGACACACCTGCTCTAAATCTCCGCTTTCTCTTATTCAGATTAATTATCAGTCCTTGTTAAGTATTTCACCTTTCAACTCAGACTGCTCCCCTACCTGCTAACAAGTAACAACTTTTCTCATTCACAGGTAAAGATATGGTTCCAGAATCGCCGAACAAAATGGAAGAAACAGAATCCAGGGCTGGACGTTAACAGCCCGACCATCCCTCCATCTTCAGGAGGTTTCGGATCCTTCTCCAGCCCCTACTCCAGCATGCTGTATGGCCAATCACTCCACCCGTATCTGCCCTCGGCTGGTCTCATGAGTCCTCTAAGCATACTTCGTGCCCACGGGTCTTACAGCTCGAGCCAAAACCCCTCGGTTTATTACCCTTATTTCAGCCAAACGACATGAGAGAGACCTTAAACACGTGGTACCCACCAAACTATCAAATTATTCAGCGTGATATGTAAATAGAAAAAAACCCAGCATTCAAGACCCTGTTCAGGGACAGACTATGACTTAATATACCACGGGATACAGCCAGGTGTTCTTCGTCACCTTTAAATTGAACAGTCTTAAACTGCGAATGGACATCACTGTACAACATGAAGACATGAAGATATTAAATACTTTTATTCTTCTGAATTCTTTGGCTTGCCCATAGCTGATTATTATCTGAAATAATGACTTCACTCCGAGAAGATGGGATTACCGTTCAAAAGAGCTTACAGGGACAAAGCCATTAAAAGTGTTGTCTACCTAGACACTAGGTCAGTCGGTTATAATAGGGTGCATGAGGAAATATAAAAATGGCCTTGTGGTCTTGAAACGCATTAGCAATCCGTTTGATGTAGACCTGATCTTGACTTACAAATAAAGGAAGTCAACCACTAATGTTATTCTAAGGATAGTGTTCTTTCTGCGATCACCAAATCTTGTGAGTACAGAATCGACTCTGCTACATATCTGAGGAGCCTCCTATTGGTCAGAATCGACTCTGCTACATACTCGTATCTGAGGAGCCTCCTATTGGTCAGAATCGACTCTGCTACATATCTGAGGAGCCTCCTATTGGTCAGAATCGACTCTACTACATATCTGAGGAGCCTCCTATTGGTCAGAATCGACTCTGCTACATATCTGAGGAGCCTCCTATTGGTCAGAATCGACTGTGCTACATATCTGAGGAGCCTCCTATTGGTCAGAATCGACTCTGCTACATATCTGAGGAGCCTCCTATTGGTCAGAATCGACTCTGCTACATATCTGAGGAGCCTCCTATTGGTCAAACCGGTTAGAGCGCTTGTCTCTCGCAGCAAAGTTACCGGGTTCCGGGAATTAAAGCTAGTTGCGACATGCGTCAGTCAGTATACCGAGCTGTAAATGGGGACCAGACTCTGCACTTAAGTTAGGGAAGACAAAGGCAGCGAGGAAGGGAACTGATCATCCCATCTCATGAAGCAAGACCTAGTATAATGAAGTCTCTAACATTTCACTCCCCTACAGCAGTAGTTTTATTTTTTTATTATTAATTAATCCCAGGTATAAACGGAGATGACCTAGCAAACACCTTAGTAGGATAAGCTTGCATGAAGAGTCAAACATGTTCCCATGAAACGTCAGAGAATATTACCAGAACTCTATTAGAATATCTAATAATCTTTAGTGGTAGCTCTCTATACCACGCATCTTTGGTTCATACGTAAATACCAAATGTTCCAGTTCAAGAGTACACTATACTTACTAAAAGATGTTCTTCATATGAACATACACATTCTTGAATTGTTTCATGGGCATGTAGATAAGAATTACTGAACATATTTTTAATTCAAATGTTCATAAATGTTACTAAATTATGTAGCTCATATGTTGATAATTTGATAAGAATTCCTGAATCTTTTGGTTCGTTTATAAACATAAACTTCTGAATGTGTTGGTTCAGATGTAGACAAGTTGGTTCAGATGTAGACAAGTTGGTTCAGACGTAGACAAGTTGGTTCAGATGTAGACAAGTTGGTTCAGATGCAGACAAGTTGGTTCAGATGTAGGAACGTTGGTTCAGATGTAGACACGCTGGTTCAGATGTAAACACGTTGGTTCAGATGTACACAAGTTGGTTCAGATGTAGACACGTTGGTTCAGATGTAGGCAAGTTGGTTCAGGTGTAGACAAGTTGGTTCACTCACAGATTCAAAGATAATCAAATAACGAATATTTTCGTATTTAAACATACGGAAAATTAAAAAAAAAAAAATAGAAAAATGTACAGTGTGTATTGTATATAACATGCATAGCTTGGTCTTCATGAAATATTTCTATATCTTTGTTTAATTCCCTCATCAAAGACACAGTAGGACGACTGATTCCTGAAGCAAGTTATAAGAGGTGGCACATATGATTTTCTCCATGTGGGTGACAACTTCATCATTTACAAAACATTGCTACAGAGAACACTGCTACAGAGAACACTGCTACAGAGAACATTGCTACAGAGAACATTGCTACAGAGAACATTGCTACAGAGAACATTGCTACAGAGAACCTTGCTACAGAGAACATTGCTACAGAGAACATTGCTACAGAGAACCTTGCTACAGAGAACACTGCTACAGAGAACATTGCTACAGAGAACATTGCTACAGAGAACACTGCTACAGAGAACACTGCTACAGAGAACATTGCTACAGAGAACATTGCTACAGAGAACATTGCTACAGAGAACATTGCTACAGAGAACACTGCTACAGAGAACACTGCTACAGAGAACTTTGCTACAAGAGCACGGAGGCTCTGACGCAGGCTTCCTGCAAGGAGACCAACTACAGTGGTGATTCATGCTTCATAAACATCAAAAAGAAATTGAATGAATAATTCCATCCTCGTGAGATCTAAACAGTGCTAACTTCTTGTTAATCGAGATGGTGATCGACTTCAATAACTGGGGGTCATCGATTTCTCTGGATAGTAAGTCAGACCTAACAATCCCAAGGGATAAATGGCGAAACATTTGACAGTTGTATATCCGAGGAAGAGCATACCATTGACAGAGTGGTTAGAGCACTGGTCGCTCGCGGCAAAGGTTTTGGGTTCTAATCACGGCACTGACACGCTCCAGTCTACCCAGCTGTAAATGGGTACCTGTCTTTGAGGTAGGGAAGGAAAAGGCAGCGAGGAATGGAACTGGTCACCCCGCCTGTCGATGCTGGACCTAGTATGGTGAAGTCTATAACACTTCACTCCCCTTCGGCAGTATCTGCTATGGCCTACCTTTACCTTTTTTATATCCGAGGAGCTGAGAAATGGCTCTGTGCAGGACGTGACAATTCCTTGGGACAGCCCAGAACCAGAGTACAGTATTTTAGCTCTGTATAGTTGTAGAGCCCCTTTGGATGGCGGGGAACGCACAGTATTCCACACACTTCTTACTCATAGCTTGAGACTAGATGTGACGATCCTTTAAATGGAGAAAATGGAGCTCATGACTTCTACTCAATACGTTTTGGTGTGGCAGATAAGCCACAGGAAAAACCTAGATCTACAGTGTAGATAATACCAAGGAGTCTTCAACTCGATATTGGCTGCTAAAGAGCGAGAAGCTCAGCAGTTCTAGTTAAACAACAACAACAACAACAACAACAACAACAACAACAACAACAACAACAACAACATATCCCAGGATATCTCGGTGTAGTATAATTCATTCATTATCATTTTCCTGTGCGATTCTTACGGAGCATGGAGCCTCAGTTGTATCTGGTCCGCTTGCTTGAAACCTTCACCAAGTAGTCACATGATCTTACTGTGGTGCTTTCTGTGACAATTAGTTTTAAATGGTGATGTTGCCAGCCCCAATCAAAACCTGATATTAGTCACCTTATACGTCATGACTTAGGCTGCATTAACCCTATTCTTTCTTTGGTATAATATAATTGCAAAAAGCAATTTCCGAGGCCGGGTGTCATAAAGAAATCAGGTCATATATTACCGCGCTCGGTTTGGTTTAGTATTAAGGATTATCTTTATTGCACACGGACAACTCCATCAGTGCTCCGATCTCCTCCCTTAGATCGCACAAGGAGGATGTCAGCACAGTGCACGAACTCATTAGCACCGGCGAGAATCCCAATGTATGGATATAGGAATCGCACATTCTATAAACATTTTTGTGGTGGGTAGGTTTCTAATTTTTAAATTGTGCCAGGGCAGCTGCTTTATGGCTTACTCTTTATGTGCCAGGGCAGCGGCTTTATGGCTTACTCTTTACGATTTCCAACTGCTGCGGGATTGTGAACGTGCGCAACTTGCATACGTCACCTCCTATTTTTTTCGTCCTTATCCGAGAAGGCTAGGCATCCGATCTCACTACCCAGGAGACGGGATGGAAGGGGAGGGGGGGGGGAGAGGTAATGACAATCTTAGGACCGCTGGTTTTGAAAATAAATTTCCATAACTTATATTCCCTCTACTGGAAATGGAACTCGGTATATCGCACTTTAAAAGTCTTCAACTAGACATATACACACAACAGATTATAACAAAACCTATAGCAAGTAGTAGTGAACATAGTTGAACAATCCAGAATTGTATTCAAACGTGGTGTATCGTTCTTCCATTCCCTGTCATCTTCACCACTAACCCCAACATCCAACCTTTCAGTTAGAGAAAAAAAAAAAAAAGAAGACGAATAACTGCTGCCAGCCTGTTACCTAATGCCATGTTGTACATATACTATAATGTCTTCCCACAGTTCTCGAATGTTCCTGTTATACACTCTCAGCTTCAGATATAATTCATGTCTTCCAAACTTCCCGGGATAAATCAAAACGTAAATTCTGCTAAATGGAAACATAACGTAAAGTAAAAGATGAAAATTATTCGAAACTTCCGGAGGTTATATTGTTATATACTATTAATTTTTTTTTTAACGCGTTCTGTCTGTATTTATTTGTTCTGTTTATACATTTGTTTATTATCTTCCCACTTAAAACTAATTTGTCAAAGTCGAAATGGAACTATCTAAGGTAATTAAAAAATACTTTCTCTTTTTTTCTGTTTAAAGGGATGCAATAATTCCGAAACGTTCTTCAGAATTGAGACGTAGCGTAGTTTTAACATGTGATACACAATGTGTCCTGTTTATACATTTTTGTTATCATCCTCTCATTATTAAAACTAATTTGAAAACGTTGAAATTGAACTTTATAAGGCAATATACAAAATGCTTTCTGGAAGGATGGGTTCGAAAATGTTCTTCAGAATTGTGGTTCAAATTAGTTTTAACATATGATGTGTTGTGTTACCGTTAAAACTAGAAATAATTTATTTTACGAGAAAATGAGTGTTTCTGGCTGAGATCGGAGTAAGAAAGATTGTATTATTGATACTGATTACTAAAATGAAAACTTATATGATCAACAGTTATGATATTCTTATTGTTATTCTAATGGCATGTTTGGTGTTACTATTTATTAATATCTGTATGATTTTGTTACTGCAATATTTACATTCAACTCATATAGATACATATTGTATAGATTGTTTGAGCGTTAATATGTGTACACTCGCACAGAGATAAGGAAGGAGACAGAGAGACAGCGAGAGAGAGAGAGAGAGAGAAATAAGGTTTTATTCATGTCCTTTTAAACATGTACAGTGTACAAAATGAATAAAGCGTTGTCGCTGATATGATCTAATATCATCTACGAGTTATATCTTGTTATTGTAAACAAAATTATTTTAACAGTCGTCTTAAAGATATTGGCGATGCTGTCCTGGATGGCAATGATGATGATAGTGATGATAATGATGAGAAAGCGAAGCTGGAGGTAGAGAAAGATTATGATAAATAATTTCGACGAAACTAATGATGGGGTAGGCTGATACAACATCATGTCAAAAAAGTCTTACATATCACGTTGAACTTGCAACACTCCGGAGTACCTCTGGAATTTGGAGAGCGCATGCTTTTGTTTACCAATGACATGTGTTGTTATTGCTGATGTTTTTGGCTGCAGACATTGTTTTAAAAAAATATATAAAACGGATCTGCAACAAACAGTTTCTTAATTACAAAGAAAAACTAAATTTCCTGGAAAGAGAAGAAAACATTTAAAGAAGTCACAGAAAAGCTAGGATAAAAAGAGAAATAATGAGTGAGATTACAGTTGGATAAAATATTTTGATCATATGTTGTTGTTGTTGTTGTTGTTGTTGTTTAACTAGGGCTGCTGAGCTTCTCGCTCTTTTACAGCCAATACCAATTTGAAGACTCCGCGGTATTATCTACACTGTAGATCTAGGCTTTTCCTGTATCTTTTCTGCCATTCCAAATTTGATTATGTAAATAGACATAACATGGTTTTAAAACCCATAATGGAGGGAAAAGTTGAAGGCCATTTTGCAAGAGGAAGACATCGCAATAAGTGGAAAGATAACATCAAAGGATGGTCAGGAAATAATCTATCAGAATGTTTGCTCTGCAGTAGTGGTCCACCAGTGGCCAAAAGTCAAGAGTATCTAAAATGGTACTTCAAAGGTGTCTACCTTCGCACAAGCTTACTCTTGGCAGAATTGTAAATAGAAGGATAATGATGCTTCTATCTCAAGGGACTTTTCACAAGATAATTCAGAAGTCAAGAACAATGCTGCATAGGGCAGAGCACTATTAAGGTATATCTGATCCGGCACCTTTTATGAAGTATTAAGCAATGGTGTGGCTTGTTCGACCCCCTAAGCTGGTTTAATCCAGCGAAATTCCTGTTATAAGTATTTTTGGCTTTATGGTTGTAGCTAAATGTATATGTATAGTAAAGATTTTAGATCATACATGCGCTCTCTTATCTATAAGAACTGAATCAACCATGAATTGGTAAAATAGCATATAACAAATTTAATAATCAATTAGTCTTTAACAAATTTTAATAAATTTGGATGAAAGTGACTTTAGAGAGTTTAAAAAATTGTCTTCATCAAGACTTAATTGTTACAAAAAATTTAACTGGCTGAGTAGTGCAATGGGTCGATGTCAGGTCTTTTGTTATGAGGACTCTTCTCTAGAGGCGTCTAGATGAACTTCACTCCTTATGTCAAGGTGGATGTCTTCACAACGTGTCCACTGTAGGTAATTGGTGTCGACTGTGACGGTATTGCCTCCCCTGCTTTGCAGTAGTGGTCCAACAATGGCCAAAACTCAAGAGTATCTAATATGGGCTTCAAAGATGTCTACTTTCGCACAAGATTACTCTTGGCAGATATGTAGATAGAAAGGTAATGACACTTCTATTACAAAGGGAGTCTTCACAAGATATTCAGATAAGCGAAAACAATGCTGCTTTGGCTGAGCACGTTAATTCTAGAATCTGCCGACAAATTTTGTGAAGGAATTAAGCGCTTATTAATTTCAGCTCGTTCAAGCCCCCACCCCTGATTTACTCAGTGGAATTCTTATTATTCTGGTAAAGCTCTGTTTAGAGTGTGTGTAGTGAATTTGTTTGAGACAAACATGCAGTCCCTTTAAAATGATTAAATCGTAGTTAAATTAGTAACATTTCAAATAACAAAATTTAATAATCACTTAAGTTTTAACAGTTTGAAATAATTTGAATAGTTTAAAAGAAAGGATTCATCATTGATAGATGATAGAATTTTTATGAAGGAAGTTCACTTTGGCAGCGTACATTTTTTACTTAGCTGTCAATAGTAGTTTCTGCTCCCGCTGATGGGTTCTGTTTACACTGCTCTCGTTCGTCGCTGGTCACGTTTAAAGGTGCCGCACGTTCCCAGAACGTCAATGAGTAACGGCCAAGCTAAGTCTGCGCCTGTCTATAAGACCCTCTTATGATTGCGTCTCGCACATCGTGAGTCCACTTCTACCTTCACTTGGTTCCAGAGATAGTACTTTCTGCTGGTACCACCAATAACTACGATAAAGAATAGAAACGAAACGATCTCCTCACAATTGCGTTTCCCTACACATACTTATGTGCCCCCTCTTCTATTCTACCATCCCATTTATCTCAGAATTTACCCTCGATGAGAATTAAATTTAATCCCTCGGGATAAAACTTTCTTTACATTTAAATTGAACAGCTTTACATTAAATTTAAATGGAAAGGCTAATAACACAGATAGTTTGTTTACATTCACATCTCCACTGATTGAAAAGTGTTCACAATATAAATTGAATATGTTTTCATTTATGTTTACACTGATTGAAAAGTTTGAAACTTCCATTAATTTAAAAATGAATATTTTCACATAGCCATTTACACTGGTTTAAAGCTTGAAAACTTACATTAATTTTAAAGTGAGCATGTTTTTATGGAATTTACACTGCCTGAAATTGTAAGTATTATAATTAAAATGTATATCACTTCTTTCATCTTTTCCTCCTTGCTCCCTATG
This sequence comes from Oreohelix idahoensis, assembly GCA_024509875.1. Taxonomy (NCBI): domain Eukaryota; kingdom Metazoa; phylum Mollusca; class Gastropoda; order Stylommatophora; family Oreohelicidae; genus Oreohelix; species Oreohelix idahoensis. The sequence continues at coordinate 130,993 of JAMPIV010006750.1, forward strand.
GAACTTGGGACTACTTTCTGCTTTTAGTTCTAATTAAGAAACTAGCAATTAAGCAATCACCAGCCCGTGCAGTGGTTGTTCATGAATCATCATTCTATATACTGAGGTCGCCAGCCTCAAATGACCTGGACATCCACTAGCGATTTTCACATCTTAAAATTCACAGGATAATATACATATATATGTTAGTACACATGTTAGTAATATAAAATGTAAAATGACAACTTACGCCAATCCTGACTCACAGACTTTTTGCTCAGGTGAAAAAAAGAGACTTGAATCGGCCTCGTGCACGCGTCTAGGGTGTTGTTAATTTAATAAGTTCCCTCTCTGATTTCGTGTGTGGTCCTTCAGTTTCCACAGTCCCGGATTCCTTATTTAATATGAAAGACATTTCCGGGGCTATGAAAGTCGGTCCAAAATTCTCAAATAAAAGGTGTCCGGTATGTTAAGAAGGAATTCTGAATTCTAGGCTTCACTCTAGCATGGTATGGTAGCTTGGCAAGCGATCTTCGCAGTGGAGTAACACTGAAATGTGTCAGGTTATATTCCCAGTCTCCCATGCATCTGTTTGTTACGGAGTTAAATAAATGCTCCAATCATTTTCAAACAGACGGGTGAACGAACGAACGAACTTTATTTTCAAAGGGTTAAGAATTGGGCACGCAGGCCCGTCTGACATTCTGCTCTTCCTCTCTCTCTCATCATATATACTATATCCTTTCATCCTCACATTTACTATAAGCATAATTAAGGCATTTATCATTATAAAAGTAATATTACATTTGCAATAATCATCATAATTAAAGTACGTTTTTAACATTAAAAAAGAATAATAATAATAATAATGAATGTAAAAATAAAATAAATAAAAATAAAAATAAACATTAATACATAGATTAGATAGATAGATAGATAGATAGATAGATAGATAGATAGATAGATAGATAGATAGATAGATAGATAGATAGATAGATAGATAGATAGATAGTTTATGGTGGTATAATAAGAACTTGTGACATTTTGGGAATCCGCTGCTGAATGACCTGGGACTTAGTGTGTTGTCAGCACATGCGGAAAATGTTCCCACAGGTGAGCAGCTTTGAGTCCCAAACAGATACTGCCACAGGGAGTGAATTGTTTACGCCTCCACTATACGAGATCCAGCTTTATGACCTATGCTCCTTAGGGAGGTAAAGGGTATTGACTGATAGATAAGAATCGTGCATATAGGCCCGTCTTACATTTTGCCTTTCCTCTTACTCATCTTTTATTGCTAGTTATTCAGACATTCTCCATACTTAAGGTGTGGTACTTTCAAAATATTCCACGTGAAATAAGGTGCGTACAGCAAAAGGTCACGTATTACCATATATGGCAATAAGATATACGACGCCTTGCGTACAGACTCGCGAACAAGTCGTTAACCTCATATGACAACGTGTTCCAAAAGTAACAATTCATTACATTATCAGAAAAAAATCTCTTATCTGTGTCTGCCCATCAGTTGTCTCCCCGTATTGGTGATGCGCACACCCGTCTTATCGGTGATTAGGCAGATAGCGCTGGGCGATGCACGTGTTAATCTGTCACGGCCAAGCTTGGTACACGGGAATTTTACCAACTTGCCTCTCGTAATATTATCTCTACCTCTCCTTGCAAATGTGAGGTGTTTATCATTCACAAGGAGTGCCAGATAACAGACAAGACACAATATACTTAAAGTAGTGAAAGCATACTTGAAAATATAAACTATCTGCTACATAGTGTAGAAAGAAAGTGCGACAATTGAAAGCACGCAATAAAATCAGTACCACAAATGCACCGATTACTGCCAGAGTGAAACAGAGATCGAGAGGTCACCCCATTCTGTTACATCGACGCCAGTTATTGAATTACAAGATTGTGGCGAAGACTCTTACTTCAGACTGGTCTCTTGTAAGTATAACTTCGTGCTACGAACTTTAGGAAAAATAAAACAAATGCCTATGCTAAGTACATTTGTGGGCTGCAGATTAACAGGCGCATTGTCTCGCTGTGCACCCACCAATGTTAGCTTTTCTAAATAATTATTCAACCTGAGTTTACATAGGATAACTTAGGGAATTGTGACGTTATTGCCTCCCCTGCTTTGCAGTAGTGGTCCAACAGTGGCCAAAACTCCATAGTGTCTAATTTGGGCTTCAAAGGTATCTACCTTCGGACAAGATTACTCTTGGCAGAGATGTAGATAAAAGGGTGATGACACTTCTATTACAAAGGGAGACTTCACAAGATATTCAGAATAAGCGAGAAGAATACTGCTTTGGCTGAGTATGTTAACTCTGTAATTCTGCCGACGCTTTTGTGAAGGATTTAAGCACTTCTTAAGTTCAGCTCGTTTAAGCCCCCACCTCTGATTTACTCAGTGGAATTCTATTATTCTAGTATAGCTCTGTTTAGTGTGTGTAGTAAATTTGACTGAGAAAAACATGCAGTAACTTTAAAATGATTAAATCGACGTTAAATTTGTAACATTACAAATAACAAAATTTAATAATCACTTTAGGTTTTAACAGTTGGAAAATAATAATTTGGATAGTTATGGATCAAGAAAAGTTATCGTCACAGTCTTTAGGGAATGTGAGATGTTACAAGAAGTTCAAGTGGCAGCATATATTTGAACTTAGCTGCCAATGACGGTTCTGCTCCTTCTTATGGGTTGGCTCATTTCGCTCTGCTCACGCTCGTCTCTGATTACGGTTGTCGGGGGTAGCTCGTTTCCCGGAAACGTCAAGGAGAGTCTACCACGTGGGTCTTTCGTCTTAAAGCTTAGGCCACGGTTCCCTTCTTGTTCCAGAGATGGTACTTTCTGTTGGTACCACCAACAACTATGGTAAAAGAATAGAACGAAACGCTCTTCTTATGGCGTTTTCCACCACATAGTTATGGGTTCCTATCTTCCTATACCACTATCCCAATTACTCAGACTTTACCCTCGATGAGAATTAAATTTAATCCCTCGGGATAAAACTTTCTTTACATTTAAATAGAATATCTTTCATAGTTACTTTATATTTAAATGAAAAGGTTAATAATACAGATAGAGTCTGTTTACATATACATCTCCACCGATTGAAAAGTTTTCATAATGTAAATTGAATATGTTTTCATTTTATGTTTTACACTGATTGAAAAGTTTGAAACTTCCATTACTTTAAAATGAATATTTTCACATAGACATTTACACTGGTTTAAAGCTTGAAAACTTACATTAATTTTAAAGTGACTATGTTTATAGGGACATTTAAACTGCTGTGAAAATGTAAGTATTATACTTAGAATGAACATCATTTCTTTCATCTTTCCCTCCCTGCTCCATATGGAACCTGGAACTACTTTATGCCTTTAGTTCTCGTTACGAAACTATTAATAAAGCAACCACCAGCCCGTGCAGTGGTGGTTCATGAACTAATCATTCTAGATACTGAGGTTGCCGGCCTCAAATGACTTGGGCATCCTGTAGCAATTTTCACACATTAAAATTCACATGGTAATATATATATAAATATAAATATAAATATAAATATAAATAAATATAAAAATAATATATATATATATATATATATATATATATATATATATATATATATATATATATAAATATATAAATAAATAAAAATAAAAATATAAATATAAATAAATAAATATATATATATATATATATATATATATATATATATATATATATAACCAGAGTAATGAAACATAATGAAAAATGCACTACTTACGCCAATCTTGGTTACAGACTTGTTGCTCAGATGAATAAAAGAGATGAGTTGGTCTCTTACACGCGGCTGGAGTGTCTTTAATTTGACAATAGATTCCCTCTCTGACTCCGTGTGTGTCTTCAGTTTCCTAGTCCCGGTGTTCCTTATTAAAATGTAGAGATTTCTTGTGCTTTGTAAGTCTTATTTGGTTGTCCAATAAAAGGTCCGGTTAAAAAAAGGAATTATGAATCTAGTCTTCACTCTGGCGAGGTTTGATGTTGTCTTGGCGAGCGTGAAATTCACAGTGAAATAAAACTGCGAAATGGTCAGACAATATTCCTGTCTTCCCACGCATTGTTGTTATGAATCTAATCAGAAAGATCCAATCATTTCAAATCATGCGGATAGGGTGTGATGATTTCAAAAATATTCCGACATCGGATAATTTTGAACGAAAAGCAGAGGTAAACTCTCCCAAATATGGTAATATGATGTCCGATGCCCTTACAGACAGATCGGGGAACTCAAATGACAACATGTGTAAACTGTAATGCTTATTACTTTATTAGAAAGTAATGTTGCCATAACAAGTTGGCCCGGAAGCGATTATGTCACACTTGTCTGCCCACATGTGTCACACAGACAGTAATCTCGTTATCTGTCGTATGAGTACGCAAAACTCCGTGTCTGTCCTTCTGGGTTACCAAACGAGTCATCTTATCAGCGGTTCAACCTAAACACGCCGGCGACTATCTTATCTCAGTTGTTCACCGCAAGCTAGGATGACCGGGTAACAAACAGGTGACATCACAGAGAGAAGTGTCGAATGATTTGATAAAATCAAATATCTGCTACTTAGCAGAAAAATAACGAAGAAAGAAAGAAAGAAAAGCGCTCTACTTGAGAACACATAATGAAAATCAGTACCACAAATAAGCCGATACTGCCGGAGTGAAACAAAGATCGCGAAGAAGTCGTCCATTTCGTCACAGGAATATGGTTAGAAATCCCCTTTATTCTTCTGGTTACTTAAATCGGGAAAATGTGTCTGGACAGCGCGATGCAATGATTTAACATTATAAAAGTACACATATCTCGCAAAATGATACTATACACTCTAGGCACATGTGAGGTAATTATCTCCGTTCGGAGTCTGGGGTCGCTTCTACTTTTCCTTTCCTGAGCGAACTAGCATAAAGCAAACACCAGTGCTTGCTGTAGTGGTTTATGAACATACTATTTTCATATGTTGATGTTGCTAGCCTCCTATGACTGGTAAAACCACTTAGCAAATACAGACATGTTAAATTCACATTTTTAAAACATATATGTTTACACTCAACCCAAATTGGATAAACAATGTCCTTGCACAGTTGAATGGACTCAGCAACGTTGATTTGATGCTTCGAACACTCCGTCTGGGGTAGTGTCAGAATCCCTCTTATGAATTGTGTTCCTTAATCTTTACGTTCCCAGCCTTTGTATTTAAAATTCTCTTTTAAATTATAAAGACGCCCAAATACTTCGAGCTGTCACATTTAATTTTGGAATTCTTTGTCCGATCCGTCTCTCTGGTTACTGGGAGTTGTTACTTGACGTTGTTGAAAATGCAGTCTGATTTGTGTCTAAGATTTCGCTAGATTATATTTCCCTTTCTCAGTCTACGTTATTTCAGGCCAGCTTTCCAATGAAAAGCTAAAGTTTATTTCAGGCTCTCGATTTAGACCAATCCTGTCTCTTTAGAACTATGTGGGTCGGGGTGTTAAATCGTTACTATCCCCTGCGTGTTTTTACAATTTAAACTTGTTACCTCTATCAAATATGGCAGTAATACTTCCGATTGCATTAGTGCAAACTCACAAACACATCGGTGAACTTATTTCCTGGCTAATACCTGTCCCAACATAATCTCACCAGACGGGTTATCTGTATTATTGATAAAGAGATGGACCATCGGAAGTGATTACATATTATCACCTGTGTTTACGTACCTCTCCCAGACGGTTTTCTTAGACAGACAATCTGGCTTTCTTTCCGCCGATCGGGCGATGCCACCTTGTGTCAACAATGACCGTATCTATCAAAGGTGGCTAGACGACTCGTCATAAAAGTATTATCCGCTGACCTGTCTAATTAGCCTTGTAATACTACGATTCACACGGTGAAACGTAAACAATTCTGGGAGTGACCAGGCAAGAATGTAGGTGCATAAAATATGCCAAATAATAGGACGATGAGTGAGAGACAAAAAGGTCAGAAAAATACACGCACAAACGTATCGTCACATTGACTTGATCCAATATTATAAGTAATAACACGTGTTCAACCTTGACATGATCCAATATTATATGTAATAACACTTGTTCTACCTTGACATGGTCCAATACTATATGTAATAACTCGTGTTCAACCTTGACATGGTCCAATATTATATACTGAAGCACATTAAAAACGCACCACCATTATATATACTGATGCCGAGAAGCTGGAAAAAAAGTGTGGGAATGGATTTTCCCTGTGTTTATCATGAGGTAGAGAGCGAATGGCTGCTGGAATGGAAAGTGCATGATTCAACCAACAGGTTTGTGTACAGACTACATGAAAACAATGAAAGTTACACGTGCAACACGATTCCCAACAGCTATGACCCTGAAAATGTGTACGCGTTGTGGCAGTATACTCGGTATAAAAAGGCCGTTGAGACAAAACACCCAGTACTTGTGCTTGAAATGCCACGACTATCTGAAAACGACCGCCAACGAGCCATTGGTATGTTGGAGACCGGAATGAGCTTGCGGGCCATTGCCAGAAGGATGAATTGCCACCACAGCACTATTTTACGTCTCAACGAACGTTACGGAACCACTGGCAGTGCCCGGGATAGACTTCGGAGTGGCCAACCACGAGTTACTACCCCTGCGCAAGATCGTCATATTGTGCTGAGTCACATAAGGAATCTTTCTCTCCCGGCAAGTCAAACAGCAAGAGCAATAGTGGGTAGACGTGGGCAAGTCTCTCGAATGACAGTCATACGACGACTCAGAGATACAGGCCTTACTGCAAGACGACCTTATGTTGGGCCAAACTTGACTCAAAGACATCGTCAGCAGCGCCTGCAATGGGCAGAGCAACATGTCAGATGGACTAGACTGCAGTGGAATGCTGTCCTATTCACAGACAAGAGCAGATTCAACATATCCTTTGCTGATGGACGTATGCGGATTTGGCGACGGTGTGGAGAGCGCTTTGCAGATTGCTGTGTTCGTCAGCACAACCGATTTGGAGGTGGCAGTATTCACATTTGGGGTGGATTCAGTTTTCACCATCGCTTGTTTCTTCACGTCTTCCGTGGAAATGTTAATGCTGTGACATATCGAGATGAGGTTCTGGATGCATTGGTTGCTCCTGCGTTCACAAATTATCCAGACTTGCAGCTTCTCCAGCAGGATAACGCACGTGCGCATACCGCATGCATTACGCAGCAATATCTACAGCAGCAGAACATTGTGACGATTGATTGGCCTGCCCTATCACCAGACATGCCCCCTATAGAACATCTGTGGGACGAGCTTGGACGCAGAGTCTACAGGCAAGGTTCTCCAGCTAATCTGCAACAGCTCGAAGCTGCTCTTACCCGTGAATGGGACTTGATTCCCCGGAATTTCCCTCAGAGACTTGTGCGTTCCATGCGAAGCCGCTGCCAAGCTTGTTTGCAAGCACACGGTGGACATACCAGATACTGAGGATAGTGTGAATGAATTTTTTTATTGGTTGCATTTTTGGTTTTCTCCCTTGCCTGCACAGAATGCAATGAATTTCATAACAATCAAATGTACAAATTAATGACCAGCATGGATTCATAGAAAAATGAATAAAGATTCCAAATATGTAAACTTGTAAACACTTATATTTACATTTCACACTCTGTTCCTGGATTATACAGGTGGTGCGTTTTTAATGTGCTTCATTATATATAAGTAATGACACGTGTTCAACCTTGACATGATCCAATATTATCAGTAACGACAAACTTTGTGACTTGAGGTCATCAACAATTTTAGTTAATAACATGTTTTTTGCCTTGACTACATCCAATAATATAAGCATTGACATGTTTTGTGACTTGACATAATCCAATATTATAAGTATGGACATGTTTTCTGCCTTGAAAAATACAGTATTACAAGAGTAATGACATGTTTTCTGCCTTGATAAATCCGATATTATAAATAATGTCATGTATTCTGCCTTGGCATTATCCAGTATATAAGTAATGACATGTATTCTTCCTAAACATTATCCAGTATATAAGTAATGACATGTGTTCTGACATCGTAACGGCAGCATGCCAAATCGAAAACTCTGTATTATTTTGTAAGATGATGAACCGCTTTGGTGACCTTTAACCTTATTGGTTGGGTATTTAACCCAAGCTATACCAACTCAAGCTTCACATTGTATCGTATGGGAAATCATGGGCACTGATCCGCACCGCTTCCTCCTTGGTGGGGGTAGACTCGTCATTCCAGGACGCTATAACAAGACCACACAACTACCATGTGGTTCTAAATCCTGCCCTACCCACCAACTGCTTCATTATCCGCCACGGAAAAACCCAGAATATAATATCTGCACGTGCAGTAGACATACTCCCCCCCTTTTTCCTTTCCCATCACACTCCACTCTCGCTCTCTGCCACAGTCACACGTACATACACACAGCCACACAAACACTTAATACAACGACGCCCCACCTGTCGGTTGAAACATCAAAGACGGCATTTTTGTTTGTAGTGCAAGCTGAAAGCCAAGTAGTGGCGCTGGAAGGAAATATAGCGTGGCTATTGAACAAAATACCTTCAAGTGACAGCTTTTTGTTTAGCTGATTTCATGAATCATAGTTTAACCATTTCAGTAAAGTCCTTTAGTGTGGATAATTGAACAAAGCGTACAAAGAGAATGGCTGTAGTAATTTCAAACGTACATTATTTTGTTCATAGAACAATTATCCATAGAAATATTGCATTAGGGTTCGGAAAAAAGAATTTACGACTTTAATCTGGAGTTGTTTTATGTACTCAATAATACAGGTGATCCACGATTAGGAGAAACAAGCAATCAAGGAGTGGTTTGAATGCGCTCAGATCAAGGCATTTGTATTTGTTTGTGTTGTTTAGGGCGTAAGAGGAAAAACATTATTCATCGCTTTCATTCCTGGTGGAGCACATGGCTATCATCACTATCATCATCATTTTCCATTTCGCCAATTACAGAGCATGGCACCACCACTGCAGCAGGTCTTCCTTCCAGGAACCTGTCACCAAACATTCGTATACTCTTGTAGTGGTGGTTTGTGTAGCCATTTGTTTGACACGATCTGGTTGCCAGGTTCATGCACAGCCTCATATTAGTCGCCTGAGGGAGCTATAGTTCTATTCTTAAATAATGTTCTTAAATAATGTTCTTAAATAATGTTCTTAAATAATGTTCTTAAATAATGTTCTTAAATAATGTTCTTAAATAATTATATAACATCATTTGTAGGTTTTAAAGATAATTTTGCCCTGTTTAGTATAATTAATTATATATCTCCGAATACCATCACTGTCGTAAATTTATTTTGAGAGAAAAGAGTCGTAGAAATAGTGGTCCGGTTTAGAGTGGAAAATGATGATGGAAAGCTCAGTGATAGAAATGTAGAGATTTAATAGTTACTTCACAGCGTGCTGGAGGAGAGTAAAGACAGACTTATTTACGACAAATCGTGTCTCTCAATCTTCTCTTTCACTCTCCTGGTCAAACAATTATTTGCCAGTTTTCCAGACTCGCATCTGCGCGCTCACCGATTCGGTGTTTTCAAACACACACACGACGTTGATACAAACTATATTAAACGAATAGGGGAAAAGTTGGGCTTTGGGTATATCCAACACACAGAACTAAATGAGTTTATGTGATTTTATTCACTATAACATCAATCACTAAAATATCAGATATTACATAAATTATCATAAGTACACAAATGCAAATAACAAGTTTGGGAGGGGGTGAAGAAGATTGGTATCGACTAAGCCCTTCCCGCTCATTAGACAAAGACAAACCCAGTCCAGAGATAGATAATATCAGGAACACGGGTACGTTAACCTAACAGTAAAGTTAATTACTCTGAAAGAGGTGTTACCAAGTTAGGTATAAGTGATAGAAAAAAAAAACCTGTTCTTCCCAGCTGTTCTTCCCTTTACTAAGCAAATGGAAAGGAGGTGGTTTTAAACAGAGTTAACAAATTATCAACTATCCCACTTAAAGGAACAATGTAGGGTATACAGAAAAGATATATGTTACCAGGTAAGCAAGTTAACAAAATGGTCACACAAAAGAATTAATTTCCTGTCATTCATACACGCGCTAGCAAAGGCCTTCACTCATCTTGCTCTCACTTACCGATTGTGAAAAAATCTTGCACTCCATAGAATAACACAACAGCAGTTACACCTCAACTAAATGTATGAGTGTTTGTTCAAGTTCTAGCCCCAGATTATCGGGTAGGCGGTCAGCACATAAAAGGGTCCCGTAATCGCTGGAAAATGAATCTGTAGTTGTGTCTCTTTTCTTAATAACAGTTTCTATGGGAGGGCACGGTCTCTGATACCGGGGTGAGGATGGTGTGGTCTATTTGACTATGCCGCTGATAATAAAATTCTTACGCGTGCTGGTACACTTTATCCGTGAGGTATGGTTTAAGTCCAGTGAGAAAACTAGTCACATCACTGTTCAGGAAATTATGAATTATCTCTCTGTGTCAGTAAACTAACAAAGCTCGGGCCAGTGTTCTTCTTCCCGTTACGACTTAAGTTGTTTGATGGTGCGTTAAATTTGTCTTTGGGTGTGCTTTCTTTGCTATAAGTTAGATAGCGGAATTCCAAACATAGAATCGCCTCAAAGATTAAAAAATTTACACAGTCTCAACAAGTTCTGCGTCAGGGGAACTCTACACACTGTTTATGCTTTGCTTTGCTTAGATTGGTTTCTTTATTGCTTTCTTAATGCTGGGATCGCACAGGTTACGATCACTCTGTATGAAAGAAAAAAAGACATGTAATATACCGAAAACAAATAACCTTCTAAAGCGCGATGAATTTCCCGTTAAGCCTATAATACACTCGAGTATTTAATTATGTATTTAATAAACACTGCGCGAATTCTAGTGGTTAAAAACACACATCTATAAAACTAGGACTTAACTGAATTTATTAATTATAAATTCCTTCGCGACTTTAAAAGTTAATTTAAGCATCTATTATCTTTTGAAATAATATAATAGATAGATCATTATATTTAAAACTGGAACTCTTGAGATGGTTTAATTAAATAGATTTAAATTAACACAGAATCCCTTTAAATAGAATGACTGAGCTAGACCACTGATCACTTTACACAATATATATTACCGCTTTGCACAGAATTAGAAATCACTGCAAATATATATAAAATCCAGGGGAAAATCTATAACAAGATTTCAATAAAGCTAGTGCTTCTGTAAAGGTCTGGCCAGCGAGTGATAACGTGTCTAGTTCTACATGGTCTATTTAGCTAAAATGGAATGTAAGTTGAGTGGGACATGATAAACTTGACAACTTATTTGATCTCACGAACTTTTGGGGATCTGACCGCCAAATCAAGAGAAGAAACCGCCCCCTGGTCTTCGTATCCGCTCGCTGCTGCCCGTTTCGCTTTCCCCCGTTCGCTCGGTTCCTCGATTGACACCGAGACGCGAAATTAGCGGCAAGCAACTGCGTCTCGTATCAGGGAAAACTACTGTCTTTGATAGCGCCGATAGTCTCCCTTAAGATCCCTCGGTCTGTCTCTTTGATCTCGTCGCTGTATCCTACATGAGTCCCGGTGGAATGCGTTCTGGCAAACGAAAAGTTACAACAAATGTTCAGGGGTTCTAATGTTATGAAAAGCTAAGGGTCCCTTAAATCATCCATCATATCAGGGAAAATTCACTTGTCAAACTAGACGTACGTCACAATCACCAACCAAGATCTGCTTACTCGGAACAAGCAAGAGGACATGCACACCATCATAGCTGGCAGACGCTGGAGCTGGGTTGGCCATGTCCTCAGAAGAGACCCCGATGCCATCACAAGAACAGCTATGCTATGGACCCCTGAAGGAAAACGAAAGAGAGGCCGACCAAAAACAACTTGGCGGAGGACTGTGGAGGCTGAGATGCAAAGAATGAACCGGAGTTGGGGCACTGTACGAAGGATGGCCACCGACCGAGCAAAGTGGAATCAATTTGTTGTTGCCCTACAAGACGCCACCAGGCGTGTTGGCCACTGACTGCTTTGACGGTCGGCGGCTAAGGATCAAAGAAGAAGTATTAATTATGATAAGATACTGTAAATCTGTGTAACTGATATTGTACTGTTACAATGTTGGGATTTTATTTTCTGTATTTTATTTTGTTATTTTATTATTTAAGTAATATTTTAGATACATGTGAGAATTAATGGATTCAGTATGGAAGACGAGAGAAAGGAAGGGCAGAATGTTAGACGGGCCTGCGTTCCCAATTCTAAACCCTTTGAAAATAAAGTTCGTTCGTTCGTTCTTTCCTTTGTCGCCTTAGTAAATCTTGATTCCATCTCCACTCCAGCTTAGTTTTGAAAAAAAAAAAAGTTTTTGGGATAGCAGTTGAAAAGAAGGATATATCAGATTGAAATGAAATTTTGAATTGTGAACCAAAATGTTAACCGTAAGATATTGTGTAGGATGATAGATTCAACAATTTTATATCGATTTATGGCCTCAGGTCAATTTAGGCCAAAAGTGGACATAGAATAAAACAGTGCTAAAGCGACGCTTTGTATTTTCCGAGTCCCTCGGAACTACACGGCAACATCGGGCTATAATTGTGATTTTATTTTCAACCATCTTCTTTAACTCTGCCCTCGAGCTCCTGACTGCGTTGGTTTACCCCTCTGCCACGATTCTCTATGCTTTCTTTAACATACTCTTTTTTTACCTGTGGGTCGAGGGAATGTCTGGTTATAGTTGTAAGTTGTTTTTGAGTTTATGTGGTATAACCATAAGACATACAATAATGGGTAGGTCTAAATTAGAAGGGATCTTCGGATTTCTCTTCCGCTTTTCTTGGAGCATTCTCGTTCTTTCTGGAGCACAGGGCACTTATATTCTCTCTATTCGAGTTTTGTTTCAACCTGTGGTTCACGGACCCCTTTGGGGTACGTGAATTGATTTTAGGTGGTCCATGTACATAACCTAAAATTTAAAATGTAATATGTTCAGATATGCTTTTATGTACATTTTTCAAGGAAGGGGTCCATAGCTTTCATCGGAGAATGTTCCTTAGCCTTCAATGAACACTCACAGGCATTCATGGCACAAAAAAGATTAAGTAACCCTGCTTTATTGGATTCTTTTCGTATATGTGCGAAACCAGCTCAGTGAATGCCCTTCGCATTTCTATGCATTTTCCCCCTCTCTCTTTCTCTCACTCTCTCTCTTTCTTTCTCTCTGTCTGTCTTTGCATTGCGTGTGCGTGTTCTTTTTTGTATTTGCATGTGTGTTTTATTGGGAAAAATAGGGGGGTGGGGGGCGGGAAGAGAGGATAACAAAAAAAAAACACGAATATTTTCCGTCTCATGTGAGTATAGTCGTTTTTATATTTCACATCAGAGCTTTGATCGTTTTCATCTCCATTTTTAACGTCATGAAATATTTCCTTGATGTATAAGCCAGTAATGAGTTTCATAACATAAAATAATAGTGCAAATACTGCACGATTAAACTTTGGAATTAAGCTTGCACTTTATATGTTTATAATCTCCTTCCGCTATTCAGTGACTGAGTACTCTGTCGTCGCTCATACCTGTACTTTATAGATTAGTAATTCGCATCACTGGTTTCTCAGCTGCTGTAATACCTACATTCTTCTCCTACATTTGGGTTTATGTTTTTTGTTCTTTGTTTTTTTTTTATAATTCATTGAGTATTACCGTCTGCTGACACAAGTTTGCGTTAAGGTAAAGGTAGTCACATGACAGATGTTGCCGGAGGGGAGGGAAATGTTAGAGAATTCATTATACTCCAGCATTGCAAGGTGGGGTGACCAGTTCCCTTCCTCGCTGTCATTTCCTTCCCTAACTCAAGAGCAAAGCCAGGCACCCATTTGCAGCTATGTAGACTGAAGCGTGACGATACCGTGAATCGAACACGGCACCTTTGCCATGAGAGACAACCACTCTGTTGTGGTGAAGTGGGATGTTATAAATATTTATAGGGGACTTAGTGTACTGACTGAGATCAGCTGTGAAGGTATCTATATCTAATAAGAGTAGTGTATTATAGATAACCTTACTTGCTGCCACATATGTATACCTCAGTCAGAATTATTCTGGAATAGTTTGATGACTACGTTATATGTCTAGGGTATGTGTATGATGAAGTGTAAGTCATAACAACAACAGACAGATAAACAATTTAATTTATTCCACCACACTTGACAACACTGTGACACTCACATACATAAAACACTCTACGAGGATATCTTAAAGGAGTCACTGATAACTTTTCAAATAACAATATGTATTCAGTGCTGTCATGAATGTATATGTGTCCTGATTCAAATACAAAGGGAACCAGGAATCACAATCAATTTTAATTACAAGTTATATGTACAGAATTTATTAATATGAATCTTGTAGTGACATATATTATTAATAGTATCCTATGTGTGTCAGTTGTGTAGTAGTAATATGAGGTAATACTGGTTTTGTTTTGTTCAAGCTCTGTTGGTATTTGTCATCATGACTTCAATAGTTTGTTTCTATTGGAACTAGTATTGGAGATGTTCTCAGTTCCTGGTATTAAAACAATTAAATTCCCCTCTTAATTTTATTTTACAATGTCATTTTAAGATGGGGGTACATAATGTTGAGCTCCATGGCCACACTCTCTTATCTTTCGTGATGACTGCAGTAAAAGACTCCTCTGCTCGATTACTTTAATGAGTTCTGGAGTCACCCCACTGGTTGCTATATGGACCAAGGAGTATGCTGTCCACCTCTGGCTTCAGCAAAGCTCTGACCAGGTACTGCTCAATAACTTTAAGACCACGGTCCCACAATTCATGGAAATAATAAACAGTTTCGTTGACTGGCAATGAATATAGCACAACTCCGATCTGCCGATGTCCCAGGCTTTATTTTATAAAAAATATACACTGGTGCTCAACGCACTGCTTCTTAGTCGGTTTATTACAAGATGTGGCAAGGAACAGACGCTCTCAATTGAGTATATTCGCAGCTCTACCCAATCAAACCATGTCTACACATCTTTTAAAAAAAAATACCCCTTTTCACGTTTCCCCTGACAACACAAGATAGTATTTATAGCCCGACCAATCGTGTTTAGTCTTACATTTGTTGCGCTCCAATCAAATAGGAGTTAACATGGTAGGCTATTTCCGTAACGTAATGTTTTTTCAAACACGTTATAAAAAAATTTTATGAGCAGAAATGATCTCATGCTGTCAGGCACCCCCACTATTTTATTTTGGCCATAACTTGGTAATTCCTAGACTATTTGCGTAACGTTTTACATATTCTTTGTCAGCAAACCCTAAGGAACCCAAATATACGAATTGAATGGAGCCAATATGCATTTTCTTCTAGGATAGTCGTGCTGTTACTACCTTCTCACTTCCAAACTTGAGGGTGTCTGGGTACTGTCATGTTTTCAAACGTAAACCGGTATAATGTCATAATTCCCAATAAGCGTTTTTCAGGATTTTAAAAACCTAACTCTGGTATGGGTAGGGTTTTTATCACTGACGATTTGAAAAAAAAGCCAGTGCTTGTGGCCTTACACGCGTGATGGCAGCAATTGTTATCGCGCGACGCGTGTTTAGTGTTGCATGTGTCCTTGCTTTCTGCCTCTCCCTTCTCTCTATCCTTTAGTCCATCTGTCTTTTAGTTACGCCGTGTATAAAATGGAATGAATGAAATATTAAATTTAGGTCATTGATCAGCTTGCGTATCTCAAGGTTTTTCCAAGAAATACAGTACACGTTTCATTGAAGAAAGCGGGTAATAATACAGTAGGCTTTTACTATCAACGTGAAAGCGTTACAATTTGCAGACGAAGGAGAACACAGGGGAATTTTGCGTACAGTCATTGTGACAGCACTGTTCTTTACCATTCTTCTTTCCTTTTATTAAATTTATTTGTTAGGCTTTGCATTTACGTTTTAATTTATATATGGGGATTAGAATAATTCACGACATCACATGTTATTAATGAGTGATCATTAACAGTGACCAGTCGCTGTCAGTTGGGTATTTTCCAGCATTTGGTACATTGTTTCATTAACTGTTATTTTATCCATTTTGTTTTAGTTAATCGTTTCCTTTATTTTGTACTGTTGTCCCATCTTTAACGCGACAATATATGCGTGGTACTCTTGTTTCGTAGTTAGATGTTCTAGTTTTTCTTCTCTGATCACAACCCTGTTTTTTTCACATCTTGAACGCAGATGCATGACAATACTCATCAATAAAAATTTAAATAATATAATTTAGGCCTGTCATCTTTAAAATAGAGATTTGACCTCTGTATCTGAAAGAAACACTCTTAATTTTTTCGTATAGAATAGAATTGTAATATCCCTTCTGTTTTCTATTTAAAATTGTTATATATACGTTTTTTAAAAAAGGCGACAAGAAAAATGAAATAGCAAAACAGTTATCGAAGTCCATGCCTCAATGGACAAAAAAAAAAAAAAATTAAATATTTATAGAATCTGTGTAGTGCTGCCACAATAGGAAAAAAATCGTCATTCAAATAATTTTACTTCCTCTTTCATGCTTTAGTATCCATCTAGTAAAATAATGCTAATTTCTAGACATAATTACACGAATTTCAACTTTGTTAGGTCAAATACCACATGGTTTTCATAACATCACATGTAGTTACAGTTAACCAACGGTGTCATTCCATTTTTTTTTTTTTTTTTTTTTTTTTGGTGGTAACAACCGGTTCTGACAAATATTGGCAGTATTTTTCATCAATTTAACGTTAGACGATAGCTACAAGGGAAAACACATCAAATCGATTTCTATTTGGACAAATAAAATAACATGGTCATGCTCAATTACCGATTCGATATTCTGTAAGCAGCAATTACACTTCTGGCGATTTCATTTCCAAGAAACCAAGAAGGCTGGAGAAGCCAGTGCCTTCAGCGCGACCATACATGAGAATTCTTAACTACGCCCACAATAGGAGAGCCTGGCGCTACGGCCAGTGTCGCAGGCAGGACGTACTTAACTACACGGAACACTGAATAGTGCCTCCTGCCTGACGGTACCGGAGACTGTACATTGATGCGTACAGTGCAGCTTACCTGCTAGCATTTTAAAGGTAAAAATAAATCGGAAACTTATAAATAAATAAAATTAATGCATTATTATATTAAGCTACAGGGAGCCACAGTAGCATAGTGGTTAGTGCACTGGCTTCTTAGCTCAGTGGTCTATGGTTCGATCCCCAGATGAGGTGGGATTTTTTTAGGCCGCAAGCGGCTCCTGGGTCGACCCAGCCCCAATTGGGTACCAGAGCAACTCTGGGAAGGTTAAGGCGGCCGGCGTGATGCTGACCACATCACCCCTAGTGTGCCGATGGTCAAGAAAATATGGGCCTAACACCATATTCCCAATATGCATCAATGGGCGTGTAACGGGATCCTTTATTGAATGTATTGAGAAACGGATAACTCAGTAAAACCAAGGCAATAATACATGATAAATGCGTTTTTTGTCTACTGGCTACGGACTCCGCTTATAATAAAGAGTATTAATAAAGTAAGACGGGACAGATGACATTCCTTTGAAATATACTAAAAACTACTTTATAATATCAAAACTAAACCCGACAGATTGATTTTAAGCTACACTTAAAACCCTATCATCGTGAGAAGCATTGTTAGGGTTAGGTCTTTATAGATAGTGATCAATGGATCAGTAAGGAAAAGATAAATGCCACAAAGAAGACAATACAAAACATAAAGAAATGAAGAAAAAGAAAACAAAAACTTCACGCAATGTTGGTTAGGGTTAGGTACAGATATGTATCAATAGATCAGTAATGGAATCTTAATTCCAAGAGAAACAAAAAATAAGAATAAAAAACAATACAAGCAGAAAACAAAAAATTTACTTTCTTAACTTTTTCACTATTATTTAGATTTAAAAAAAAAATTTTGTCGACTACTTTTTGTGCTGCGTTGGTCCTGATACACGATTGAATTATTTTATATCACTTAGTATCCGGAAGTGGGGGCCGGGGGTCTGGGGTCCCAAAGATTTGTCTATCGATAGAACGTATTGCCACCTTGCGATGTAAATAGAGGCATATTGGTGGCGTCTGGCTTCGAGTGCCGGGGCACCATAACAGTTGTTTCATTATTTGTTCGATGTTTACACTATGGAGGAAGGGGAAAGAGGGGGGGGGGGGGGGGGTTTGTGGTCTCAATGTTACTCTTTGTCGTTCAGATCTAACCAATAATTTAAATATTTCATCCAGCGCGTCGTTTAAAAAAAAATCTAAAAGCACATCATATCAATCACCAATCAAACAATCCATCGATAAATCACTATTTTCCCAAGGAGCACAGGCATTCGCGCTTAAAATGGCAAAAAACAGCATCGAAAATTTTGAATTTTGATCGACGATGCAATCCGCCATGTTGGTTTGTATCTATCGATTCTGCAATCATTCATTTCTTCTTTTTCACTCAATCGATCACCCAATCCCCCAATCACCCAATCACCCAATCACCTAATCCAACAATCTGGGATACTTGGCTATCTGTGAACAATGTATTTATAAGGGGGGAGGGGTGAGACATAGTACTTTTCTGGACGATGCAGAGCACAATTTTGAATATATGTTCGCTGTTGACGTTGTTGGGGGTGGTGTGTATGATCTCATAATTACTCGTCGTCTAGATGTAATCAAGTTGAATGATTTGAATTTTTCATCCAGCGCGCCCTTTATTGATCTAAAAACACTTCCCACGAATCACCAATCAATTAATCCATCGAACAATCACACTATTTCTCCAAGGAGTCCAGGTTTCTTCACTTAATATGATCCAAAAGTCGAAACTTTGAGCAATGTCCGATATTGTTTACATCATCATGATGATCATCATCATAACCCTCCACTCCCAAAGGAGAATAGGTCTTCAAAAAACACATGCCAAGTCCTCCTGTCACGTGCCATCCTCTTAAGTTCTTTCCCCGTTTTCCTCATCATTTTCACCTCTGTTTCCAGCTTTCTTCCTCTCTTGCCCTAGGGATTCCAGAACAAGGACTGCCTTGTAATGCTATCGACAGGTTTCCTCAGTGTGTGTCCTATCCATCGCCATCATCTTCTTCTCATCTCTTGTTCCACTGGCACTTGTCTGGGTCTTGTCATCACTTCCACGTTGGTAACCTTGTCATACCATTTTAATCCTTCTAATACCTTGTATACTCAAGCACCCATTTATGAAAGTCTATAGGTTTTTGGTTGTTGTCTTTGTTGTTCTCCATGTTTCAGAGCCATACAATAGGACTGACTTCACATTTGAGTTGAAGTTTCTTATTTTCGTTTTCGATCCCAATTCTCTTGATCTCCATATATTTCCCAATGCATTGAAAGCTTTTCTTGCTTTTTGTATTCTTATTTTGATATCACTGTCTGTCCCTCCAACTTTGTCTATATTGCTGCCAAGATATGTGTACGATTCTACATCTTGTATCAGTGTTTCTTCAAGTTCAACCCTGTTATCATTACCTGCATTTATTCTCACTATTTTTGTCTTTTCCCTGTGTTTTTTCAGACCCAATTGCTGTGACCTCTCATCGCGTGTTTTCAATTTGTCCTGCATCTGATTACGGTTATGGGACAGAAGAGCCAAGTCATCAGCAAAATCCAGATCATCCAACTGCTCAGTCAGAGTCTACTGGATTCCATTTCTGTTGTGTGTCGTCGATGTTCTCATAACCCAGTCTATTGCTAGTAAGAAAAGAAATGGACACAAGAGGCATCCCTGTCGCACTCCTGTTCTTATCCAAAACGGTTCTGTAAGCTGTCCTTCATGAAGAACTCTGCATGTGATGTCTTCATATGTTTTCTTTATTAAATTAATGATCTTCAGGGGAACTCCATAATGCCTCATCAATTTTGTTTACATGTAGGAAGCAAACATAAAAACATCTTTACATATCGTCCCACTCTTTGCCCTATAAAGGAAGGAATAGTGGAAAAATCTGCCTAATGGATTATAATAACTTCAACACAGTACGATATACCTATTTATTTATTTATTTCAGGCAAGAATTACTGTACAGTGCTTCTTGTCTAAGTAAATTGCCTGTCACCTAGTCAGGAATCATTTGCCAAGTACACCATACCTTCCAGCATCATGAACAGTACGTGGTACCGGTTAAGTGCTCCGTGCCTCCTTCACAGGCATAACAATGACGCTGCAGTTAGTGGCACGATTCTGTATTTTCATTACCACATTATACTTACTGGAACATATATACATATAACATGATGAACTGGTCAATTTTATTTGATATCTTCATGTTGACCCTTGTTATTTTTGCTGTGTAATCTAAATAAATTAGACAAGCAGTTCTGCGAACCTGGCAAATTTTTACCAACGGTTCGGGCCAGCCAGTGCGAACCGGCTGAATGACACCACTGCGGTTATCTCCATTGAATCGTAATTGCTTACTCAAAAGGGACATCTTTAGATCTGCGAGGTAGAGCAAAGTTTTTCTGAGTTTAGCAGTACAGAGCGTTTCATCTGTCTCACGTCTTGTTACCAGTTTTCTGCTTCAAGCCTTTGTTACTCATTATCTGTCTTATTATCTGAATAGCGAGAAAGCAGATGGAATGAAACACATTAGGTCTTGACACAGTAATATAAACAACTTCGTTGTTTCCTTTCGTGAAATCAACAAGTAACAACTGTTTTGTTGCGAAAGGTTTATTAGTACATTGCTTGTATTTTTCATTTAAAAAAATCCGTTCTCGCCGTATTTCTTTCTTATTTCTTTCGCTTTTGTTATTTGTGTCAGCCTTCTGCCCTTAACAGAGTATTTATCTATCTGCCTTCCTTTTTAAAACTTAATGAATTAGTTCATCATGATTTCTCGCTCATTATTATATGTGACAGTGGTAGGCTCTGTCGGAGCCCGAGTGCCATGTAATAATGGTCGGAATTTAAGTGCTAGTTTCATTTTAGGCTAGAAGAATAAATATGTATGTATGTTGGCAGGTCTGTAACGGGAACTATTCTTTTGCTTTCACAAAACACAGAACATAATTTGATAGATCACAAACGTGAATTGTTGGAAAGAAAAAGATAAAGTTGAGCTGAAAAAAAGATGTGAAAAAAAGGCTTTGACTTTGGAAAGGATTCACATAGGATAGTTTTACAATGCAGTTTTGTTCTGCAATCCCAAGTATAAAAGAAATAGGTAATGAGGTAACGGTTGTCCTGTAGGGGAGTGAAGTGTTAGAGACTTAACTATACTAGTTTTCAGCTTTAAGAGGTGAAATAATCGGTTCTCTTCCTCAATATCTTTGCCTTCTGTTGGTCCTGTGCAGGGTCATGTACCAATTTACGGATGGGTAGACTGAAGCGTCACGCTACTTGATTTTGAACCAGGTAATTTTGCCTCTAGAAGCAAACACTCTAACCACTCGATGCTCAAACACTGATAACAAAGGTAGCGAGAGAGGGAAAGATAGATAAATAGAGAGAGAAATAGAGAGAGGTCGGTGAATAACAGTGAGAGAAAGAGAGAAAGAGAGAGAGAAAGAGGGGGGGGGGGAGTATGGAGAATACAACTGGAAACGTGCCTAAAAGAAAAAAAGCTACATTGTATGACTCAATGCAGAAAGGCTTGGCATGAACTGACGGAAAACTTTGCTACATAGGTACCTTAAATGTAGTGGACAGATGGGTGGCTTGAATTTATCTTGATATGTTTGATTCATAAATTACCATGGTAGAAAAAACATAACTGAATGGATATATTTCGACACATAAATAAGAGGAAGGAATAATTTGATGAGAACAAAATTATCACATTAATTAAGTCAGAGGCGGACTGAGTATTCAGACAACTGGTCAGTGCCCAAAGCCCACAGCAGTTAAGGGGGAGGGGGGGGGGGGGAAGGCACTTTACCAAGGAATATATATAGTTTAGCAACAAATCTTGCATAAAGGAAAGTTACAAAGTGGGTGAATCAAAACAAAGAACAACCTTCAGTCTACTTTGACTCGGTTCTTTCATCAGGACCCTGATTCACACAACCTTACCTACAATCGTGCTGTTGTTCGCCGTCTGGTGCAAGCCTTAGTGTACACTTCGTTTAACCTGTCTATCTGTGGATGAAGCGGATACCCAGCTCTGCAGATATTGGTTTCATTCAACGTGTCCAGGGAGCGTCCTCTTCAGGCGATCGTTCTTTCTTTACAGATTTAAGTTAATGTCACTTATGCACGAGGTAAGAGTTAGGGTTTCAGCGGGCACACAGTGTCAGAGCACGAGGTTTCCCTTAATTAGAAAGATGACCGGTGGACAACTTCTCTCAACAGATAATCTTGGTTCACCACACACTTGGTCAAATAATGTCGGAAAAGTTAATGTTTTTGTTCTGTAATTATTCTCGCCACAAGGCAGCATGTACGTTAGAGTTTGTGAAGAAATATGATCTGGCTCAAAGGCCCAGTATAAGCATTTATTCTTAAAAAAACCCGTTAATGGGATTAGTATTCTGTCTATCTCTGAAGGCACACGCCCTGTCAGACAGGTGTTACTTGAAAACCCACGTGGTTAAAAGATATAAAATGTTTATGTTTCTCACAGGTATGTCTCTGTACTAAACGCCGGCAAAGTTGGGTTATCCCAGTATTCACTGAATAAAGAAAAAAAAACACATATGAAATATTTTACATATTATGTACTCAATATAACTTGAGCTTGACTTGACGTTTAAACTTTCCCGTGAAATTAGTTACATATACAAATCAATCATCATGAATTAGGAATACCTACGTATTCCGTCAACACTCATGAGGCATTTAGCATTTATAAGTTAGTTTAGAAAAATTATTCTCGTCTGATTATTTAGCAGTGAGTGCCGTGTCAGATGGAATTGCCAGACAAATGTCTCATACTGCGCCGTGGAGATGTCGGTTATCGCGCCTCACCTGAGCGCTCAGCCGAAGAAAACGCGCGTGTCAGCTGAAAGTGCAGACGAAAGTCTGCTCGTATGTCTGAGATAGATGCATATTCACAATTTCTCGTCTACCTAAGTGGCTGACGTCTTACATAATAGAAATGCGTATCCCAGTATGAGAAAGAAAACGGTAAAGTGAGAGTGGGAAATAAAATATTTCTCGCAAACGAACGAGTGCGAAAAATACAGGAAAAGGATAAAGAGTGATAATAAAATAGAGGACACGGGTAGAAAAAAGAAAAGAATTTAGAAAATTTATTGATCATAAACTCTCTGTGACAGGGTGATTATGTGAGACCAAGAACTAATGAGTCATTTTTCATCAGTTGGTTGAAGAGCTAGAGAAGAACGTCTCTGAGTTTTGAGTGTGTTAGAACATAGAGAGTTAAGATGTCTGCTAGTGAGCGTCCTTGCTGGAGCTATTTTTCATCATCTGAAGTAGGTCTATACATGGTGTTCATACATTATTCTCACCATTATAAGCCTTAATAAATTCGTTATTACTGGAACTATCTTAAAACGGGTTTCGATAATCTTACTTACTTACTTACTTAGTCGTTCCCCTTCTACCGTGAGGTGTAGAGGTTTGGAAGAGAGAGCGCCAGAATATTCTATCGGCTGTCTTCCTCCTGGCCTGGTTCCATTCTAGTCCTCGGTCCTTCAAAGATTGTCTGGGTCGTCCTGGGGGTCTGGATTCCTGGCTCTTTGTTTCCCATGCTTGTCGTGGTAGCCGATTGTTAAAAAATCATCTCATCACACAGAGCGTGCTTACTAGCATGTGTACAAAAATCCGCCCTGTACATAAAAATCCTTAACACTTAACTCCTACTAACAAAATATGATTTAACACCGATCTTCTCCCATTCTGCAGACATGACCAAACAATCTTAGTTGGGACTGTTCTACTTGGGTCTTTAGGGGGAGGGATTTTAGGCCTTGACGTATCGTCTGGTTACGGACCATCTCTCTTCTTGTTACTTCAACCACCTTCCTCAGATACCTCATATCTGAGGTTTGGATCTGGCTTTTGTGAGTTGTAGTCATGGCCCATTACTCGCATCCATATGTCAAGACTGGGACGATAATCAATAGCACAAATTTAGACATTTTGGTTTTAATAAAGCAGACTAGCATAGTTCGGTCAATATGTACAGATGTTAGTGACCTTGAGCTGACTACTGCCTTTATTAGACTCATTAATGTGCAAGTCTGAGGTCGAACGAGAAAGAAGAAGAAGAAGTCAATACGTCAATTAACCAAAATTCAGCAAACTTCCACATGAGCCCTCATTAATACTCGTAGCTCGCAGAACTTTCAAGGCTATAGATGAAGCTAATGTTTCTTCAGTCCAGTGTTTTAATTCTTTCATGTAATTGACCTTCTTTGCATACACCCTGTCCTTTATTTAGCCTCATAAAAAGAAATATAGAAACATGATATACGGGTAGCGAGGAGGTCATAGAAAGGGGCCATATCGCCGAATCCAACGAGTAGAGAACTTTTCACTGAGGAACCTGTGCACTTCTAGTGGCGGTGCCCCATCTTGCTGAAAGAACACTCAAGTTGCATATCCTCAAGCTGAGGTGCATCATACGATTCAAACATATCTAGGTAATTTGTAGTCTTTGTGATGATATCCGAGATTTCACCGATCGAAATAGAGCATATAGTTGTTTGTAAGTATAAAATAACATAAGAATAACGTAAGGAAGTTGTGTGGAGTCATTGTTGTTCGCGCCGCCAGAAATATTAGATTTTATAACTCGGTCTTACAAGGGTTAACATACCAAAAACGATAGTAAAAATTAATGCCAATGTGACGTCACAGACTTGCACGCCCTACCCAAAACGTACGATAGGGGGCTAGAAATATTTGAATATCGGGTCAAAGGCCATGGTTACTGTAGTCAAGCACGTTTGAACGTTGGTTATCGTTAGAAATTGTTTATTTCTTAGAAAAGGCAAGAGAGAAAAAAATTGGAAAAGGGGAAATGCATAGAGCCCGTTTGAATTTTAAAAAATGAAACTACTGTCAAAATTGAACAATAGAAGCACAAGGGATGATTAAAATTATAATATTTAGTTAATGTGTTCCTCAAATGTTTCTGTAGCAATGAGGATGTCATCCATGAAATTAGTTATACATGGATTTTTCAGTGGATCCAACAATTTTCTCATCATTCTAGAAAACACACTCGGAGCATTTTTCAACCCAAACGTCAACATGTTGAATTCATAATGTCCATCCGAAGTGCTAAAGGCTAAATAAGGTCGGACCTCAGGCTTTACTGGAATTTGATAATAGCCCTTGCTAAGATCTACCTTAGAAAAATATTTTGCCTTGTTCAGCCTGGCAAACAGCTGATTTGTATCAGGTAATGGATCCACCTGACTCTCTGTGACAGCATTCAGTTTCCTGTAATCGATGCACAGTCTATGTTCTCCAGATGGTTTCCTCAGCAAAACCACACTAGAGCTGTAAGGAGATTAACTGTGAGAGATAATCCCTTCTTTTAACAAATAATCTTTCTCCTCCTTCAATGCTTTTTCATTAGCGAAAGGAATCGTATAGGCTCTCATACAGATAGGTGTTGGGTCTATTAACTGCATATCATACTCCAACAAATGGGTGTGCCCCGGTTTATCCGTTAACACATCTGTATGTTCCGTCAGAACCTTTTGAACCTGTTCCCTCTGTTTCTTAGTCAGGTGCTTACTGACTTTCACCTGTCCAGGTGATTCACATGATTTTAAGGGGTATTCATGCGAGGTGAGTGGTTCATTTTTCATTTGGGTTGCAATGGACAAGGCCATTAAATGTGTCCCTTCCTGGTTTTCTCTTTCGAGATACTTCTTGAGGAGGTTCACATGATATATTTTCTCCTTTCCTTTCTTGTCTATTTTATAATTAGTTCTAGACACCTTCTCTAGAACTGTGTATGGACCTTGCCATCAAATTTGCAACTTATCATTGCTGCCGGGAAGTAGAAGAAGCACCTTCTCTCCCACAGCCAATTTTTAAGTTGCTTGGTTTTAATCTTGTTCTGTAGAGCCGTTTATAGACATCTGAAGAGCCTGCATTAATATTTCTGGACTATATTGAGTCAGTTGCCGTAAAACGGATGAACTGTGAGAATTCCGTTCTGTGCGGGTGGAGACGGGGTGAGAAAACTCCCATTTTCTTGCTGTAGTTCCTGCGTTGCGATTAAGTGAATGGGTGTTACTTGTAGTCCAATCTGTCCATCTGTCCAGTGGTGTCTGTTCTGCAGTTAGCAGCTGGCTGGACTGTTGTGTGGGTAGTGGCGGATACATTTGGTCATAAAGGTTAGCGTGGGAGGTGGGCTTAAATGTAGCTTTTCTAGATACTTGCTTGTCAGCTGAGGACGGTGATTGATGGTTATGAGCTGTTGTGCCTGGGTGTACTAAGTTAAGTGTACTGTTATTCCTGTACTGTGCTATTCATGTCGAAGATGTTTTCACATTTTAGTTATTATTAAGATTGGTGTACTATTCAGAAGCTCTGTGTATTTACTGTTATTTCTTATGATGGAACCGCGTCATTTTGTCGTGGCTTGCTTTGTTCATCCAAGACACCATTTCTGTCTGTTATTTTAACGCGTGTGTAAAATTAAAATACTCCTAATATAAAAGATATACTGAATGTGATGAGCTGTATTGCACACAAAATACTGTTATTTCTTGTGATGAAACCGCAAAAGCAATTTCATTCTTTTTCCGAGTTTTAGCAAGAAGAAAATTATATAAGACATATTTTTCCTATCCGACTTGGTCCACCAAAAAAGAATAGTCCACAACTTGCTTTTTTTATCGTGGTTACTACCGTTTTTTCGTTGCACGTTCTTTTCAAACATATATGTATATATTGTTGCTGGTAAAAAAATGCTTATTATTTTCTGTGAAATGCTTCTTATTGTGTATGCTTCGTGTGTTGTACTGTATATTCCTTTCGAATATGTTTTTACAATTTAGTTATTACTAAGATGTTTGTGTCGTTCAGAAGCTCGGCTGTGTCAATTCTGGCATGCATTCAATAATGGTTGGAGGTTTGTTTAAATCAATCTGTGTCTTTCTGGGGGGAGTCTGCTACAGTAGAACTAGAAAAGCAAGCGAGAGTGACTCCAAAGTTTTGTGAACATTGTTATTTTTAAATGCTTTGTTCATCCAAGACACAATGTTGATATGTCATCTTAGGTCATGTGTATAAAATACTTCTAATATAGAAGACCTAGTGACTGTGTTTAGCTGTATTTAAAAAAAAATAAAAGTCTGTTTAATTTCGGCGAGAAGCGATCCATTCAACCTAGATACACGGCGACGTCGGTTATATTAGGATACATGTCCAAATAAAGAAGACCATTCCGTCTGGTGTATTATTTAGCTTTGAGTTGTATTTTTTATCATTAAAATTTTGCCTAGTTTTGGCGATACGTGTTTGTTCAACCGATACGCAGGATACCGTCAGTTATATGTGTGCGCATGTCAAATAAAAAAAAGACTTCTTAATTTGGCTTGTTCAGTACCTTATTAAGCTGTTGTTTTTAAATAAAATGTTACATGACAGTGAGTCCGTCAGTTTTATTTTAGCACATGTCCAAAATGAAAGAGCTGCGGTCTGGAATAATTTGATTGCTAACTATATCAGTTTTATTCCTCTAAATAAAATGTTAACACCTTTTGGTGAGGCACGCTCCGCTCAACCTAGACACAGAGTTCATCGGTTATATTAGGCCGCATGTCGAAATGTAAAAGACCTTGCGTTCTGTTTCAGCTTTTGTTTTTAAATACAATTTTGCTTTGTTTTGGCCAGGCGCAAGTTTTTGAACCTAACGTAGGGTTCATTGGTTATATTAGGGCGCATGTTCAAACATTAAAAGACCTTACGGTCTTGGTAAAATACATATATTGTTTTAAAGAAAATTTTGCCTCGTTTTGGCGAGGCCCACGCAGTTCAACCCACACACAGAGTCCGTTGGTTATAATAAGGCACATGTCCAAGTAGGAAAGAGCTTGAGGTCAGTTTCAGTATACAATAACCGCGATACGTTTATTAAACCGCGGAGTTTTGATATAGTCAATGCTATTTTATCTACAGAACGTCTGTGAGAAACTGTTAACCACTCATCTGCAACTCTGTTGTATCCAGGCTAAGAGTTAGTCCCATAGCAGGTACTGTCGTAGGGGAGTAACGTGTTTGATACTTCACTATACTAGGTCACAGCTTTATGAGGTGGGATGACCAATTCCCTTCCTCGCTGCCTTTGCCGTTACTAACTCAAGAGCAGGGCTATGTATCCATTTACAGCTGGGTATACTGGAGCATGATGCTAGTACGTTTCGATACCTGAACCAAGGAACATAGCCGCGAGAGGCAAGCGCAACCGCTTACCCAATTGGACACTTTATCCAGGTAACGCTAGTTATTTTTAAAATATAATTTTGTCTCGTTTTGACGAGGCGACCCCTGTTCAACCTAGACACAGTTCTCTCCGTTATATTAGGGCACCATGTCCAAGTATAAAGGACAGTGTGGTCTAATTTTTCTCTACGCTAGCTAGTTAGAAATCCCGTTGTCTGCCAGTATCACTATTATTCACAAATGTCACAATAAGAACCTCACAACGGATATATCCTAAATAAGGCATTTTATTTCAGAACCGAAACGAATGAAATATTTAACCTCGTTACACTGTTTGAAAGAAATGCAGAAGAAAGCATGGCATCCGTCGTTAAGGAAAACACGTGTAATGAAACACAAACAGTGTATTCATTTTTTTTTTTAAAAGTCTGATAGAACATGAAGGGGCCCGCTCCATTTTTTTTTTTTTTTTTTTTGGTTTAAAGTTCGATAGAAGATGAGGGGGTCCGCTCCACACAAACACGAACTTGGATATGTTAATTTTCTTTTTAAACACCCAGAACTACATAGGCACACGTGACTGGTTGAAAGAGAAATGTAGTGGTGAAAATATATCTTGTTTCTGGTGTTTCTAATTTGCTTATCTACACAGCTTCTTTTCGTGTTTCCCACTCACAGTTCATGTGAAAGAAAAAAAACAATAACAAGAAAGAAAGAAGAAGAAATTGTAACTTTGATTAACTTGGATCCAAACTCTAAACAATTCAAAACAAAGTGCTGATATGCGTCCACGGTATTTCATTTCACATCTTTTTTTTTTTTTTTTTTTTTTTTTCCGTACGCCCGCTAATACTCGAGGCGAAATCTCAGGTTATTATTAATGTCTAACCTGACATTGATTTTACGTGAGTATCCCTTTTTTTTTCTTGTACAGAGACAGGTGTCTCTCGCCATTCAGGCAGATACTCGCCGATTTCGGAGGTAACCATTAGAGCTGGGTCGGCTCAGGAGCCACCAATCTCTGGTCGACGACACTCCTTCAAATGTCCTCGCCAGGTCTCGAGTTAATCCAGTCCAAATCCCGGTCGACGAAAAATCCTCAAATGCCGTCACCCGGGTTTGATCCTGGATCACCCAGTCGCCAGAGCGGTGTTGTAACCACTACGCTAGCGCGGCTCCCAATTTCACATCTTTGAATGTCGTTATTGCAGTAAGACCAAGCCCAAGAGAGAATTTGAATTTCACATTTTGTTTTCTGCTTATACGATTCAAAGACTAGAACAATCACGTGCCAGCATGAACCATACGGTCTGTATAAACAACTCCTTTTTGACCAATGTGTTCAAAAAGACAAATCATAACAACAGACAGTGGTAAGTCTTGTGGACAGCTTCTTTTTTTTTTTTTTTTCAATTGCTTGGCGTAAGAAAATTCATTTGGCTTTTTTGGCGATTTTTTGTGTGGCTTTTTTTTGAACCATTGGTTGGCATCTAAAAATTCGTTTGGGTTTTTGGAGTTTTTTTTTTTTTTAACATTTTAAAACAACTGGTTGACGTCAAAAAATTAGTTTGGCTTTTTTGCCTTTTTAATTTTTACATGCTAAAATGGCTTGCACTGAACGAAGTATGCGTGTATTTTTTTATATCACAGAAACACGGAACATAACGAATGAAGCTAATATAAATTGCGTCTCATTATCTACGGTCAGAGGCGTCCCTCAAGTATTTGGCACCAGGGGCGGATCATACCTTTGGCACCCCCTCCCCCATAAAGTAACACACTTGAAAGTATATTTTTAAGAGTAAGCACTATCATAATAATGTCAGATGGCACCCCATTCCTGGCTGTCACCCGGGGCGGGCCGCCCCCTCACACCCCCCCCCTTAGTACGCCACTGTCTACTGTCATATAGACATTTAGGCTATAGTGTCAATCCCCTTATGCAATAAGATCTACTAATTATAAATTATTAGCATTTTTTATATCTGGTTGTAAACGGGGAAGGTATGTGTTTGTGGCAGTATGGCCGTTGGTGATGATGATGATGATTGTATAGTGGGTTCGTATCACTACCCTAACAGTAGGCAGCTTTAGTTTGAGGATTTTTGGTTACTTCTTTCTCACAAACGATTACAATTGATTGATGATTCAACACCTTGATGAACATACTTCACGCTGACAGCAGTGAACATTAATATGAAGTTTATTTACACGAAGATCAGCAACAGTTGGATAAAATGATATGTCCAACCTTCACCTATGGTTGGTAGACTGGAAATGCAACAATGTTCAGATCCATATTTTCTACTATGTCTTGATCTCTCGTTCACTCTTGCTGCTTCTATACTTCTAGCTATCTCTATTGGTTATTGGTGGTCACGACTTGATAACTACTGCTGTCGATATTTTCCTGTCCTCTAAATTCGTCATATGGTAACATTGTCATCTCAAAATGTTCTGCTGTAATTCTTCTTTTCTGCTTACTTTCTGTAGTCTTTACTTGGCGCATTTCTTTTGAGAATACTGGCCTACCGCCAGGGTTGACGATTTCTCAAGTTTACATTCTACTCGTTAGACTGTCAACTGGTATACTATGTTGCCTACCAGTATAGCCTCTTAAAAATTCAACATACCTGTTCATTATGAAAACACCCACATTTCCTGAAATGGCAACACTGTCTCATGTCCTCAGAATAGCTCACAAAAACTGTCAATATTGACAGATAGGCGATCAAGAGTCTGTGTGATAGTTATAAACTGTTCTGTCAACACAGAAGCAAGCCAAACACATTTGGACTTATCACTCGATAATAACTCTCGATTGCGCCAGCCACTTATAAAATACTATCATTACACAAACTTGGGAGAGAGCCCACTTCTGAACCTACGCTAACGCGCTTCAAAATCTGACTGACTATATTTTGCAGAACGATTTACAACGATAATTATTTCCCGAACACTCTAGAACAAAGTAGTTCTTTCGAAACATAAATATCCCTTGCATGCTTAACTTAGCCGAGTTCACCCAAAAAACAGAACTCAAAACTTGAGTCAGCACTTTTTCTCAAGGGGCGTAAAGCACTACTGTTGATCCCTACTTCAGTGTATTATGGAGTATCGCTCTTTGATTATAAATCTATAAGTCATGGATTTTCGCCCTTTGATTTAAATTTATAAGTCCGTTAATTTCCCTCATGCAAACGTTTGAAACCGGATTTCTGACAGTCGGACTCCCTGTTACAGCAGTATAGCAACGAAAGCGACCAGAGTCTGACAAACTGCATCGGTTTTGCATCGGATGGTGCGTAAACCTAGGTTGGTTGTAATAATTCAGCGTGGTCTAGATTGAAAGATGTCTCCTATGTGTGCAACTGAAATGCAGATGCACTGGCTTTGTGCATTCAACATGCAGTTTCCACGCTACATTGTATTACTTATTTTAATTGTCAAAAATATCTCACTGGTTTCGCTATAGTGATTTGAGACGACAATCGTATAACGAATTGTTTTGCGTTATAATCACAGATACAGAATCTGAACCTGCTCGAGCTACTCCTCTCCCATTTGAAAAAACCATCATCTACTGGGTGGTTCGTACGAGAAAAGGTTATGTTTAATATTTTGATGAACTGGGATAAGCTGAAGGCTTATTTCACTTCTGCTGAGCTCGGGTTTTAAATGAAAAATTTTGTCAGACCACAAAAACTATATGTGCTTTGTATTTTCTACGCCTGCTGTACAGGAATTTGAAAGATTGAATGTTCTTTTTCAGTAAAACAAAGCGATCCACTCAGTCTGTACCAAGAACTATTCTTGCACCAATATAGTGTTCATATGAGAATGTGTGATGTCATCGAGCAGAAAAAAAAGCATTCATCAAGTTGATTTTGGTGTTACATTTTTAACAGATTGGGACAGGTTCTTACAGCAGAACTTGGGCGTTGAGGCCCATCAAAAAATAGAAAATGTCAAGGCAAGATGTTCTTCTATGCAAGAAGAATCTGTCAGTCAAGTTAGAAGTAGACTTTCCTCAGCTAGGGATACCTTTCAAGGCCTGTTAAAAATGAGCCCTGTGATGATTTTGAACAAAGCTTCAAGGCCCTCATTTTCAGAGCTACTTTTATACACATTGCATAAAACAGCATCATCACATTAGAAGAGCAATACAGAAAAATAACGTTTGTTGATTGGAGAGAAGAACCACAATTTAAGAAAGATGGACTCTCCACAGAAAGTGAACTGTTTTGAATTGGTGTACTCCAACATAGGCATTTAAGAGCTCGCCACATTATCCTTACGTGATTAATAATCCCAGTGAGTAATGCTGTAGTTGAGATGATATTCTATCTTGAACTATCAGTTAAGATAAAAGCAAGAAACAAAATGTAGCTGCATCAGCTTAACGCTATTGTAAGAATCAGAGCCTAACTGTTTTATTTTTTGAATACACGTTGTAAGGACTTCACTGCATCAGTCAAAAATGTTAAAACACTGTACTTTTCACAAAGTATATTGCGAAGGCTGCAGCAAGAATATTGATGACCTCGATCTGGAGTTTTTTTTTGGGTGATGTGAGTATGAATAATCTTTTTAAATAGTTTAGCTTTTCTGGCTTAAAAAAAAAAAGTTTTGGCTTTTTATTTTGGCTTTTTTGTGAAGGTGTTTGGCTTTTTTCACAATTTTCATTGGCAACCCTGTTTGGAACACAGAGAATATATTGGTAGGCTTCCTGTAAGTGGACACGTTGTAATGGTAGCTCCATACTCTGTCAGGAGCAAAAAGGAATCAGAGAGAGAGAGAGAGTATGAGAAAGAATGAGAAAGAGAGAAAGGGAAAGAGTTTGAGAGAAAGTAAGAGAGAAAGTGAGAGTGAAAGAGAGAGAGCGAGAGAGAGTATGTTCGCTTTCACAGATGGTGAGGGTCCTGAACGCCAGACGAGCCAGCAGTAAGGCCTTTTAGCCTCAATATAGAAGCGACCAGGTGAAGAGAATAACCAGTCTCTAACTTCTTTTTTCAGGGATTTAATTTTTACAATCGATCTCATATCTTGGAGTGAATTTTGTTCGCTGTGCTATTCCTGGTATATTAAACACTTCTTTGAAGTATTCGCCGCATTTGTCTATGATCGTTCTCTCATCATTTACAAGTTGCTCAAACTTTGTGTTTCACGGTTCTTTTTTTGATGCAAGTTATCGCCTCTTGATCTCTGTTGTGTTAGTTTAAATAAAATAAAAAATATCGGGGGATTTATTGCGTAATCAGTGAGGACATTTCTTTGCCTGCTTACTTATCTCTCTAGCTGTTTATATTTCTTCGTCTTTTTATTTTTTTATTTTTAATTCTTCTTCTTCTTCGTCTCATCTTCCTTCTTCTTTGCGTCTTCATCTCCTCTTCCTTCTTCTTCTTCTAACTTTTTCTTCTTCTTCGCCTCATCTTCCTTCTTATTTTCTTCTCCTTTGTCTCCTCTCCTTCTTCTTCATCGTCCCCTCTTCCTTCTTATTTTCTTCTACTTCGCCTCCACCTCCTCCTTTTTCTTCATCGTCTCATTTTGCTTCTTTTCTTCTTCCTCTTCGTCTCCTTATTTTTCATCGTCTCATTTTGCTTCTTTTCTTCTTCCTCTTCGTCTCCTTCTTCTTCATCGTCTCCTTTTGCTTCTTTTCTTCTCCTCCTCCTCCTGTTCTTCTTCTTCTTTTTCTTCAAGTGCCTTGCCAGATAGCATACGCGTCGAGGTGTCTCCAAGTAGTGTGGTACAATAACTCCTTGTCAAGCCCAACTATTATTGACACCGGTGTTCCTCAGGGTTCTATTCTCGGCCCTCTACTTTTTTCCATTTACATAAATGACCTTCCACTACACATCGAGCACTCATCCTGTGACCTATTTGCCGATGACTGTAGCATTTATACTAGTGATAAAAGTTGCAACACGCTAGAAATATTATTACAAAGCGACACAGACAATCTTATTAAGTGGAGCAA
This sequence comes from Oreohelix idahoensis, assembly GCA_024509875.1. Taxonomy (NCBI): domain Eukaryota; kingdom Metazoa; phylum Mollusca; class Gastropoda; order Stylommatophora; family Oreohelicidae; genus Oreohelix; species Oreohelix idahoensis. Next base: position 165,430 of record JAMPIV010006750.1, read on the forward strand.
TGAAAACTGCATGCAAATAAATATCACTAAAACAAAATGTATGATAATATCAACTAGACAAAAATTACAAAACTCGCCGAAAACAACACTTCAGATCTACATTGGAACCTCTTTAATTGAAAATGTAAATGAATATAAAACACTAGGACTCATAATTGACCAACATTTAAGTTGGAATTCGCATGTACAAGCACTGACCAAACAAACGGCACAAAAAGTTTACCAGTTAGCTAAAATCAAACATTTCCTAGATGAGGAGACACGAAAAATGTTCTATACATCCCAGATACAAACACATCTAGACTATTGTTCCACAATTTGGGATGGCTGCACCATGTCCAACACTAAAAGACTCTTTTCATTACAAAAACGTGCAGTGCGCCTAATTTCAGACAAAAACTTCACACAGTGTGTAGACGCATATACATATCTTAACATATTACCACTAAGAAAGCGTCTTCTCTTCAACAAAGCCAAATTTATTCACAAAATCTTGTCACAGAATGCTCCAACGTATCTGTGGCCTATTTTCAAATACAGCGGAAGACGCAGTCAACGCTTAAATAAATTATACATGCCCAAGCCTAGGATCGACTTATTCAAGAAAAGTTTAGCTTTTTCTGCTGCTCATCTGTGGAATACTCTTCCACACGACTTAAAAAATACTCTTAGTCCATATTCATTCAATCACAGACTTTTCAAATACATCATGAGTGCAGATTATATGCCACCCTAATTTCGTTATGTTCTTAAATAATTACATAACATCATATGTAGGTTTTAAAGTTAATTTTGTCCTGTTTAGTATAAATTATGATACGCATCTGTAAATCTGTGTAACTGTTATTGTACTGTTACAATGTTGGGATTTTATTTTATTGTACTTTTTTGTTATTTTATTATTTAAGTAACATTTAGGATACGTGTGAGAATAAATGGATTAACTATGGAAGAAGAGAGAAAGGAAGGGCAGAATGTTAGACGGGCCTGCGTGCCCAATTCTAAACCCTTTGAAAATAAAGTTCGTTCGTTCGTTCGTTCGTTCGTTCCACAATTTCCTATCATCAGCGCCGCTGTGCATCAGTTCTGTTATTGACTTCTGTCCATACCACGATGTTACGATGTCCAGTATCTTCTGACTTTCTCTTCTCTCATGGGCCTTTCCTGTCGTTACAACATTTTCACATTTCTTCTTCTCTTAACATAACCAAAAAGCCTGGACTTATTCTCACAGATGTGCGTAATAATCTTTGTTTTTTGTTGCAGTGGCGTCGTTCAGAATATTGACGCTACTCCGTTTAGAAGAGTGTTCTTAATATTCTTCTGTTTAAAAATAAAAAGACACTTACACATATATCTCTGTGGTTTCCATGAATTTTCTTGCTTGTTTATCCATAATTTGTTACTCGCTTCCATATGTCAGGATCGGCTCAATGAAACGCCGAAGAATGCCCTTTGACATTTCAGTTGACACAAATTTGTTGTATAAAATATTTCTTTACTTTATAGAAGGCTGCTGTTGCCTTGGCTATTTCACTCTTGACTACTTGCAACTAATTTTGTTAGCACCCACATATTTTAATCTATTAACTTGTATAAAAACTATCGCATTGAAGGCATATTCTGGGGAAGTTCTTTTCTCCGAGATGACCATTACTTCTCTTTTTGATATTCCGACTAAGGCCTTTATTTTACTTTCTGTTATTATTATATTAATAACATCCTGTAATTGTTTTTCACATAGACGTTTTTAGGACAGTATTATCATATTATAATTATCATCTTCTACATGTCACTCTCTGTACGCAATGGAAAGTGACAACTGACTTGATATTACAGATAGTTTCCATCATTTCGGTAAGACCTTTTTAAAGCTTAATATCTGGCTGAATTAGCTTTTTTCTTGTCAGTAACCGTGAGCAAAATGTTCTTTTTCTAAGGTAAGCAACAACAGACAGGTAGACTGTGCAGAATATTTGTTGTTGTTTTTATTTTTTTGTATGTGTGGGCATTGTGGTAAAGTGGGATGTTATAAATATTTATAGGGGACTTAGTGTACTGACTGAGATCAGCTGTGAAGGTATCTATATCTAATAAGAGTAGTGTATTATAGATAACCTTACTTGCTGCCACATATATATATATATCTCAGTCAGAATTATTCTGGAATAATGTGATGACTACGTTATATGTCTAGGGTATGTGTATGATGAAGTGTAAGTCATAACAACAACAGACAGATAAACAATTTAATTTATTCCACCACACTTGACAACACTGTGACACTCACATACATATAACACTCTAAAGGATATCTTAAAGGAGTCACTGATAACTTTTCAAATAACAATATGTATTTATTGCTGTCATGAATGTATATGTGTCCTGATTCAAATACAAAGGGAACCAGGAATCACAATCAATTTTAATTACAAGGTATATGTACAGAATTTATTAATATGATTCATGTAGTGACATATATTATCAATGGTATCCTATGTGTGTCAGTTGTTTTGTTCAAGCTCTGTTGGTATTTGTCATCATGACTTCAATAGTTTGTTTCTATGGGAACTAGTATTGGAGATGTTCTCAGTTCCTGGTATTAAAACAATTTACTTCCCCTCTTAAGTTTATGTTACAATGTTATTTTAAGATGGGGGTACATAATGTTGAGCTCAGCTGGCCACATCAGCTTATCTTGCGTGATGGCGGCAGGAAAAGACTCCTCTGCTCGATTTCTCCCCTGGGCTCTGGAGACACCTCACTGATAGCTAAATGGACCAAGGAGTATGCTGTCCGACTCTGGATTCAGCAAAGCTCTGACCCGGTGCTGCTCAATAACGTTAAGACCACAGTCCCTGAAAACAAGAAGGATGTACCTTCTACGTCATAACTAATTTATACTCTCTTTCTACACTGAGCACAATACATCACAAACATTGTGTTCAGAGCGTTAGGCCAACTGTCAGCTTCATCTGAAATACTTTATACCAGTATTTCCCTCCCTAATGGTTACTACGCCTCTGCAATTCCAGCATTATTTCTGTCTAATCAATAATCTGGGTGTCAGTGTACTGTTTGGCCATTCCATGCCGTTTTACTTTCCTCCGACACCTTCTGTTCAGGCTGGAGCATTATAGACTTTACATCATGGTTTGCTACTGAACTACACATATATACAGGCATAAATTAACAATTTACATTCAATTTTCATTAAAAGATATTGAATATTTCAAGCTTACCACAATTCATGGAAATAATAATAAACAGTTTCGTTGACCGGCAATGAATATAGCACAACTCCGATCTGCCGATGTTCCAGGCTTTATTTTATATAAAATATACACTGGTGCTCAACGTACTGCTTCTTAGTAGGTTTATTACAAGATGTGGCAATGAACAGACGCTCTGAATCGAGTATATTGGCAGCTCTAACCAATGAAACCCTGTCCACACATCTTTTCAAAAAAATTTACTACTACTCCCGTTTCCCCTGACAACGAAAGATAGTATTTATAGCCCGACCAATCGTGTTTAGTCTTATATTTGTTGCGCTCCAATCAATTAGGAGTTAACATGGTAGGCTATTTCCGTAACGTAAGGTTTTTTCAAACACGTTATAAAAAAATTTTATGAGCAGAAATGATTTCATGCTGTCAGGCATCCCCACTATTTTATTTTGGTTATAATTTATTAATTCCTAGACTATTTGCGTAACGTTTTACATATTCTTTGTCAGCAAACCCTAAGGAACCCAAATATATATTTAATAGAGCTAATATGCTGCGTTCAAAATATGCAATTTCTTCTACCTCCTGTTTCGAAGATGTGCTGTCTGGGTACTGTAATGTTTTCAAACGTAAACCCATCTATTGTCATCTTTCCTAATAAGAGTTTTTCAGGATTTAAAAAAACCTAACTCTGGGAAGGGTAGTGAATTTTATCACTGTCGATTTGAAATAAAGTTAGTGCATGTGGCCTTACACGCGTGATGGCAGCAATTGTGTATCGCGCGACGCGTGTTTAGTGTTGCACGTGTTCGGCTTTATGCCTCTCCCTTCTCTCTATCCTTTAGTCCATCTGTCTTTAGTTACGCCGTGTATAAAATGGAATGAATGAAATATTAAAATTAGGTCATTGTTCAGCTTGCGTATCTCAATGTTTTTCCAAGAAATACAGCACACGTTTCATTGAAGAAAGCGGGTAATAATACAGTAGGCTTTTACTATCAACGTGAAAGCGTTACAATTTGCCGACGAAGTAGAAAACAAGGGGGATTTCGAGTACAGTCATTGTGACAGCACTGTTCTTTACCATTCTTCTTCCTTTTATTAAATTTATTTGTTAGGCTTTGCATTTACGTTTTAATTTATATATGGGGATTAGAATATTTCACGACAGGCATTACTGCGACATCTCTTGAATTCTTCATTTTTTTTTAAATAGACGTATTAGTGTTAAATATGTTTGTGACGCTAAGTTCTGATTTTCCTTTTATACCAAGTTTATATGTGGGGTTTTCTGTGTTTGCAGATATTTGCAATATCCAGCCAATATTCTGGACACTGTTCTAGAATGTGTTGCCAGCTATATTTGCAGTTATATTTATTATCAGTGTGTGGGAAAAAATGTTCACCCTAACTTCTACGTACATCTCCGTTGCATGCATCTATTAATATTCATTGTGACAAACATCTCATACTTGCAGTTCATTACGTTGTTTCGGAAAATTTATCAAGGAATTCATCTTTGTTTCTAACAATGCTTAGTTTGTGTATCTGTACATAAGCAGAGTTCTTTCCTCTCACTTGCAATCGAAGAACTATAACTCTGGTATAAGAAGTCTGCGGTGAGTGTTAGTTTGGCCCTTTCTACCTGTAGAAATTCTTCTACTTCTTCGTTCACCCTCAGACGTCAACTTGAATATGTTCAATGAAAGCAGTGGTCAGTTTGAGGCTATTAACATCTCCATAGAGCTTTTCTAGGAATGGTAGTGGTGATGGCCACTTACGCGCTTTCTCTGTTCCTCATATGTTTGGCACATTTGAAGTAGATACTCAGCAGTCATTATATCAGTGCGATGGGGGTCAGAGTGGCAAAGTGGTACGGCGTCCGCCTCGAGTTCTAGAGGTATCGGGTTCGATTCCCAGTTGAGGGAATGTAATTTATGGAAAATGTCTTTTTCAGAACCTAATGGTCCTAATGATGTCATACTCCCCCCTGGTCTCCTAGGTAGTGAGATCGGATGCCTAGCCTTCTCGGATAAGGGCGAAAAAATAGGAGGTCTCGTGTGCAAGTTGCGCACGTTAAAAAACCCTCGGCAATTGGAAATCGTAAAGAGTAGGCTGTAAGGTCACTGCCCTGGCAAAATTTAAAAATTTGAAACCCACCCAAAACAAAAATATTTATAGAATGTGTGATTCCTATATAGACACATTGGGATTCTCGCCGGTGCTACGGAGTTCGTGCACTTTGCTGAGATTCTCCTTGTGTGATCTAAGGGAGGAGATCGGAGCACTGATGGAGTTGTCCGTGTGCAACGAAGATAGTCCTTAAAACCAAACCATACCAATATCAGTGCCACAGTTACACTCAGCAGTAGTTAATACCTTTAACTTGTTGAATAAATGTTATCCCAATCTGTTGTGACCTGTCTGAAGTTTGAAGGTTACCACTTGCTCACTTCTGCTGAGCTGATAATATGCATCATTTTTATTGTGGCCTGAATGTTCGGCTTCCCACTTTCTCCTGTATCTGCGCTTGATAAAACTCTTGGCCTCTTCATAAGTCATGCTTGTGTCGTTGAGGTATCTTTCCTCCTTCCTTTGCCAATCTGCCAGCCTCTTCATTTCCAGGGATGTTGCAGTGAGAAGGAATCCAATGTATCACAACTCTTTTGAATTGCTAACACTTTGAAGTAACTGAAGTGTTACTCTTAGGTCATCCAGGTCTGCAATATTTTGATTCTTCAGCATTGGAATCACAGATAAGAAGATAGCTACGATTTGTCTCTCTGAGCTTTCTTCTGTCTTTAGGACTTCAGCTGCAGTTTTTAAGGTCTCTGTCTCTGCTCTGGTTACATCTGCATTGTGTTGCCCGTTTTTTTGGGTCCTTTTTTTTAAGCAACCTTACAAGTAAGCACATCACTGCTTTGTATTTGCTTTTATTGTGACCTTTGTTTATACAGTTTGAATTTCCCATTATATAAAACTCGTTCATTGGCGTTATAATCTCCCTTCAGGTGCATCAGGCAGCTACATTAACTGGTCCATTTGTAAGAGGCTAGCATCAGAGCACTCTTGCAATGGTGGTTTCCTGAGTGTGACAGAGTTATGTAAATATAGATTACATGCACCCACACGTTTGCTCCTACCTTGCTTCCTTATTAGTTATGCACGTTTTGTTAATGCAGAACCTTCGTACTTTACATCTGTCAAACTCATAATGGTAGCCACGCCTATTTTTTTCGTTTCTCTATGTCTTATAGACACTAGGAATATATACTAACAGACTATGATGCGTGTAGTGAGAAAAGGGGGAGATAAGCAATGAAGAAAATCAAGGGCGACAAGTCAGAAGACGTACTTTTTATTAGTTATATTGGTCAGGGGGAGATAATCACAGTTAACCCCCCACATCAGGTTGTTCGGAATGTAATTAAGCTACGGAACGACGAGATCAAAGAGACGATTTGCCCGTGGGCCCACGGCCAGCGGTCGGCGAGAGTGGCAAATTTAACTTTCATTCAGAATTTGACCACAGATTTTCCCAAAGGTGTTATATCTCGCAAGAGCTAGCGATTTTCTGCCAATTTAATATATATACCGCATCCTTCTAACTCAGTTTATCTAGTACCCACAGAATTTTCAGACGTCTAGCTTCGAATTCTAGATCCATTATACCAGTGGAATTTCTTAGTGTTTCCGATTGGAGATAGTCATATTTCTGTGGCGGTAAATATTATACTAGAATTTTGAGTGATTTAATTGTTAAGTCCGGCATTATATTTTACTAAGATTTTCTGTGTTGAGTGATTTAATAGTTAAAAGTTCGTCATTTATATTTCTCTAGGATTTTTGTGTTAACTCTTTAAGTCCCAATCGACTTTATAATGGCTCAAGGTTTAGACAGATTTGACCCGGGAGCCATTTAAGTGGCTTCCGTATCTTTTGCTCCTGTCCATTTTACCTTGCATAACTAATAATTTTTCAATGAAAGCTTAAATACTTGTAGCACAAGAGTAAAGTACATCCATTTACCTTCAGTTTCATGTCCAACAACAAAGTTGTTTATGCATATGAACATTTAAAAAACTTATTTCCAAACAACAATAAAAAAGCACTGGGGTTTGCTTGGGCCAAACCCACTTGTTTGCTTGGGACTGAATGAGTTAATTGGCTAGCAGAATTAAAATAATTTATAGCTAAATTATTCCGGCCGTAGCGTTGACTTAATTAATTGCTATTAACCTGTAAGAGATATTTTAATCGACTAGTAAATGCACTATTCATTATGAGTACTGACGAAATATATATTTATTTCTAATTACTTTTGAGTAGTTTTATAAATGACTAGCGCTAATTTCACTGTTGCTTTTTTATCGATAAGATAAGTTATTTACGTGTAGTTCTATTCATAGTTAAATAACCGAGTGTATAATAAATTATAATTCTGCGCGGGTTAATTTTAGGATAGAATATTAGTGTAGTGGTTAAATGTTTGTACTTTTCTTCCTACACACAGTACGGGTCACAAACCCAAAACCTACCAGCGGTCTAATCCGAGAAAATGGGTCTAAGTCCAACAGTACAATAAAAAACATTCTTAAGTAAGATCGGGTCTTCAAGGTTGACCTGTTCGGCTCTCTTGTTCTCACCCAGAGAGAGAGAGAGAGAGAGAGCGAGAGAGAGTGCAAATATTTGACACTAAGAATAATTGTATCTGGACCTATAGCTATCCAGATTTCCTTTTTCCATTTTCCATATACATTCAGTCCGCTGTGGCGAAAATATCAACCATTAACATTTTTCAACTACCTTTCACTGTGGTGTGACGAGGATTATTATCCCGAGAGATTTACATACCTGACATTTCTCTTCAAGTATCAAAATTTACCAGCTATTGACACTGTGAACACTAAAGCTCTTAAGTAAATTCCTACCTGGACTAATAGATGTGACATAAACAGAATCCTATTAACAGTAACAAAGCAAGCGTTTCCCAATAAGCGGATTAATCAGTCTTGCAGAAACTGGGGCTTGTTTTGCCAAAACCCCACCTTGGATTTGTGATTTGTATCATGGAGATATGTTCCAGATGTTGTGAAAGCACTTATTAGGTAAGAGTGATTGAATGTTGCTACAGGTTTCGTCAGAAGCGAGAGAAAGAAGAAATGAATAATTCTTATATTGTATACTCATTATAGGCACTTTGGTTTTTTTCTTCTTATGTTTGCTAATACTGTTTATTTCAGAATAGACTAACTTAGACACTCTGTTCTTTACAGTATAGTCAAATCCTATACCATAGTGCTAATCTTTTGGCCTTTTGGGGGTTAATAACTTCTTCTAACGGGATCTTGTCTCAATAGAGGGAATTGCACTTATGTGTCTATTTCTTTATTAATTCTTAACCTTTGATTTCTTTATATTTGATATTGGATACTAAATGTTGTGAAGTTTTCTTTATGGTAAATAAACATTAACATAAAACTTATTACCTGTGTTTGGTCAGCTCGTCCCAATATCCCTACTCTATTAATATAGTTTCACGTTTGTGCGTCTAATTGTCGTCACTTATCTGTGTGTGTGTATGTGAGTGGTTATAGTGTATATGTTCATATATACAGAGAGGTATACTGTTTGATCAACAAATTTCAGTCGTAAATGATAGGCTGGACTAGAGTATCTTCTCAATCCAGGGACAGACTCTACCTTTCACCATTTCACTCCTGAAATCTATTTCTTTACCTTATCTCTCACTGAGTACCACTCTTTTCAGTTCTATTCAGACGGGACCGTGTAGAAGTATGTTTCTTGACCATAGTCCGTACTGGCCTTCACTGTAGACGTCGATGATACTGGCCAGTACTGTTGAAGTTTTTTGTTTAATTATTGTATTTGGAGAACGATATGGTGAGCTGTAGAAGGATGTGGAATTTGAGAGTACAGCCCTGATAACACACACACCAATCCACGTATATAAGTCAGAAAACGTTGTAACGACTGTGGTACGGTTATTCACAGTTTATTACCACAGTAACAAGGACATCATCACATTAAAGACACACTGTCAATAGCACAAGATTGCACTTCCTGTAAGTAACATTGATCTACTACCAAGTAGTGTAGGGTAAATAATATCTCTGTGACTTCTCTTCAACGAGCTGCAAGTAGTGCAGTGTAAATAATATCCCTATGACTTCTTTATCAACTCTGACCAAACTAGTCAGGTATATCTCTGGCAAAAATAGGCCGCATAGATGGCGGGCTTCCTTACATAAATAATGTTAATCTTCTTCATCACATTCCCGCACCGGGAGTAAGTCACCTCAAAATGTAAAGTTCGTAGCTACTACAAATAGCTTCAAAAGTATTGTTACCTGCTCTGCACTCCAGGAAACAAACACACAAGAAACACTGGCCGTTTCCTGGGCTTTACCGAACTATGCTAGAATCACAATCAAGGGGAATCTTAAATATATTTAACTCTTTCCGTCCAAACGGGCGCATGGCGCGCCAGATAGGCTTTTCGTTATACCCAGGGCGTATGGCGCGCCAAGGTGACTATATGCCGCATTTGAGCGGAAAATTATAGAATATCTGGCGATAAGCCAGTTTAAAATTATTTCATTACATCCGGCACATGGGTGTGAACGTTTTTGAGGGAAAAAAAAATTTATGAAGTTACAATTGTGTATTTTATATCCGTTGCATAAGTTGCTTTGGATCTAGCAGCACGGTGCGTGGTATGCCCACTTTATAAGATTCCAAAATTGAACAAAAAATTAGAAAATACGTGGCCATAGAGTGTTCATATCATGTAAACACTTCCTGTGGACATCGTATTTTGAACTGGTAGCGAAATAATTATATTGGTGCTTAGTTTTTGCATACTTTTATCAATTAGTGACGTCATAGGGTTATTTGTTTACAGGTGGTGTAGTCACATACATAACACTCATAAACTATTAACGAATCAAGCTCAATATATAATTTCGAAATGAATTTTAGCGATATCGGTAGCGATAATAACCTATTGTCGATTCCGATAAGAACGTTGAACAAACATGATATTTTTAAATAATAAATTAATTAATTTGCATGGAACAGGAATGTGTAAGTGAGATTCCAGTTCAGCAGTATGTGACTTCACAAAAAAATTTATATAAATTACAATTTTCATTTGTTTTTTAATCACACTTCTTGGATTTGTTGCCAGTTGGATATATATTTCAATTCCTGCTGTTTTAATACCAAGGGATTAAGTACAGCTGAAATATGTACGTGTATGTGCATAATTTGTATTCATTTTTTATTTTTATTTTTTATTGTTTCTACACTTCACATGATATAACAAACAATAATAACATCACATAACATCTCAACAGTATTTCCTAAAGTTTGATGCATAATACATATATCTACTAAACTAATATATGTGTCTACTGCCTGTTTTTAAAACCTCACTTGTAGAAAAAAAAGTCTGCATATTGGGTCCTGGGTAAAACCGAAAAACCCGAACAAATGCCTGGGTTAGAATGAGTTAATACACAAAGAACTCTGATCCCCTTTTACATTGCCAGAAAAAAATGGCGGGACACCTTCTCCGCTCAAACCGCCGAGCCAGACTGTCAAACGAAGCAGTCTTCCGGACTCGCCAAAACCTTGGCGCATGCGCGGATCATCGCATGACTTGAGTTTAGTTCACAAACTGGAACGTACTGGGACTGTTCTAAGAAAATCTACGAACAGAACCTTATTTGGGCATATAGCTAGACAATAGCAAGCCCAAAGGGAGATAACAACTAAATCTAACTTATTCCCGAAAATATTACAACTGGTAAACTCCCTTAGACCACAAATATAAAAAAAGAAATATCAAAAAAGTCACATTCCTAACTTACAACAAACTGACTCTTAACAGACCGGAATATATCTTAATTACCTATCAAAAAATCTACGAAAGAATGTAGAGCTCGTTTTCCGGGAATTTGAGCTAGATCTTGAACTAGTACCACTGAAAGGATGCGAATTCCTTAGATTTGTCTTTTCTAGTACGTCAGATTGACTTTGTTTCCAAATTTGGATCTAATCTGTATCTAGATAATTGACTAAAATCTTTTATAGTCTAGATAGAGTAAGAGTGTGGTTGTCTCGTGAGTTAAGTAACACTAATAATAATTACCCCTAGACAAACGTTCTGTTTATTGGCTTGCTGACCACACAGATATATCAATTGGTGTGTTTTCCACAGCATTGTTAGAGTATATACAATTAGATTTACAGGGTGATCTTTGTCGGATAGATGTTATGTAATGATTTTGTAATAAAGACCGATGGTAGCGTGTGATTGTCTGCCAATTACCGGGTTTGTTTTTGAAGCAACGGGGTTTGAGCTAAGCTAAGGAGCGCTTTCGGACTATTACGTCCAGTTTATAGCCTCCCTTACCCTAACTGACTTCAGGTGTGGACTTGTAGGTGGACTTTAAAATTAAGGGAATTTTTTTTTCTCCCTACTTTTTTTAAAAATAAATTTTATTTGTTTCCACTGCAGTAACACAGTTTTTTTTCCAGTTGATCAGCCTGATCTACCATTTATTTGGCGTAGTCGTTTGCATTAGGAGCCTAGTTGCCAGATAATAGCAGCGAAAGATTAGATAACTGATAACAAGGAGGAGGTATCACAGTTAAATAACAGAATATTTTTTTTGTATTTTTCTCGTAAGTGGTAGGGAACCAGTGTATCCTTTTTCTTCCTTCTTTCTCGGGTAAGTCATAGTCAGTTATTTGCAATGGCTGAGCGTGCAAAACCTAGACAAATGCTAAGAGAGGAAGCAAGGGAAGAGGGATTACAGGGAGAAGAAGTGAAAGTGTTTGTCAACGAAGAACTTAACAGATATGATGCGGAGAGGAAGGCAGATGAAGCTAGGGAGTAGAAGAAGATTGAGGAGGAAATGGAAATTCGAAAGGGCGAACGAAAGAGAGAAGGAGAGACAGCACGAACTGGCGATTAAGACCCTAGAGGTGCAAAGCCGTGCGGCTGCCTCTACCTCCAGCAACGGAGACTCTCTACCTCAGTCACAGATAACTGATCTTTCCAACACCCAATCTCCTCAGCTAGCAGCTATGTCTTTTGCCCTAGAATCTTTCCCATGCCCCAATGAGAAAATAGACTGCTATCTAGAAAAATTTAAGAGAATGGCAAATCTGTACGGTTTAGAGAGGTCGCGTTGGTGTGTGAAGCTTTCTCAGGCTTTAAAAAGTAGTGCGTATGATGTTTACGCAAAACTGGGAAGCAGCCAACAAGACGTGTTGAAGAAGGCTTTACTTGAGCGTTTTGAAATGAACGCTCGCAAATTTTTGCAACAGCATTGTTAGAGTATATACAATTTTTGTAACAGCAGAAAGGAGAGCACTGCAACTTTTCAGCAGTTCTCTTCTCGTCTGAAGGGATACTTGACAAAGTGCCTTGAGCTTTCACAGCTTGCCTCTACCTATGAAGGACTGAAGGAGTTCGTAGTAACCGAACAAATAAAGAACACTTTGTCAAGTGACACCCGTAGATTTCTGGCTGAACAAGGCGCAGAAAAGCTGGAAGACATTTTGGAAAAGTCTGAGCGATATCACAATGCGCTGGCCGAAATGCCAGTCACAAAACGTAAACCGACAGAGGAGCCTTCTCGGAAGAATAATTTAGAACAGTCTTCCCATTCTTCTCACGACCATAACCCCAGAGAAACTGTACCCCAGAATCCCCCTTCGGAAAAATCTAAATATTATAAAAACAGGTACCCCACCAACAACAAAAATACAGATCAACCCAACCGGTCTACATTGCAGCGCGGCCAGAAAGGACAGGGTGACAAGGGAAAGACCCCTACAGCAGGGACGTCTGTTCAGGGCAAGCACACCGGGCCTAACCGCATCGGCTGCTTGCAAACAGCCTCGCAAGGAAGAATTAGTGTCAGTGATTCTCAACCTGAGGGGGAGAGGTCCTCAACGCGAGGAACTGTTATTTTGAACGGGACTTCAACATATTGTTTGTTTGATACAGGTTTGTCTTTTAATTGCATTGTCGCAAGACACTTGGTCAAACCCGGTCAAGAGACAGAAGAAACCGTCCAACTTTGTGGAGCTTTCAAAGGAGATGCACCCATGACGCTTCCCATCGCATTGGTGGAAATACACTCTGATTTTGTCAGAGGTGTGATCAAAGCGGCTATCATGGATGACCCGATCTACCCAGTCATACTTGGCTGTAGATATGTGTTTATTGGGAGACCGAAAGAGCCAATTGTGGCAGCCGTAACCACAAGAGGGCAAACCAAGAAGGAACGGGAGCCGGCGCCAAATTTGTTACCTAAGGAACTAAAAGAGGCGCAACAAAAGGACCCTACCTTGGAGCCCTGCTTTAGGAAACTGCCCATGGCCAAGGTCCCCAGACACAACGGGGACATTTTTTCCAAGGATGACGTACTTTGTCGTAGAACGGGAACCCTGAACAAGGGCATAACCAGCTCCTAGTACCGACGCAGTACAGAAACCAAATATTAGAAATAGGGCACTCTCTTCCCTTTAGCGGACATATGGGACAAATCGCCACTAATCAGCGAATATCGACTCACTATTGGTGGCCAGGAATGAACTCTGATATTATCAGATATGTGAAATCCGGCGCCAAGTGCCAACGTGTGGCACCCAAGCATTGGACACCCCCAGTCCCAATGGGTGAAATGCTAATAGTGGGGACACCATTTGAACGGGTTGTAATCGACATTTTAGGACCCCTAGAAAGGACTCAAAGAAGGCACAGGTTCATCCTGACCTTAGTCGACACATGCACTTTGTGGGCAGAAGCTATACCGCTAACATGCACGGATTCCAAGCATGTCGCAGAAGCCCTCGTGCAAATGTTTACACGGTTGGGATTTCCTCAACAAGTTTTGACCGATAATGGATCCCAATTCCGTAGCCTGTTGATGGAGGAGATCATTAAGATCTCGAGGAACCAGCACATCTACACAAGCCCTTATAATCCGGCCGGAAGTGGGTTAGTAGAACGTGTTAACGGAAGCCTCACCATGATGTTACGTAAGCTGGGACAAGAGAAACCTGAAGATTGGGACCTTTTCATTCCTGCAGCCCTATTCGCCTACAGGGAAGTCCTACAGGCCTCTACAGGTTTCCCCCAGCTACTCTTGTATTCGACAGACCTTTTAAGGGCCCGCTAGAAGTGTTACTTCGGTCCCTGACAGACCAGAAGGCTGATGAGACAGTCGTCTCAGTCAGTACATATGTATCGGAATTAAAGGAAAGGTTACAACTAGCATGGGATCTAGCAACGACCAACCTTAGGCGAGTACGCGCAAAGCACGCTAAACGATACAGTAAAGCAGCAAAAGAGAGAGAACTACAACCAGGGGAGAAAGTTTTGTTGTTACTGCCAACCGGAAGCAACAAACTACGCATCGGATGGCAAGGGCCGTTTAGCGTCCTTAAAAAGATCTCGAGAACTAACTATCAGATCTCTATTAAAGGAAAGGAGAAGGTCTACCATGTAAATCTGTTGAAGAAATACTTGGAAAGACCGGTGCCGTCCTCCGAACATCTCCTGGCGGTCGCCATAGCTACCGAAGATGATGAAGATGACGATAGTTGCATGGAATACCCATTGCAACAAACGGAGTCTTTCAAAGATGTAAAATTCGGTGACACTCTCTCTGAAGCACAACAGACAGAAACGAGGGCGCTACCGAAACAGTACACAGCAGTGCTAACGGATATACCTGGGCGAACATATCTCGTAGATTTCGAGATGAAACTTACAAATGAGACACCTGTTCGGACCAGAGTTTACCCTATTCCGTATGCTAAAGCTGATACGCTACGAGAAGAGATAGACAAGCTACGTAAAGCGGGAATTATTAGTAAGTCTACATCTTCTTATAGTGTGAGCGTAGTGCTGTTGCAGAAGCCCAATAAGGAAGTTCGGCTGTGCATCGATTACCGTCTACTGAACACAGTAACGGAATTCCAGCCCGAACCTCTTCAGAGCTCCTCTGAGCTGTTTAGCAAGCTAAGCAAGGCACGGATTTTCTCCAAGATTGACCTGAGTAAAGGTTATTATCAAATACCAGTCAAGGAGGAAACTAAGCCTTTGCTAGCTTTCAGCACCAGTGAAGGACACTATACGTTCAACGTGATGCCATTCGGGTTACATAACGCACCAGGAGTCTTCACAAGGATGATGAAGAAGCTTTAGAACAATTGCACAGTCTGCATATCCACAATTTCATGGACGATATACTGGTTGCAACAGACACCTACGAAGAACATGTTGCTACGGTTGCTATGCTCCTCAGGAGATTACAGGAAACTGGTCTCACAGCTAGACCTAGCAAGTGTTTAATCGGTTTCGAAAAACTCGACTTCCTGGGGCATACCATTGCTCACGGTTCCATGTGGCCAGTTGCTAAGAACGTAGAGAAGATACGTGCAGCAAAGAGGCCAAGAACGAAGAGAGAAACAATGTCGTTCCTATCACTGTGTGCTTATTACCAGAAATGTATTAAAAACTTCAATGGTTTGACTGCACCCCTTACTGACCTTACAAAGAAGGGGCGACCTGAGAGAATTATCTGGGATTCGAACTGCGATGACGCTTACGTCACGCTCAAGAAACAGCTGTCTGAATATCCAATTTTACGATTACCTGATATTACCAAACGCTTTATATTACGGGTCGACGCATCGGGTCAAGGCATCGGGTCAATTCTGCTTCAAGCAGGCGACGATGATTCGAACCAGCTATTCCCAGTGGCATACGGCAGTCGTAAATTGAATAAAGCAGAACGGAACTATTCCAGAGTGGAAAGAGAATGTCTGGCACTGGTTCATGGTATAAGGAGACACCATGAATATCTGTACGGAGTATCATTCACGGTGCAGACTGATCATGCTCCGCTGGCGTTTCTTGGTGCGAATAAAGAATTCAATGCGAGGATAATGCGCTGCGCGTTGTTGCTAAGCGTGTATTCTTTTAAAAGTAGAATACATTCCAGGAAAGGAAAACGTTGGGGCAGACTTTATGAGTAGGAATTGGACAACGAAGGAGGAGGAAGATGAGAGTGAAGAAAACAGTCACCCGGAAGCTACAGTTATAGGTAACCCTATTTTCATAATGTAGACATGAAAATATTTTCATATCTTCAAGCGGGACCGTACTGTGACAGAGTTATGTAAATATAGATTACATGCACCCACACGTTTTGCTCTCACCTTGCTTCCTTATCAGTTATGCCCGTTTTGTTAATGCAGAACCTTCGTACTTTATATCTGTCAAACTCATAATGGTAGCCACGCCTATTTTTTTCGTTTCTCTATGTCTTATAGACACTAGGAATGTATACTAACAGACTATGATGCGCGTAGTGAGAAAAGGGGGAGATAAGCAATGAAGAAAATCAAGGGCGACAAGTCAGAAGACGTACTTTTTGTTAGTTATATTGGTCAGGGGGAGATAATCACAGTTAACCCCCCACATCCGGTTGTTCGGAATGTAATTAAGCTACGGAACGACGAGATCAAAGAGACGATTTGCTCGTGGGAACGCGTCTAGCGGTCCGCGAGAGTGGCAAATTTAACTTTCATTCAGAATTTGACCACAGATTTTCCCAAAGGTGTTATATCTCGCAAGAGCTAGCGATTTTCTGCCAATTTAATTTATATATACCGCATCCTTCTAACTCAGTTTATCTAGTACCCACAGAATTTTCAGACGTCTAGCTTCGAATTCTAGATCCATTATACCAGTGGAATTTCTTAGTGTTTCCGATTGGAGATAGTCATATTTCTGTGGCGGTAAATATTATACTAGAATTTTGAGTGATTTAATTGTTAAGTCCGGCATTATATTTCACTAAAATTTTCTGTGTTGAGTGATTTAATGGTTAAAAGTTCGTCATTTATATTTCTCTAGGATTTTTGTGTTAATTGGCTAGCAGAATTAAAATAATTTACCTAAATTATTCCGGCTGTAGCGTTGATCTAATTAATTGCTATTAACCAGTAAGAGATATTTTAATCGACTAGTAAATGCACTATTCATTATGAGTACTGACGAAATATATATTTATTTCTAATTCATTTTGAGTAATTTTATAAATGACTAGCTCTTATTTCACGGTTTTTTTTAACGATAAGATAAGCTATATACGTATAGTTCTATTCATAGTTAAATAACCGAGTGTATAATAAATTATAATTCTGCGCGGGTTAATTTTAGGATAGAATATTGGTGTAGTGGTTAAATGTTTGTACTTTTTCTTCCTATACACAGTATGGGTCACAAACCCAAAACCTACCAGCGGTCTTATCCGAGAAAACGGGTCTAAGTCCAACAGTACAATAAAAAACATTCTTAAGTAAGATTGGGTCTTCAAGGTTGACCTGTTCGGCTCTCTTGTTCTCACCCAGAGAGAGAAAGAGAGAGAGAGAGAGAGAGAGAGAGAGAGAGAGTTCAAATATTTGACATTAAGAATAATTGTAACTGGACCTTTAGCTATCCAGATTTCCTTTTTTCATTTTCCATATACATTCAGCCCGCTGTGGCAAAAATATCAACCATTAACATTTTTCAACTACCGTTCACTGTGGTGTGACGAGGATTATTATCCCGAGAGATTTACGTACCCGACATTTCTCTTCAAGTATCAAAATTTACCAGCTATTGACACTGTGAACACTAAAGCTCTTAAGTAAATTCCTACCTGGACTAATAGATGTGACATAAACAGAATCCTATTAACAGTAACAAAGCAAGCGTTTCCCAATAAGCGGATTAATCAGTCTTGCAGAAACTGGGGCTTGTTTTGCCAAAACCCCACCTTGGATTTGTGATTTGTATCATGGAGATATGTTCCAGATGTTGTGAAAGCACTTATTAGGTAAGAATGAATGAATGTGGCTACAGGTTTCGTCAGAAGCGAGAGAAAGAAGAAATGAATAATTCTTATATTGTATACTCATTATAGGCACTTTGGTTTTTTTCTTCTTATGTTTGCTAATACTGTTTATTTCAGAATAGACTAACTTAGACACTCTGTTCTTTACAGTATAGTCAAATCCTATACCTTAGTGCTAATCTTTTGGCCTTTTGGGGGTTAATAACTTCTTCTAACGGGATCTTGTCTCAATAGAGGGAATTGCACTTATGTGTCTATTTCTTTATTAATTCTTAACCTTTGATTTCTTTATATTTGATATTGGATACTAAATGTTGTGAAGTTTTCTTTATGGTAAATAAACATTAACATAAAACTTATTACCTGTGTTTGGTCAGCTCGTCCCAATATCCCTACTCTATTAATATAGTTTCACGTTTGTGCGTCTAATTGTCGTCACTTATCTGTGTGTGTGTATGTGAGTGGTTATAGTGTATATGTTCATATATACAGAGAGGTATACTGTCTGATCAACAAATTTCAGTCGTAAATGATAGGCTGGACTAGAGTATCTTCTCAATCCAGGGACAGACTCTACCTTTCACCATTTCACTCGTGAAATCTATTTCTTTACCTTATCTCTCACTGAGTACCACTCTTTTCAGTTCTATTCAGACGGGACCGGAATATATCTTAATTACTTATCAAAAAATCTACGACACTGAGCAATTTCCTTTACACGATGAGCTTGCCAGCTCCAGGAACAACGTCTTACGACATGTTTGAAGAAGCAAGGATTCTATTCGTTTCTCGTCCTTCCAGGGACCCCAGGAAACCACACGGGTCGTAGATACTTGGCGTAGTTCATGAATCATTTTATATCTGGTTCCTTATTTGTTAGTTCACAGACATTCCATGTAGCCACTATTTTAATAGCATGTTTGTCTCTCTGTCTTTATGCTTTACATGTTTGCTTTTGTATTTGAGTACTTAAATTATTCATTTTACTTTAATAAGAAAAAAAAAAAGCCTTGAAGGCTTCGCAATTATTTTTTGTTTTAATTTTACTTATTAAAGTCGTATCGAGATGGAGAGGATGTAATATATCATTGGAGTTCTTAATTTAATTGTAATGACATAGAGGGAGAAAGAGAAAGAAAGGGGGAGAGAGAGATATAGAGGAAGAGAGGGCGAAGGGGAGAGGAAGCCATCGCTTCAGGTCAGAAATTAGATCTTAATGGCGTGAATAATGGACCCGTACATTGAGATGTGCCCCGTATAGGTTGAGAAGGGTTGAGAAAGGTTGAGAAGGGTTGAGAAGGTATCAGAAGGGACAAAGAAAGAATAGGCCGACTGCCTGTCAGGAAGTTATAAAAGGCGACTAATATGAGATTGTGTAAGAGGCGGATAATCTGATCATGTCAAGCACATTGATACAGTAACCACTTCTGCAAGAGAGCATGGTAAGTTTGATGCAGGCTTCCTGCAAGGGGCACTGCAGCAGTGGTAGCTCTATGCTCCGTAAGGAGTACAAGGAAAACGATGATGACATCAGAGACTTAACTTGTTGAATGTTGTTGTTGAATGTTGTTGTTGTTGTTGAATGTTGTTGTTGTTGAATGTTGTTGTTGTTGAATGTTGTTGTTGTTGTTGAATGTTGTTGTTGTTGTTGAATGTTGTTGTTGTTGTTGAAAGTTGTTGTTGAATGTTGTTGTTGTTGAAAGTTGTTGTTGAATGTTGTTGTTGTTGAATGTTGTTGTTGTTATCGATCCAGCGGCGCTTGGGCTCTTGCCCTTCGGCTCAATGCCATGTAGTGATATGTGCATGTTTTCGCAAGTTGTTTTGTTTCTCTATACAAGGTGGTCCACTTATCTGGCCTAGGAGGAACGAGCATTTTTCTAACATCATCGAGTGCTACGCACTCGAAGAGGTAGTGGCCAACAGTTTTGTAGGGGTGGTTACATAGCTGGCACTATGGAGTGTGTTGTAGTTGGATTTTGTTCAAGTGATTGTTGAGTGGTATATGTTGTGATCTGAGCCAAAAAATGGTGCTCTGATCCCTCTTTGTAAGATGGCCCATGTTGTCATTAGGATCAGGACAGGTCATGTGTCTGTAAACCTCTCTCCTGGTGTTTCCCATGGATCATCTGTTCAGGCAAGTTTGTTGTTCTTATGAGTGATTTGACTGTTTGGATATTGCTGCTGTGAGTGGTTGCTCTTGTCTTGTTCCCTTCTTTGCTAATCTGTCTGCTCTGTCATTATATGGTGTATTTAAGTGACCAGGGACCAACTGCTTAACTATTCTGATGCCATAGGAAGTGATAAGCTGATTAGCTCTTCTTCTGCGTTCAGTTTGTCGTTATGCTAAACCTGCAGGTCTGTCGCCAGGACGAAATCCGCAGTCTTTTCCAGGTCAGCGTAGCAGCCCCATAGCTTCTGCTTGAGCTCAGCACCCCCTGGCCAGGTCAGACGTCGTAGGTCATCATGGATTGGGCAGTTTTGGAGACTGCGTTCGTGGGTTTGGATTCCAATTCCACATGGACATTCATTTGTATGAGCTATTCTGAGACGATAGAGATGACCCCAGTAATCTGCAGTGGCCTGTTCTCAGGTGGAGAATGATGGTCTGTTGGTGTCTGTTAAGTTGGTGGACTAGGTCATCTCTTTTGTATGTATCACCTTCCTCCTTCCACTTATTTTTGTATTTTTTGTGGATGATGGTTTTAGCTTCTCGATGGGGCAATGGGCATCCAGGATTAATTTGGCTAATTCAGTTCTACAACGTCCACTACCTTCCAGAGCTTGAATTTTGTAAGTAAATGATGTAGAAATGACGAAAGTAAGTGGTACATACTGTGAAACACCATTTCATTCATTCTTTCTTTCTTTCTTTCTTTCTTTCTTTCTTTCTTTCTTTCTTTCTTTCTTTCTTTCTTTCTTTCTTTCTTTCTTTCTTTCTTTCTTTCTTTTTGTTTTGTTTTATTTTGATATCGGTTTAAAAATAGTAATTTAGTGTCGTGACGCTGAAAGAACATTATGGTAAAATTGTTGTAACAAAGGTCATCAAGAATAAAACAGGAAAGATCTTCTCTGATATCTATCTATCTATCTATCTGTCTGTCTGTCTGTCTGTCTGTCTGTCTGTCTGTCTGTCTGTCTGTCTGTCTGTCTGTCTGTCTGTCTGTCTGTCTGTCTGTCTGTCTGTCTGTCTGTCTACCTACCTACCTACCTACCTACCTACCTACCTACCTACCTACCTACCTACCTACCTACCTACCTACCTACCTACCTACCTACCTACCTACCTACCTACCTACCTACCTACCTACCTACCTACCTACCTACCTACCTACCTACCTACCTACCTACCTACCTACCTACCTACCTACCTACCTACCTACCTACCTACCTACCTACCTACCTACCTACCTACCTACCTACCTACCTACCTACCTACTATCTATCTATCTATCTATCTATCTATCTATCTATCTATCTATCTATCTATCTATCTATCTATCTATCTATCTATCTATCTATCTATCTATCTATCTATCTATCTATCTATCTATCTTGGATGACACAAGCAATGCTAGAAGCCATGACATACAGAGCACAAAGAAACAAGGTACAATATTTAATACGTAAAGAAAAGAAAACATACTTTAAAAACTTAGTTCAGAACACAACAGAACAAACAGTAAAGATAAGTGGAAAGCAATCAACACCATAGCAAACAAACGAAATTCG
This sequence comes from Oreohelix idahoensis, assembly GCA_024509875.1. Classification (NCBI taxonomy): domain Eukaryota; kingdom Metazoa; phylum Mollusca; class Gastropoda; order Stylommatophora; family Oreohelicidae; genus Oreohelix; species Oreohelix idahoensis. Next base: position 187,343 of record JAMPIV010006750.1, read on the forward strand.
CCAGACTTGTTAACCCCCAGTACCTCATTTACTTGTACAGACTTCAGCACGTACTGTCAGGCAGAAATAACTAGTCTTAAATCTACGATACCAGATTCCCCTTGTGACTTAGGCCAACTGTCAGTATTCTGTGAGAACATATGCACAAACACAATCCCATCCGACATTCCATTTATGACAGTTAATGAAGTGTATAACTATCTTCTAGGCCTTAAAGAGAATAACTCCTCAGGACTTGACGGAATCAGTAATCGAATACTGCGCTATGCTGCGCCAGTTATTAATGATTCACTAACATACATATACAATCTATGTATCGCAAAGAGTTATTTAAATTTTCCGTCGAACTTTAAAGTCGCTAAGGTATATCCTCTGTTCAAACCTGGTTCCTCCGATAATATTAACTTTAGTAACTATAGACCAATCTCTCTATTATCATCGCTATCCAAACCACTGAAAAAACACATACATAAAATAACACTACAACACCTAGTTAACAACGACTTGCTAATTGATAGTCAGTCGGGGTTTAGACCTAAACATTCATGTCACACTGCTCTAACTAAGATGATAGACGACTGGCACCTAAATATTAACAACGATAACATGTGTGGGGCAGTCTTTGTAGACTTTAAAAAGGCATTTGAAATGATAGATCACGCTATTTTAATTAGAAAACTAGAAACATCAAAAGTAAACTTTCAACTGGTGACAATAATTAAATCATTCCTGTCAGACAGAAAACATGTAGTTTCTTACAATAACTCCTATTCAAACCCAGCAGTAATAAATACAGGCGTTCCTCCGCGTTCTATACTTGGTCCTCTACTTTTTGCCATATACATTAATGACCTTCCACTACACATCAAACACTCTTCCTGAGGCCTGTCTGCAGACGACTGTACTGTTTACAAGAGTGATAAAAGTTGTAACACACTCGAACTATCGTTATAAAAGGATACAGATAATCTGATTAAGTGGAGCAACGGAAATCGCATGCTAATAAATATCATTAAAACAAAATGCATGTTAATATCAACTAGACAAAAATTACAAAATTCAGAAAAAACAACACTTCAGATCTACATTGGTACCTCACTAATTGAAAACGTTAATGAACATAAAATTCTAGGTATAGTCGTTGACCAGCATCTAAATTGGAACTCACGTGTACATGTACTGACCAAGCAAACGGCACAGAAAGTTTACCAGTTAGCTAAAATAAAACATTTCCTGATGAAGACGCACGAAAATTGTTCTATATATCACACATACAAGCAAATCTTGACTATTGCTCCACAATCTGGGATAGTTACTCAATGTCCAACACTAAAAAAGCGTGTAGTGCGTCTAGTCTTTAACAACTAAGTAACTCAGTGTATAGATCTATATAAAAATCTCCAAATAATGCCCTTAAGAAAGCGCTTTCTGTTTAACAAAGCTAAATTTGTTCAAAAAATTCTGTCACATAATACTCCAGCATATCTGTGGCCAATGTTCAAATACAACGAAAGACGCAGTCAACGCTTAAACAAATTGCACGTACCCCTGGGCTTGACTTATTCAAGAAAAGCTTAGCGTACTCTGCGGCTGATCTTTGGAATTGTCTTCCACATGACCTAAGAAACGACCTCAGTCCCTATTCATACAATCGTAGACTTTTCGAATACTTTATGAGTTCTGATTACATGCCCCCCCTAATCGGATTATTCTTTCTTATAATGTCAACTGTAGGTTCTAATGACGATGTTTGTACTTTTCAGCATATTTTATGTCATGTTTATAAGTAGTTAATGTTAATATGAGTGTGCTATTTTATTTTACTTTACAACGTTGAATTCCTTGAAATTGATATGTAAAATGCGTGTGAGAATAAATGAATTCAGTACGAAAGGTGAGAGAAAGGAATGGCAGAATGTCAGACGGGCCTGCGTGCCCAATTCTTAACCCTTTGAAAGTAAGTTCTATCTATCTATCTATCTATCTATCTATCTATCTATCTATCTATCTATCTATCTATCTATCTATCTATCTATCTATCTATCTATCTATCTATCTATCTATCTATCTATCTATCTATCTATCTATCTATCTATCTATCTATCTATCTATCTATCTATCTATCTATCTATCTATCTATCTATCTATCTATCTATCTATCTATCTATCTGTCTATTTATCTGTCTATCTTTCTTTCTTTATGTTGTTTTGTTTTGATATCGATTAAAAAAATAGTAATTGAGTATCGTGACGGTGAAAGAACATTACAGTTAAGTTGTTGTAACTTGCTGCGGTCATCAAGAGTAAAACAGAAACGATCTTCTCTGGTTTGTTTATGTTTCACACATGCATGTTTGTTTCTGTTCTCTACGACATTCTAGAAAGCTAGCACCAGGATATAAGATCATAACTTAATGTTTCGCTAAACGGAAGGCGCTTGTAGGAAATAATTGCTTCCTCTCAAACATACACATTCCTATTATGACTTAAAACACGTTTCCAGTGGCCTACCCTAAACAAGGAAGCTACTATATTTCATGTTTGTCATCACGCTAATTAGAAACAACAAAAACGATTACTCCCTAGCAAAATTGTTATGGAAACAGAATCTGCCGGCTTCATCCGTTGTCAGGCACCGTTGAAAAAGTCGCGGGGCATAACCAAGGGAAATAAGCGATTTGAATAGGCTTTACTAGAAGTCTGGTAATAGAAAGCGACGAAGCCATTGTTTTGCAAATTATATCTCTAACCTGCCGGAGAAAAAAGGGCTTCAGTGTTGCTTGAAAGTAGTTTTTTTTTTTTTTTTTGGCTATGTTTCTATAAACAGTTATCTTTAAGCAAGGGTAGATTACTAAATATTTTGCAACAAATGTAGATTACGAATATTTTAGCAACAAGGGTAGACTACGAATTTGTTGAAATGAGGGTCGATTACAAATTTGTAGAAATAAGGGTAGATTACGAATATGTATAACAAGGGTAGATTACGAATATGTAAAAATAAGGGTAGATTACGAATAAGTAGCAACACAGGTAGGCTACGGATATGTAACACGAAGGGTAGAGTAGGTTACGAATATGTAGCAACTAGAAAAATTTATGAATGTAGTATATCGCAACAACGACAGATTACAAATATATTGCAAGAAGGGTAGATTACGAATACGTAACGAGAAGGATACATTATGAATTTGTAACAAGAAGAATATACTCGTATAACGAATACGTAGCAGCACGGGTAGATGACGAATGTAAAAGGAGGGTAACTTTCAAATATACAGCAACACAGGTGGATTACGAATGTGTAGCAGCAAGGGTAGATTACTAATATATTGCAAGAAGGGTAGATTTCGAATATGTAGCAACATATGTAAATTTCGAATATTTAGCATCAAGTGTTAATCACGAACGTGTAGCAACAAGGACAGATGAGGTATATATATCAATTATTTCATTTTATGAAGTGGTACATCACGCAGGAGCGTCCGACTGGCAGAATGATTAGAGCGCTGGCCTCTAGCGGCAAAGGTATCGGGTTCGAAAATCAGTGGCAAGACGCTCCAGTCTACCCAGATGTAAATGGGTACCTGACTCTGCTCTTAAGTTAGGGAAGAAACGACAGCCACTAAGGGAACTGGTAACCTCACCTCTCGAAGCTTGACCTAGTGAAGTGAAGTCTCTAACAATTCACTCCCATGCGGCAGTATCTGCAATAGGACTACCTTTACCTTCACATTACCCAGAGTTCGTCGCGTATGTATTTTTTGTTTCGTAATAGTTTGCTTAATAACAGACATACATAACAATCAACATATCCAGTTCGGTTAAAGTGGGCAACATAACAAGCACAAATATTAAAAAAAATCCAAGTTGTCCCTATATTGGTTAAAAGAGCTGGCATAGTAATTAGACCAGGTTAGTTACTGTGAGAATAAGAATAATAATTACACGCTTATCAGGCATTTGTCCGTTCTCCAACAAACATTCCAGATTTTCTTGGAATTTCGTCACCTCTTCTCTGTTGGAAGACCTGTACTTTTATCCACTTTCTTCCCCACCACAACAAGACTCAGAATATCATTGTGACCATCACTTGCTACCATGCTTCGGTTGATACTTCTTTCCTGTTCAAACAAAAACGTGTATATATGGGTTATAAAAATAAAAATGGAAACTATTTATCATGGCGATGATAAATGCCTCTAATTAATATTTATTAAAATAAAAGATATTTAACTTTGGCAATACAGTACATTGGAAGTGGGAATATCTGTTTATTTTGTCGTCTTCTACTTGTCCGAATGTTATGTTGCTGGTGTAGACGATCACATCTCACAACAACTTCTGTCCCTATATGTTAAGTGGTCGTCCACATATGACGTCACGCAGTGTGTGTGTGTGTGTGTGTGTGGGGGGGGGGGGGAAGAGATAGAGAGAGAGAGAAGGGTCTACAATTTTGTGACGAAGTGTGACGATAGGGGGAGGTGTTGTTTGAAAAAAAAAGTGACGTCATACAAAAAATTAGAGTGAAGCTCTCTTCTGTCATAAATGATATCGGAACGAAATATATTTTATAACCTCTATCCTCAAAACCTACTTCAGTCGGCAATAGTTAACAACCCCTTCGTAGACGACTTACATTAATTTGACCTCAGCTGAAATATCGGATAATTATTACAACTTTTAATTATTTTAAATAGTTTTTTTAATGATACATTAATTTTTTTTTTTAATGTAATGTAATAAAGACCTTTCTAATAAACAATGTTGATATGGAAGCAAATGGATTTGTAATTCGGTCAACGGTGGAGTATCTAACTTTGCCGTGGGATAATGATAACGAAGGGAAATTTTCATTCATAGATAACAATATCAGTTTTTAAACCCTTGAATCTTTGTGAATTTTAACTTTACATTTACTTTATGTTTTATTGTTTGAAATTAGACTCGGCCAAAATGAGCAATATTTTAAAATAAATTTTGCAACATTTGACCAGGAAAGCAGTTACTGTAAAAGCCCAATTTATTAAACACTGTTTTACTTAAAAGATTTTTATTTTGTCTGGACTAGTTAACTAATTTACATTCGATTATATTCTTTCTTTTCAGCAGTACAAAAAAAAAAAAAAAAAAAGGAGGGATGTTTAAAAGATTTGTGACTTCACATAAGGATTTTTGGTTTTTTTGTGACGACATGTGACAAGGAGCAGCAGGGGTTAAAAAGTGGCACAAACTGCGTGACGTCATGTCTTGTGATACGTAACTGTCGGACGTCTATGATTAAGATAAGATGTGACAAAACGGAGCGGCCCCTATCGATCTTTGTTTATCTCCAGCAGTATCGGTACATTTGTGGTACTGATTTGTATTATGTGCTCTCAAGTATCGCACTCTTCTTTCTTTCTTTTGTCGTTTTTTTCCTGCTAAGTAGGAGATATTTTATTTTAATCAAATCATTCGACACTCCTCTCTGTGATGTCACCTGTTTGTTACCCGGTCACCCTAGCTTGCGGTGAGCAACTGAGATAAGATAGTCGCCGGCGTGTTTAGATTGAACCGCTGATAGGACGACTCGTTTGGTACCCCAGCTGGGCAAACACGGAGGTTTTGCGTACTAATACGACAGATAACGAGATTACTGTCTGTGTGACACATGTGGGCAGACAAGTGTGACATAATCGCTTTTGGGCCGACTTGTTATGACAACATTACTGTCTAATAAATTAATAAGTATTACAGCTTACCCATGTTGTCATGTGTGTCTCCCGATCTGCCTGTAAGTTTGTATACAAGGGCATCGGACATCTTATTGCCATATATGGGAGACGTGACCTTTGTAAAATTTTTCCATGTCGGAAATATTTTGAAAGTACCACACCCAAACTGTTTGAATATGATTGGAGCGTTTAACAAACGAAGGCGTGGGAAGGCAGGGAATATAGTCTGACCATTTTCGCAGTTTTATTTCACTGTAAATTTGACGCTCGCAAAGACAACATCAGACCTCGCCAGACTAGATTCATAATTCCTTTTTGCTAACCGGACCTTTCATTGGAGAACCAAATAAGACTTACAAAGCACAGGAAATCTCTACATTTTAATAAGGAACACCGGGAACAGGAAATGGAAGAAACACACGGAGTCAGAGGGGGAATCTATTGTCAAATTAAAGACAGTCCAGACGCGTGAAAGAGATCGACTTGTCTCTTTTATTCATCTGAGCAACAAGTGTGTAGCAAAGATTGGAGTATGTAGTGCATTTTTCATTCTATGTTTCATTACTAACATGTGAACACACACACACACACACACACACACACACACACACACACACACACACACACACACACACACACACATATGTATATATATATATGATTCATGAACCACTACTGCACGGGCTGGTGATTGCTCTATTGATAGTTTAGTAAAAAGAAATAAAAGCATAAAGTAGTTCCAGGTTCCCTATGGAGCAGGGAGGGAATGGTGAAACAAATGATGTACATTCTAAGTATAATACTTACATTTTCAAAGCAGTGTGAATGTCCCTATATACATAGCCACTTTTAAAGTAATGTAATTTTTCAAACTTTAAACCAGTATAAATGTCTATGTGAAAATATTCATTTTAAAGTAATGGGAGTTTCAAACTTTTCAATCAGTGTAAAACATAAATGAAAACATTTTCAATTTATATTGTGAAAACTTTTCAATCAGTGGAGATGTATATGTAAACAGATTCTATCTGTATTATTAACCTTTTCATTTGAATATAAAGATAATAATCTCAGACCTAAGGGTCTTTTGTGTTTCGACATGCGCCCTAATATAACCTACTAGGTTGAACGGGACGCGCCTCGCCATAACGAGACAAAACTTTATTAAAATAAAAAATTTGAATATAAAGTAACTATGAAATCTATTCTATTTAAATGTAAAGAAAGTTTTATCCCGAGGGATTAAATTTAATTCTCATCGAGGATAAAGTCTGAGTAATCGGAATGGTGGTATGGGAAGATAGGAACCCATAACTATGGGGATGGAAAACGCCATACTCAGAAGAGCGTTTCGTTCTTATCTGTACAATAGTTATTGGTGGTACCAGCAGAAAGTACTATCTCTTGAACAAGAAGGGAACCGTGGCCTAAGCTTCAGGACGAAGGACGCACGGGGTAGACTCTCCTTGACGTTTCTGGGAAACGAGCTACCCCCGACAACCTTGATCAGAGACGAGCGCGAGCAGAGCGAAAAGAACCAACCCATAAGAAGGATCAGAACCGTCATTTGCAGCTAAGTTCAAATATATGCTGCCACTTGAACTTCTTGTAACATCTCACATTCCCTAAAGACTTTGAAGATAACTTTTCTTGATCCATAATTATTCAAATTATTTTCCAACTGTTAAAACCTAAAGTGATTATTAAATTTTGTTATTTGTCATGTAACAAATTTAACTTCGATTTAATCCTTTTAAAGTTACTGCATGTTTGTCTCAGTCAAATTACTACACACACTCTAAACAGAGCTATGCTAGAATAATAGAATTCCACTGAGTAAATCAGGGGTGGGGGCTTAAACGAACTGAACTTAAGAAGTGCTTAAATCCTTCACAAAAGTTGTCGGCAGATTACAGAATTAACGTGCTCAGTAACAGCCAGCATTGTTTTCGCTTTTCTGAATATCTTGTGAAGACTCCCATTTGATAGAAGCTTTACTACTCTTCTATCTACATTTCTGCCAAGTGTAATCTTGTGTTAAGATAGACTCCATTGATGCCTATAATAGATACTCTTGAGTTTTGGCCACTGTTGGACCACTACTGCAAAGCAGGGGAGGCAATACCATCACATAAAAGACCAGGTTTTACGCTAATATTATTGCCTGGCTGCAGGTTTTTCACAATTTAAAAGATAAACATACCAGGCTTGTTTAAGTTGGTGTTATCTCAGAGGAGTGTACCTCACTAAAAGATAATTATCGGCAAAATACTGGCGTAGGGGAGTATAGCAAACAAATGGGCAGATAACATCGAACCAATAAATAGGACTACCGTCATGGAGGGGTGCGAATGTGAGACACATCTCTCTCTTATGATGTCTAAGTGTGAAGTGGATGTGGAGGCAATGTCGTGATTAATGTTTATATTTAAATTCGTTCTCAGTTTACGGCTGTAGGCCGCCCAGTTGTTTCAGTTTCTCGTGCAAACTCTTAAAATTTTTTGTCGAGTATTACATTTCGGTTGTCTCTGCTTTCTCCCACTAACTCTTTTATTTAATATCTAAAATTGTGTAATTTATAATGTGATACAGAACGCATTTATACAGCTTAAGGAAATTTTGTGTGTATGTCACCACTCCACCCCATTTAATTTTTTACAGCCGCATAATTTGATTACGCACGATGCCAATGAGAAACACATTGGCATTTAAGTTTCAATATTTAGATAAACTCTGTTGGAATTTTGAAGCCGAGTACGAAACTACGTACAGCTAAAATGATTAGATTAAAAGGACATGTTTATTATGTAAAGACACAAGAAATAACATATCGATGTAATAAATATAGGGTAAAATTATATTGGCAAGCATTGTATACGAGCTTACAAGAAGTGAAAGTGTATAATGTCTTTAACATATAAAGATATAAAACAAACAGCGGCAGTGTTTGTCTGTCTTGATTGTCTGAACTGAATCACCAGTCGAGTGTTAACAAAACCTTCTCAAATCTAGCTCACTGCATTGCTAAGCACTCGTCCAGCGCTCGGTTTGTTAGAAGTAACTGATATTCCAACCTCTGTCGGTGTTCCTCTAGCTTCGTCCCACGCCTGTTGAGAGATCTTTGGCGATTGTTTACGTTTGTAACTTGTGAACAGGGTACACTTGTTTTTAAAGCAAATTGAATGAAATATTTCACTACCGCAACGTCAAATTTAATTTGTGTCGGTTACAAGACGAACAGGAATCGTCTTTGGAAGAAAAACATAAAGAAGATTGAGTTCAGGTGTAAGAAAATCATACCCAATTAGGATTTTTTTTGGTTTACGTTTCGTAGTGTATTGATTTACCAGGGCTATCAAATTACACTGACAAACAACATTTTTCTTTCTTATATAAGAATAAGTGTTCTTAGGTCAGTTTCTTGCGCTGATTTCAAATTTGAAATCCGTTTTTCTCTATCACATCGGGTTCTTAAGATATTTGTGAATAAATATATTTTTGGGAAACCGTTATTTGCTCCGTTTTATTTTTACTATATAACTTATTAAAAATTAATAAAATGCAAAATAATATTACTTTTTATACTGCTAAAAGATGCATGACATGTTACGCTATTTTTCAAATAGTTACTGTATTTTGAAATAATTCTGAGCGAAATATGGCTTCTAGAAGTTGTAGAAATTCGGCTGATCTGTTCTGTTACGTGTGCGGATATTTTACCGATCGTGTTCACCAGAAAAAATTTACACCATTACTAAAGAAAGCAAATGAACTTTATTTCGATTCGAAAGTTGATGATACAAATAAATTTTGGAAGCCAAAAGCAGTTTGTTCGTCTTGTGCAAATACATTGGCAGGTTGGTTACGAAAATCGCCGAAGCATAAGTCGATGCCTTTTGGAGTGCCAGTAATATGGCGTGAACAGACAAATCACGCTACTGATTGTTACTTCTGCTTAACAAATATCCATGATTTCACTTTTAAAACTAGAAAGTCTGTGGTTTATCCAAATATTGAATCGGTTTCGAAAACAGTGCCCCATGATCCAATCACGTGTCCGATCCCAGTTCCACCAGAACAATATCCGTTGGACGTGAATGAACCATCAGAAAGTGATAGTTTACCTGCTTTAGAAACTAATTCTGACTCTGATTATATACCGGTGAATGATGGTGTTCACTTAATTAACCATTCAGAACTTTCAGATCTAATACGTGATCTCGCTCTTACCAAAGGACAAGCGGAATTACTCGGTTCGCGACTCAAAGAATGGAATCTTTTAGCGCCCAATACTCCGATATCTAAATTTCGTCATAGACACAGAGAACTTGTTCAATACTTTGAGATGAATGATGACATTTGCTATTGCAAAGATGTAAACGGTCTAATGGTGCACCTTGGTCATGAGCACATAGTCAACGAATGGCGACTTTTCATCGACTCTTCCAAGACTAGTCTAAAAGCCATGTTATTGCATAACGGAAATTTATTTTCATCAATTCCAGTCGCCTACTCTGTTCATATGAAAGAAACTTATGACAATATGGCTATACTTTTGGCAAAAATAAAGTACAATGACTACCAATGGCGGATTTGTGGAGACCTAAAGGTCATTGCAATTCTCACGGGCATGCAGACTGGGTATACTAAATTTTGTTGCTTCCTATGTGAATGGGACAGCCACAACCGACAGGAACATTAGAGAAAGGTGTGGCCTATCAGGGATCGTATGCAGCTCGGGCATAAAAATGTAATACACGAGCCATTAGTTAACAAAGACAGCATCATTTTACCACCGTTACATATAAAGTTGGGGCTCATGAAGAATTTCATAAAAGCGTTAGATAAAACGAGCAAAGCTTTCACTTATCTTCGAGAAAAGTTTCCGCAAGTTAGCGATGCAAAGATAAAGGAAGGTATCTTTGTAGGACCTCAGATTAGGAAAGTTATTGCAGACAAACAATTCGAGAACTTGTTACATGGTAGTGAACTTCGCGCATGGATGGTATTTAAATTGATCGTCGATAACTTTCTGGCAAATCACAAATCTGTCAACTATGTGCATATTGTTAAGCAGTGCATAGATGCATACAGAATTATGGGCTGTAACACGTCCCTCAAAAGCAATTTGCTCGATTCGCAACTTGACTTTTTCCCTGACAACCTTGGCGAAGTCAGCGATGAACATGGATAACGATTCCATCAAGATATCGCCGTAATGGAGTCACGTTATCAAGGACGGTGGAGTGTGACCATGCTTGCCGATTATTGTTGGATGCTTCATCGCCATGTACCACATGCCATTCACCGACGAAAGTCGACTGCAAAGAACTTCAAGCCTACATAACTGTTATACTTCTTGTACGAATGATGTTGTAATATTGTATGCGTTGTTAAAAAACTTCAATTGCGTATTTCTAGAGATCCCGACCTGATAGAGAAAAACGGTTTGCAGATTTAAAAACAGCGCATTAAAATTGACCAGAAAAACATAGAAATGTTAGAGAAAGAAAAAAAAAATTTTTTTTTGTTAGTCAGTGTTATTAGACGTGTTGCATTCTTAATAATATTACTTAAAGGAACTACATGTAAGTGACAAGATGTTCCACACTAAGAAGATGCTACCGTAGTGTCTTGAGTTATATCTAGGCGGGTGTAATGCTGAGGTTTCTGACTGCACAAACAATGTTTACTTATTTCTCGAATATGTTTACGAGCAAAAAGCACAAGGAAAAACAGCAGTACTTGCAGTGAGTAGTCTGAGGCTAATATCAACAATTTTCAACAAATAATAAAATGTTTAGATTTCTTTAACAGGCATTTGCTATAATTTTTTTTCACTGTGTCTTTCTTTATTACGAGTACAATCAAACCTAACCGAGGAAATGAACCAACTATACGATTAATTTTAATAAAAATATACGATAGTTTAAATTCACACTGATTTGTGACAACATTCCCCTGTTAATATTCTTTTTTTTTTTTTTTAAATTAAAAGTTAAAATTTAAGACAAAACGGCATAACATATAATTTTCTGTTTCTGTATAGTTCAGATATTTGACTTTCTGACTTTAATCTTTATTCCGTTTAACATACCATGGGTAGCAGTGGCAATATATGATCAAAGATGGATAGACAGAATGAGTGCAAGTATGAAAAGTACCAAAACTGCCCAGATAACCTCACTGAAGTTTGGCTCAATGAAAATCTACGGGAAATGTTTCCTAGGAAGAAAAGAATAGTGAGAATCACTGACAGATCTATTTATAGGGATACTGGAAATATACTGTCTCTTAGCAGGCTGAGAATCCTCTGAGTAGACTAAGAGCTAGTAGGTATCCAGGCCACTGTTCCCTACGGTACTGAATTACTAGAAAGAGCCCCCCCCCCCCCCCCCCCTTGATTAAATATAAAGATGACATAATCTGACAGAATAAGACTTCACTGTAACACCAAAGAAAAGTCAGTAAAACTAATCTTGATTTTAGAAAATTACAATGAAATTTTACTGATGAAAGCAAAATGCCATATGTATAGAATATGTATAAAACAAGTATGTATAATGCAGGATAATCAGAATGACTACAGTTCAATCTTGTCTACACAGTTACTGAAAGTTCAACACACTACTTACAATACACTATTTAAGTCAGAATAAACTCTTTAGTATATTAGCGTTAATAAACATTTCGGGGCACTCCAGCGACGAGTGGATGGGGACAGAGGCGTCACTCGAGGGGTGCGGACCGCACCCGGGTGACACCATCAGAGGGGTGATCAGCTGAGGGGGTGACACCAAAATGACTGTCTATAAAATTTGTGTGCAGTGTTTCAGCAGAACTTCATAATTTTTTTTATAAAAATATCCCTGTAGTTAGTTATAACCACAAAATTTTTTTTCGTAAGCCCAGCTTACATGTACTGTATCAATATACCTACAAGGCTAAAACTTTATGCTAGTTTACTTTTTGAACCTTCTACTGCGCATTATGATCTAGTCGAGATGTTCACTAAATGCTGAAATGCTTGTGTATTTGTTCGTGTTTATTTTTTTTGTATTATTTCATTTATGAGTATATTTCCATGTGCATTTACGAGCAACATTAGTACAAAAAACATTACTAAGGATTCTGTACAGTCTGGCACGGGAGGAGGTCCATGGAGGTGATACCATGATTACCGCACCGGGTGACACCATGAGTTACCGCACCGGGTGATACCATGAGTTACCGCACCGGGTGACACCAACCCTAGTGACGGCTTTGGATGGGGACATTTCTTTAATGTTCGTAACAAAATGTCCGTGCCACCTCCTCCCCCCCATCCCTCCCCCCCTTACTTACACAACTGATTTATTATTTTCATTGAGAAATATTAGTTGCAGGACAAGCTATTCACATACTACAGGAAATGTATTGTTGTTGCTGTTTAAAAAAAAAAAGTCAGACATATAACAAAATTAGCTGTCTCCAACGTCAGATACTGACAGCCTTCGTTTCCCCTGTCCTCCCATCCCAGCGAAAAGGAAAAAAAAAAATAATAATAATAATAACCGCAAAATAAACGTAGGTAAATCTTTTTTTTTTTTTTAAATTTATGTTGAAGGCATCATTTAATTATCTCCCCCCTATCTCAACAAGCGCCCGTATGTTAACGGGCCAGAAAAGGGAACAAACAACAGTAACAATGTACCTTACCACGTTCGTCGCTGGAGACCGCTAAGGAGATTTGGGCATATGGTCCGTTATTCCATTATAATAGAAACTTTAAGTTAAAAAAAAAAAAGAATTCAACAACAGCATGGACAAGTCAACCACGGCAAATAATTGAAATAATCCCACTTGGCCAAAGAAAGTCCTAATGTTAAGAGCTCATGATGGAGCCTAGAGATAGTCAAGGGCATCTGGGTAGCTGACTCGCGTTTTTAAGAAGAAATGGAAAGACTTAGAACGGATGGCTGACGACTGGAAGGTTTGGCATGACTTGGTTAAACGCCTATTCTCCTTAGGAAGCTGTAGACTAATGATGATGATGACGATCTTTGACCAGCCAGATAAAACCAGCTACAGTGACTACTTTTGTATAATCATTCTAACAAGGTACAGCTAATTCCATAGCAGTTTCTGCCACAAGGGAGTGAAGTGTAAAGGACTTCCAGAGACTTAGTCCGGCTTTATGAGGTGAGGTGACCAGTCTCCGTCCTCGCTGCCTTTGCCTTCCTTAACTCAAGAGCAGAGTTAGGTGTCCATTTACAGCTGAGTGGAGAGATGCGAGACGCTGCCAGGTCTCGATCTCGGATCCTGGTAACAATACCGCGAGAGACAAATGCTCTAACTGCTTAGCCAATCAGGCGCCTCGAGTGTTCTTTAAGACGTCAATATCATCATCATCATCATCTGTGTTTCCGCTCCTTATGGTGCATGGCGTCACCACTGTAGCTGGTCCCCTATGTCACGTAGGTCTTTATGTCATTAAATTACCTACATCTTCTTCCTATTCTCTCACCCTAATCCTTTCATTTATATTCTTTCCATACTTGTTTTTCCTGTATTTTTCGCATCGCTCGGTTGCGAAAAATATTTTCTTCAGTATTTTTAAACTTTACCTGTTTCTTTCTCAACACTGAGAATCGCGCTAGGACGATATTACGTAGATGTCAGGGCTGCAGGGCGTCAGAAGGCGTGATAAGTCGGTTCGCTGAACATAGGACGTAGACAATCGTCTACATTCTCACCGAGCGCGCGAGCTTCTTCTCGGCATAAGTCCCGGTGAGGTGTGATACTTTACATCTGCACCGGTCAGTATTCAGACATTTGTCTGAAAAATCCCAAACTGACACGGCGCTCACTGTGGGCCATGGTCAGCTGTAGTGTGAAAACTGCCCTGCATTGGAGACAGGTTGTCTGAGATTTCGCAACTGACACGCAGAAAGTGGCAGTTTACGACAGCCTCTTCTAGTTACGTAGTTGTTATGAGAAAGGGGAAATTATTTCGTTTTTGCGAAATAAACGTTCATCTCTTTGTCTGGGTTTTCATATATGCTAGAATGAGCTAGATTTCATTATCACTCAGTAACTTCGCAGTCAAGACTAGAACAAGCCTCGTTCGATTTCTAAAAATCTCTGTTAAAAGAGATGGCCTTTAGTTTGATCGAAGTGGTTTAGTTCTTAGGAATTCTGTGTTTGAGGTATCATATATTATTATCTAGTATATCTAGTATTTTGTGAAGTGTTTAAAAGTGCTAAATCGCTATTTATTTCTCTAGGTAGATCTGGTGCAGAGCGAATAATTTATAAGTCTGTATAAATTTCTAGTGACGTGTCTCAGTGGAAAGCAGGATAAATTATATTTCCAGCTTAAATTCAGTCGGCTATTACTAAATTTAATTTAACTGCTAAATAATCAGACGAGAACATAATTTTCAAACTAACTTATAACTGCTAGACTAGATGTCTCATGAGTCGTGACGAGAATATATTTATATATATCTCTAATTCATGATGATTAATTTATGACTATAACTTATTTCACGGGAGGTGTTAAATGATAAGTTAAGGTTTACGCCCGCAGTTAAAATATAAGTATACCCTTAAACATAGAATGTATAAATATTTCATATATATGTTTCTTTACACAGAGATTTCTGAGGTAACCTAACTATACCAGCGTTACGTACTTATGAACCTATCCTGTGAAGACTAAAAAAACTTTTCCCTTAAAGACTTGGTCGTAAGCTTTTTCAAGAACTTTAACGTGAACTGAAATAACGGGCCCAGTGTGCCTGGATTAGTCCTTCCAGAAACGATATTCTAAAGTACAGCCTTTGTGGCAAGTAACATTATTCATAGCATTAAACTTGCCGACATTTTTTTGACCAAATGTGTGGTGAACCCTGATTATCTGTTGAGAGAAGCTGTCCACCGGTCATTTTCCTAATTTAGGGAAACCTCGTGTTCTGACATTGTGTGCTCGCTTAACCCTAATTCTTACTTCGTGAGTCAAGATACACTAACTTTAGTCTGAAATAGCTGACGCCTGAAGCTGATGCTCCCCGGAGAAATTTCTGAGAAAAAAAAAACAAAACCAGCAAACCACTCTGAAGAGCTGGGATCCGCTTCAGTGAACGACAGAACAGACAAAGGGTGTGAATGTTACCAAGGTTGCGCCAGACGGCAAGCTACATCACGTATGTAATTAGTACAGGGCCCTGATGAAAGAACCGAGTGAAAGTAGACGGTGTGAGGTATGTGAATTTCACCCATGTTTGTAATTCCATTTATGAAACTTGTTGTCAATGCAAGAATATTTTTTTGACTTCCCTCAGGTTAAAACCTACTACATCTAAGTCGGTTCATATTTGTTTACGAGGAAAGAAAGAAAAACTATTAGACAAACTCATATGTATCATTGAATCTCCTGGCTTTCACTTTACTCATAACGGGACTGTGGGCTTATCTTGAGGGGATGAGATCATATTGGGGTCTATCATTTCTTGTAGCAATTTCATTGATTATTGTTTTGACCACGTGTACATGTTTATTTTCTTTTCTTGATGAATTTTATGTGTTGTGAGGAAATTTTTAGCTGATAAATAAAAACTTCCCTTTGAAACTAAAAGCTGCGTGTTCAGAATGTATATATGTAATCATTTTGATAGTCTTCCCACGTCTGTGTGTCTACCTGTTGTCACTGGTGTGTGTGCACGTGAGTGGTATGTTCATTACATATTAGCATATGTTGTTGTAACGAACAGTTTTAGTGTAAGGGGAAGTAAACTGGAGTATGTTAGTAGTTGAAATAGATTTTGAGTTATAGCACTTAGTTGCTTGTTAGCTATCGAATTATTTAGAGAGTATCTCGTGATAGTTTCGAGAGAAAGATTACAGACAGCGTGAAAAGCGCTGATATATTTATTCTGTAATGTTTTGAACGGAGTGAGAATAGCTCGCGGCTAGCCCGCAGATGATTGGTTGACTGAGTTGTGTTGACCGTGAGGAAGTCTCGTGTCTGCTTTTGAGCGGGACGAGTGTGTTATCTGGGGAGAGTGTTCCGGGCGTTTTGACCGGGTAGGAAGACAGTGTTTTTTGGGAAGTGTGAAATGCCTGTACAGTGCTGAATTTAAAATGTCGACGGATTTTTCGCTGTGGGTACAGCGTAGTATAAACCTGCAGTTTTAATTATTGTGGAAGTGTTTATAACTGCAGTGTACAGTACTTTAGGCCATGAATCATGATAGCTCCTGTGAGAGGATTGTTATTGAGGATTCTTTATAGAGATGAGTTTAATAAGAGTACTTTAGGCCATGAATCATGATAGCTCCTGTGAGAGGATTGTTATTGAGGATTCTTTATAGAGATGAGTTTAATAAGAGTACTTTAGGCCATGAATCATGATAGCTCCTGTGAGAGGATTGTTATTGAGGATTCTTTATAGCGCTGAGTTTAATAAGAGTACTTTAGGCCATGAATCATGATAGCTCCTGTGAGAGGATTGTTATTGAGGATTCTTTATAGCGCTGAGTTTAATAAGAGTACTTTAGGCCATGAATCATGATAGCTCCTGTGAGAGGATTGTTATTGAGGATTCTTTATAGCGCTGAGTTTAATAAGAGTACTTTAGGCCATGAATCATGATAGCTCCTGTGAGAGGATTGTTATTGAGGATTCTTTATAGCGCTGAGTTTAATAAGAGTACTTTAGGCCATGTATTATGATATCATTGTAGCTCCGAGTGCGCAGTTCTTATGTGGTAATTTGTATCTTATGTGACGGATTCTATGTGTATTTCATATGTGTACTTTGTGACGTGAATAAACCCATATGAAATGTCACCCGTCGTTTACAACCATCCATGACTCTTGTGTACGTACCTAAGTGTACTTTAACCAACCATGCACTTAATGATACAATTGTGACAGGAACTTAACACGTATTTAGAAATAGCCCCGGAGTCGTGGTCTAGCTCCTGTATCGAGAACCTGTGCATCGCTTACCAGTAGACTTCTACTGTTTGCCTGTGTGAGTAGGTATCAACTGTAGACATTACCAGATCCACAACACAACAGTAACGTTAGCAGATAATTCAATAGACACCCTTACCGCACCATACAACAATCCGGTATCAGTGATCCCCATAACATTGACTTTCACGTGCTTTACGGAGGTACAATAGTAATGACCTCCCGGATTTTCCTCTTGAAAAATAAACATTAATTTTACGGGGGTGCAACAGTGGTGTGCTAGTTTTATAGGATCAGACACCCGCGAAATTCGCGTGATATTAATTCACAAGTGTTAGCGTGTAGCCTGAGTGGCGTTAGTATATGAAAGACAGACATCACATTTGAGAGCTGTATCCAGGCCCAGGGAAAACTTATTCAGTATCAGTTAAACTGGGAACTGTTAACTCAAGTCGCAAGTCGCAACTCGCAAGTCAAGAAATTATTACTCAAGATTATGAGATGTCATGATATACAGTGGCGTCTGTATACCAGTACAAGTAATCATCTGGCAGTATGAACGAGCGGTGTACCTTCTTTCAACGAAATTGACAGACGGTGACCCATTTCCTGCTTTCCTGTGCGGTGTGTTAGCACGTAGCGTGCTGAATCGAGGACCTGAGCGGAATCAAGGTGTCAAGTTCCAATGCCTTTCTGTTGTCGATTGTTTTACCATTGAACTTTGTGATATCCAGGGTGTTAACGGAAAGGAACAGAAGAATTTTCATTCAAGATAAGTAGTTATGTTTGTGGTGTGAACTGTGTCGCCTTAACTATGTCAACGAGCCTTCCTGTGCTTTGCATCTCCTATACTGTTGAAATCTGTTGTTTTTGTTGTCTAATTCTATATAGACATATTATTAGGATTTAGTATTGATGCTAAGTATTGATGGTTGTATGATATAGGATGACTTCCCTCATATGATGTTATAAGGGTTCTTTGAAAAGGAATTGATGATACAAAGTTTATGAATAATATTTTTGGTATACATACTGAACTGTGTGAAATGGAAGGGTAATTGTCAGAACTTCTTGAAACATAAACTTGCGACATTAATAATTATACTGATATAGATATACAGTTGACTGAGTGATTGAATCACCATGGATTTTGATAATAATCCTGCAGATATAAGGCCTATGTTGGAGAGTGCATTGTTAATAGGTAGAGATGAAAAGGGATTGAGAGGTCCAAGACTTGGAGTATGGATCATGGACGATTTGTTGGTTAATGTGTCAGTATCCCTAAAGTTATTTGCTGAACATAACTTTAAGCTTCTTTGTAATTCAATAATGGCTAAGGATTTGATTGATTTGCTACAGCACCTTCGTGTGTTTTTGAAACAGTATATTGAGCTTGAGCACGGACATGTAGTTCAAAGTATATTCAAAATAATCCACAACGGTATTCCTGATGAGCAGAAAAAGGAATTAGGAAGTGAGAAACAAATAAAAATCAACAAACAAAATGCTCTACAGGAAAGAGCCAATTTTCTACAGGATATTGCCGAAAAGAAGGAATTAAGAGAAACAGTGTCGAGACTAACAAATGATCTAGATAAGTCAAACACGGAACTTACTAAATTGCAAGCGGCGTTAGATGCTGCATTGGGCAAAGTTAAAGATTTGGAAGATCAAGTGCATTATAGAGATGGTGAAGTAAGTGATCTCAAGCAACAACTTCAGGAAAACAAAGAGAGGTGTAGTAAATTGGAAGCTGAGACAACTGACCGTGATAGGTCGTATACAAACACACTTCTTGATTTGTTGAATAAAGTAAATTCTGGTATTGAAGAAGAGAATTATACTGTATTTCCAAATGAAGTTGAAGAACTAATGAATGATGAGGATAGTGAGAATGAAACACGACAACTAAGTGTAAATGAAGAAAAGGATGAGAAAGACAAATTAGAAGAGTTAACGACTGAGAGAGAGAAGATGATTAAGATTGAGAGATTGTTAACAGAGGAGAGAAGTAAAGTTTTGACATTTGACAAATTAAATAGGAAATTAAGTGAAGAAATTTCACAAAAAAGTGTTGAAATTGCAGAAAGTACAAAAAGGGTAGAGGGTCTACTCGATGTTATTTTAAACAGCGGAATATGGTCTTCTGTAAATGTGGACAATGCTAGACAGAAAGTTGTTTACCAACAGGTTAAAAAAGCAAAGATCCAGCCCTATACAATCTTTGCGGATAGAAAGGCTAAATGTGATAGACAAATATCTTTTCGGGGAAAATATAACTTTCGAAGATCTTTTGATTCTGCTTCCAATAGCAACAAATCTTGGCGGAAGTGTAATAGAGAGAATGATAATGTAACAGTCAGTCCTGATAAAAGCCTAAGGATTAAACGAGTAACTGATTTTGGAAGTTCTCAGAAGATGATAACAAGGGATAAAGTTATAAGTAGTGGTTCCAAGGATGAAACCCATTATAGGCGTAACGATAAAGATACTTATAGATCTGCAGATGATACTGCAAACAAGCATATTGTCAAAGAAAAGAATGGAAAGAGTTTTTGTAGGAGAGATGTTTCTAAGGTTAGAAAGTACCAAGGAAATTCATATGATAATAATTTTCCTTCTCAGAGAGATAAGAGACAAGTTAATGTATCTCAACAGTTTAAATTCTCAGAATTTTGAAAATAATGGTACAGACAAATACAAGAAGAGTTTTCAATCGTGCAATAATTTTTCTGACAGATTTTTTGTGCGGAGTAGAAACGTTAATCATAACAAGTCTAACTGGGATTATAGACATAATAATAGTCTCAAACAAAGAGGAAATGATGATAAATATTTTGATCAAACGACGAATAATAAGAGCAATTATGCTAATTTTGCTCGACATGAGCCTAGAAGCATTGTTATTAAGCAAAGTAGCAATGATAATGATGTCACAAATACTACTGCTTGTTATGTTTCTGATTTTGAAAGAGCAGCACGTTGTTGTGAACTTAAACGAAGAGTCGATGACATCGTGGGGTGACCAGATTTCCACACGAACCACAGTGCGGGGTAATTGTTTGTTTAACCTCTCCGTTGTTCGTAGTAAATTTCACCATTCATTAAAATGGAATTTTCATTTGTATTTTTTGAACAGAGGCGACTTCTTGATATGGGTCAGCGCTCCTGTTTACGTTAACGGCTGTTTACGGTAGCGGCAAGAATATAGGTCAACATTGTGCCCGAGCGAGTGTTTTCTCAAGCAGAACATATCAGCGTGCTAACCATGATTCGACGTTTTACCCCTAGTGTTTATGAGATGTCGGCAAGACCTATGGAGATTTTTGTTTGCGTTTGATTTTTGTTTTGTTTGTTTATTAGGACAGTAGATGTTAATGTATTCTATTGCATAGATCATTATAGGTTGTTATATTATGATCATCATCTTTACGCATCATTTGATGTCTATTGTTTTTCTTGATATGTATGACTGTTTTAATTATAAATTAGTTCATTTCGATGCTATTTTTTATACTATTGTGTTTTGGATAATATGTAGTGTGTTAGATGGTAGTGACGTGTTGTTTACTATTCATGAATGCAATGAGCAGATTTATATTTAACCTTACTGGTTACAAACTTATGCCTATTTTTTATACTCTGGTGTAGAACTTGAAGTTTTTTTTTTTTTGGTTTTGTTTTACAGATGTGTTGGGTAGAATAGTTTTGTACATGATGAGTTTGCCAGCCCTATGCACATACTCATTAGTTGTAATGTTACAATAATTACTTTTAATATATCAGGTGGAGATAGATATAAATTTATAACTAAATAACACTGTAGCTAAGCTGAACGTGATTGTCAGCCGGAAATATTTAAAAGTTTAAATTGAACTGTATAGAGAAAATTAACAGCGTTTGCTGATATTGTTATTTGATTGAGAAATCTAGAGATCTGATTTAAGCACTTGCTTAACATACATTACGTTGTTTTCATGTATTTGCAAACTTGTATTTTGGTAATAGTGTGTTTTTTCTATGTGTTTCTCTGTGACGTATTTAAAAAAAAAAAAAAACTTACACGTGTTGTTTAGTGTTTGCTTAGATGCAGGAATTGTTATATGTCTCTCATTTTGCTAAAGCTAGTTTTTTGTTAATTTGTTAATTATAGATTTGAATTAATTTAAATTAAAATACTATTTTTATGTAACTTAGCATTACGAAATATTTTTGTATTGTATTTTTTGGAAGAAAATTTTTTCCCAGACATTGTAATTTTTTTTATTTTTGGTTTTCTGTGTATGCCTAGCGTTTGACTATGTGCTATGTTTGATATGTAGAGTAATGTTAGTTCTTTAAAGAAAGTTTTTTGTTTGTTTTTTGGATGTTATGTTGTATTAGCGCTTGATTATGCGTTGGTCTTATAGCAATGCTATCACTTTTTTGTGTGGTGTCGATAATTTATTGTTGATTATGTATAACTTGTATAACTTGTTTAAATTACTGATTATGTTTTGTTTAGTTATAAACTATTTTTTTGTAGTATTAGTATAGGAATACTTTGTTATTTTCTTTTGTGCTTTTCGATCGTGTTTGTATTTATTTTGAAATACGTTGTTGATCTAAATAGTTATTAGTATATATTTTTACCAACGTTCTCTATATTCATACCTTTTGCTTTCTATCTGTCTTTGTTGATTATTCTTCATTCCATTCCTTCTTTTCTGTTGTCTTTTCAGTATGGTTTCATATTTTGTTTACATTTCGTGCTTTATTTACGTTTCACTTCATTCTCCTTGTATACTTCTTCTTTCGCTTCTTATACTTTCATTCTATGTATTGTTACTTTAATGGTATAACTTAATATAGTGTAGCTACTTGTGATATTTGTAATTATTTTACATATAACAAATTGTTTGAATGTAATATTATTGTTTTTTTCCTCATATTCTGATTTCATACTTACCTTTATTACGGATCATTTTTTCGTTTGCTTGATCTTGTCTTTTCTTGTACTATCGGTTGTTTCCTATTTAGTTGTGCTGTATTCACTTAACTTGGTTTTGTAATGCATTATTTTTGGTATGCTTAATTGATTACATTGGATACTTCATTTTTACATTTCACTTAATGCTTATATTTTGTAGATGTCTTATTTTAACTTAACTTAAGGTAATTCTTAGACACATATGTTAGAGATTCATTGTCCTTTTAATTTTTTGGGGATGTATTTGTCAAAAAATTGATAGAATCAATTTTTTTCTCTGGGGGTGAGGTAAGATGTAACGAACAGTTTTAGTGTAAGGGGAAGTAAACTGGAGTATGTTAGTAGTTGAAATAGATTTTGAGTTATAGCACTTAGTTGCTTGTTAGCTATCGAATTATTTAGAGAGTATCTCGTGATAGTTTCGAGAGACAGATTACAGACAGCGTGAAAAGCGCTGATATATTTATTCTGTAATGTTTTGAACGGAGTGAGAATAGCTCGCTGCTAGCCCGCAGATGATTGGTTGACTGAGTTGTGTTGACCGTGAGGAAGTCTCGTGTCTGCTTTTGAGCGGGACGAGTGTGTTATCTAGGGAGAGTGTTCCGGGCGTTTTGACCGGGTAGGAAGACAGTGTTTTTTGGGAAGTGTGAAATGCCTGTACAGTGCTGAATTTAAAATGTCGACGGATTTTTCGCTGTGGGTACAGCGTAGTATGAAACTGCAGTTTTTGATTATTGTGGAAGTGTTTATAACTGCAGTGTACAGTACTTTAGGCCATGAATCATGATAGCTCCTGTGAGAGGATTGTTATTGAGGATTCTTTATAGAGATGAGTTTAATAAGAGTACTTTAGGCCATGAATCATGATAGCTCCTGTGAGAGGATTGTTATTGAGGATTCTTTATAGAGCTGAGTTTAATAAGAGTACTTTAGGCCATGAATCATGATAGCTCCTGTGAGAGGATTGTTATTGAGGATTCTTTATAGCGCTGAGTTTAATAAGAGTACTTTAGGCCATGAATCATGATAGCTCCTGTGAGAGGATTGTTATTGATTATTCTTTATAGCGCTGAGTTTAATAAGAGTACTTTAGGCCATGAATCATGATAGCTCCTGTGAGAGGATTGTTATTGAGGATTCTTTATAGCGCTGAGTTTAATAAGAGTACTTTAGGCCATGAATCATGATAGCTCCTGTGAGAGGATTGTTATTGAGGATTCTTTAGAACGCTGAGTTTAATATGAGTACTCTAGGCCATGTATTATGATATCATTGTAGCTGCCGAGGATTCTTTATAGCGCTGAGTTTAATAAGAGTACTTTAGGCCATGAATCATGATAGCTCCTGTGAGAGGATTGTTATTGAGGATTCTTTAGAACGCTGAGTTTAATATGAGTACTCTAGGCCATGTATTATGATATCATTGTAGCTGCCGAGTGCGCAGTTCTTATGTGGTAATTTATATCTTGTGTTGTGCTGTGAACGGTATTCTATGTGTATTTCATCAATGTGTTGTGACGTGAATAAACCCATATGAAATGTCACCAGTCGTTTACAACCATCCATGACTCTTGTGTACGTACCTGTGGTGTAAACGACTAAACCAACACACGCACTTAATATTACAAGTGTGACAGGGAACTTAACACGTATTTAGAAATAGCCCCGGAGTGGGCGTGGTCTATTTTTATCGAGACCCTGTGCAACGCTTACCAGTAGACTTCTACCGTGTTTGCCTGTGTGGCGTATATGTAGGTATCAACTTTCAGACTATTCGTCCAGATTAATTGCCTCCCTCACCCTAACTGTCTTCAGGGGTAAACTTATAGTGGATTTAAAAATTAAGGGATTATTTTTCTCTTTAATTTTTGCTATAATCATTGTGTTTTCCACTGTAGCAACTTATTTTTCAGGGATTAATCCTAACTACCATTTAGTTGGCGTAGTCGTGTTTTGCATTAAGTGCTTTATTGCCGATAATAGCAGCGATAGTTAGATTTTATTTTGGAGGAGGTATCCCAGGGTTAAGGATATCATCTTTTTTATTTTTGGAAATTTTTTCTCGTAAGTGTTAGGAACCAGGTTATTCTCTTTCCTATTTTCTATCTCCACGTGTCTCAGTCACTGACATAATATGGCCGAGAGGGCAAAGCTTAGACAACTCCTCAGGGACGAAGCGAGAGAGGAGGGACTGGAAGGAGAGGAAGCGAAAGCATTTGTCAGAGACGAACTCGAGAGATATGACGCGGAGAGAAAAGCAGCTGAAGCTAAAGAGGAAAAAGAAGAACTAAGGAGGAAAGAAGAAGCAGCCGAAGCTTTGCAGCAGAAGAAGATGGACGAGGAAATGGAAATTCGCAGGATGCAGCACGAGGAAAGAGAAAATGAGCAACGACGACAGCATGAGCTGGCGCTTAAAGCTCTAGAACTCCAAAGTCGTGGTGCTGCCTCTACCTCCAGCAATGGAGAATCTTCTCCTCATTCCTCCTTAACTGATCCTTCTAACACTCAATCTCTTCAACTAAACGCCATGTCTTTCACTCTAGAATCTTTTCCTTGTCCAAATGAGAAGATTGACACATGGTTAGAAAAATTTGAGAAAATTGCAACTCTGTACGGGTTAGAGAGGTCGCGTTGGAATATGAAACTTTCCCAGGCCCTAAAAGGTTCTGCTTATGATGTTTATTCTAAGCTGGAAAGTAGCCAACAAGACGATTATGATGTGTTGAAGAAAGCGTTACTAGAGCGCTTTGAAATGAACGCTCGCAAATTTTTGCAACTGTTTCGCAACAGCAGAAAGGAGAATTCTGAATCTTTTCACCAGTTCTCTTCCCGGCTAAAGGGATATTTGACAAAGTGCCTTGAGCTCTCGCAGCTCCCCTCTACCTATGAAGGTCTTGAGGAATTTGTTTTAACAGAACAAATAAAGAACACTTTGTCTGCTGATACCCGGAGATTTCTCGCTGAGCAGGGGGCAGAAAAACTTGAAGACATTTTGGAAAAGTCTGAGCGTTATCACAATGCGCTGGCTGAACTACCGGCCACAAAGCAGAAACCGACAGAGGAGCATTTTCGAAAACATAACCTTGAGCAATCTTCTCAGGCTTCTAACCTAGATAACCACAGAGAAACTGGACCTCAAAACCCCCCTCCTGAAAAATCCAAGTTCTACAAAAACAAGTACCCCAACCACAGTAAACAGTCTGATCAACCCGACCGCCCTACATGGCAGCGTAGCCAGAAAGGACAAGGTGGCAAAGGGAGAACTCCGGAGCACGGGACATATGATCAGAGCGAGCATACCGAGCCGAAACGCATCGGATGCTTATTAACAGTCTCGCAAGGTGGAATTATTGACAGTGATTCCCAACCTGTTGGGGATGGACCCTCAACGCGAGGTACTGTTATTTTGAACGGTTCTCAAACTTCTTGCTTATTTGACACGGGGCTTTCTTACGATTGCATTGTTGCCAGAAACCTGGTCAAACCCGGTCAAGAGACAGCAGAGACCGTCCAACTTTGTGGAGTTCGTAAGAGTGATGCACCTACAGCGCTTCCCATCGCATTGGTGGAGATACACTCTGACTTTGTCAGAGGTGTGATTAAAGCGGCTGTTATGGATGATCCCATCTACCCAGTCATACTTGGCGGGAGATACGTGTGTATTGGGAAACCGGAAGAGCCGATTGTGGCAGCAGTAACTACAAGAGGGCAAACCAAGAAGGAACGGGAGCCTGCGCCTAATTTGTTACCTATGGAACTTAAAGAAGCGCAATACAAGGATCCTACTTTGGCACCCTGCTTTAGGAAACTGCCCATGGCTAAGGAACCCAAACAGCACGGGGACATTTTTTCTAAGGATGGCGTACTTTATCGGAGAACGGGCAAGCCTGACCAAGGTTACAACCAGCTCCTAGTACCGAAACAGTACAGAAGCCAAATCCTAGAAATGGGGCACTCTCTTCCCTTCAGCGGACATATGGGACAGAACGCCACAAACCAACGTATAACCACTCATTATTGGTGGCCAGGAGTAAATACTGATATTATCAGATATGTCAAATCCTGTGCCCAGTGCCAACGTGTACCACCCAAGCAACGGACATCCCCAGTCCACATGGGTGAAATGCCAATAATGGGAACACCATTCGAACGTGTTGTGATCGACATTTTAGGACCCTTAGAAAGGACTAAAAGAAGGAACAGGTTTATCCTGACCTTAGTCGATACATGCACTTTATGGGCAGAAGCTATCCCGCTAACATGCGCAGATGCCAAGCATGTCGCAGAAGCCCTCGTGCAGATTTTCTCTCGGTTGGGATTCCCTCAACAAGTGTTGACGGATAGCGGATCCCCATACCGAAACCTGTTGATGGATGAGATCGTGAAGATCTTGAGGACCCAGCACATCCACACTAAGCCATATACTCCGGCCGGAAATGGGCTCGTGGAACGTGCTAATGGAAACCTCAACATGATGCTAAGTAAACTGGCACAAGTGAAACCTGAAGATTGGGATCTTTGTATTCCTGCAGCATTATTTGGCTACAGAGAATCTCCTCATACTTCCACAGGATTTCCGCCAGCTACGCTCTTATTCGGCAGACCCATTAAGGGCCCGCTTGAAGCCTTACTTCAGTCTCTGACAGACGAGAAGGCTGATGAGACAGTTTTCCATTTAAATCTCTTAAAGAGATACTTGGAAAGACCAGTGCCAACCTCCGACCATCTCCTGACGATCGCCAGAGCTGACGAAGATGATGATAGTGGCAGGGATATTCCACCGCTATCACAAGAAATCTTTCAAAAATGTCAGAAGCGGCGACGCTCTTTCAAGCGCGCATGGGAGACATTCCAGAGGAAGGAAACTTTGGGGAGTAGACTCGAGTAGGAATTGGAGAGAGATGGAGGGGGAAGATGAGAGGGAAGAAGACAGACACCCCGAAGCTACGGTTATAGGAAATTTAATTCCATAACGTAGACATGGAGTGCTTCCATATCTTAAGGGGGGACGTCCTGTCACGTAGGTCTTTATGTCATTAAATTACCTACATCTTCTTCCTATTCTCTCACCCTAATCCTTTCATTTATATTCTTTCCATACTTGTTTTTTCCTGTATTTTTCGCATCACTCGGTTGCGAAAAATATTTTCTTCAGTATTTTTTAAACTTTACCTGTTTCTTTCTCAACACTGAGAATCGCGCTAGGACGATATTACGTAGATGTCAGGGCTGCAGGGCGTCAGAAGGCGTGATAAGTCGGTTCGCTGAACATAGGACGTAGACAATCGTCTACATTCTCACCGAGCACGCGAGCTTCTTCTCGGCATAAGTCCCGGTGAGGTGTGATACTTTACATCTGCACCGGTCAGTATTCAGACATTTGTCTGAAAAATCCCAAACTGACACGGCGCTCACTGTGGGCCATGGTCAGCTGTAGTGTGAAAACTGCCCTGCATTGGAGACAGGTTGTCTGAGATTTCGCAACTGACACGCAGAAAGTGGCAGTTTACGACAGCCTCTTCTAGTTACGTAGTTGTTATGAGAAAGGGGAAATTATTTCGTTTTTGCGAAATAAACGTTCATCTCTTTGTCTGGGTTTTCATATATGCTAGAATGAGCTAGATTTCATTATCACTCAGTAACTTCGCAGTCAAGACTAGAACAAGCCTCGTTCGATTTCTAAAAATCTCTGTTAAAAGAGATGGCCTTTAGTTTGATCGAAGTGGTTTAGTTCTTAGGAATTCTGTGTTTGAGGTATCATATATTATTATCTAGTATATCTAGTATTTTATGAAGTGTTTAAAAGTGCTAAATCGCTATTTATTTCTCTAGGTAGATCTGGTGCAGAGCGAATAATTTATAAGTCTGTATACATTTCTAGTGACGTGTCTCAGTGGAAAGCAGGATAAATTATATTTCCAGCTTAAATTCAGTCGGCTATTACTAAATTTAATTTAACTGCTAAATAATCAGACGAGAACATAATTTTCAAACTAACTTATAACTGCTAGACTAGATGTCTCATGAGTCGTGACGAGAATATATTTATATATATCTCTAATTCATGATGATTAATTTATGACTATAACTTATTTCACGGGAGGTGTTAAATGATAAGTTAAGGTTTACGCCCGCAGTTAAAATATAAGTATACCCTTAAACATAGGATGTATAAATATTTCATATATATGTTTCTTTACACAGAGATTTCTGTGGTAACCTAACTATACCAGCGTTACGTACTTATGAACCTATCCTGTGAAGACTAAAAAAACTTTTCCCTTAAAGACTTGGTCGTAAGCTTTTCAAGAACTTTAACGTGAACTGAAATAACGGGCCCAGTGTGCCTGAATTAGTCCTTCCAGAAACGATATTCTAAAGTACAGCCTTTGTGGCAAGTAACATTATTCATAGCATTAAACTTGCCGACATTTTTTTGACCAAATGTGTGGTGAACCCTGATTATCTGTTGAGAGAAGCTGTCCACCGGTCATTTTCCTAATTTAGGGAAACCTCGTGTTCTGACATTGTGTGCTCGCTTAACCCTAATTCTTACTTCGTGAGTCAAGATACACTAACTTTAGTCTGAAATAGCTGACGCCTGAAGCTGATGCTCCCCGGAGAAATTTCTGAGAAAAAAAAAAACAAAATCAGCAAACCACTCTGTAGAGCTGGGATCCGCTTCAGTGAACGACAGAACAGACAAAGGGTGTGAATGTTACCAAGGTTGCGCCAGACGGCAAGCTACATCACGTATGTAATTAGTACAGGGCCCTGATGAAAGAATCGAGTGAAAGTAGACGGTGTGAGGTATGTGAATTTCACCCAAGTTTGTAATTCCATTTATGAAACTTGTCAATGCAAGAATATTTTTTTGACTTCCCTCAGGTTAAAACCTACTACATCTAAGTCGGTTCATATTTGTTTACGAGGAAAGAAAGAAAAACTATTAGACAAACTCATATGTATCATTGAATCTCCTGGCTTTCACTTTACTCATAACGGGACTGTGGGCTTATCTTGAGGGGATGAGATCATATTGGGGTCTATCATTTCTTGTAGCAATTTCATTGATTATTGTTTTGACCACGGCTATATGTTTATTTTCTTTTCTTGATGAATTTTATGTGTTGTGAGGAAATTTTTAGCTGATAAATAAAAACTTCCCTTTGAAACTAAAAGCAGCGTGTTGGTCAGCTCGTTCAGAATATATATATGTAATCATTTTGATAGTCTTCCCACGTCTGTGTGTCTACCTGTTGTCACTGGTGTGTGTGCACGTGAGTGGTATGTTCATTACATATTAGCATATGTTGTCAATAGTCTGTCCGACTCTTACATAAGTGTCGTAGAAGATAGGCCTGAGAGAGAGAGAGAAGAATCTTGTCTTTTTCCAGGGGACCGTTCTATTGATTCGCTACCACTGTACTCGTGGAAAGATCTATTTCTGTATTAACTCTCACAGCAGCTATCACTGATTCTATCTATTCAGAAGGGACCAACCAAAGTCTTAATTTCCTATCAAAAAATCTACGACACTCTAGCAGGAAGTCTGCACCAAAATATTTATGTGCTCTTGTGGCAGTAACTTCTGGCTAATTTGCTTATTTACACGGTGAGGTTGCTGAGCCCCAATCACAATCTCAAGATGGCCGTCTCTTACGTCACGCTAGAGGGATCAGTAGTCCTATTCTTTCTTTGTCTCACCAGAGACCCCCGGAAACTACACCGGACATGACGTCATATAATTATTTATATTTTCATCAGGCCGTCCCCCCCCCCCCCCCCCCTCCCCCCCCCCCTGTGTCCCCCCCCCCCCCCCCCCCCCCCCCCCCCCCCGAAAAAAAAAAACGAAGGTTATTGTTCTTGTTTAGACAAGTCTCCGCCCCACTTGAATCTCGCCGCCAGTCGGTCATTCGAGATCCATGACCCAGAGAAGAACCTGCTGCCTTCAGAGGCTACACAAATTGTCTGTAATGAGTCGATCCCAGCGCGATTCTTTTGACAAGCTCACCGGCGTGGTTTAAACAAACAGCAAGCAGCATTGTGCAGAGGCTAGAACTTCGGTGTCAAGATGGCGCGAGAGAAAAGGAAGTTTGTGGTGGCAACTTTAGCATCGGTGTTCGCGCCTTTTCGTAGTTTGTTTAGGCTGTGTGTGTACACGTAGGCAGATCGAGTGTGATTGAATTTGTGTGTGCGGCATATGAGCTTTACGTAAGCGATTTGATTATATTTGTTTCTCAATGTCTGACTGTACGAACGTGTATGATATATTGATTGTGTTAGTGCATGTAGGAGCATAAATACTTGATTGTCATTAAACATACGTTGTATGCCGATTTGCCTGCAATGGCTGATAGATAACCTACATATGAAGAAATACAACGGTCAACAAACTCGTAAAACAAGAACGAGGGTTATTGTATCAACACAGCGCATAGCAGCATCGTGTACTCTATGCGTATTATGTGTCGAAATTGCAAAATAAAGAAGGGGGGGGGGGGGGGGGGAGAAAGAATTCGGCTGAGTTGTCTGGTTGGTAGAAACAGTTAGTCAACAGCCATCTCAGCTAATGGGGTTACCTGTAATTGACCTGAGACGTTTATTGAATACTGTAACGAAATGGACGACCTCTTCACGATCTTTGTTTCACTCTGGCAGTATCGGTACATTTGTGGTACTGAATTTTATTATTTGCTCTCAATTTTCGTACTTTTCTTTCTTTCATTCTTTTTCTGCTTGTGTGGCAAATATTTTGTAGGTGCAAATATTTGTTGACACCCCTCTCTGTGATGTCACCCGTTTGTTACCTGGTCATCTTAGCTTGCGGTGAGCAACTGAGATACGATAGTCGCCGGCGTGTTTAGATTGAACCGCTGATAAGACGACTCGGTTGGTAACCCAGATGGGCAGACACGGAGATTTTGCGTACTCATACGACAGATAACGAGATTACTGTCTGTGTGACACACGTGGGCAGACAAGTGTGACATAATCGCTTTTGGGCCGACTTGTTATGACAACATTACTTTCTAATAAAGTAATCAGTATTACAGCTTACCCATGTTGTCACGTGTGTCTACCGATGTGCCTGTAAGTTTGTACACAAGGACATTTTATTGCCATATGTGGGAGACGTGGGAGCCGCGGTAGCATAGTGGTTAGTGCGCTGGCTTCCTAGCTCAGTCGTCCATGGTTCGATCCCCAGATGAGGTGGGATCTTTTTAGGCCGCAAACGGCTCCTGGGTCGACCCAGCCCCAACTGGGTACCAGAGCAACTCTGGGAAGGTTAAGGCGGCCGGCGTGATGTTGACCACGTCACTCCTAGTGTGCCGATGGTCAAGAAAATATGGACCTAACACCACATTCCCAATATGCCTCAATGGGCGTGTAACGGGTTCCTTTACCATTTTCCATGTCGGAAATATTTTAAAAGTATCACATCCGACCTGTTTGAATATGATTGGAGCGTTTGTTTAACTCCATAACAAACGAAGGCATGGGAAGATAGGAATATAGTCTGACCATTTTCGCAGTTTTATTTCACTGTGAATTTCACGCTCACCAAGACAACATCAGACCTCGACCGAGTGAAGACTAGATTCATAATTTCTTTTTTTTAACCGGACCTTTTATTGGAGAACCAAATAAGCTTTACAAAGCACAGGAAATCTCTACATTTTAATAAGGAACACCGGGACTAGGAAACTGAAGAAACACACGGAGTCAGAGAGGGAATCTGTTGTCAAATTAAAGACACACCAGACGCGTAAAAGAGATCGACTCGTCTCTTTTATTCATCTGAGCAACAAGTCTGTAGCCCAGATTGGCGTAAGTAGTGCATTTTTCATTATATGTTTACCATATTTATTGGTGGTACCAGCAGACAGTACTATCTCTGGAACAAGAAGGAACCGTGGCCTAAGCTTTAAGACGAAGGACACACGTGGTAGACTCTCCTTGACGTTTCTACCCCCGACAACCTTGATCAGAGACGAGTCTGAGCAGAGTGAAAAGAACCAACCCATAAGAAGGAGCAGAACCGTCAGTGGCCGCTAAGTTCAAATATATACGCTGCCACTTGAACTTCTTGTAATATCTCAGTTTCCCTAACGACTGTGAGGATAAAAGATAGACTCCATTGAAGCCTATAATAGATACTCTAGAGTTTTGGCCACTGTTGGACAACTACTGTAAAGCAGGGAAGGCAGTACCGTCGCAAATACTTTTTTATTTAAATTATGGTGATTGTACAACTTTGAAGTCATAAATATCATAATGGGGCAACACGAATGAATTTACGCCGGGCTTTCCCTCTCCTCTGCAGTTTGCCACAGAGTCATCATCAGTTGACTGCCTTTCACTAGACCCAATGAAACTTGCTGGTAAAGGGCACCAGGCATGAGATAAAAGCGTAGTGTGCAATGCCACGAGCTGGAATGGTGTCACGGGATTAGTTATGTCTCCAATATTTGTAATGACCCTGCGCCCATTGTGACTTATTTGTGATATTATATGTTCACGGAGATTGATATGGTTGTTGGAGTTACTCCTTAGACAGTGAGCTAGACGAGTGGTGTATAAGTGTTGTCTGACTTTCTACATCCACCCACATACACCCTACTCGTCACAAATGGCCTCTACTTTAGAGGAGTTTCTTGTTTCACTATTTGTCCCATAGGTGGCGTCTGGTGTGATGATTACTCGAGTGTATCCTCACAGCGGCGGGTCTTGATCCTTTCACCTTGGGAACCATCTGCTCCAGCCCTTTGATGGCAAGTATCATTTGACTCATGATTTAGGAGTAGACTGGTGAGTGCCTGAGCATTACTCCTTGTCGGTGAATTCTGCGCACTGGATCACGGGGGCTCAAGGTAGCTCCCAAATCCTCTGCCGCTTTAGTTCAGTACCTGTGAAGGACCTTACATCAAGGATGTTCGGCGAGGACGTGTGGCAGAAGTCCTGCTTGAGATTTCGTAGAAAAAGCAAGGGTTACAAAGTTGCCATTTTTTTCACTTGCAGCCCGCTGGCGCCCGCATTGACAAGCATGGGGTGCCCCTTCACCTGACACCGCAGCCTTAACTTCCTCCCATGGCAACTAACATGAAGTTTTGCATAGGGCTGGCAACTTCATCATGTAGAACAATGACCACAGTAACCACCACCGCAGGAGTATGTGAATGTTTGATGCAGACTTCTTGCAGGGACCAGCTACAGTGGTGGCTCCATGCTCCGTGAGGAGCGCAAAGGAAATTGTTGATGATGATAAATATTAATTTCAAGTTTATTGGTCCTGACCTATTAGGAACTGGTCACCCCACCTGTCGATGCTGGACCTAGTAAAGTGAAGTCTATAACACTTCACTCCCCTACGGCAGTAACTGTCATGGGACTACCTTTACCTGTTTAATACTACAATAATGCTTGTATGATATGTCCCATAAAATAATGCTTGTATGATATGTCCCATAAAATAATGCTTGTATGATATGTCCCATAAAATAATGCTTGTATGATATGTCCCATAAAATAATGCTTGTATGATATGTCCCATAAAATAATGCTTGTATGATATGTCCCATAAAATAATGCTTGTATGATATGTCCCACAAAATAATGCTTGTATGATATGTCCCATAAAATAATGCTTGTATGATATGTCCCATAAAATAATGCTTGTATGATATGTCCCATAAAATAATGCTTGTCTACTTTTGAAAACATTCTGACAACTATTGTTGATCAATGCTGATAATATCGACCTTTATACTTTAATACTTTTACATAGTTCAGTGGTAATGGTACTTAGTGGTATACGTCAGTGCTTCTCAAACTACAGTGCTTCTCAAACTACTGTGCTTCTCAAACTACAGTGCTTCTCAAACTACAGTGCTTCTCAAACTACTTTTTACTTAGTCGTTCCCCTTCTACCATGAGGTGTAGAGGTTTGGAAGAGAGAGCGCCAAACTATTCTATCAGCTGTCTTCTTCCTGGCCTGGTTCCATTCCAGTCCTCGGTCCTTCAAAGATTGTCTAATGTTGTCCTCCCAGCGGACTCTGGGTCGTCCTGGGGTCTGGATCCCTGGCTCTTTGTTTCCCATGCTTGTCGTGGTAGCCGATCTTCTTCCATTCTGCAGACATGGCCAAACCATCTTAGTTGGGACTGTTCTACTTGGGTCTGCAGCGGGTGGCATTTTAGGCCTTGACGTATCGTCTTGTTGCGTACCATGTCTCTTCTTGTTACTTCAACCACCTTCCTCAGATACCTCATTTCTGAGGTTTGGATCTGACTTTTGTGGGTTGTAGTCATTGACCATGACTCGCATCCATATGTCAAGACTGGGACATAGGTGGAGCGGTATACAGCCATCTTTGTTTTCTTACCAACCTCTTTCTTGCTGAGGAATCCTCGATTTATGGCCTGAAAAAGTCTCACAGCTCCTGCTTTTCGAGTGGCCAACTCTTCTTTGATGCCTCCCTTTCGGTCTATAATAGCTCCGAGATATTTATAGTGGTCGACCTGCTCCAGGACCTGTTCTCCCAAATTAATCTGATGTCTTCTTTCTTCTCGTGATATCACCATGGATTTTGTTTTAGAGCTGCTTATGACCATCCCTCTCTTCTCCAGCTCTTCCTTCCAGACTTGCAGATTGGATTGGAGATGTGTCTCTGATTTAGCAATCAGGACAACATCATCAGCAAATGCTAGCTCTGAAATACAGACCTGTCTCATCTTCCAGTACCCCACTGAATACTTTCTTGTTCTCTCCTTACATGCCTTGATGACATCGTCCATGAGGAGTATGAAAAGATAAGGTGACAGGATATCACCTTGTCTTACACCAGTGGTGGTCCTCCTGAACTATTCTGACTTATAGTTTGCTGTCCTCACATAATTTCTGCAAGACTTGTAGAAGCTCTGTATAGCATAAATCAGAGGTGCTGGAATGTTCTTCCTTGCCAAACAGTCCCAAAGTTTGCTCCAGGGGACCCTGTCAAACGCCTTTTCCAGATCTATGAAACAGATGGATCTCACTCTTATACTCAAGGGCCTTTTCACTCAGCGGCCTGAGTGTGAAGATTAGGTCTTGAGTACTTCGGTTTGCTCGGAATCCGCACTGGACTTCATCCAATTGTGGCTCAGCTAGGCATCGGGGTCTCTGCTCTAGGATTCTAGAGTAGATTTTACCAGGGACACTGAGAAGGGATATGCCTCTGTGGTTTCCACATTGTCGATTGTCACCCTTTTTGAAAATCGGTGTTATGATGGCAATCTCCCAATCTTTTGGTATGGCCTTATTGCACCATGCTGCCTGTAGGACCCTTAGGAGTAATAGGTCGCCTGATGCTCCCATGTACTTAACCATTTCTGGTGTTATACCATCATGCCCTGCTGCTTTGCCCATCTTGATTTTCTCTAGTGCTGCCTTCAGTTCTTCCATCTTTATGTCATCTTCAACACCATTCGTTTTCTCTTCTGTGCTAGTGGTTATCATTTCTGATGCTCGACCTTGCTCACCATCAAGGAGTTCTGAGAAATATTCTTTCCATCTTTCCATTACCTCCTTTGGGGCAGTAAGCAATTTGCCTTGCTTGTCCTTTATAAATTTGAGAGGGCATTGTTTTTCCTTCCTCATGTTCTTTAGGGTCTTATAGAACAATGTCTGGTTTTCTTGCGTTCTCAAACTACACTGCATCTAAAACTATCTCGTGTGGCGGAGCCTCTGATCTTCTAATTTCAATGGGCCACAGACTGTCATAATTTTCCTCTCAATTTATTATTGTATTCAATGCGGTGTGCTCTTCCATAGTTTCCTACGTTCTGTAGCACTATGGAATAATTATCTATGTTATATTTATGTGTTTCTGAGTGGATATTATTGCGTAATATTGCCTGTAATTAGTAATCTTGTGTCCCGTGCAGTTGCTGGACGTCTCTGAAGAGAGATAGTAAAAATAAGACCACTGAGCCTTCAGGCATGTCGTACAAGGCGACTAATATGAGTTTGTGCATGAAGCTGGCAACCTAATCATGTCAAACAAATTGCCACATAAACCATTGCTGCAGGAGCATATGACTACGTGGTACAGACTTCCTGTAAGAGAACCATCTACGGTGGTGGGTCCATGTTCCGTATGAAATGCAAAGCACAATGATATGAAATAAATCTTGTAGTGATCTCGTGCGGTTTTCAAATCACAGTAATGTTGCTTTCCTTGAATCTCTCTGTGGACAGGTAGTTAAACTCTCTTAGACGGGTCCCGGGTCGCGGTCCACCACTTTGAGTAGCCCTGGTATATGTAACTTATGTGCGTTATATTTTTAATGTCAATTAAAATGTATCTAAAAAAAAAGGTAAAAGTGGTACTATAACCGATTCTGCCATAGAGGAGTTAAGTGTTAGAGACTTCACCATACTAGGTCCAGCAATGAGAGGGCAGTAGGGGTGACCAGTTTCCTCCCTTACTGCCTTTTCCTTCCCTAACTTAAGAGTAGAGTCAGGTACCCATTTACAGTTGGGTAGACAGGAACCTGACGATGCCCTGATTCGAAAACGGCATCTTTGCCGCAAGAGACCATCGCTCTACCCACTCTGTCAATCTGACGCTCAAAATGTTTATGTAAGGTATGAATCATTCAGAGATATTCTTACAACACCATCATCATTGTCAGATCCAGTGAGTAACATAGATAATTGATTATTACTACAACTGTTTGTCCTTGAGCCTCTTGTGTTTCATATACTCGCTGTTGTCCCAGCTAATTATGTCATGCTATACCAGATCTTCCCTCTCTGCTTTCTTCAGCATTTTTCCGTTGTTGCCTCATTTTACAGGCACTCCTTGGGGAGTTGAGGGTTAATGCTGATGACACAGCAAACCTACAGTTGAAAGTGGCGTATCATGTATTGACTGGTGCATGCCAGCGATTAAAAAAAAAATAAAAATAAATGGAGGAATTCCTTTAAACTATAATTTTAACTAACGAACTATTAAATAAACTCAGAAAAAATGTCAAAGTACACTTATGTTAAGAGTCGAAGTTTATGAAGCCAGAGAGAAACATATTTTCTTGGCTTCAATTTCAGAACGTCACTACGGCTGGGGTGTTCTCTATACCGGAAATTTGCGTGCTAGTGTATGCTTGTTATTGAAGATTTCCTTCATGCATCTGTCAAGTTTGTGAAGGTGGCTTAGAACATTTTTAAACGCAGCCCTTAGGAATAAATGTTTTCAAAATACGCGTTTTAAAAAAGCTGTTTCATTTACTTACAATAGAAAGCTCGATCTAAGCCTAACAGTTTTTTTTAATTATTTTTTATTGCACTGTGAAAAACTACAGTTTCAAAGGCGATTTGGACACAACGCCTCTGGCAAAAGTCCCACATTTTGAAGTTTATAAACTCCGGTTGGAGCAATTAGGATCCTTTCTTCTCTTGACAAGCCAGAGATTCAGCGTGTTTTTTGGTAGGAATAGAAAGGTTCTTGTCACGACTGGCTGATCTAAGCTTTATGTATTAAACGGTTTTCTTGCATTTCTAATGGGCACGGCTTATAATCTGATGAAAGCATTCACCAAAATGGAACAAGAAGGGCGCATAAGTAACCCCCATATGTACACGTGTTCTAAGCCTGGTGACATGAGTAGATTACGTAGGGAGAACTGCTTAGTGGTAGAAACATAAAGTGTTCTAACACTTAATGCATTGTGCAGTGTAGTTTTGCCCGAAGTAAAAGCGCAAAGTTTGCACGAAGCCATTTTTACCAGAATGACAATCAAAGAATGTTGTTGGAGTTAGTCGTGTGACATGCTCGGCCTATAAGGCTTCAGTGGCTGCCATCTGTTTGGAACAGTTTGACTCAAAGACCCAGATGACTTCAAAGGGAAGAATGAATTAGGTCCTAATCGCTTCATTAGCCAAGTCAGACTGCCTTAGGCTTCTCATCCCGCCATTTTCCATTTTTAAAATAGCAGTCTTTCCTTTAGTTTCCTCATGAATTCTCTAGAGGTTATGACGCATAGGAGAGGGGCCCTGAACGAAAATCAACATCGAAGAAGAAAAATGACAAATTAAAGGACATTTCTAAATCTCACTTATTAGCTGGAGCATGTATGATATTGTTAAACGGCAGGCGATATCAGATGGGAGATATGGATAGAGCCGCAAGATTTGTTGAGAAAGGCGAAGGACGAAAAGAAAATGTATCTCACCCACTGAATGGAGAACGTCTGAAGGGATAGGCACTTGATAAGGTCATGTACGGGTGGCTGGAGATGAAGAGGTGCAATGGAGCAATCAATTGACGCATAAATGTCGCCTCTGATCCGCCTATTACCGGGATCAAATCGAAAGGCCCTTGCCGGCGGGATTAGAAAAGGGTGTTGTCGAGAATGCTTAAGGGTACCTTTATAGGGTTAAAACATGCGGTTTTTATCTTAAGTACTTATTGACTGAACTATGATTAATCAACATAGCTGCTGAATAACAAACCAGAAACAATCACACTGGGCACAACTTCGACGCTGATGTATGTTTTACCGAGACTATCTAATATGAAGCAGAATCAGTGTAAGAACATATCAAAAAGTACTGTAACTTTGACAGTCTCGAACACTGCACCTCTGGTGGTTGTTTGAGCGGACTTGAGCGGGCTAAAGGAGGGTAACATGGCGTATATGGTTTACGATAACTCCAAGTATGTAAGCAAATTGCCTTATGAATGTAGAAATAAAAGACTTCTTTGCAACATCAAATAGCAAATGAAGATTTGACGAGTCAATCTTCGATCGTTACATTTTCCTGTGGCATCTTCTATCTTTTTTCTGCTTCCGACCTTTTCCTTTTTCTCACCCGCTCCTTGACATTGTTTTTGCTTTCACAGTTCAAGGTGTTCTTATCACATCTTGTGCAAATTTGTCACTCCCTTAATTTTATCTGATCGCTCGACCTATATTTGAAACAACATTCACTTCTGTTTGTGTAGAGCGAACTTATCACATTGACTTTTTCGCTTATCGCCAGCTCCAGACGGAATAATAGTCTACACTGAGCGATATTCCTATTGTTATCACAGATTTTGTTGTCTAGCAAGATAAACAAACCATGTTGTTCACAGGTTCCAATATGAATGGATAGACGGTATTGAGAGATATGTAGTCAGTTCACACATGGCGTGTCGAAAGATGTCAATATAGTTAAACATTTTAAAATCAGACGTCTAAATGATGGTTGGTTTGGCATGAAAATGCTAAGATAGACTTCGCTTAGTTGCATCTTTTCTCAAAGTAGCAGCAACCTAGGTGTGTGCGCGAAAATATTCGTACCTAGCGCCTTGTAAGACTATTCCACTTACTTCCAATTTTGTCACTGAGAGAGCACAAACAGCCAAAATAAGAGCTCGTAACCATGACACAATATAGGACCGGCCTCGGATTAAGAGTAGCTGCTAACATTAGAGAGCGTAAAACTCCCATAATAATACTGAAAGCCCAAGCCTTAGGATCCTTCTCAAGTGGAAATAGTAGAAGGATTCAGTACACTGTAACTTAATCTTTCTGAGGGATGACTGCATCTTAAACTAGTTGCAGTAAATTACGGTCATTTGGTGCATCAAGCCTGTGTATTACTTCGCCCGATTGCGGGTCTGTGGTTCTGCCACGTGATGCCTCTCCTTAGCTCTGCAGTAGTGGTCCAACAGTGGCCAAAACTCAAGAGTAACTGATGTGGGTCTTCAAAGCTGTCTACCTTCTCACAAGATTACTCTTTGCAGAGTTGTAGGTAGAAGTATAATGATGCTTCTACCTCCAGGGAGTATTCACAAGATATTCAGAAAAGCGAGAACAATGCTGCATTGGCTGAGCACGTTAACTCTAGGATCTGCCGACAACTTTTGTGAAGGATTATGCAATATAGTTTTAGCTCGTACAAGCCCCCAGCTGAGTTAATTAAGCAAATTTCCTCTTATTATTATTTAGTAGCTCAGATTGAGTATATTTAAGTGATAAGTATGTCTGAGACATACGGATATAACACATTTAACATGATTAAATCAACTTTAAATTTGGATAGATATAAATAACAAATTTAATAATCACTTAGGTTTTAACAGTAATTAAAAACTGAATATTCTTTAACAAAAATAAATTGATCATCATCATATGATGTTAAAGGGAATTATATAAGGGGAAGTTTCACTTCGCAGCTTTTATTTGACTACTTAGCTGCCAATGAGATTTCTGCTTCCGTTGGTGTTTTGGTTCTTCGCAGATATATGACTGGATTGCTCACGTCCCTGGTCAAGATTAAGAGTTGCAGCACGTTCCGAATAGAATCAGGGAGTAACTGCAAAGCTGGTCTCGCGTCTCTGATGATGGTGTCTAGCGTCGACTTCAGGCCACTTATACCCTCACATGTTCCAGAAATAGTACCCTCAACTGGTACCATCAACCAGTATGGCAAAAGAAGAGAAACAAATACCCTCTGCGTATTGAGTTTACTGACACATTCTTATGCCAAAATGTGTCGCGCAGCCGAGTAATATAACTACCCGTCGCTTGCGCAAACATTCTTCGTTTACCCATCTAGTTGAGGAAGGCACATCAGCCTTATCAGCGAATAAACAAATTCGCTGGCCGATTTTAGTGCTAATCCGTAGCGTGATGTCGGGCACACCCGAAATTTTCCAACATGATTGTCTGTTAATATTATCTCATTCGTCTCCTTTTCCAGCAGGGATGAACGGGTAAACAAACAGACATGACGACTTATCACTGAGAGAATTGTAAGATGGTTTGAAAGTGCATAAGATCTGCTTGATAGAATGAAAAGAAAAAGGCCGACCACGGAAATGCAATTAATTTAGTACATACAAAATTGTAATTAAATACTGCCCTAGAGGAAAATAGATCGACCAAATATTTATGTAACAAGTTCAAGTTACCAGCAGTGACGGAACTCAGCATCAACTTTGTAGTACTTGTTGCCAGCAGTCGAGCTAGACACCTCATTAGATGGGTGCTGAATATGCTTGACGTGACAACCTAAGCAGAGTCCTCGGCCTTGTGCAAAAGACGTACTATTGCTACATTTTTTGGACTTTTGACAAGAAGTACAGTCCAATGCCCCGGTGGGAACCAACAGTGGCTGAAGTAGACGCCAACCGACTCCACACTGGAAGCTAAGCTGCAAGCAAGCGAAATCAATAAACGTTTCGCACGTTTTCTTCCACAACATAAATTATCTATTGCTAATAAATATCATCGTTGTTTAGAATAATGAAGTGGAGTTCACAAAACATCTCGGCCATCTAGATTGTGCCTATGAAGTTGCCATTTTATCGCGTAAACAAGACTCTATATAAACATCACAGAAGCCGCGAAGTAAAACTCCAAATGAAAATATACTAAAACAAAGAAGCAACGAAACAAACTATCGTACAAATGCTGTGTTGACATTGTATCATTACTAGCTGGCAATGTAAATCTGGCAAAATCCCTGATATATAGAATGTTCTAAGTGAAATGTCTGTAACCTACAAAGAGCCAATCGCGCATTGCACCGTGAATGCTAATTTGATATTAAAAGAATGAGCTTGCCTCTCAATTTTTTAATTGTGCATATTCGGAAAAATACTGCTCGCATTGCACTGTGAAAGCTAAAATGAACACCCACTAAAAGAACACGCATACATCAGCTTTGCGGGAACATTTTTAGATTTCCCCCCATATATTATAAAGATTTCCTAGTGTGACAGGGGCTAGGTGTGGTTGAGG
Organism: Oreohelix idahoensis; assembly: GCA_024509875.1. Lineage (NCBI taxonomy): Eukaryota > Metazoa > Mollusca > Gastropoda > Stylommatophora > Oreohelicidae > Oreohelix > Oreohelix idahoensis. Next base: position 229,765 of record JAMPIV010006750.1, read on the forward strand.
CGAACTTATGTCGACGTGGCTACCTCACACCCAAGACCCATGCACTTGTCACAGAGTGCTCGAAGGTTTCGTCTACATTATTTTAAAATTCCTTACTTTTCTATTCCTTCACATTTTGTCTGTTTCTCTACGAAATATTTGCACCTGCAGTCTGTTCTATTGCTGGTTTTCAAATCTTCACTAAAAGTCCTGTCATACGATCCAAATTCTATCTTCTTCTACAAAGGCACTTAAAGAGATTTCTTTAAGGACATCCGTTCAATTTATTCGCTTAGTCGAAAAGACAGTGGTTCCCAGAGTATTATATTTCCGTGTTAAGTGGTCAACTGGAGACCGCCACGATAAATCTTTTACGTGTCTAAGCAAGAGACGGGAAATAATTAACTTGGCGTGGGAATCAGAAATGTCTTAACTTCATGCGAACAAATGCTGAGTTTTAAAATCACTTGCTGATAACCGTTGGAAGAGAACGCACGCTTATAGAATAGAAGCCTCAAGCTACCTAATATCAACAGTATATGTGATTTGAGAGTAAAGGCTACTCAAAATCTATTTTCTTAAGCTGCTGATAAAGTCCTGAGCGGTAAGCAAACTCTCAGTATTCGCTTAATTATCTAACTCTAATATCAAGGGATTAGTTAATTGATGTAAAGTGTGAAATACTTAATATTGTGGTTTTAATTCTTTACATTAGATTAATAACTATTTTGCATTTATATATTTTGAATGTTATTGATGCATTATAATGATGTAAGTACTGGCTAGCTGAAAGTACTAAATTCTAATGATTTTGGGAATGTGATGAAGAAAGCTGTTGTGAACGAGAGAAGAACCATGTTGTTCAATGGACGAGTGAATTAAACCTCATTCCTCCAATGCAGTCACGCATGGACGCACACGGCCAGGCGTCTGCTTATAACAAAGGTTGACCTGACTGACCTGACCGGTGTGAGACTACTGCTAGACAGGAATTTGTAAACAAATGGACAGTCGCCTTTAAGGAAAAGACTGACGTTACGGTTCAGGTAAATATATTATTAGGCACCATTCTGAGACGAAATGTCCAGAGTGGCTGTAGGTAATATATCTGTATAGAAACAGAAGATTGATTACCTGTATTATCTTCCACAGTGCAGTTGCAGAATCCTAGCCAGTTTCTGGAGTTTGATTGCTGTACATTGCTGCAAGTAAACCGCCTAGCTGCTTGTTACGTTGGGATAAATTAGAGGATCATGCATGTATACTCGAATGATAGCAGGTGTTCATTCAGGACATTATGGTCAGTACACATAACAAAGCCGGTAGGTGAACAGGTCCACGGGAAAACATGGTTGACATTTAATACATAAAGTCACTTCACAATATATGGAGCCGCGGTAGCATAGTGGTTAGTGCACTGGCTTCCTAGCGCAGTGGTCTATGGTTCGATCCCCAGATGAGGCGGAAAAATTTTTAGGCCACAAACGGCTCCTGGGTCGACCCAGCCCCAAATGGGTACCAGAGCTACTCTGGAAAGGTTAAGGCGGCCGGCGTGATGCCGACCACATCACCCCTCGTGTGCCGACGGTCAAGATAATATGGGCCTAACACCATATTCCCAATATGCCTAAATGGGCGTGTAACGGGTTCCTTTACCTTTTTTTTTACTTCACAATAGTATCCATCAACACATCAAAAGTACATAGCAATGGATAAGCGTAGTAGATTATCCCTCGTCCGTCAATAAGGTTCAAACGTTAGGCATCTTTAAGTGGCAATAATATAATAATAATACAATCCTCTCATCTCCACTCAATTCTGGCCGTTGTACTAAAGGTTCGGTAATCCACGAAAACCAAAGTAATGCGGCAGAAGCAATCAGTGCAAACCAAATATTAGTTGCCTCATATCTCAAAGTTACTTGTAGTAAATTATGGTATGAACTTCTAGATACGTTTATGAACCATCTTGCACATAACGTGGCAGCCTCCGAGAATCAACAATGCCACAATATATATTTATAAATCACGCTCCATTATCCCGGAGCCTCGAAAAATTACATCCCTCTCGGACGCAAACACAAAGACGGAAGCCCCGTTAATTAACACACTGAACTCCACGACATGTGACAGAAAACGTCACTAGTTGACCGTCGCTGAACACGGGTGAACGCTTCGTGCAAACCGTAGTTTGTCTACAGGCGAACACATTTCCTCACATGTAAATGGAAATGTGCTAGCGTGTAGTAACATCGGCCAAAATTGATTATATCACAAATATTGGGCCACATCGAAAATAATCTAGTCGCAGTCAGTCTGCATAATGTAACTTATCATTAAATAACATGCTAGATGAATTTGTCATCAGTCATAAACAGTCATATGTCCATAAGTAACAAGTCATATACAGTCGATATTCCAATGATGTAACAAAAAAATACCTAAATGTATGATCACTGTGAGTTTCCAATAAACCTATTAAAGAAATAGCATGCATATATGAAAATGGTATGAGATATATAAAATAAAATAAAACAAAAAAAAATCCAAATCAAGAATTCAAAATGCATGAATAATAAAGTATAATAAAAATAGAAGGTTATATCTCCAACTAACAATGCTGTCAAAAATCCTAAAATTAAGCTTAAGCGCAATTCACACATGACAAATCAAATAAGATATGAAGCAATGCGATATGAAATTAATGTAACTAAAGTACATGAATATCTCACAAAAAGAGAAAGAAGAGAGGGAAAAAAAATAGTACAAGAACGCAAGTATAACTAATTAACACAATTATTACATTACTTACTTATTCTACTCTAAGTACCTTTTGTACGTTGGCAAGACAAGTAATGTCCAAAACAAACTTGCAATAATGTAATCATACTCCAAACTATCCGTGTCAGGACTAGATTTGTAGCATTAATATAGCAAACTTAATTAATGTGAATGTGTATTACAGAATAATAACATGATGTTGTAGTTGGAAATTGTTCGTGTCTGCAAGTAGTATAATACTGTTCATTGTACCACTAGTTAAAGTGAATAATGATTATCTCAAAGTCGTTTAAATTACAAATGTTAATATGAATAATTTGAAAATCTTCTTAGTGTTCATGTATTTATCGTCCTTTGTCATAATGACTAATAGTGGATAAACACCATGGCTTCACACATGTATGATATAAAGTTAATTAACTAAATCAATATGAATCTTCAAGTTCGAGTTGTGGGCATCTCGATAAAGCATCTGCGACCACATTTGCAGAACCTGGTATTGCCTCGATTTCATACTGAAAAGGTTGAAGTAGGATGGCGAAACGGGCTAGCTTTGGGTTCTTGTGATTCGCCTTCTTCAATGAGGAAAGGGATTTCTGGTCTGATTGTATGATGAAAGGGGCGCCCAACAAATACCGCTCCAGCTTGACTACCGCCCAGATAACAGCCAGCAACTCTCTTTCTATCACTGGGTACTTTCTTTCTGCATCATTGAGCTTTCTGGATATGTAGAGGGTTGGATGTAATCTTCCCTCGAACTCTTGCATCAGTGATGCACCGATACCTTTTGAACTAGCATCTGTGCGGAGATAATAAGTCAGATTTGTATCTGGTAACCTCAAAATTGGTGGCACAGAAAAAATATTTTGAACACGTGGTTTGGTAAGCCTTTTTTAAGCAAGGCAGAGAGGTCTGCAGTGATTGAAGACAAGTTTGGTATAAATTTACTATAATACTGAATCAAGCCAAGAAGACTACGAACTTGCTTCTTAGTAGTGGGCACAGATAATTTTAGGATTTTGGAAACATTCTGTGGCACGGTCTGAAGAAAACCGTGACCCACCTTATGTCCCAAGAAAGAAATTTCCTCAAAAGCAATAAAGATCTTTGAGGGCTTGGCTGTTAGGTGGTGGAGACGTAAAGTGTCCAAAAGAGAATGTAAACCTAAGAAGTGCTCCTCCCAAGTGGAACTGAATAGACAGATGTCGTCTATATATGTGATTATATCGGACCGATGAGAGATAATTTTTCTCATCATACGGACAAACGTTGCCGGGGCGTTCATAAGTCCGAAAGGCATTACGTTCCACTGATAAAGACCCTGTTGTGTAGCAAAGGCAGTGAGTGGTTTAGCTCTGTCAGTCAAGGGAACTTGCCAGTATCCCTTGGTAAGGTCAATTTTAGTAAAGAAAAGAGACTTGGCGAGACGAGACAAAAGATTTTCAAGTAGGGGTAAGGGTTCAGCATCGAAGACTGTGATGTTATTCAGCTTCCGGTAATCTACACACAATCTGATATTTTTGTCTTTCTTACGAACGATGACCATAGGTGATGAGTAAGGGGCATTGGAAGGTTCTATAATTCCTAAATTAAGCATTTGTTTTAATTCTTCTTCCACCTGGTGCTGGTAGTGAATAGGGATAGGATAGGGGCGTAGACGAATTGGTCGATCATCTGTAAGGGTGATGTCATGCGAAATGACTGATGTACGCCCTGGGATGTCTGTGAGGACGTCTGGAAAGGATTCTAGAAGATTAGAGACTTGGGAATGTTGTTCAGAAGACAAAGCTGGACAAATAGTAATATCCTTCCATGTCTCAGTCGCTTGGAGAGGAAAGACAGGTAAGTTCATGGGAACATCAGGAAAAGCCGATTCTTCCTCTTGAATTACAGATAACGCAGAGTAGTGAGTACCAGGTCTAGGGTGGTCATCAACTGCTTGAAAGATGGCTTGAAGATGTTCCGGTCTAGTGTGGAATTCTTTAAGCATGTTTATGTGAAAGGTCTTCCTTTTCCCTTTTATCTCTAAAATGTAGTCAACATCAGAAATGCGTGACAACACTTTATATGGACCATTCCAAGCAATTAAAAGTCTATTTTCTTTCCTTGGAAGCAATACAAAAGCTTCATCGCCAGGCAATAGTTGACGTAATCGTCTGTTGCGATTTTGGAACTGGCGTGATCTTGCTTTGGCAGCCTCGGAAGAAGCTGTAGCCAGTTGGCATGCATCTATAATGTTACGGCGGAGGTTAACGACGTATTCATACGATGACTGGATGTCCTCAGTCATCTCTGAGTCTATGAGCAGGTCCTTAATAAGTGACATGGGACCTCGAGGTTGAGCTCCAAACACAAGCTCAAAAGGCGAGAAACCGGTCTGTTCATTCGCTACCTCACGGTATGCGAACAGCACGGCGGGTAAAACCCTGTCCCAATCTTGAGGATATTTCACTGTAACTTTGCCCAATAACTGCTTTAACGTCCTGTTAAGACGTTCCACCATGCCATTGCTCATCGCATGGTAAACACTACTGAGAGACCTGTCGATATTGAGGCGTTTCATAACAGCAGTCATAGTGTCAGATACAAATTGGGTACCTCGATCTGAAAGAAGTTTTCGAGGAAAACCAAGTCTAGAAAAAATCAAGAAAAGGGCATCAGCAACGTCATTAGTGGTGATGTTCTTAAGAGGGATGGCCTCGGGCCATCGAGTGCACATGTCGATACATGTGAGCACATACCTGTGTCCTCTAGCGGACATAACAGGTAAAGGACCGATAATATCTACGGCCATTTTCTCAAAGGGGCGTACAGGTATATCACACGCCTGAATCGGGGCCGTATGATAGGCTCCTCTTGATTTTACCTCTTGACAAATAACGCAAGAGCGACAATATATGGAGGTGTCTCTGGAAATTCCCGGCCAAAAGAAAGAGGACAAAACTCTGGATCGCGTCCTAGAGTAGCCCATATGGCCAGCACAGTGTGAATCGTGTGCATGTTGTAGAATGTACAGACGAAGTTTTTGGGGAACCATCACCTGATGTCTGATTAAAGATGAATCTTTAAAATTCCTAACCAATACATCATTTTTAAGTGTGTACCACTGTTTTGGTGACAAACTATCATTAACGTAATCATTATCTTTGACTAATCTAAAGAATTTCTTCAAAGAGTTGTCTTCTCTTTGAAGTTTGATAAAGGATTGTTTGTCTATCTCAGAGTGAACGTGAAAATCGTCCTGAGTTCCAGGACCGGTATCATCATTTTCCTTTTGTGCCTTGGCCTGGGCACGCGTAGTAACTGCAGCAGCAGTTGATAAATTTTGACGTTCCCATTGAACAATTTCTTCGGGTGAGCAATCATTGCTGCCGTGTATCCGGCCAAGTGTGACATCCGCTATTGGATTCCTTAACAAACACACTTTAACCTTGCCTGTAAAAAATGGTGAGTGAATATCCACCACGGCTGTGGGATAAAATTCCACTGTACCGCCGAAAGTTACACATTTAACAAAGTCACCCGTTGCATGAGACGGATGTACTAATGACTGTCTCACTCCGACAGTCGTGCAACCAGAATCACGGAGTACTGTAACTTGAGTGCCATTCAATAAACCTTTATGAAGCTGTAGTACTCCTGTGCCATCATGTGCTGATGAAGCAGTAACTGCTGGGAGCGGATGACCACATTTTAACAAGGAAGTCACATTAGACTGGAATAGAGTTTGGCAATCTGGACACTGTGAAGCAGTATCAAAGTCAAACGAACAACATGAAGCTGAATGATTAACAACATTGTTGTCTTGCGCGTTCTGAGGTGTTGCAGCAGTGTTTGCTGAGTTCGCATGGTAGTTCGAATTTGCATTATTTCTAGAGCGTGATCTATGTCTCTTATTGTAAAAAGAGTTATTTTGACTCCCGTCATTATTTCTTTGGTTCCTATTGTTGTTTCCTTTATTTCTATAGTCTTGTGACCTATTACGAATTGAATAATTTTGGTTATTGGGTCCCCAGTTATTCCAATTCTTATTATAGTTACCAAAATTATCATTCCTTCTTTCTCCTGAGTTTTGTTGGAAATTACCTCTGTTTTGGGGTGAATAGTTTCTATATGGTTGTCTACCTCTATATGGTTGTGAGTTATTGAATTTGTTTGGTTTGAAATTCCCATCACAACTGTAGGATCTTTGTCTATAATTGTTGTGGTTCCAAGTTGTAGCTGCGGCAACAGGTAAAGCTTCCTTAATATTGTTGTTACTGACACAAACTCCTGGATGTGCATTACAATATTGCCTACATAATTCCTCCATTGAACTCAAACTTGACGGCTTTCTTTCCTGTAGATATTCTCGCAGTGGTCTGCTCACGGAAGACAAGACTTTGTCTCGCAATAACAAGTCCTTAAGGCCCTCATAATTCTCTTCAATGCCGGAAAGTTGTATCCATCTATTAAATGTTAGACGAGTTGCAGCTACAAACTGTGTAAAATCTTTACCCGTTTCAGGAATCATATGTTTGAACTTCATACGATAACCTTCAGCGTCTAACTGATGAAGTTTTAATAATAACGTTTTAGCAGCATCATAATTGCGTCTATTCGGCCCGTCCAATTGGCACAGAGCAGTTAAGGATTCACCACTCATGAAATCCATCAATCTTGTACACCAATGTGATCTATCAAGCTTATTTTCTTCACAAACATTTTCATAGCGTTGTAGGAAGGAAGAAATGTCGTCTATTTCTGGCTTAAACTCAGGCAAACGAAATTTAACAAAACCGCTATCGTGGTTGCTAGAGGAACCTCTACGTTCAGAGTCGTCATTTTGTCTACTCTGATGTTGCACTCTTTGTTCTTCAATACGTAAAGTCGCCATTTTTTCTTCATGTGCAAGTTTTGCTGCTTCAGCAGCTTGTTGCTGTTCTGCAATCCTTTTGTTCTCTTCTGCAAGTAGTTCTGCTTTTCTGAGCTCTCGCTCTTCATACCGTGCATCTCTTTGTCTCTTATTCTCTAGGGCTTCTTGATTTTCTTTGGTATTGAATTCCGCTTTGGCAAAGTCCATTAATTCCTTCGCCTTGTAACCATATTCTTGGCCCATAGTAATAAATTCTTGATACTCCATTATTTACTTCTTCAGTATCTTACTATCAATATTATAAATTTTTTAAATAAATGTATCTCGATTAGTCCGCCTATACCAATTCACTAGCTTTGTGCTTTGCAATATTATCAATGCAAATAGATTCTTAATATTACTAAGCAATAATATCAGAATGTATCATGAAAAAACCAAAACACTGGTGAGAGAAAAAAAAAAATAATGCACAAGAACAGAATTGATGGAACTTAACAAAAAGACAAGTACAAGTGACCAAGATAATGTAATAACAGCAGCAAGTAAACGAAAAAGAATGAAAATGGGAAACTAAGGAGAAACAACAAATAGAACAGACTTACTGTTTAAAAAAAATACAGGACAGGACCTGTAACAATGTACATATAAATGTAAACAAGTGATAGAAGGTTAGATTAGCATCACGAACAGAATGGTTGTCAACTAAGGAGAAGAAAAACAAAACCAGCACACTACAAGAACTGACAACTAAAAGGACGGGGCAGCACACCTAACAAATTAGGTCACACTAAACAGGCAGTGAACCACGTCGGTGAGTAAACTCAGGCCGGAAATTTCACTGCTTGAGAAATGTAAGCAAAACCTATAGAAATATCTGCTGCGCGGTCATTTTTCCAATGACATGTGTCGCTAACAACAGATTTGTACAAAGATATAGAAACGAAGAAAACGAATAACATAGATATCAAAAAGGCTTACGCCACGGCAAAGATACAAGAGTGTTTTAACAGGCACTTATCTTAATGCGATCCGATCAGATGCAAGTCCGGAAAAAGGTGTCAACACTGGAAAACGCTGTCCTTCAATACAAGTGAAGCACTGATAAAATGTAAATAGTACACGGTCTGAATCAGATGGACATCATGAACTGTGTAGATCTTGAAACTTTGTGTTGACTTGTTACAAAATAACATTGACATCGCCGTGGTAGGACTTGAAACTTGAAAGAATCGTACAAACGTTGTGGTGTAGACTGGAACACGAAATAAACTTGGAAACTGGTTGGTTTGAAATTGTAATCTTGAACGTTACAGCGAACAATAGGACATTGAAACTGGAACATTGGATATGCACAGTGGCAGAGTTCGTTATCCAACTGGACCCGTTGATAATGACTGAGTTCACGAAGCGGTGTGTTCACAATAACACGCTGAACAGGAGTGACGATCGCATATACAGATTAAATGTCAGCTGTATTTTTGCAAAGTACGAAGCTATACTTGCTTACGTGAATTTAAAAACTATGTCCTGATGAAAGTATCGATCCAAAACCATACTGGCTCACCAAATTATATGGTGTTACGTTGGGATAAATTAGAGGATCATGCATGTATACTCGAATGATAGCAGGTGTTCATTCAGGACATTATGGTCAGTACACATAACAAAGCCGGTAGGTGAACAGGTCCACGGGAAAACATGGTTGACATTTAATACATAAAGTCACTTCACAATAGTATCCATCAACACATCAAAAGTACATAGCAATGGATAAGCGTAGTAGATTATCCCTCGTCCGTCAATAAGGTTCAAACGTTAGGCATCTTTAAGTGGCAATAATATAATAATAATACAATCCTCTCATCTCCACTCAATTCTGGCCGTTGTACTAAAGGTTCGGTAATCCACGAAAACCAAAGTAATGCGGCAGAAGCAATCAGTGCAAACCAAATATTAGTTGCCTCATATCTCAAAGTTACTTGTAGTAAATTATGGTATGAACTTCTAGATACGTTTATGAACCATCTTGCACATAACGTGGCAGCCTCCGAGAATCAACAATGCCACAATATATATTTATAAATCACGCTCCATTATCCCGGAGCCTCGAAAAATTACATCCCTCTCGGACGCAAACACAAAGACGGAAGCCCCGTTAATTAACACACTGAACTCCACGACATGTGACAGAAAACGTCACTAGTTGACCGTCGCTGAACACGGGTGAATGCTTCGTGCAAACCGTAGTTTGTCTACAGGCGAACACATTTCCTCACATGTAAATGGAAATGTGCTAGCGTGTAGTAACATGCCACACTATTTTATCTGCATCCCAAATCTGTCCTTAACACTGCTCTACGTTACAGAGAGAACTAGTGCTTACGTCTCAAACCTAGCGGTGTTTACAAGTCAGCAACCCTGAGCAGTCTTCAGATTTAAGCATCCAACACCTCGTCAGCACCTGAACATCATACTCAACTTCACAACCAGGTTAATGAAAAGCCTAATCATCTCTTGGACTGTAGCTCAACTGAAGCACATTATCCAGATGGTAACTCCTACCTACTGAGACGCCCAGGAGAAGTCCAAGCAGATAAGTCTACTTAAAACCCAGACCAAAATCAGAATTCACTTTTTCAAGAAATAGCCATAGAAATAAACTCTCGTCAGTGAGGAAAATAGCCTCTTATTCTTATCTGAACCAAAGACACTGACAGTTTTCTGAATCCTTGAATAAGTAATATCATAACTGTCTTTTGTTAAATTTCCTAGTATTTCTTTTCAAAGTACATGTCAACATTGATTTTATTTTCCACTGTAATTAAAGCAATTATGTACATTCTATAACTCACCATCATTCTGAGTTTGACTTAGTAGATTGTATGTTCTGTTCAGAAAAACATACTCAACCCTCATTGTATTACTTGTTACTACTAGTTCATCTTCAAAAAAGGATTTGAGTAAGAAAGAGTTAGTCGTCGCCAGAAAAATACAAGAGTTGGTAGTCTAAAAGGTGAGAGAACCACTGACACCAACCTGTGCCCTTCTGTTAACTCTTTCCCTCAACACTAGCTCACCTCTGTGAAAACTAGTGTCTAAAGGTCTATGTGCTTTCTACACATCCTTCCTTACTATACAAATCTCTCTGCGACAATTGGATTCTCAGTCCGGAATGTTACCTTTAGTGACCTATCTGCAGAAGAACTGTTGAATCTTTTAACTAGTAGTCTATCAATACCTTGGAGTAGAATATTATATATCCCTAGACAACGAAAACTTTTTTTATTTTCTGAACAGAATTGTGGAATTACACAGTAGAATAAGGAAAGTGAAATCTGAATGGTCCTGGAATTAATTAATTATTTAATTAATTAAGTTACTTAGATTAGTTAAGCTCATTAAGTTAATTAGTGGCTTAAGATAACTAAGTGTACAAGTTGATGAGTGTGTGTGAAAGACTGGCTGCATATGTAATACCTTACTTCAGAAGAAATAAAAGTATACACAGGGTTAAAAATAAATAAATTATACTTGAGTCTGGCTCAAGTTAATAATATCTTAATTCAGCAGAAATAAGTATATTATTAAAATATCAATTATACTAGTCTCATGAAAAGGGATATATTACGTCATTAGACTTAATAGTATTACCTCGAGCCTCAGTAAATTGATCAGTGGTTGTTATTACAATACTTCATAGAATTATTAGTAATAATCGGAAGCATGTGTAGCGTCTGTGTAAAGTTAATAATACCTTAATTCAGCAGAAATAAGTATTATTAAAATATCAGTTATACTAGCCTCAGTAAAACGGATACATTACGTCAGTAGACTTAATAGTATTACCTCGAGCCTCAATAAATTGATCAGTGGTTATTATTACAATACTTTATAGAATTATTAGTAATAATCGGAAGCAAGTGTAGCGTCTGTCTAAAGTATATAATACCTTAATTCAGCAGAAATAAGCATTAATAAAATATCAATTATACTAGCATCAGTAAAAGGGATACATTACGTCAGTAGACTTAATAGTATTACCTCGATCTTCTGTAAATTGATCAGTGGTTTATTATTAAACAGCTGGAAGCTCAACCCTACCTTAAGTTGAAAACGCCGCCACTAGAAACTCAAAATTCGCCAGGAGATTTGAAACCCATGGTTAGTCATGTGGCCACGGAATCCCAGAGCCCCACTCCCAGATCAGATGAACCATTATTTCAGAAGGAAGCACCCTCTGCTCCACAGGAAGCGCAACTTAGTACTCAGAGCCCATGGTTAGGCAAAGCAGAGAGGCGGGCATTGAACTCGATACGTCATGACCCCTTTGTGAAGGTACCTAATCACATAAATGCTGGTAGTATGAGGAAAAGTACACTCTCATCAGGAAAACCTCAGAAAAGGAATTTCCAAGACACCCCGAACATCTCTAATGAGCAACAACATGCCTTCGCTCAATCTCAGAAAGCACACAAAGACCGATTTCATAACCACAACAAAAGCGCTCAGGACTACACAAACAATAGAAACACGGTAACCCTTCAAGAAAGGAAAAACCGGAGGAATGGAGACTGTAAAGAAACTTTTAAGCAGACAGAACATTTCAGTAACGACCCTGTCCCGCAATTAATGACTTGTTGGCAAACAACGTCACCTGGGCAACAAAAGGACAGAGAGCTTAATAGTAGCCCAGAGGAACCTCTCATTGTTGACACTAACGGAGTGAACGACAGGGGAAGTTACATGGTTCTAGGAGAACTGAAACAGCCTTTGATGGTACACGCGGAACCACGCAAAGGTCTGATAAAACATGTGACTCAAAGAGACACAATGGGCTCTTTAACTAGAGTCGTAGACCAGGTTCAAGAGGAAACCCCTTTATCTGTGACTTTATCCACTGGAATGTTGGAAAAGTATAAATCCGCAGAAACGTGCCATATCACTGGGTTTAACCCAGCACCAAAACCCCCACCCCTTCTCTGTGAGGGAGAAGCGAACCAGGCACACTGCGAACATAATTCACAAGTGCCAGGTGGACACAGGTTCTTCTGTGAAAACCTCAGGCAAACGGAAATTTTAGAGAGGAGCCCACCCCTACTAAACACTGGAACAGAGGAACAGGCAACCCCTCATATAAAACTCCACAAAATATCGAAGGCGAGAGAAACAATGGAACGCGCGTTGTCAGCTCGGAGCCTGACCCTTTCATGCATCAGTGCACGGATGAAAATGAGAGAGGTTATACTTCTGCTGAGAAGCCATTCTATAACAGTTTCCCTAATCTCAAGGAGACGATTAGTTTTTCAGGAGATGAGTATTTTCAAATTTGTGTAGATACGCTAGGGTCCTTGAAAGATCCAAACAAAATTTTGCTTGATAAAATCACAACAGTGATTGGAAAAGCCCAGGCTGAAAACCATTCAGCAGAGACTGAGGTACAAGATAAGCCTGCGATTGAAAAGGGAAAGGATAATGTGAATGACCAGCGAATGGACAGAAAGTTGAAGGGAGAGGCTGTCCCTCGCATTAATCCACTTGTGAGAAAAGCTATAAATTTGACTTTCACCCACCCCGCAATTCCTCGTTCATACCCTCACTCTTGGCGTGTTTTATCAATGAACAAGTTATCTGCAAACTTGGGATGTTTCGGAAACTTGAGTCTTGCTATTTGTAACCCACGTAGAAAGAACGGGACTATTAACCGTCAAAGCAGGTCGAACGTAGGAGCAGAGTTAAGGAGATACATGAGAAGTTCCTATGCCTCATGGAAGACATATGGGCAAAGATCTCATTGTTACCATGACAAAGGATGTTTTGCACGCCCATTCAAGCGGGCCACAGAACAATCGCAGACAAAGCGCAGCGAACGGACAACAGATAGTGGACGCGCTGAACTGGTTCATACTAACCGACTTTTATATGACGAGGTGAATGAGTACAGCATTTTGGCCAGACGAACGGGCCCAGAAGGAATTACGAAGGCTAGCTCCTTGAGAACTCAGAACGACTTCAGGGATTCTCAAAATGTAGAGCGATTGCCAGGTGTAGCGTTAGCAAGCGGACAGAGGTCGGGAGAATTGAAGAGTTGGGTGACACAAGGAATTTATAATTTAGACAAAGACCTTCTCTCTTTGAATAGTTTGCAACAATTTTAAATTGGGGAGTATCTGTCACAGAGTGCTCGAACGTTTCGTCTACATTATTTTAAAATTGTTTACTTTTCTATTCCTTCACATTTTGTATGTTTCTCTACAAAATATTTGCACCTGCAGTCTGTTCTGTTGCTGGTTTTCAAGTCTTCACTAAAAGTCCTGTCATACGATCCAAATTCTATCTTCTTCTACAAAGGCACTTAAAGAGATTTCTTTAAGGACGTCCGTTCAATTTATTCGCTTAGTCGAAAAGACAGTGGTTCCCAGAGTATTATATTTCCGTGTTCAGTGGTCAAATGGAGACCGCCACGATAAATCTTTTACGTGTCTAAGCAAGAGACGGGAAATAATTAACTTGGCGTGGGAATCAGAAATGTCTTAACTTCATGCGAACAAATGCTGAGTTTTAGAATCACTTGCTGATAACCGTTGGAAGAGAACGCACGCTTATAGAATAGAAGCCTCAAGCTACCTAATATCAACAGTATATGTGATTTGAGAGTAAAGGCTACTCAAAATCTATTTTCTTAAGCTGCTGATAAAGTCCTGAGCGGTAAGCAAACTCTCAGTATTCGCTTAATTATCTAACTCTAATATCAAGGGATTAGTTAATTGATGTAAAGTGTGAAATACTTAATATTGTGGTTTTAATTCTTTACATTAGATTGATAACTATTTTGCATTTATATATTTTGAATGTTATTGATGCATTATAATGATGTAAGTACTGGCTAGCTGAAAGTACTAAATTCTAATGATTTTGGGATTGTGATGAAGAAAGCTGTTGTGAACGAGAGAAGAACCATGTTGTTCAATGGACGAGTGAATGAAACCTCATTCCTCCAATGCAGTCACGCATGGGCGCACACGGCCAGGCGTCTGCTTATAACAAAGGTTGACCTGACACTGAGACGCCCAGGAGAAGTCCAAGCAGATAAGTCTACTTAAAACCCAGACCAAAATCAGAATTCACTTTTCCAAAAAATAGCCATAGGAATAAACTCTCGTCAGTGAGGAAAATAGCCTCTTATTCTTATCTGAACCAAAGACACTGACAGTTTTCTGAATCCTTGAATAAGTAATATCATAACTGTCTTTTGTTAAATTTCCTAGTATTTCTTTTCAAAGTACATGTCAACATTGATTTTATTTTCCACTGTAATTAAAGTAATTATGTACATTCTATAACTCACCATCATTCTGAGTTTGACTTAGTAGATTGTATGTTCTGTTCAGAAAAACATACTCAACCCTCATTGTATTACTTGTTACTACTAGTTCATCTTCAAAAAAGGATTTGATTAAGAAAGAGTCAGTCGTCGCCAGAAAAATACAAGAATTGGTAGGCTAAAAGGTGAGAGAATCAATGACACCAACCTGTGCCCTTCTGTTAACTCTTTCCCTCAACACTAGCTCACTTCTGTTAAAACTAGTGTCTAAAGGTCTATGTGCTTTCTACACATCTTTCCTTACTATACAAATCTCTCTGCGACAGCACTAAGAAAATTTAATTAAGGATTGTTTGACAGGGGTTTCAATTATTGGTTATTTGCAACGCTCTCAGCAGCAGACGTAGCCATTCAAGCAACACAAAGCCTTATATAGGACAACATTTAATTCTACCGAACACCCAGACAGTGTTCGTGGACGTTGTGTCCAAGGCAACTGCGAATTTCAATTCTGGTTTGACGACTTCTCTCTTGGGGTCTTGTAATCGAAAATGACAAAGAATATTAAGATGTTAAGCTTTGCGCGGTTAACATCCTGGCAGTTTAGCATACCTCTGATTGGCTGTTCTGTCAGCGGACATGACTAATGTTCTATTTTTATATCCTGACTGAGTAGAACCCTAATGGCCGCCAAAATGATATGCACATGTCACGAACTTTAGATCTTTCACTCAATGCCATATACTTTGCACAGTACTGATATGACCGCTGATTCGAAATTTCTGCCCTGGTCAGAGTGCAGCCTTTGCGGCACACCTAAGTACAAAAACCACTTTCCTACCAATGCTCGGGGATCGGTGGTTGCTTTTTGGTCTCTGGTTGGGACGGCAACAGCAAACATGCTAAATACTTCAGTTATAATGAGTACATTCTCGTAGCCTCGCGTCTTTTTCCAGCAGCGTAAAGTCCATTGCGACTACTTCAAAAGGCTTGGATGCCAGCAGGTTACCCGATGGACCTTGAAGCTTGAGATTCGGGGCTTTTGCTATATTGCATCTAATGCACCTTCTGCACAATGCTTCTACATCAGACGTTATGCCATTCAAGAAACACATGCTTCTCAGTATCTGCAACATGCGGTCACGACCCTAATGCCCAGTGTTGTGCCCCGCCTCCAGCACTCGCTTTTTTAAAGATTCTGGAACACAAGCTGCGTGATCTTAGTCCCATTTGGTCCGCTTAGTGTCCGATACAGCAAACCTCCAGTTAGTGTTAAGCGCCTACGCTGCCTTAGTAGCTTCTTTGTTGGCTTTGATAGTCTCCTCATCTCCTCCTTGGGCAATCTAGTACCATCTCTTACAATTCTAGAGACTGTCATTATATCAGTATCAGCCTCTTGCAGTGCTAACAGTTCCTCGAGAGAATAGGATGGAAAAGATAGTGTCGCGCTTGTGTCTGTGACTGGATTTAGGTCTGCTGCATCTCTCATCTCCACTGCTCCCAACACGGCTCCTAACTCCATATTCTGCAGCAAACCTAACCTTTGGGGTATAGCTGTTGTGTGGGCTGGCACCGATGCTATGTGACTGATAGCAACATCATCATCTTCATCTGTGTGTTCTTGATTCTCAAGAAGGTACCGTGAGAGGTAATCAGCATTCCCATTCGCTCTACCTGCCCTGTGTTTGATAGTACAATTTAACATTGACATCTGTGCTACCCATCTCTGTTCGATTGCACCAAGCTTAGACTTTTTCCACCGAGCCAAACTCCTGTTGTCGGTGAACACCTCAACTTGAGCACCAAGCAGATAACTCCTGAACTTCTCCGTCATAGCCCATTTCAAACTTAGTAACTCTAGTTTCATGCTACTTTTGGCTCTTTCTCTGACGGTCGCAGAGTGCGACTGGCATATTCTAGCACTCTTTTCTTGCCATCTTGCACTTGTGATAGCACAGCTCCCAGTTCTTGGTATGAGGCATCCACTTCTAGTATAAAGGGCACAGAGAAATCTGGTGAACGAGCGAACGAACGAACGAACTTACTTTATTTTCAAAGGGTTGAGAAAAGGGCTTACAGGCCCGTCTGACATTCTGCCCTTCCTTTCTCTCGTCTTTTATACTGATTTCATTTATTCTCACATACATTTTACCCATCAATTCAAGGAATTCAACGTTGTAACGGTAAAATAATAGCATACTCACATTCACAGTATCTAATTATAAACATGAAATAAAATATGTTGAAAAGTACAATCTAAGTATTACCATGAAATAAAATATGTTGAAAAGCACTAACATCATCATTAAACCTACACTCGATATTATACCATTTGTTCGGAAAAATAATCACATTAGGGGGGCAGATAATCTGAACTCATAAAGTATTCGAAAAGTTTACGATTGTATGAATAGGGACTGAGGTTGTTATGTTTTAGATAATGTGGAAGATAGTTCCAAAGATGAGCAGCAGAGTAAGCTAAACTTTTCTTGAATAAGTCAAGCCTAGGCTTGGGCACTTGTATTTTGTTAAGGCGTTGACTGCGTCTTTCATTGTATTTGAACATTGGCCACAGAGATATGTTGGAGCATTCTGTGACAGGATTTTGTGAACAAATTTAGCTTTGTTGAACAGAAAGCGCTTTCTTAGAGGCAGTATTTTGAGATCTTTATATAAATCTACACACTGTGTTTGGCAGTTGTCAGAAACTAGACGCACTGCACGCTTTTGTAGTGAATGGAGTCTTTTTGTGTTGGACATAGAACAACCATCCCAGATTGTGGAGCAATAGTTAAGGTTTGTTTGTATGTGAGATATATAGAACAATTTTCGTGCATCTTCATCTAGGAAATGTTTGATTTTAGCTAACTGGTAAACTTTATGTGCCGTTTGCTTGGTCAGTGCATGAACATGTGAGTTCCAATTTAGATGCTGGTCAACGACTATTCCTAGAGTTTTATGTTCATTAACGTTTTCAATTGGTGAGGTACCAATATAGATCTGAAGTGTTGTTTTCTCAGAATTTTGTAATTTTTGTCTAGTTGATATTAACATGCACTTTGTTTTAATTATATTAATTAGCATGCGATTTCCGATGCTCCACTTAATCAGATTGTCTGTATCTTTTTGTAACGATAGTTCGAGTGTGTTGCAACTTGTATCACTTGTGTAGATAGTACAGTCATCAGCAAATAGGTCACAGGATGCGTGCTCGACGTGTAGTGGAAGGTCATTAATGTATATGGCAAAAAGTAGAGGCCCAAGAATAGAGCCCTGAGGAACGCCGGTATTTATTACGGTTGGGTTTGAGCAAGAGTTATTGTAAGAAACTACATGTTTTCTGTCTGACAGGAATGATTTAATTATCGTCACTAGTTGAAGGGTTACTTTTGATGTTTCTAGTTTTCTAATTAAAATAGCGTGATCTATCATATCAAATGCTTTTTTAAAGTCTACAAAAACTGCCCCACATATGTTATCGTTATTAATGTTTAAGTGCCAGTTGTCAATCATCTTAGTTAGAGCTGTGTGACATGAATGTTTAGGTCTAAACCCCGACTGATTATCAATTAGCAAGCCGTTGTTAACTAGGTGTTGTAGTGTTATTTTATGTATGTGTTTTTCTAATGGTATGGATAGCGATGATATTAAGGAGATTGGCCTATAGTTACCAAGGTTATTATTGTCGGAAGAGCTAAGTTTTAAGAGAGGATATACCTTAGCGACTTTAAAGTGCCACGGAAAGTAACTCCGTGCGATACATTGATTGTATATGTATGTAAGCGAATCACTAATAGCTGGAGCCGCATAACGCAGTATTCGATTACTGACTCCGTCAAGTCCTGATGATTTATTATCTTTAAGTCCTAGAAGATAGTTATCTTTCTTCTTCCGTCCTTAGCCAAAGACCGACCAAGCAGTCAGAGGCCATCACGCCTTGTGGCGTCTTAAGGGCAACAGCAGATTGATTTTCTCTGTTGTAGTTTCCCATCACGCCTAGCGGCGTCTTTAGGGCAACAACAAATAGATCCATCTGCCGTTGTTTCCGTAATCGGTGTGACAAGCCAACGGGTGATCAGCCGATTGGCCTAGAAGATAGTTATACACTTCATTAACTGTCATAAACGGAATGTTGGATGGGATTGTGTTGGTACATTTGTTCTCACAAAATACTGACAGCCTGCCTAAGTCACAAGGTGAATTTGGTATTGTAAATTTAAGACTGTTTATTTCTGCCTGAAGGTAATTGCTGAAGTCTGTGGAAGTAAATGAAGTATTAAAAGTTGACGAGACTGACAGATTTCGCTTGTTCGCTAAGGTATTGATTGCTTTCCATATATCTTTACTGTTTGTTTTGTTCTGAACCAAATTTTTAAAGTAATTTTTTTTCTCTACGAATTAAATATTTCACGTTGTTCCTCTGTGCTCTGTATATGTTAAAGTCCTTGTTTTCTGTGAGCTTGATCTCTTTGCCTCATGGCGTCTAGCACTGCTTGTGTGATCCAAGGAGATTTGACCACTCGTTTCACACGAACTTCTTTAGTTGGTGCGTGGTTATCAAACACACAAAGAAAGATACGTATCCAATGGGCAATGGCGTCATCGGGATCAGAAAGCTGGTAAACACTGGCAAGAGGTGCAGTTCGCAAATCATGTAAAAATAGTTCACGGTTGAAATTTTTAAAACTTCTAAATTTAATACTGATATGTTTATTTCTTGGAGCTTTATATTTATTCTTTGACCACGTGCAACATATAGGATAGTGGTCACTCATCGCGACAGTAGGAACAGAGCATTCTATAATGTTTTCTGCACAGGTGACGTAGATGTGGTCAATTGTTGTGGATGATGCATTTGTTACCCTGGTAGGCTGGTTGACTATTTGTTTTAATTTTGTGTTGTGCATGTCGATGTTGAAATCGCCTAGAAGAATAATTTCTTTGGCAGTGGTAAATACTTTATCCATAATAGTGGTGAAATCTTCATACCAGATGGCTCCTGCACTGAGATTTCTATAAAGATACCCGACTAGAAATTGTTCCTGAGTCGGTAGTTTTATTTACAGGCACAGTCAGACCTGTACTTGAATATGGCATGTCAGCCTGGGCCACAGCATCTAAAACAAACACAGAATGTCTAGGGAAAGTGCAAAATTCAGGCCTTAGACTAATCACTGGAGGGATGAAGACTTCTCCAATCCAGGCAATGGAGCGATACACCAACATCCGCTCTCTTGATGACAGACGTGAGGAAAAGGTATTCACTCACAGTGAGAAGCTTCTACGAATGCCAAGTCATCCAATGCATGCCAAACTCCATAGTGTGACAAAGAACAGGCTGAAAAGAACCAGCTTCCTAAACATCTCCAAACATCTGCATCGATGCCATGAAGACCTCCTCCCAAATCGATCTACTGAGATTGAAATGTTAATTGATTACGAGGAGCCAGACGACTGCCATGGAAATATATCTATCATCACAGAAGTCCCTGAAATAAAAAATAAAGGCCACCTGACCCCTCAACAACTGAAAACTTTGGCTCAAGAAATGATTGAAGAAAAGTACAACCCCAAGGAGTGGACACATGCATACACAGATGGATCTGCTGAGGGGGCAGTAAAGAACGGTGGAGGAGGCATTTTTATAAGATTCCTAAATGGAAAGATCATCCGAGAGGCCTTCCCAACTGGAAAGATCTCCTCCAATTTTAGGGCAGAAGCTATGGCACTACTGCAAGCCCTGAAGATCCTCACCAGACCTGAACAGCAGCCACAAGCTAAGATAGTAATCTTCACTGACTGCAGATCATTACTTGAATCAATACAAAACACCAGAAATGATAACATGATGAATGAGATCAGATCTGAGCTTAACATCATCCAAAGGTCATCAACCATTGCCCTTCAGTGGTTACCTGCCCATTGTGGAATCGCTGGTAATGAGAAAGCAGATGCTCTATCAAGAAGTGGCAGTAAAATGGAACAATACAGCCACCCATTGCCCTATCGGGAAGCAAAAAACCATCATCCACAACAAGTACAAAAATCAGTGGAAGGAGGAAGGGGATATATACAGCAGAGATGACCCAATCCACCACCTAAACAGACACCAACAGACGACAATTTTCCGCCTGAGAACTGGTCACTGCAGATTACTTGGACATCTCTATCGCCTCAAGATATCCCACACGAATGAATGCCCATGTGGAACTGGTATCCAGACTCCAGAACACATTCTCCAGAACTGTCCAACCCATGATAAATTGCGACGTGCGACCTGGCCAAAAGGTGATGAGCTCCAGCAGAAGCTATGGGGCTGCCGCGCCGACCTGGAAAAGACTGTGGACTTCGTCCTGGCGACAGGCCTGCAGATTTAGCATGACTACAAACCGAACGCAGAAGAAGAAGAAGAAGAGGTAGTTTTATTTTTTTACCATATGCACTCGGTCTCTGCTGTCTCTAAATCGCTTCTGTGGCGATAACTAATAGAAGTGGAAATATATACTACTATACCTGTTTCTACCTTTCTACTTGAGTCTCGCCGAACTGTTTTAAAGCCATTTAGGGCAATTTCATCATCTGATATTTTGTCGTTTAAACGACTTTCGGAAAGTCCAAAAACATGAAAATTTTTATTCAGAATTTGTGTAAGCTCAGGAAGTTTGCCTAATAAATGGTAAATGTTCAGGTGGCCCAGCCGTAGACCATCCTTAATTAGCCATTGTGTCTGATAGGTATGTATTTTATTTTGGTGAGTGGTTTAAAAATGAAAATAACAAAAGCAATTTTGAATACGAAACCCACGAAAATTTAAACTAATTAACGTCACCAAGTAAGTGAAAATACAAATGTTAGTACTTAACGTACGAACACTTGGTACAAGTATTGCTAAAAAATTACAATTAACTGAAATTGTCAGTAGTATATTAAAATAGTCACACAACAGTAGGCACGCACGTTTTCACACCACAACACTAAAATTCTAACAAAGTAATTAAGCAACACTGAGAGAATACGAATTAAAAAAGTAAATACAATACAATAAAATAAAATCTTGCAAATTATGAAAAAAACTGTCGGAGGCCTGTAGCCAATGAAAATAGAGTGTTTTGAGAAAGTAACAAAGTACTTATTACTTTATGCGTCACAGTAATCAACTAATTTTTCAAGGGAGATACGGCTTTGGTCGCAGGGATTAAGTCAATAAAAAAAAAATAAAATAAAAAAAAATGAGTGGATTCATCATCAATATTGGATGTCTCTGTCAGGTAAATAGTAGGGCACACGTTGCACAGACATCATTAGTGCTTGGCTGAGTAACGCAGGACTGAATTGCATCAGGTAACCAAGTTCTGGGTTCCACTGAGCACGACCAGGAAGGCTACGGGAGGAAGCATGACGACTGTAGATTTCGTCTGTAATGGTTCCAACACTTGTAGGAGATTTGGGTCTGGGACATTGTGGCACTGCTTGTTGAACTGTCATATAATGTGTTTGTGAGGGGCTGTCTTATAGGTAGTGGAGGAAACATAACATCATAACGTTCGGCTTCCTGGCTGTAGGTGGCGTTCTGTTTGTGGTTAGGTAATTTGTTGGTTACGGGAGCGCTTCTTTGAGGGGCGGGTAAGGTGTGTTGTGCATTTTCATGAAGGGCTGATCTCATGGTAGATCGGTTTGTGTTCTTTGTGTCTGGTGGGTTGTCGTGTTGCGTTCGCTGCGGGTACTTGATGTTTTTTGCTAGGATGCTGCTACCTAGTTTTGATGTATGTATTTGATCTATGTAAAGGCGTTTCTTTGGTGCTCCAGAGTTGCTTGTGAAGAAAGGAGTTGTTGATATAGCCAATGTTGTTGTGTTCACAATAGCTCTGGGGTGTCTTGTTGTTGGTGTCGGCTACGCGACGTTGGAAGCCATAGCAAGGTGGAATAATGGATGACATAAAAATGGAGGTGTTAGGAAATTTTTGTTTTATTGTAGTGGTCAGTTTGGAAATCGCCGAAGGGCTAACGCTGTGTCCATTCATTATGTCGTTGATCCCTACATGTACTGTTGTTCTTGTAATGTTATGATGTATGTCGAACCTATTAATTCTATCAATTAATCTTTCAGTTCCAGCTCCAGGTATCGCTAAAACTGAGACAGTTTCCTCTTTAGTAGCAGACATCCGATCATTGTATATGCCTTTTAGGAGAGAGTCGCCAATTATAACATGTGTTGCTTTACTACATGGTTGTTGACTCGGCTTTCGTTTTGATTCTTGCTGCCGCCATTGATTTTCATGGTGTGAATCGTCCTGAATAGTCTGGGCGTTTTCATCGGGTGGTTGTGGTGTCAGTATCTGATCTGGTAGCGGCGTTAATGCCTGTTCATTTTGTACTGAACTCTGGTTAAGGGCGGTAAACCTGTTGCTTACTTTTACACTAATAGGGTAAGCTTCGTGCGCACGTGTATCCTCAACTTTTTTGGTGTTACATTGGTGCTGCTTGCGGCGTTCGTTTGTTATATGTTCTTTGGAGGGATCTCCAGAAGCTTCAGGTACTATAAGAGGATGTTCCGTGTGCTTTGTTTTATAAATAGAAAAATCGCTTTGTAGTTGCTCAACGACGTGTTTAATATTGGAATTATCTTCTCTCAGATGCAGTATTTCCTTTTTGAGTAGTTCGTTTTCTGCGCTGATCGATTTATAGACATTAGTCGTCAGATCGGCAATTAGTGTTCGAAGGGTGTCCTCCATTTTGAGCATCAGCTCCTGGCAGCACTCCGCATTTATCATGTGAGTGACTTCTGGGTGATTTTCACGTGATAATGTTTCATCTGTTTGTGTGCTAGTTTCTTTAGGGCCCATTGGATATTCTATGGCCAGCACAGGTTGAGAAGATGGAGTATTTGCTACTGTGTCGCTCATTGGAAAGTCGCGTGCTGCGGGAGGCAAAGTGGATGTATTTGCAGGAGAGTGTATGCTAGAGTTAATGTTGACGATTTCGCTGTCAGCAGATGAGACGTTGGCGGCTGACGATGTGATATCTATTGCGAGCTGGGGTAAACATATTGTCGAGTCCAATTTTGGGGTACAAATTATGTTTTGTGCAGACTCATTTAAACTGACAAAGTCCGTTTCCAGCCATGACTCAATAACAGTGGCAGTTCCTTGTGCCATTATCTTGTTTTATGTATGATAAAGGTGCACAGATAGTAGTGGTGTTGTGATGAAATCTTCTACAAAGGCACCTTGTTTATCTGCTCTCGTCTCGACATGGTCATTCTGGTAGTATTTGGTACACGTTGTGCGAAATGCCTCATAATGAAATGTATTGTGGAAGAGTACAGTAGCACATTTACCGTCATTTGCTATTTTAAAGGTTAAATCCGACTCTTTGTTAAATCCCTGAAGTTTAACGCGAAGTGCCCTGTTTTGGTCTAGGGAGTAATTTTTGATCGTGGACGGGCGCAATCTACAGTCCCTAGCGGCTTTTATTACTTGCGAGCCATGGCCGATCTCTAAGCGTGACATGTTTACATGCCCACTGGCGTAAGCATAGCTTTCAATTGCTTAAAAGCATCATCGCACTCTTGGCCCCACAGTTCTCCTATGGAAGTTTTCTTGGGCTCCGTTTACCCTGTGGATCTTGGTCGTGATTTAACTGAGCTACCAGTTCATGCAGTGGGCGGGCTATAGTGGCAAACCCGAGAACAAACCTCCGATAATAACTGGCTAAACCAAATAATGCGCGCAACTCTGCGTACTGGGTATTGATGCCTCTCTGATAGCCTGTATCTTGTGCTCCATTGCTCCAATGCCCTCTTCAGATACCGTATGGCCCGAAAATTCCACTTTTGGCTTGCAGAAACGGCATGTAGCCCCATTCAACTTCAGACCTAGTAGCAGCAACCGCTGGAACACTTTTTCAAGCCGCCGCATGTGTTCTGTAATGCCAGTTGAGTACACAAGAATGTCGTCTAGATAAACTAGTAACAGCTGGAACATCATATCGTGCATGGAACTCTGCACCAGTCGTTGAAAAGTACTGGCTGAATTAGCTGGTCCCATAGGCATCCTTGTGTACTCATACAATCCAAATGGTGTAGTGAACGCTATTTTCTCTTGATCATCTGCCCCCATGGCTACCTGGTAGTAGCCACTTGCTAGATCTAGTGAAGAAAATATTCTTGCTCCTCCTAAAGCGTCTAAATATTCCTCCACTCGGGGAAGAGGGTAGGCGTCCTGTTTGGTCTTGGCATTGAGATCTCTAAATTCTACACATAATCGCAGTCTGCCATCTTTCTTCCGCACGAGCACAATAGGCGAAGCCCAGGGGCTTGAAGTTTCTTTTATAATCTGTTTGTCGAGGAGACCCTAAAGATGGTCTTGCATCTCTTTGTAAAAAGCTAGAGGAATGCGCCTGTAGGGTTGTTTTACTGGTGTTTCATCTGTCAACTGAATTGAATGAGATACTTTTCTTGTATACCCTACGTCATTCTCGTCTTTAGCGAACAGGCTTTCATATTGTTGTAGAAACTTCTGTAGTTGGTGCTTTTCAATTTGACTGCCCTGTGGCAGATTATGATAATTGATTTCATATAT
Source organism: Oreohelix idahoensis (assembly GCA_024509875.1). Lineage (NCBI taxonomy): Eukaryota > Metazoa > Mollusca > Gastropoda > Stylommatophora > Oreohelicidae > Oreohelix > Oreohelix idahoensis. The sequence continues at coordinate 255,280 of JAMPIV010006750.1, forward strand.
CCATTTTCTTTATCTTCATTTTTCTTTTACCTAGCTTCACCTACGCCTGTTGGGTTAACATAAAACCTCCTATTACTCAGAATTCTGTCCCTCTTTTCTCATTTAGCACGCATTGTATTGCGGGTCGCTAAATTCTTTGATGAGAGTCTACCAGAGACCTATTAGCTAACGTGAGCTGTAATTCTAACACCAGCGCCAGAGATCAAATCGTTGTAGAGATCAGACAGCGACCAGATTTGAATAAATTTGAGTAGATCTTGGGAACCTAAGTGAGAAATCTTTATTACCTTTCCCTGAATTCGTTCGTTTGATAAGTAATTAAACACGACGAATCGGGAGATCTAAAGACATTGCTCGCTTGAATACGAGCAGAGAGACGAAGGAAACTCACATTGATTAGCGCATTGCCGATGTCTGATCTAAGCGAGAACGAAGATCCTGGGTTTTCGGCTTTATATTACGTATAAGCCGAAAACTGAACGTAGAATTTCCCGTAGGTGAGAACATCTGGTAGGGTCTGGTTTTTCGGGGGGATAATTAACTATCTCCTTTCATCTTTAATATATATATATATATATATATATATATATATATATATATATATATATATATATATATATATATATATATATATATATATATATATATATAAATATATATATATATATATATATATATATATATATATATATATATATATATATATATATATATATATATATATATATATATATATATATATATATATACCACAGAAATCTAACTCAATTCATCCAGTACCTCACTGATTTCTCTAGACAACTAGCTTCGATTCTAGAATAACTTGTATAAGTGAATTTCTTAGTAGTCGTTGGAGAAAAGTCTCAGTAGTTCGGTGTTGAGGTAAATACTATACTAGTAGTTTGAGTGATTTAATCTTTTTAAATCGTCAATTATATTTTACTAGTTATTTTCTGTGCAGAGTGATTTACTAGTTAGGTCCGTTATATTATTTCTCTAAAGTTTTACTGAGTTACAGTGGATAGCAGAACAAATAAATATTTCTAGCTAAAACTCTTCAAGCTATAATAAAAATGTAATTAACTGCTAGTAACCAGTCAGAGAATATTTTAACCAACTAAGTAAATACACTGATTCATCATGAGTATTGACGAAATATTTATTTATTTCTAATTCATGATGATTGATTCTTTTTAAATGACTAGAATGTATTTCACGGAAGTTTTTTTTAAACGATGAGACTAGCTCTAAGCTTATCGTTTCTAATTTAAGTTAAATAACCGAAGTGGATAATATATCCTATGTTACGCGGGGTAAGGATAGGATTGTGAATTATACTATATTCTGTTAAGTATTTGTATTTTATCCCTATACAGTATTTGGGTCAAACCCTAAACCTTACCAGCGGCTTCCATTCCATATGAAACTGGAAATAACTTTATCAAAGAACATTCTGATATAATATCGGGTTTTCAAGGTGACTTGTCTGGTCTCGTGGTACACCCAGAAAGAGACAGAGTACCAACCCAAAAAATATTAAGAATAAATGATAACTGGACATAGAATATCCAGATTTCTTTTCCCAATTTCATAAACATTGACATTACCTGTATAACGATCACGTGTTGTGAAGAAGATCGATCCTGAACCGATTTGTTTACCTGACTTTTGATGTAACGATTGAAGATTCCAAGCTAATGTACACTGTGACATTTAGATCTCTTAATTATTTTACTACCTGAACAAAAATTGAAGTGACCTTTATCAGCATCCTACTTACAAGAGTGAATCAAGCGTTTCCCAACATTTGATTAATTAGTCATTGGAGAAACTGGGGCTTGATTCGCCAAACAACCAACCGTGGATGGGCTGTGGGTGCCATTAAAAATTGTTTTCAGATGTGGTTAAAGCACCTTTGTAGGTAAAAGAGACTGAATTTCTGATCACAGGTTTGTCAGAGCGAGAGAAAGCGTGGGAAGAATAATTCTATTTGGACATAACCCATGTACTTATTTTGTATTTTCTTATGCAAGTTTTTGCTAAAGCTGCTCCTTTATTTCACTTCAGAATAGATTAACTTATAACTCTGTTCTTTACTGTAGAGGGAATTTTAGACCATAGCGTAAAAACCTTTAACCCTTTCGGGGGTTAATAACTTTGCTCTAACGGGATCTTGTCTCAACAGAGGGAGGGAGGATTAAACCTATGAGTCTAACGCTTTAATTAACTCATTAACCTATGTTCATTGTATTTGATTTTGATATTCAAAGATATTGTTGTGTTGTAGTTTCTTTATGATAAATAAAATTTAACGGCTACGTGGAAAGATGAAAATTCTGCAAGGGTAACAGCTTGATTTCCATATAACTGTGCCAAGCTCGCGTCCTGGAGAGAACTTTATTTTTTTTCCGCATACCCAAAGATATTTTCTACAGACAACTGGCAAATGGAAAAATAACAGCCAGGCGACTGAAGCTGAGGTTCGAAGATGTGTGCAAGAGAGACATGAAGGCACTGGAAATAAATTCAGCAACCTGGGAGAATGAAGCTGCCGATCGCACCAAGTGGGGATGCTCCCTACGGCGCCACCTCAGATTAGACAGAAAAAAAGCTTTCACGATAAGCAGAAGAGAAAAGGACACACCGAAAGAAACACCAGGAAAAACAAGCAGCTGTGTGCTGTCCACTTCAAGGTCACATTATCCTCATAATCATTAATGACAGTGACAAAACATGAATAGAAACTGGAGAATAAGGCTGAGAAAAGAGTGACAAAACATGAACAGAAAGTGGAGATTAAGGCTGAAAATAGTGTGACAAAACATGAATTGAAACTTGAGAATAAAGCTGATAATAGAGTGACAAAACATGAACAGAAAGTGGAAATTAAGGCTGAAAATAGTGTGACAAAACATGAATTGAAACTTGAGAATAAGGCTGAGAAGAGAGTGATAAAACATGAACAGAAAGTGGAGATTAAGGCTGAAAATAGTGTGACAAAACATGAATTGAAACTGAGAATAAAGCTGAGAATAGAGTGACAAAACATGAATAGAAACTTATATTATCGGCAAGCAGTTTCTTCCTCAAAATGGATTGGTGAATGCCAAGCTGTCAAACTTTTCTTCTCGTGATGCCAACACTCTTAGAGGTCATGTTCTACTGTATCTCGCCTTTCTCACATAGTTATATAGCTGACTTAGTTTTCATTTGCTAAACAGATGATGTTTGAGACTGTAGTGTCAGGTTGTAACTACGCAAGAATGAATGAATGGTGGAAAGTCAGTACAAAATACATGCTGATGAATTATAGTCCAGATGCTGGTCAAAGCGCCATGATAATGTCACTTGAAAGTCATGATAAAAGTGGCACCCCCCATCCCCTCAAATAATACCAAGAACGTAAAAGAGCCGAAATACTTAACTGAATAGGGCTTTTATCTTATCATTAGCCTATCTCTTTGTTGTATTTATCTGTATAGAATTTCCTATTATTAGCTCTGATACTAGCCAAAGTAAGACATATAGCGGCAGAAAGAAATGTGTTCCTTGAAAAAATATCACAGGTAGATTTGAAACAGTAATATTTAATACGCCTGATACAAGTGTAACTTTCGAATACGTTGAGTTTTTTCAGAAGAAGATAGCTGGCATCCAACTCACTCAAAATTTTTTTTAATGATGCATATTACCAGCTCAGCAGAAGAGAAGAAGTAATGTAATCCTCAGATTCCGCTCACAAAATACATAGAGACACATTATCCACGCAACACCTGGACCCATGCATACACAGATGGATCAGCAACAAATGCAACAGAAAATGGAGGTGGGGGTGTCTTTCTGACCTTAAGCACTGGTGCAGAAAAAAGGCTGTCAGTGGCGACAGGACGATTCTCCAGCAACTTCAGAGCAGAGGCAGAGTCCTTGAAAACTGCAGCAGAGGCTATATTGACAGAAGAAAGCGCAGAGAGACAAGTTGCTTTCTTTACTGATGCACAGTCAGTAATTGCAACGTTGAAAAGCCAAAAAAATACAGACCTGGATGATCTCAGAGTAGTGCTCCACAAACTTTGTCAACGATTAAAAAGTGTTGTGATCCAATGGATCCCATCTCATTGTAACATCGCCGGCAATGAAGAGGCTGACAGAATGGCAAAAGAAGGTTCACATCTACATCAGCCTGATGCAAGCATAACTTTTGAGGAGGCAAAGAGTTTTATCAGAATCAGTTACAGAAACAAATGGAATGTAGAACATCCAAGGCACACACAGAATGATGCTTACTACCAGCTCCACAGAAGAGAACAAGTGGTAATCTTGGATTCCGAGCAAACCGAAGTACTCAAGACCTAATCTTCACACTCAGGCAGCTGAGTGAAAAGGCCCTTGAGTACAAGAGTGAGATCCATCTTTGTTTCATAGATCTGGAAAAGGCGTTTGACAGTGTCCCCTGGAGCAAACTTTGGGACTGTTTGGCAAGGAAGAACATTCCAGCACCTCTGATTCATGCTATACAGAGCTTCTACAAGTCTTGCAGAAATTATGTGAGGACAGCAAACCATAAGTCAGAAGAGTTCAGGACCACCACTGGTGTAAGACAAGGCGATATCCTGTCACCTTATCTTTTCATACTCCTCATGGACGATGTCATCAAGGCATGTATGGAGAGAACAAGAAAGTATTCAGTGGGGTACTGGAAGATGAGACAGGTCTGTATTTCAGAGCTAGCATTTGCTGATGATGTTGTCCTGATTGCTAAATCAGAGACACATCTCCAATCCAACCTGCAAGTCTGGAAGGAAGAGCTGGAGAAGAGAGGGATGGTCATAAGCCGCTCTAAAACAAAATCCATGGTGATATCACGAGAAGAAAGAAAACATCAGATTAAGTTGGGAGAACAGGTTCTGGAGCAGGTCGACCACTTTAAATATCTCGGAGCTATTATAGACCGAAAGGGGGGCATCAAAGAAGAGTTGGCCACTCGAAAAGCAGCGGCTGGGAGACTTTATCAGGCCATAAATCGAGGATTCCTCAGCAAGAAAGAGGTTGGTAAGAAAACGAAGATGGCTGTATACCGCTCCACCTATGTCCCAGTTTTGACATATGGATGCGAGTCATGGGCAATGACTACAACCCACAAAAGCCAGATTCAAACCTCAGAAATGAGGTATCTGAGGAAGGTGGTTGAAGTAACAAGAAGAGACATGGTCCGCAACCAGACGATACGTCAAGGCCTAAAATCCCACCCGCTGCAGACCCAAATAGAACAGTCCCAACTAAGATGGTTTGGCCATGTCTGCAGAATGGGAGAAGATCGGCTACCACGACAAGCATGGGAAACAAAGAGCCAGGGATCCAGACCTCCATGACGACCCAAAGTTCGCTGGGAGGACAACATTAGACAATCTTTGAAGGACCGAGGACTAGAATGGAACCAGGACAGGAGGAAGACAGCCGATAGGATAGTCTGGCGCTCTCTCTTCCAAACCTCTACACCTCACGGTAGAAGAGGAACGACTAAGTAAGTAAGTAAGTAATCTTCAGACTCCGCACTGGCCACAACAGATTGAGATACCATCTATTCAACAAGCTAAAGATAGGAACTACCGATCAGTGTAACTGTGGCACTGATAACATGACTGCTAAACATCTGCTTCAAAGTTGCCCCTTATATGTGGTACAGAGAAAGTGCATATGGCCGACGCCAGCTCCTTTCGTGGAAAAGCTTCACGGGGATTCAAATAACCTCAAACTGACTACTGCTTTCTTTGAGAACATTCAAGTGGACGTCTGAGAGTGTAGGAAGAAGAAGATTCCGCTCAGGCAACAACAGATTTATTGTTGTTATAGTTGATCAGAATCGACGTCATTGCACTCCGGGCTAACCCATAGGTCCTCAGTCTCCCTTAGCAAATGTCGAAGAGTATGAATGTTAATTGTTCATATTGCGCGCTGGTTGTATACACGCCTGATGCATCCTTTCAAACGTTCATGCTGGTCTTAAGTTTGGTGCCAAATTCCAGCAATCTAAGCCTTGATAATTCATGGAATGCAGTGTCATTCTGTAACACTAGTCAACAAATTTTCAAAAGTTATTTGTACCAGAAATTAAATATACCATTTCTTATTGATTTTGACATGCTGATTTCAAATATCATAATGAAATTCACCAATTGGCTCTGGTTTTTAAAAAAATGATGAATTTACATTACAGCAATACAAATAATGTATGCTTGTTTAATTCACTGGGGTAAACAGCTAGTCTTTCTACTTTAGCATTATAAAAATTGTGGTTACATACTCAATTAATTGATATTTCAACATAAAATGATAGAAAAAATAAAAACATTATTTAAAGTTCCCATATTATGTTTTAAAAAGGCACATTGGAACCCATTCCGTCATTATTCAGTCGCTGTTCGAGCTCTCTTTGCTTGCTTCTTGTAGTCAATCGATGAGGTGTCTCTTGTCACAGTCCAACAGTAATCAGCAAGCATTGAAGGGTTCCAATTGCCTTGATACCTTGTCTCCATAGCAGCAATGTCCTGGTGAAATCGTTCACCATGCTCATCACTGACCGCTCCACAGTTTGACGTAAAGAAATCCAGATGAGAATCCAGAAAATGAATTTTCAAACACATGTTGCAGCCAAGATTCTTATACTTCAGAAGGAGATTTTCTACAATTTCATTGTAATTATCAGATCTGTTGTTTCCAAGAAAATTGTCCCCCACTGACTTAAATGCTAGCCATGCTGCTTTTTCCTTGCCATGCAACACGCAAAGAAACTCGTCATCATGAAGAAGTTTTCGAATTTGTAATAATAATAATAATAATAGCCCCTTCAGTCATAACTGACTATGGGAATGCGCCCCTGAGGTGACAGCCCTCAGCTGCTTATTTTCCTGGTGCTCCTTTCGACGTTTTCTCCTCACCTCTGCTTCTTGTGTGAGCCTCTCTTCGCCCAATCTGAGGTGGCGCCGTAAATAGCATCACCACTTAGTGCGATCGGCAGCTTCATCCTCCCATGTTGCTGGATCCTTGTCGAATTTGCAGACCAACAAATACTCCCTCTCTTATTTTAGCTTCACTCAGTCTTGGAAATTTTCTGATGAGGTATTTGAAAGCCTCATCTGTTTTCTCCATTGCCTTGACAAAGTTTTTCATGAGACCCAGCTTAATGTGCAAGGGTGGCAACAAAATCTTGTTGGTGTCGACAAGTGCTGGGTTCTCAACGTTCTTACTGCCAGGCTGAAATGACTGCCTGATTGGCCAATGTCTTCTGATGTAATGGTCACTTCGTGCACGGCTATCCCACTCACAGAGAAAGCAACAGTACTTGATGTATCCACCCTGTAGTCCAAGCAAAAGAGCGACCACTTTTAAGTCACCACAAAGTGACCAATGATGATGATCCTAGTTTATACACTTCAAAAGCTGCTTAATGTTTTCATAAGTTTCTTTCATATGAACTTCGTGACCAACTGGAATTGACGGTAACACATTACCATTATTCAACAAAACAGCTTTAAGACTCGTCTTGGATGAATCAATGAAAAGCCTCCACTCTTCCGGTATGTAATTGATTTTGAGGGCTGCCATTAAACCAGAAATGTTGTGGCACGCAGAAAGGTCACCCTCTTTGAAAAAGAATGCAATAAGCGGCTTCTGGCGGTTCCTATACACAGAAATTGTAACATCTTCTGCCAGGCGATTCCACTGTTGCAATCTGGAACCCAAAAGCTCTGCCTTGTTCTTCGGTAAATTCAGATCTCTTACAAGATCATTCAGTTCACCTTGGGTTATTAAGTGTGGTTTAGTTGATGTAGTTTGCTCAAAATCTGGGTCGCTTGAGGTTGATGGTTCAGGACCACCAATGTCCTCTTCTTCATCAGTGGAAGCAACTGAAAATGATTCTGGCACTTTGGGAACTGGTAGGTCATCGCCATGTGGTACCGGACGTATTGCAGAGGGGATGTTTGTATATTCCAGAGTACATTTTTTCTTCTTTGATATGCCTTTCCCAATTGGAGGGACCATGCAAAAGTAACAGTTGTTGAGATGATCAGTGGGCTCTCTCCAAATCATTGGGACTGCAAAAGGCATAGCTTGCCTTTTGCCAGTCAACCACAGTTTAAGATGTGCTGCACATGTATTGCAGCATGTGTATGGCGCCCAGCTCTTATCTTGATCTCCTATTCTGCAGCCAAAATACAATCTGTACGCCTTCTTAATCACTTTAGTTATATTTCGTTTTTGTGATACAAATGTCAAATGCACTAACTAATGGCAAAATTTTATCAGAGATAAGATATTTATACACAAAGGTGATGTAATCATAGGTAGGATTGCATCATCAACTTCTAGTTACATTTTTATTGGTCATTAGAAAAAAATTATGCAATCGCCCACAACAGTTGTGTCATATATATAAATTGACCGTAATTAAATAAACTAGTAGCATATATCTTGAAAACTAGAGCCAATCAACATTTTTTAATGTCATTTTCGTTTTCAGCACACCAAAATTAGTTAAGATCAGCTATTTTCATTTCTGGTACATTTTGGTTGTTGACTAGTGTAATAGGCGTTAATATTTGCCTTCAGTAAATCTCCCTTATTCGTGCAACAGATTGAGAAACCATATATTCAACAAGCTAAAGATAGTAACTACCGATGAGTGTAACTGTGGCACCGACAACATGGCTGCTGAACATCTGATTCAATGATGCCCAACACATGAGGAACAGAGAAAGCACATATAGCCGTCATTAGTAATGTTCCTGGAAAAGTTATATGGAGATACAAATAGCCTCAAGATGACAACCGTTTTCTTTGAAATTATTCAAGTAGACGTCTGAGAGTGGACGAAGAAGAAATGACAAGAATAAGAAAAAATAGGATGTATATAACCTTTCGTGTTCATTGATTTTCGGGGATCTGCAAATGCCGATCCCCTCTAGATAAAATTTTTCAAGGTTCAAGGATCTCGGTATATTTAAATTTACACGCTAATACATTTAGAAGCTACTGTAAAGACAATTAAGTATTTATAAATTGTATATATATTTTAAATACTTAAAATATTTAATAAAAATGTATAAATATATAAACCGTTTATAACATAATTAATAGCAAGAAATATTATGGTGAAACAAAATCTACAATTCTAAGCATAAATGCGGTAAAAGAAATTAAAAAACTATTTATTTTTCCACAGATTCTAAGGTAATGAATTGTGTCCCTTTAAATAATTTCGTTTATGTGAATCTCTCCATTGATGCAAAAAATACGTGTTGTATTCCTGTCTGCGCGTCATTTCTTCTACTTGATCGTTTAATAAGAGGCATGGGGTCACCAATAAGTGACCGTTCTTGCGCTGAAGTGATATTTGACACTTTTTTCATTCTTTCTTTGTCTTCAGTTTTCATTCTTTCTTACTCTTCTGTTTTCATTTTTACTTACTCTTCTGTTTTGATTCTTTCTTACTCTTCTGTTTTTGTTCTTTCTTACTCTTCTGTTTTGATTCTTTCTTACTCTTATGTTTTTGTTCTTTCTTACGCTTCCGTTTTTGTTCTTTCTTACTCTTCTGTCTTCATACTTTCTTACTCTTCTGTCTTCATACTTTCTTACTCTTTGTCTCGGAATTTACTTCCCTTGCTCTGCAGTGATGGTCCAACAATGGCCTAAATTCAGAGTATCTACTGAGGGTCTTCAAAGGTGTATACCTTTCGTTCAAGATTACTCTTGCAAATATGTGAATTGAAGAATGGTGCTTCAGTTCTAAGGAGCCTCGTAGGAATTTAAAAAATCAAGTACTATGGCTGGTAGGATTCAAGCTGTGTTAACTTTCTATCTTCCCTGACCTTCTACGAGGAGTAAGAATTTTGCTCGTTTTGATGAGCCCCCAACTGATTTAACTCAGTAAAATATTACTTTAATAGCTTTGGTATAGGCATTTAAAATGACTGAGAAATATAGGTGCAGTTCACTCAAAAGACTAAATCAACTATAAATTTGTATATATACAGATAACACAATTTAATAGCAATTTATCGTTAACAAATGTAAAATAAATAAGGGTGGGGTAAATTAGAGTCTTTAAAATTTCATCACGGGGGATGATCTGGATAGTGTGTTTTCTCTTTCAAATGTTATTTTTTATTTTAAAAGAGTTCACTTAAGTGGGTACTTAGCTGCCAGTAAGATGTCGGTTGGTTTCTGCTCCAGCCGATGTTTGTTCTTTGCAGGTTATGGACTATTTCACGCATCACTGGTCAAGTCTAGTGGCTGCAACACGTCCCTCGTAGTATCGTGGGATAATTGCAAAAATGGTCCAGCGTCTGTTAAGACTTGTCTGCTGTTGTCTAGCTTTGATTTAAGGCCACTTATACCACACCATTGCCCACAGATAGCACCACCAATTGGTACCACCAACTAGTATCACGAAATAACAGAGAAACACATACCCTCCTGTGTATTGGGTTTCCTGACTAGAAAGTCAGGTTTCTCCCCTTCCCCATTTTCATTCCGCCATTCCATCTGCCTCAGAACTTTACCCTCTCTGAGCATTAATGTTAATCCCAGTGAGCGGAAATCATCCACTGCATTTATACTGAACATGTCTACATTTACATATGCACTGGTGAAAAGGTTAATATAATATGTATTTACATCACTTCTGTAATCATTCACTCCCAGCTCCAAGTGGAACTTGGGACTCTCTCTGCTTTTTGTTCTCTATGAGAAACGCGTATAAAACAGTCACCAGCTCTTGCAGTGGTAGTTCATGAAATCATCATTCTATATACTACGGTTGCCAGCCTCGTATGACTTAGACATCCACTAGAAGTTTTCATATGTTAATAATGCAAAATATAGAATTATAAAATGTACAACTGACCCAAAAATATCTTTGAGAACACAGACTTCTGGCTCAGAGAAATAGTTTCGGCAACTTGATTAAGACGTCTCTTACACGTGGTCTGGGATATGCAGATGACATTGCACTGCTGGCGCATTCGCGTCGGCATATCCAGGAAAAAACGAATAGACTTAGTAAGTATAGCCAGCAGGTGGGGTTGAACATCAACCTAAAGAAGACAGAGGTCATGACACTCAATGTGAGCAACCCTGAGCCCATATCAGTAAGGAATCAGCAACTGGAACAGACAGATGCCTTCACATACCTAGGATGCATAGTAACACCAGACGGCGGAGCAGGCAAAGACATCAACAACAGAATGAACAAAGCAAGAACAACCTATTTTTAGTCTAAACAACGTCTGGAAGTCCTCTCAGTACAGCACAAGCACAAAATTAAGATTATATCAGAGCTGTGTGCTTTCTGTGCTACTCTATGGCTCGGAGAGCTGGAGAGTTACAGAGAAGGAAATGTCGAAATTGTCCTCTTTTCACACAACATGCCTAAGAAAAAATACTCCGAATCATTTGGCCGAATACTATCTCCAACCAAGATCTGCTTACTCGGAGCAAGCAAGAGGACATGCACACCATCATAGCTGGCAGACGCTGGAGCTGGGTTGGCCATGTCATCAGAAGAGACCCCGATGCCATCACAAGAACAGCTATGCTTTGGACCCCTGTAGGAAAACGAAAGAGAGGCCGACCAAAAACAACTTGGCGGAGGACTGTGGAGGCTGAGATGCAAAGAATGAACCAGAGTTGGGGCACTGTACCAAGGATGGCCGCCGACCGAGCAAAGTGGAATCAATTTGTTGTTGCCCTACAAGACGCCACCAGGCGTAATGGCCACTGACTGCTTTGATGGTCGGCGGCTAAGGATCAAAGAAGAAGAAAGTTGTTTCCTTATGATAAATAAAATTTACATAAACTTTATTTACGTGTGTCGGTCAGCTTGTCCCAAAAGATCCAAATTCCATAGATATAGGTTTCACGTATGTGCGTCTAATTGTCGTCACGTATCTGTGTGTGTATAGAAGTGAGTGGTTGAATATATATCTATATATGTATAGGGAAACTGTCGGATATACCAATTTCGGTTGTAATCAATAGGCTGGATTGATTATCTCTTAAATCCAGGGACAGATTATTACCTTTCACCATTTCATTTGTGAAAAATCAATCTCTTTACCTGATCTCTCACTGAGCTATCACCTGTTCTAGTCCTATTCAGGCTGGGCCAAAATTGATCTAAATTACCTTATTAAAAATATACGACAAATGTGGGCTCGTTTTCCGGGAATTGAATTCAAATCCCGAGCAAGTACGACATAAATTTTCTCGTATTACTGGATTTTTCAACTGTTTTTTCTTTATAGACTAGTTAGAGAAAGAGTGTGATTGTCTCGTGAGATATAGTATAATTTAAAAAAATTATCCCCTAGACAAACGATCTGTTTATTGGCTTGCTGAGCACACATACATATCTATTGTTTTTTTTTCACAGCATTGTTAGAGTATATACAATTGAGTTACAAGGTGATCTTTGTCAGAGTATGTTATGTATTGATTTTGTAATACAAAGCCGCTGGTAGTGTGTGGTTGTGAAACAATGACAGGGTTTTAAAATTTGAAGCAGTAGTTTTGAGCTAAACTAAGGAGCGCGTTTGGACTAAATTTCGTCCAGGAAATTGCCTCCCTTACACTAACTGACTTCAGGGGTGAACGTTATAGTGGACGTAAATTAAGGGAATTTGTTTTCTACTTAAAAATTTTTGCCAGGAATATTTTTTTGGTTTCCACTTTTTGTAACTTCGTTTTTTTCAGTGATTAATTTGACTACCATTTATTTGGCATAGTCGTCTGCATTAGGAGCTTAATTGCCTATTAATAGCAGCGATAGTTAGATAACTAATATAAGGAGGAGGTATCCCAGTTAATATCATAATTTCTTGTTTGATTTTCTCGTAAGTGGTAGGGAACCAGTGTATCCTTTTTCTTACTTCTTCCTCGAGTAAGTCTCAGTCAGGTATTTGCAATGACAGAGCGGGCAAAGCTTAGGCAGATGCTCAGAGAGGAAGCAAGGGAAGAGGGATTGGAAGGAGAAAAAGCGAAAGCTTTTGTCAGGGACGAACTTGACAGATATGATGCGGAGAAGAAGAAAGCAGAAGCTAGGAGAATGAAGATAGAGCGGAGACGAAAGAAGCGGAAGACCGTCTATTACAGCAGAAGAAGGTTGATGAGGAAATGGAAATCCGCAGGGCGAATGAAAGAGAGAAGGAGAGACAGCATAACGAAAGAGAGAAGGAGAGACAGCATGAGGAAAGAGAGAATGAAAGACAGCATGAGGAAAGAGAGAAGGCGAGACAGCACGAGTTAGCGCTGAAAGCTCTAGAGTTCCAAAGCCGTGGCGCTGCCTCTACCTCCAGCAATGGAGAGTCTTCTCATTCTTCTATAACTGATCCTTCTAACACTTAATCTCCTCAACTCACCGCTATGTCTTTCGCTCTAGAATCTTTCCCTTGCCCTAATGAGAAGATTGACACGTACCTACAACAATTTGAAAAAATGGCACTTCTGTACGGTTTAGAGAGTTCGCGTTGGTGTATGAAACTTTCCCAGGCCCTAAAAGGGTCTGCGTATGATGTTTACTCAAAACTGGAAAGCAGCCAACAAGACAATTACGACATGTTGAAGAAAGCTTTACTTGAACGCTTTGAAATGAACGTTCGCAAATTTTTGCAACTGTTCCGTAACAGCAGAAAGGAGGGCTCTGAAACTTTTCAGCAGTTCTCTTCTCGTCTGAAGGGATACTTGACAAAGTGCCTGGGGCTTTCACAGCTCGCCTCTACCTATGAAGGACTTGAGGAATTTGTTATAACTGAACAAATAAAAAACACTTTGTCAAGTGACACCCGTAGATTTTTAGCTGAGCAAGGTGCAGAGAAGCTGGAAGACATTTTGGAAAAGTCTGAGCGATATCATAATGCGCTGGCCGAACTGCTGGCCACAAAACGTAAACCGACAGAAGAGCCTTTTCGAAAGAATAACCTAGAGCAATCTTCCCATTCTTCTCAGCAACATAACCACAGAGAAACTGGACCCCAGAACCCCCCTCCGGAAAAATCTAAGTTCTACAAAAACAAGTACCCCACCAATAACAAACAGTCTGATCAACCCAACCGTCCTACATGGCAGCGCGGTCAGAAAGGACAAGGTGACAAAGGGAAAACCCCTGCGCACGGGACATATGATCAGAGCGAGCACACCGAGCCTAAACGCATCGGATGCTTGCTAACAGTCTCGCAAGGCAGAATTGATGTCAGTGATTCTCAACCTGAAGAGGGGAGATCCTCTACGCGAGGTACTGTTATTTTGAACGGGTCTTCAACTTATTGTCTTTTTGACACGGGGCTTTCTTATGATTGCATTGTGGCCAGACACCTGGTCAAACCCGGTCAAGAGACAGAAGAAACCGTCGAACTTTGTGGAGTTTCTAAAGGAGATGTACCAACAACGCTTCCCATCGCATTGGTGGAGATCCACTCTGATTTTGTCAGAGGTGTGATCAAAGCGGCTGTTATGGATGACCCGATCTACCCAGTCATACTTGGCGGTAGATATGTGTTTATTGGGAAACCGGAAGAGCCAATTGTGGCAACAGTAACCACAAGAGGGCAAACCAAGAAGGAACGGGAGCCTGCGCCAAATTTGTTACCTAAGGAACTTAAAGAGGCGCAACAAAAGGACCCTACCTTGGCACCCTGCTTTAGGAAACTGCCCATGGCTAAGGACCCTAGACAGCACGGGGACATTTTTTCTAAGGATGGCGTACTTTATCGCAGAACGGGCAAGCCTGAACAAGGTTTTAATCAGCTCCTAGTACCGAAACAGTACAGAAGCCAAATCTTAGAAATGGGGCACTCTCTTCCCTTTAGCGGACATATGGGACAGAACGCCACAAATCAGCGAATACAGACTCACTATTGGTGGCCAGGGATGAATACTGATATTATCAGATACGTCAAATCCTGTGCCAAGTGCCAAAGGGTGGCACCCAAGCATTTGACACCCGCAGTTTCCATGGGTGAAATACCAGTAGTGGGGACACCATTTGAACGGGTGGTGATCGACTTCTTAGGACCCTTAGAAAGGACTAAAAGAAGGAACAGGTTTGTCCTGACCTTAGTCGACACGTGCACTTTGTGGGCAGAAGCTATACCGCTAACATGCGCAGATGCCAAGCATGTCGCAGAAGCCCTAGTGCAGATATTTACTCGGTTGGGATTCCCTCAACAAGTTTTGACGGATAACGGATCCCCATACCGTAACCTGTTAATGGATGAGATCGTTAAGATCTTGAGGAACCAGAGCATCTACATAAGCCCTTGTAATCAGGCCGGAAGTGGGTTAGTAGAACGTGCCAACGGAAACCTCAACATGATGCTATGTAAACTGGGACAAGAGAAACCTGAAGATTGGGACCTTTGTATACCTGCAGCTTTATTCGCCTACATGGAAGCCCCACATACTTCCACAGGATTTCCCCCAGCTACACTTTTATTCGGCAGACATATTAAGGGGCCGCTTGAAGCCTTACTTCAGTCGCTGACAGACCAGAAGGCTGACGAGACAGTCGTCTCAGCCAGTAAATATGTGTAGAAATTTAAGGAACGGTTGAAACTAGGATGGGACCTAGCAACGACCAACCTTAAGCGAGCACGCGCAAAGCACGCAAACCGATACAGGAAAGCCGCGAAAGAAAGAGAATTGCAAGCAGAAGACAAAGTTTTGTTGCTACTCCCAACTGGGAACAACAAATTACGTATCGGATGGCATGGGCCGTTTACCGTCCTTAAAAAGATCTCAAGGGCTAACTACTAGATTGCTATCAAAGGAAAGGAGAAGGTCTACCATGTAAATCTGTTAAGGAAATACTTGGAAAGACCGGTGCCGTCCTCCGAACATCTCCTGGCGATCGCCAAAACTGACGAAGATGACGATAGTTGCAGGGAAATTCCACTGCAAACACACGGAATCTTCCAACAATGTCAAACTCGGCGACACTCTTGCAATCGCAAACGGAATGCATTCCAGAGAAAGAAAGCGTTGGAGCAGATTTCATGAGTAGGAATTGGACAAGACCGAGGGGGAAGATGAGAGTGAAGATAACAGTCACCCAGAAGCTATTGATATAGGAAATCTATTCCCATAAAGTGGACATGAAGTGGTTTCATATCTTAAGCGGGGACGTCTGTGGCATATTATGATAATTGATTTCATATATCTATTTTCTTTATCTTCATTTTTCTTTTTACCTAGCTTCACCTACGCCGGTTGGGTTCACATAAAACCTCCTATTACTCAGAATTATGTCCCTCTTTTCTCATTTAGCACGCATTGTAATGCGGTTAGATAATTTCTTTGATGAGAGTCTACAAGAGACCTATCAGCTAACGTGACCTGAAATTCTAACACCAGCGCCAGAGATCAAATCGTTGTAGAGATCAGGCAGCGACCAGATTTGAATAATTTGAGTAGATCTTGGGAACCTAAGTGAGAAATCTTTATTACCTTTCCCTGAATCCGTTCGTTTGATAAGTAATTAAACACGACGAATCGGGAGATCTAAAGACATTGCTCGCTTGAATACGAGCAGAGAGACGAAGGAAACTCACACTGATTAGCGCATTGCCGATGTCTGATCTAAGCGAGAACGAAGATCCTGGGTTTTCGGCTTTGAATTACGTATAAGCCGAAAACTGAACGTAGAATTTCCCGTAGGTGAGAACATCTGGTAGGGTCTGGTTTTTCCGGGGGATAATGTGATTTACTAGTTAGGTCCGTTATATTATTTCTCTAAAGTTTTACTGAGTTACAGTGCATAGCAGAACAAATAAATATTTCTAGCTAAAACTCTTCAAGCTATAATAAAAATTTAATTAACTGCTAGTAACCAGTCAGAGAATATTTTAACCAACTAAGTAAATGCACTGATTCATCATGAGTATTGACGAAATATGTATTTATTTCTAATTCATGATGATGGATTCTTTTTTAAATGACTAGAATTTATTTCACGGAAGTTTTTTTTTAAACGATGAGACTAGCTCTAAGCTTATAGTTTCTAATTTAAGTTAAATAACCGAAGTGGATAATATCCTACGCTACGCGGGGTAAGGATAGGATTGTGAATTATACTATATTATGTTAAGTATTTGTATTTTCTCCCTATACAGTATTTGGGTCAAACCCTAAACCTTACCAGCGGCTTCCATTCCATATGAAACTGGAAATAAACTTTATCAAAGAACATTCTGATATAATATCGGGTTTTTTCAAGGTGACTTGTCTGGTCTCGTGGTACACCCAGAAAGAGACAGAGTACCAACCCAAATAATATTAAGAATAAATGATAACTGGACTTATAGAATATCCAGATTTCTTTTCCCAATTTCATAAACATTCAGCCTGTTGTGGCTACCAAATCAAACATTGACATTACCTGTATAACGACCACGTGTTGTGAAGAAGATCGATCCTGAACCGATTTGTTTACCTGACTTTTGATGTAACGATTGAAGATTCCAAGCTAATGTACACTGTAACACTTAGATCTCCTAACTATTTTACTACCTGGACAAAAATTGAAGTGACCTTTATCAGCATCCTACTTACAAGAGTGAATCAAGCGTTTCCCAACATTTGATTAATTAGTCGTTGGAGAAACTGGGGCTTGATTCGCCAAACAACCAACCGTGGATGGGCTGTGGGTGCCATTAACAATTGTTCCAGATGTGGTGAAAGCACCTTTGTAGGTAAGAGAGACTGAATTTGTGATCACAGGTTTGTCAGAGCGAGAGAAAGCGTGGGAAGAATAATTCTATTTGGATATAACCCATGTACTTATTTTGTATTTTCTTATGCAAGTTTTGCTAAAGCTGCTCCTTTATTTCACTTCAGAATAGATTAACTTATAACTCTGTTCTTTACTGTAGAGGGAATTTTAGACCATAGCGTAAAAACCTTTGACTCTTTCGGGGGTTAATAACTTTGCTCTAACGGGATCTTGTCTCAACAGAGGGAGGGAGGATTAAACCTATGAGTCTAACGCTTTAATTAACTCATTAACCTATGTTCATTGTTTTTGATTATGATATTCAAAAATATTGTTGTGTTGTAATTTCTTTATGATAAATAAAATTTACATAAACTTTATTTACGTGTGTCGGTCAGCTTGTCCCAAAAGATCCCAATTCCATAGATATAGGTTTCACGTATGTGCGTCTAATTGTCGTCACGTATCTGTGTGTGTATAGAAGTGAGTGGTTGAATATATATCTATATTTATAGGGAAACTGTCTGATCTACCAATCTAAGTCGTAATCGATAGGCTGGATTGATTATCTCTCAAATCCAGGGACAGATTTTTACCTTTCATCATTTCATGTGTGAAAAATCTATCTCTTTACCTGATCTCTCACTGAGCTATCACCTATTATAGTCCTATTCAGGCTGGGCCAAAATTGATCTTAATTACCCTATCAAAAATATACGACATGCCCTCAAACCCATTTAAATCAACTGGGCTGCTAACAGAGACCTTTGCTGTGCATCCTGGCTGGGCCGATATCTCCACCTTCTGAGCTCCAACAACTCTGAAGTGTCTTTCATAGTCTGCGCATGCCACAGAAAGTTCTCCCACTTGAGTACCCCTAGCCAAAAAAAGGTCTTCGTCTCCAAGATTTACTGCTTAGACCTCACAAACATCTCTGAGTACAGTCGATGTGTGACATATTAACAGCCCTTTACGATCTAAGTCTCTTGAGGGTTCAAACAGCCCTGTTTTCTCTGATCTTCAGCTTCTTCTGCATTTCACCTGTATGGTAGCGATCGATCGAGCTGGTATGTGGGTTTTTCTTCCTCCTGCAACCCAAAAATTCACCCTACCTAACCTTGCCTCTTGTGCACTTCTGCTTGGAGTTTGCCACTTGAGGAAGCGGTGGATGTTTTTACTTCCGCCAGTATGTTGGTGCCTATTATACCAGGCGCTTTGTCAGGCCCATTGAAACTTTTAACAATTTAGATGTCACAGTTCTTGACATGACACTCTCCATTCTTAACATTGACCACTAGATGGCCAGCATATGGAATTGTGACACCATTGGCAGCAGTTAGTCGCACCCATTTACTTTCATCCAGGGCCAGATCTCCAAAAAGCTGTTGAAAGCACTGTTCCGTAACAGTTGAGACTTGGCATCGTGTCAAGAATACACCTGACTTTCTTCCCAGCTATCATTACATTACATTCCGGTCGGCCATCAACCATCTTTATCTCTGAGTCATTCTGCTCCCCTTCTGTAGCCTGACTTCTAGCCGCAGAGGGGTCTAGTTTAGTAAATTAATATGAGACACACATAAAGGTATGTTATCAGGCACTCGTAGGAAATAAAGAAGTAGAAATAGAAGTAGAAGGGGTCTAGTTTAGTGCCTGTGGGCATCGATTCTGTACATGGTCTAGCCTTCTACATCTAAAACAACGAACTGTCCTGGTACGTCTCCCCTGCACCTGGGACATTTCATCAAGCTTAGTTTGTAACTGAGCCACCTGGGCCCTCAACCGCTTCACTTCTGCGTTTAATTCTTGAGTATCTGGCACAGTCTCTGTTCTTGCCACTTCGACACTGGCAACACCAGCCCCGGAAGCGGGTTCGGTCTCTGAAAATCGTAGGGCATAATCTCTCACTGAAGTGAACGATGCTGTAGACTCTTTAATGATCAGTTCCTTTGCGAACTTTCTTAGCAGATCATCTCTCAGACAAGCAGCAAACTGGTCCCGAAGGATGGATGGCTCCAAAGGAGTGACATTATTCTGTTTTTATGCTTTTACAACATTTTTGAATACCTCGTGGATGCGATGGGAGAATTCCCAAAGAGAATCCCTTGCACATTGCCCGGTAGAGTAAAGAGTAGCCATTAGCTCTGGGATGCATCGACGTTCCCCATACACCCTAGGAATGGAATGTAGCATTGCTTACGGGTCATCGTCCTCAGCCTGAATCCTCAGCTCCTTGCGGAAACTTGGGGTCAACATTAATCAAGTCAAGAATAACATCAGCCTGGTCCTCTTTGCTCATCATCCCTACTCTCCAGGCAACTCTCATCTCCCTGACATATTCCTCAGCCGTAGGACCTGTGTGCTCCCCAAAGCACCGCACTTTCTTGTGAGTGGGTACCATGACGTATATATATATATATATATATATATATATATATATATATATATATATATATATATATATATATATATATATATATATATATATATATATATATATATATATATATATATATATATATTAGATATTGTGTAAATATAAATACAAAACAATAGTTACAATAAAAACCACCACAACTGGGAACAACAGAGAAGAAATAGTTGTTGTTGTTTTGATGAAGTGATGGGTGGAGAGCGGGCACTTAACAGCTGACCGTTATTGCCTCTTCTCGTTCCATCTTGGTCTACCCTGTTCAACCTGAAATTTGGTTATAATTGGGGTATTTAGTGTCATTTTATTTTTTAATTTTGTATTCAATTTAAATAGCTGTTGTCTTTAGCAGTTGCTGATTTTAATTTATATTAGTATTTGTCCATTTTATTTTCTCTTTTGTATTGTTTCTTGATAACTATTGTCCTTTACACTTGGTTTTACTTTGTATTAGTATTTGTTCTTTTTGAGTTGTTGTTGTTTTTTTTATATTTAATACCTTGTTGTCTTTCCTATGGGTAGTTAGTAGGTTTTTTTAATTTTGTGTATTTTTGTTTTTTGTTACTACCTTATATGTTTTCCTTTGTTTTATGTATATATCTTTTAAGTATTGATTGGGCATCTCTTGGGGCATCTATACTTAAAACCTTATCACCTGTCAGGTCTATATTGTGATTTCTATAGTAAGTTTTTAATTCTAACCTTTGTTGTTCATACTTTTTATGGTGGATCAGGTAGTGGTCTATGTCATTCTGTTCCTGACATTCTTGGCAGTGTGGTTCTTCTATCATAAAGTATGCTGCACCGAGACGGAGACGCCACAGTTTTTTGTTTGATGGTATCTTTAATTCTTCTCTGACCTGGCACTTCCTCATTGGTTCTTTCAGCAGTTTGAACGCGTGTCTGCCTTTTCTACTTTTCTTCCATGTTGTCTTCCATTCCTCGTTTATAGTTAACTTCACTTGGCTCTTGATCTCCGACCTTCCCAGTCCTGCTCTTATATTGTTTTTACTTATTCTTCCATTCATGTTCCCTAGTGATGTATTAATTGCTAGAATTTCTTCCTTTATGTCTGGACGGCTACATTTACCTGGGTGTTCTAGTGCTTGTAGTGATGATAGTGAGTCTGTAAATATCGTAACAGTTTCTGGTGGGTTATCTTCGATTATTTCTAAACTTTTAAGAATTGCTACCATCTCTGCGGTAAAAATCGAAGCCCCTTCAGTTACACTGTAGCTCTTTTTTATTCCCCATTGTGGTATTACAACTCCGGCACCTAGTTGCCCACTATAACCCTTGGATCCATCAGTGTAGACAGCCAGACTTTGTTTAGTTAGTTGATCTATGAACTTTCTACTTATCATTTTGGCTTCCTTATCTTCTGTTTTGTTTGATCTTTTCAGTAAGTGAGTAGTCTATGATTGGTGTTTTTAGTTCCCAACGTGGTATTTTGCTTCTATATTTATTACTATTTTTAATTGTGTTTGATAGTTCTTTGAGCTGCGTTAGATCTTCTATAGTTCTCCACCCTGTTGGATATCTATCTTTATTTAAGGGGACGTCCCATACACTTGGTTGGTTTTTGACAAATGCTTTATGTGCTGGGTGGGTCGCTTCTTGTGCTACTTTACTCCAATAATTTAATCTTAGTTCTTTCCGTCTTAGACCAAGGGGTGGTATGCCAAGAGCTACTTCTAGCGCTTCTACTGATGTCGATATAAATGCACCTGTAATGGTTCTCATGGCTGCATTTTGAATTTTGTCTAGTTTTGCTTTGTTAGAAGCTGCAGCTGAGTCATAGACTATGCTGGCATAATCCAGTTTCCCCCAGATGGAAGACTTGTAGAACATAAGCATTATTTTATTGCTGGCCCCCCATCCATTACCTTTTACAATCCTTAGTATATTTAGGGGTCCCCTACAGCTTTCTACTAAATTGTCTATATGTTTATTATAATTTAGTTGTTTATCTAAAGTTATGCCTAGAAATCTTGTTGTTAAGGATGTACATATTTTCTGACCTATAATGGTTATATTGATTTTGTTATTTTTTTTTAAAAATTTTCTTTGCTGAATATCATACCTACTAAAACAGTAGTTTACATTAATTTGGAAGCCCCAACTTTTCATCCACTCTGAAACTTTGTCTATTTGATTTTGAAGTTTTTTGTAAACATGGTCCACGTTTTTTCCAGATCGCCAAATGGCATAGTCATCTGCAAATTGTGATACTGCATTCTTAATGTCGTTAAATTCATCTGCTAAATCATTTACAGCTATAGTGAAAATTGAAGGTGAAATCACTTATCCCTGAGGAATCCCATTCTGTTGTTCGTATATATCTGACTTATCATTGTTTACCTGTACAGCAAAATACCTGTCCTGTAAAAAGTTTTCTATATACCTATAGATTTTATCAGTAATGCCAATTTTTTCATTTTGTAAAGAGCTCCATCTCCCCAGCATTCATCATATGCTCTAGCTACATCTAGAAAGACTGCTATTGTTTTACTTTTCTCTTAAACCCTAGCTTTACATCGTGTTCTAATCTTACAAGCTGTCTACTGTACTTCTGTCTGCTCTAAACCCTGACTGGTTTGGGCTACATAACTGATTTTTTTCCAGGTAGAATTTAACTCTTTTGTTAACAACAGTTTTCAGTATTTTACCTAGTTGTGATGTTAAGGAGATAGGCCTATATGAACTTACATCATGGGCTTCCTTATTGGGTTTTAGGATGGGTACTATCATAGCTACTTTCCATGCTTTTGGTATCTGTCCTGAGCTCCAGATTTTGTTATAAAGGGAAGTTATTCTGTTTATAGTTCTTTTTGGGTAATTTCTTATGGATTTCATAACTAAGTATATCTTGCCCTGAGGCAGTATTAGATTTATCTTTTATTGCATTAGTTACTTCTTCCTCTGTTATATCAGCATCTAAATAGTTTGTTTTATCTATCTGGTCTGGTAGTTCTTTTGAAAAATGTATCTTTCTCTTCCCTAATTTCTTCCTGTCCAAGACTACTTTTTGCACTGACTTTATAGAAATACTCGGCAAGGGCATTAGCTCCTTCTTCATCTGTTTCTGCTTTGTTATCACTATCTTTTTCCATTCTGTCATTGTTCACGTTTCACGCTTCGATACATGACAGGGCTAGACAAGTGTATCGCCCACCCATTGAGATTAATTTAGTCCCTAAAACGTGATTATACCGCATTGATTCCAGGTAAATGCGAGCAAGAAGTGTTTGATTAAGATTGCATAATTACTTCCGACTCGACAGGAATAATGTAAGAAGTTGTAACGAAAACATTACCAAGAATTGTCAGACGTAGCAACTCCATATACGAAGGATGACTATTTGAAATTTTCAAACGCATGAGTCATACAGAATACTGCATGAGGAAAGGTTTTCATAATATGAACGTTGAATGTATTGGCTGGCTTCTGAGACGCCAATAAACAACTGCGCTAATTGGGAGTTTGTCAGAAAACTCCAGGTGGAAGCTTGGGCTGGGAACGTACGATATAACGTAGGAAAAGTTTGACATACGGCACTGCATTACTGAAATCGTCAAAGTAGCCAGCTCGGACCTTGCCACAGAAAAAAATAGAGTCAGGATTCTGAATTTTTAGGAACGGAAAAAAGTATTAGAGCATCTTTTATCCACTGGAAAAGAAAACTCGCCAATATTAATACGGAACAGGACTCTTAGAGAAACTATTCACAAGTCACAGAGGAACTATAGAATAGGAAATAATATTCCAGACTTCGAGGCATCTGTGTAAAGTTGCCAAGACTATTTACCTGAGCAAGACGTCTAAGATTTGCCTAGTTACTAGGTTGGTGGTACGGATTGGAGAGACTATTTGAGGTTCCACTCACATTACCAGCTGTACTAGTCTGTTGGTCGAAGCTTGAGATCGACTCGTGAAACCTACTTCCCACTGGTGGTGAAAATCCCTGCCTTGACGGAACCAGCAGCACCAACATTTCAGCAGTTTGGAAGCTAAGTTATAAGTTTAGCAGGCCACCCCAAAAGACTATATTTTCATCTTCCAAACAGAGAGGTATGATGAACCACAATTTCTCATAATTCTCATTTCATATTTATTTACATTTGTTTGAAAGTAATTGCGCATTAAATTAGTATCTGTTGATTTTGACATATTCATAATTTAATTAATCATTACAGAGAGGAAGGCATATGTATGATCCAGAATCTCTAGTAAATTCTTCTTCTTTCTTCTTTGATCCTTAGCTGCCGACCGTCAAAGCAGTCAGTGGCCATCACGCCTAGTGGCCTCTTGTAGGGCAACAACAAATTTATTCCAGTTTGCCCGGTCGGTGGCCATCCTTCGTACAGTGCCCCAACTCTGGTTCATTCTTTGCATCTCAGCCTCCACAGTCCTCCGCCAAGTTGTTTTTGGTCGGCCTCTCTTTCGTTTTCCTACAGGGGTCCAAAGCATAGCTGTTCTTGTGATGGCATCGGGATCTCTTCTGAGGATATGGCCAACGCAGCTCCAGCGTCTGCCAGCTACGATGGTGTGCATGTCCTCTTGCTTGCGCCGAGTAAGCAGATCTTGGTTGGTGATGGTATTCGGCCAAAAGATTCGGTGAATTTTTCTTAGGCATGTTGTGTGAAAAGAGGACAATTTCGACGTTTCCTTCTCTGTACTCTCCAGCTTTCCACACCACAGAGAAGCACATAAAGCACACAGCTCTGATACAATCTTAATTTTGTGCTTGTGCTGTATTGAGAGGACTGCCAGATGTTGTTCAGGCTAAAAAAAGGCTGTTCTTGCTTGGTTCATTCTGTTGTTGATGTCTTTGCTTGCCCCGCCGTCTGGTGTTACTATGCATCCTAGGTATGTGAAGGTGTCTGTCTGTACCAGTTGCTGATTCCTTACTGATATGGGCTCAGGGTTGCTCACATTGAGCGTCATGACCTCTGACTTCTTTAAATTGATGTTCAAGCCCACCTGCTGGCTATACTTATTAAGTCTATCCGTTTTTTCCTGGATGTGTTGATGTGAATGTGTTAGTAGTGCAATGTCATCTGCATATTCCAGATCTTCCAATGTAGAAAATGTAGTCCATCTTATTCCTCTTGGACTGTCCTCTGTTGTCTGGCGCATCACCCAGTCTATGACTGTTAAAAATAGAGTGGTTGATAAGGGGCATCCCTGTCGTACTCCTGTCTTCACCTCAAAGGTTAGGTTGCTCTGCCCACTACTACACGTAAAGTTGGCATATAGGCGTTTTATGATTGACACTATGCAGCTTGGAATTCCATAAGCCCTCAGTATTTTCCATAAACTGTCCCTATATATATACTGTCAAAAGCCTTTTCAAAATCAATGAAATTAATGTACAGCTGTCTTTGCCATTCTGAGCACTGCTCTATAATGTTCCTCAGAGTACATATATGATCTACACATCTTCTGTTCTTTCTAAATCCTGCTTGTTCTTTCCTCAGTTTGTGGTCTACTGCTTTTGAAATTCTCTGTATAATTATCCTGCCTAGTATTTTGCTGGGAACTGAGAGAAGAGTGATTCCTCTCCAATTATTGCAGTCTGCAAGATCTCCCTTCTTGGGCAATTTGACAATTATTCCTTTGTTCCACTCTGTTGGTGTTGTCCCTGTTTTCCAGACTTGTGCAAATAGTGGTTCTAACAGTTCTGCTGCTAGCTCAGGGTCTGTCTTAAATAGCTCTGCATTTAAGTTATCATGGCCAGGAGCTTTTCCATTCTTTAACCCTTTGATTGCTATGATTATTTCTTCTTTTCGTGGAATGTCTGTATTAACATCTAGATCGTTTTCAGCCTCAGGAACATTCAATTGTGTCTCTGGTGGTTCCTTGTTCAGAGTTTCTCTGAAATGCTCTGCCCATCTTGTTTCCTGTCCCTTTGCTGTCGTGATGAGATTTCCTTGCTTATCTCTTACTAATGTAATATTGTTTGCACCTCGTTTTCCGCTGATGAATTTAGTTATTTTGTATACTGTGCTTTGTTCATTTCTCAGTGCTGCCTATTCTGCCTGTCTTGCGAGATCGTCTAGGAAATTACTTTTGTTGGCTCGGGTTTGGCGTTTAACTTCCTTGTCCAGCTGACTGTACTGTTCGCTATATAGTTGCTTTAACCTGGGGGACTTCGCTTCTGTTTTCTTTCGTTTCATTTCCTTTCTCATTGTTATGGTGTTTACTGTTTCTGGTGTTATCCAGTCTTGCTTCTTCCTTTCCTGGAATCCCAAGCATGATTTGCTGCTTTCCTTATATATTGTTGAAATGGTGTTGAATTTCTGGTCTATATCATCAGTCAATGTCTTTTCCTGACGTTTGGCAAATTGATATCGTTTCTGTAAGTCAGCCGCAAAAGCTTTTCTGGTAAGGGGGTCCTTCAATTTACTGATGTCAAACCTTTTCTGTGTAGTTAAAGTTGGTCCAGCCCTTCTTAGTTTCACTTTCAGTTTTGCAACTACTTAATGGTGATCACTTCCCACATCTGCACCTCTGCTTACCTTCACATCGTGCAATGCATGTCTCCATCTACCGTTAATCATGATGTAGTCTATCTGGTTTCTGTACCGACCATTTGGTGATTCCCATGTTAATTTGTAAATTTCTTTATGTGGGAAAAGTGTTCCTCCAATGACCAGGTTGTTAATGCTACAGAAACTTATTACAAATAATTTATCCCCATTTTCGTTTGCTGTTCCGCTGCCGCATTTCCCCATTACTCTTTCATTATATGTATTGTGTGTACCAACTTTCGCATTGAGGTCTCCCATTACTATAATAAGATCATATCTTGGTGTGTCTTCCATTTCTTTCTGCAGTTGTCAGCGAGACCTGGACGACCTATGCTAAGCAAGAAAGAAGGCTCAATACCTTCCATTTGCGGTGTCTACGCCGCATCCTCGGCATCTCGTGGAAAGATAAAGTGACAAATGTCGAGGTGTTGTCACGTGCTGGCCTTCAAAGTATGTATACGCTTCTTAGACAGCGCAGACTTCGCTGGCTTGGCCATGTTCGCCGCATGGAGATGGTCGCATCCCAAAAGATATCTTCTACGGACAATTAGCAGATGGCAAGAGAACAGTTGGGCGACCACAGCTGAGGTTCAAAGATGTGTGCAAGAGAGATATGAGGGCACTGGACATGGATCCAGCAACATGGGAGGATGAAGCTGCCGATCGCTCTAAGTGGCGATGCTATTTACGGCGCCACCTCAGATTGGGCGAAGAGAGGCTCACACAAGAAGCAGAGGTGAGGAGAAAACGTCGAAAAGAGCACCAGGAAAATAAACAGCTGAGGGCTGTCACCTCAGGGGCGCATTCCCATAGTCAGTTATGACTGAAGGGGCTATTATTATTGTTGATAGAATTCATCCTTGACCTCTTCATCGCTATCATTCGTTGGTGCGTAGCATTGTATTATTGTAGTATTGGTGAATCTCCCTCTCAATCTTAATCTTATCAGTCTGTTGTTGATGGGTTTCCATTCCAGTAATGTCCTTTCTATTCCTTTCTGTAGAATAATGGCTACGCCTTCACTGTGCTGTCCATCCTATCTTCCAGAGTAAAGTACTGTTTCTCCTGTTGCTGTTTTAACTTTTCCTGCCCCTGTCCATCTGCTCTCGCTTATCCCTAGAATGTGTAACCTATAGTTTCTCATTTCTGCAGTGACCTGTTTTAGTTTACCCGTCTCGTTCATTGTCCTGACATTCCAAAATCCTATTCTTGTATCATGTTTTGCGGTCAGGACGTACGTTTTCATGTCAGTGGCTTCCTTTCGGCTTTCACCACTGACAGTCATACGAGCCTCAGACTCCGGATGTCCATCCCGCAGCAAAATTTGTTCATTTGTTGTTGTTTCCGTAACTTCATTTTTTTTTACATAGACAGGGGTGTCAGCCCTATGCTAAAATTCCCAACCTGGAGGACCAGGGTGTCTGCTTTAGTCTGACCCCTGCCCGCGCAAACCTGGCCAGCTTGGTAGAACCTTCCAGGAGTAAAACTCCCGCTGGCATAGCTCTGGGGGTAATCAGGGTACGCAAGCCGCCATACCTCGGCAAGGTATTGACACCACTCACATTAACAGCTGTACTAGTCTGTTGTTCGAAGCTTGAGATCGACACGTGAAACCTACTTTCCACTGGTGGTGAAAATCCCTGCCTTGACGGAACCAGCAGCACCAACATTTCAGCAGTTTGGAAGCTAAGTTATAAGTTTAGCAGGCCACCCCAAAAGACTATATTTTCATCTTCCAAACAGAGAGCTATGATGAACCACAATTTCTCATAATTACCATTTCATATTTATTTACATTTGTTTGAAAGTAATTGCGCATTAAATTAGTATCTGTTGATTTTGACAAATTCATAATTTAATTAATCATTACAGAGAGAAAGGCATATGTATGATCCAGAACCTCTAGTAAATACTCATTAATATATATACATATCAATATCGAGCTAATACAAGGAATTTTGCTGAATTAAATGAGCTGGAGGCTTGAACGAGCAAATCGTTTATATCCATCTTCACAAAAGACGGCGGGTCAGATACAAAGTTAACGTGCTAAGACTTATTCAGCATTTCTCTTGACTTCTGAAATACTTGCGAAGACTCGCTCGAGGTATAACCGTCATTATTCTTCTATCTACAACTCTGCCAAGAGTCATCTTGTGCGAAGGTAGACACCTTTGAAGACCCACATTAGATACTCTAGGTTTTGGCCACTGTTGGACCACTACTGCAGAGCAAGGCGAGGCAACCATGGACAAACTTTACATTAGATATTCTAGGTCCAGAGATGAAGATGAAAATCTTGATAGCTAACGCAGAGAGTCCTGAAAAATTTCTACAAAAATCTACATCACTTGTACCAATAAGATCAGTTCCGATAATTGTTATATGCAATTACTGTTATTATTTTGTACAGGGCAGATATAGTCATACATAAAAGAAATTACCACATTGCATTTTAAATCATATTAAAAATATTTTTTTTATCCGAGCGCCACCCATGCCCCTCCCCAAATATTTTCCCACTGATATTTTCGCTAGTTGCAAATGGAAAGGTTTTATAATTACTTTGATATTAATCTTGACTTCTTCCCTGAAACAGTTATGGCGAAATATTCTCCACGGGTACACTAGTGTTCAATAATTTCTCTTAAAGATTAAATGCACTTAAGATCATGGACAGTGAGAAAATTAAAAACTTACAGCAAGTGCTGTCCCAAAATTGAGGTATTCTAAGAGACCTGATATAACCTTGTTATCTCCTAATAACGTCAATCTAAATCCTTTAAAACCTCCAAATGGGCGCCAGTATCTCGCTGCCAGGCATCCCTCGCACGTAGGCTTGATAATGACAGCAAGGACTTCGATTCTAAGAAAGCGCAAACACATTTGATAACTAGCCCATGCATTCTTGGCACATCCCGGGGGAAAAGGCAGCCCGAATATGAAAAGCTAAGTAATCGTTTTTTCTTCAATTTCGCTCCTGAAGCTGGAAAAGATCTCCGCGAGAACGTTCCTGGACGGAAAGGATGGCATAGGGGACTTTGAGTGATCAGGATTTAATTAAAATGGAAATGGAGGCGATAGAATACATCCCGGTGTATTTAGTCGGATGGCCCCAGGCGGAACAGTTTGTCTCTGGCGCTGGCTAATTAAATACTGTTTTATTTCTAGTGACCGCCGGAAGAGAAACTCAGAATAGGTCGCTTGGCAATGCAAGTAATCCGCCCTCCTCCACAAGATTTAAAACATTCAATTTGTACCCGAAAAGATTAGATGGGCGCCCATTACCGCCCCAATCGGAGATTTATCTCATAATTAAATCGTATTTTGGCGCTGATAGATCTCTCGCCGCTTGCTTGTCTGAATCCGGCCCAAAGACAAGATTAGATAAATTGGAATTAGGCGGTCTCGGGCCCGCGGTCTTGGACAATCGTGTCAGGATAACGTCTTTGTATAGGGCTGGCTTTCCTGGGCATTCATTCTGTTGGTGCCATCAACTGGGGTTTAGGAACTGAGTCGAGGAGAGACAGTCCAAGCAAAAGTGGAGAAAAGCCGTTCGGGAAGAGAAATGGAGATACATAAGACCAAAAGGAAGAGAGAGAGAGAGAGAGAGAGAGAGAGAGAGAGAGAGAGAGAGAGAGAGAGAGAGAGAGAGAGAGAGAGAGAACTGAAGACTGTGCCTGAAGACACGAGCAAGAACAAAAAAGACGCTGTTTATAATTCATTAATTTTCTTTGGCGTTTCTTGCGGACGATAGAGCCACTTCTGCAGTTGACCCCTTGCAGAAAGCGTGCACTTAACATTGACAAGCTCTTGCAGCAGTGGCAAGTTGTTTAATATGATGTGGTTGCCAGCCTGATGCAAAACCTCATATTAGTTGCCTTGTACGACATGCCTGAGGGTGCGGTAGTCCTATTTGTTCTTTATGTCTTCAGAGACCCCCGGGAACTACATGGACCACTAGTTGTAGTCGGAAAAAAGACAAACTAAAAATGTTACACACACATTATATATATATATATATATATATATATATATATATATATATATATATATATATATATATATATATATATATATATATATATATATATATATATATATATGTGACAGCGCCATCTTGAGGTCTGTCGTTCTCGGCGCTGGCCCCATCTGGTCAGTCATATTGTCTATGTGGTTTAGTGCCTTTTGATCACGTTATCTTCAAGCAGATTTATTACAAGGCCATAATAAGCCTACGAATTAGTTGTGTTTTTGCTCTAGTTGTGTAAATCTGTGTTTTCATGCATTCTGGAGCAATAATCGCGTGTGTTATCTGTGTGGCGCAGATTAATCCGCGTAGCGCGCAGTAAATTGAGTGGTTAGGTCAGTGCTTATAAAAAGGGGTAGCAAGCGGCGAAACCTGTCTATGTTTGAGAAGGCCGCCCAGTGAGAACAGACTAAGAAGACACACAAGAGTCAAGCTGTAAATGCCTTGAGCACGTGAGTTAATTTAAATTAGCATTAGTTTTCTAGGATTCTGAAATTATATCGATGTGGCTATTTTAATGTTTAATGGAATAAATAGATAGATAGATAGATGTGAAAGTTTAAGAGCGATTATTTCATTCTTCAGAAAGGCAGACATAGTGTGAGGCTATTTCACTGCGAAATTTAGATAAGATTAACAATCGCAAGATAGCAACCTCGTGGTGATAAAAGGCGGCGATAGCGAGTCTGATTAAACACGCTCCGCGTGTTAAACCCATAATATGTTATGCCGAGCGACACGCGGTGTATTTAGTTCCAGTTTTTGGTTAAAGCCAAGAATATTATTCTTTAATGTAAGAGTAATTTTATTTTATCCTTTAATGTAAAAGTAATTAAGTGTATTTCACGATTATTGATTATTCTACTGTTTATCTTTAGTGGTTACTTAGAAGGGAGAATAGTCATTTAGATTTCTGGTGCGTAAGGCAAGTTGAGACAGGTGTTTCTCTGTTGGCTCCTGGTGGAGCATGGAAACACCAATCGTCACTTACAACATGTTCAGAGTGCGGGAACGAGTATTGATGTGGGTCGGTTGAGAGGTAGTAGTTAATTCTCATTATTGAGATTATTTGTTGTACATGTATTGAAGAATATGATTTTATGTCCAGTTGATTATTATTGTTATGTGAACATGGTTTATGAGAGCACGTGGGCGTACTTAGAGTTGTATATTTCTCTCCTCCGCTCCTGAGGGAGCATGGGGCCACCGGTGTGGTTTGTCTCAGCATGAAGCATTCAGATGCTCTTGCAGTAGTGGTTTCGGTAGCAACCTATGTTACCCGGTGCGATTGCCAGCCTCATGCACAACACCATACTAGTCGCATTGGACGACACGCATGAGTGTGTGAGATAGTTGATGATATCAGGTGGGCGCATGTTTTCTTTATGGTAAGTGTTATTATCCATGCTATTAATGTTCACTTAGACATTGTTTTATTTATTGTTTTTCAGACAGTCTATGAACACTGACTGGGTGTTCGTTTGATTGTTTGTTGGATTGTTTGTTTGG
This sequence comes from Oreohelix idahoensis, assembly GCA_024509875.1. Classification (NCBI taxonomy): domain Eukaryota; kingdom Metazoa; phylum Mollusca; class Gastropoda; order Stylommatophora; family Oreohelicidae; genus Oreohelix; species Oreohelix idahoensis. Next base: position 287,545 of record JAMPIV010006750.1, read on the forward strand.
TGTTCGGTTCTGTTCGGTAGAATTAAATGTTGATCTGCATAAGGCTTTGGGTTGCTTGAATTGTTAAGTCTGCTGCTGAGAGGGTTGCAAGCAACCAATAATTGCAACCCCTGTCAAACGATCCTTTATAAATTTTCTCACTGCACGGGTCTTGGGTGTGAGGTACCCCTAGCGCCCCTGTCACAAGTGGCGTCGTCGGCAGGATTGACAGACAGCACGCAGTTAAGCAACTCTTCAGCAATCAGAGCAGCAACAGCCGAAACAGTAGAACACCCAGTTCAGTGCAAGGCAAGGGACGGGATCATCCAGTTTGTCAAGATTTCTAGTCAACTCTACTAGCAACAAGATGGCGGCACGCAACACACGTGCTGCTAGTAGAACTGATAACGAAGATGTGGCTGAGGTGGATGACCCTGTAGTAGGGCTGGATCGTCAACCAGAACGAGTACAGTACATCGTGGTACCTACTCACAAGAGAGTGCGGTGCTTTGGGGAGCGCACGGGTCCTACGGCTGAGGAATATGTCAGAGAGGTGAGAGCTGCCTGGAGAGTAGGGATGATGAGTAAAGAGGACCAGGCAGATGTTATTCTTGACAGTGTGACCCCAAGTGTCCGTAGGGAGCTGAGGATTCAGGCTGATGACGGTGACCCAGAAGCAATGCTACATTCCATTCTTAGGGTGTATGGGGAGCGTCGGAGCATCCCAGAAGTAATGGCCGCGTTCTACTCTACCCGGCAAGGTGCAAGGGAGTCTCTTTGGGAATTCTCCCATCGCATTCACGAGGTGTTTGAAAGTGTTGTAAGGGCACAAAAGCAGAACAACGTCACTCCCTTGGCGCCATCCTTTCTTCGTGACCAGTTTGCTGCTTGTCTGAGAGATGACCTACTAAGAAAGCTTGCAAAGGAAATGATCATCAAGGAGCCTACAGCATCGTTCACGTCGGTGAGGGACTATGCCCTACGGTTTTTGGAGACTGGCCCACTTCTGGGGCTGGTGTTGCCAGTGTCGAAGCAGCTTCGGGGGCTGGTGTTGCCAGTGTTGAAGTGGCAAGAACAGAGACTGTGTCAGATACGCATGCATTAAACGCAGAAGTAGAGCGGCTGAGAGCACAGGTGGCTCAATTAGAGGCTAAAATTGATGTGATGTCTCAGGAGCAGGGGAGACGTACCAGGACAGTTCGTTGTTTTAGATGCAGAGAACTAGGCCACGTACAGAATCGATGTCCACAGGCGTTAAACTAGACCCCTCTGCGGCTGGGAGTCAGGTTACAGAAGGGGAGCAGAATGGCTCAAAGATAAAGATGGTTGGTGGTCGACCGGAGTGTGAGGCGCTTATTGCAGGGAAGAAAGTCAAAGGCGGCCAGGGATGTACGGGTAGCAGGAGGCGACCCAGGGCACCAAGGAAGCCTAGGAAAATAAGATGCTTCAACTGTGGAGACCTTTCGAACCACATGGCAGCCAAGTGTCCCCAGGGCCCGCTTCCTAAGCGATGTTTCCATTGTAGGTCCCCGGACCATTTGATATCGGTTTGCCCATCAAAGAGCGCCCTCTCTAAGCGTACCAACACATCTACATTGCCGTCACAGTGCAAGCCAAGAGATGGCCGTGGCAACTGTCACCATAAGGGCGCCAGGAAAAGTGGTCGGCATTTAGAGGAGGAGACTCATCTAAAACTCGTTGAAGGACACGTTTCCAGGCTACGAGGGGCGCACGTAAGAGCAGAGCCACCGTTGCAGAGTTTTGCAGCAGTCCGGAAAGAGAGATGTGACAAGCTGTCGTGTTCTACTCCACTACAGGTCGGAGAATTGGTGAAGAAGAGAATGCACGACGCTGAGAGATCCGAGATTCGTGATATGTGGTCAGAAGACGAGTACGTTGTAGTTCGTGCTCCCACAATGACAGGGGGTCCATATATCATCCAACGAATGGACAGAGCGAGTCCGAGCATTAGAGTAACCAGCAATGACCTGAGACGAAGTGAAGGAAAAGGTGATCCTCCAGATTTGGAGAATACGACTGAAGCGCCTGATTTAGTGCAGTTGTCGGGACGACTACAAAATCAGGCGGGGAATATGTGACAGCGCCATCTTGAGGTCTGTCGTTCTCGGCGCTGGCCCCATCTGGTCAGTCATATTGTCTATGTGGTTTAGTGCCTTTTGATCACGTTATCTTCAAGCAGATTTATTACAAGGCCATAATAAGCCTACGAATTAGTTGTGTTTTTGCTCTAGTTGTGTAAATCTGTGTTTTCATGCATTCTGGAGCAATAATCGCGTGTGTTATCTGTGTGGCGCAGATTAATCCGCGTAGCGCGCAGTAAATTGAGTGGTTAGGCCAGGGCTTATAAAAAGGGGTAGCAAGCGGCGAAACCTGTCTATGTTTGAGAAAGCCGCCCAGTGAGAACAGACTAAGAAGACACACAAGAGTCAAGCTGTAAATGCCTTGAGCACGTGAGTTAATTTAAATTAGCATTAGTTTTCTAGGATTCTGAAATTATATCGATGTGGCTATTTTAATGTTTAATGGAATAAATAGATAGATAGATAGATGTGAAAGTTTAAGAGCGATTATTTCATTCTTCAGAAAGGCAGACATAGTGTGAGGCTATTTCACTGCGAAATTTAGATAAGATTAACAATCGCAAGATAGCAACCTCGTGGTGATAAAAGGCGGCGATAGCGAGTCTGATTAAACACGCTCCGCGTGTTAAACCCATAATATGTTATGCCGAGCGACACGCGGTGTATTTAGTTCCAGTTTTTGGTTAAAGCCAAGAATATTATTCTTTAATGTAAGAGTAATTTTATTTTATCCTTTAATGTAAAAGTAATTAAGTGTATTTCACGATTATTGATTATTCTACTGTTTATCTTTAGTGGTTACTTAGAAGGGAGAATAGTCATTTAGATTTCTGGTGCGTAAGGCAAGTTGAGACAGGTGTTTCTCTGTTGGCTCCTGGTGGAGCATGGAAACACCAATCGTCACTTACGACATGTTCAGAGTGCGGGAACGAGTATTGATGTGGGTCGGTTGAGAGGTAGTAGTTAATTCTCATTATTGAGATTATTTGTTGTACATGTATTGAAGAATATGATTTTATGTCCAGTTGATTATTATTGTTATGTGAACATGGTTTATGAGAGCACGTGGGCGTACTTAGAGTTGTATATTTCTCTCCTCCGCTCCTGAGGGAGCATGGGGCCACCGGTGTGGTTTGTCTCAGCATGAAGCATTCAGATGCTCTTGCAGTAGTGGTTTCGGTAGCAACCTATGTTACCCGGTGCGATTGCCAGCCTCATGCACAACACCATACTAGTCGCATTGGACGACACGCATGAGTGTGTGAGATAGTTGATGATATCAGGTGGGCGCATGTTTTCTTTATGGTAAGTGTTATTATCCATGCTATTAATGTTCACTTAGACATTGTTTTATTTATTGTTTTTCAGACAGTCTATGAACACTGACTGGGTGTTCGTTTGATTGTTTGTTGGATTGTTTGTTTGGTGTTCGGTTCTGTTCGGTAGAATTAAATGTTGATCTGCATAAGGCTTTGGGTTGCTTGAATTGTTAAGTCTGCTGCTGAGAGGGTTGCAAGCAACCAATAATTGCAACCCCTGTCAAACGATCCTTTATAAATTTTCTTGGTGCACGGGTCTTGGGTGTGAGGTACCCCTAGCGCCCCTGTCACATATATATATATATATATATATATATATATATATATATATATATATATATATATATATATATATATATATATATATATATATATATATATATATATATATATAGGGTGTCCATAAAAGATTGTACCCTTTTCAAAAAAATTATTCTTGACCCATGATGCTTTCTATCACAAAAGTAAGATAATCTCTGCCAGTTTTAAAGCATACCTTACAAAGACGCAAAAAGAATGTACCTATTTCTTTTTTTTTCACCTACTTGACCAGTGTGTTGAGAGACATGTAACAATTACCGGTTGCTACTCAACTGCGAAAATTTCACTTGAAATACCCGCTGCGCGCATGCGCACTTTTTTGAGTCTTTGAGGTAAGCTTAAAAACTTGCAGAGATTATCTTACTTTTGTTATAGAAAACATCCTCGTACCACGTCATATGGCCGAGAATCAATTTTTTGAAAAGGGTACAATCTTTTATGGACAGTTGATAAACTCTCTTTTTGCTCATCAGTTGATAAATACAAGCTCACTAGCACATCACCAGAGTTAAATGCTGTGTTATTGTGTTGCTTGTGGTTTGAGTATGGAATGTCAACTCGACCTACGCAGTGGTGTGTAGACATAGATTGAGAGTATAATATGCGAATGATAAGAAGAGTTCGTGGTGTTGACAAATGGTCTTTTCCTTACACTCATGTATGGCTGGAAGTCATCGACACCAACGACTGTGTACCTTTGCTACAGTTTAATTGGACGTACACACTCGACAGCACGGATAGTGACAAATCACAGGTTGGCATAATACATCATGGTACAGTGGATAAATGGTCTTGCAATGATACATGGGCACTCATGTAGAATAATAGCATAATGGACTGTCAGTAGACAACCACTCAGTATTGCCCATATATATATATATATATATATATATATATATATATATATATATATATATATATATATATATATATATATATATATATATATATATATATATATATATATATATATATATATATATCCTCTGAGTTTACTGACAAAGCACGTCAGATTATAAACAACATTCAAGATGGCTTCTAGACCTAACCTCGTCTAGCAAAGATTCCTGTAAATAATGTTCAGCACATATTTTTTCATATAATCATATTGAACGGCTAGTAATAGGTTCTCATGTGTAGCAGTGATCTCTGGACTCATCAAGCGATAATACGGGGCATCCCTTTCTCTTCTTGAAAGTCACAAAATATTTGGATACAAGATGGCTTCTCTCGTGAGCTGTCACTCACGTTTGGATACAGATAATGAATCTGTATTAAAGTTAGTCATTCATTAAATGTTCTCATTGCTCCGTAGATTCTATCATGATACAATTGACTTCATCATACAAGATATAGTGCTGCTAGAAATAAATGCCATCTTCCTCTTGTTAAATATTCCCTCAGACGTACAAATCGTGTCTATCGAGAAACGGTGGCTTAGCAAGAGTTCATACGAAGTGCTTTTGTTACCTTGGTATCAGAAATATGATTCTGCCATCCCTTGGCAATAAGAATAAACACTGGGGTAAAGCATACAGGATAGGTCTAAACGTCTATCACTTTCCCCTACACATATATCGATCACTTTTTCCGGCGACAAGCTGATTCAAAAAACCACAGCCCCATCATCAGGGCGAAGCCAAATCACCCCTCTCTAGCGACACATCCGCCGAACTTTCTCGCGACAAAAGACCATATAGTTCGACTTAGACATGCAAAGATATTCAGATATAAGACAGACTCGTCCTACCCAGACAAACAATACACATAAATTCAGGCCATAGATACACTGAAGCAAGAACAACCTATTTCTACCCAAACAAAGAATAAATCGCAGTAAAACTGGATTCATCCGCGGAGTTCGAACGAAAGTGACGACACTCCTTTCAAGGGAAGAAACTCAATAATGACTTTTCCTTAAGCACTAAAAAGTATCTATTTTGTTTACAAAATATTTGCGAACATAACAAGCATACAAATGTATTATATTGTAAGATATAAAAGACTGCACGTAACAACACCCTATATATATATATATCGAGAGAGAGAGAGAGAGAGAGAGAGAGAGAGAGAGAGCGTAGGAATAAATACAGTGATTATAATAACTATAGGGGTAAATACAGTTATTATAATAACTACAGGAATAAATACAGTGATTATAATAATTACAGTAATGAATGCAGTGATTATAATAAGTACAGGAATAAAATCATTAATTATAATAATTATAGAAATAAACACAGTGATTATAATAAATACAGGAATATATGCAGAGATTAAAATAAATACAGGAATAAATACATTGATTATAAAAATTACAAGAATGAATACAGTGCTTATAATAAGTACAGGAACAAATACATTATAAAAACTGCAGGAATAAATACATTGATTATAATAGCTACATGAATAAATACAGTGACTATAATAATTATAGGAATAGATACAGTGACTATAAAGACTACATGAATAATAACAGTTATTATAATAACTAACCTCTACACTTCACGGTAGAAGGGGAACGACTAAGTAAGTAAGTAATAATAACTATAGGAATAAATACAGTGATTATAATAACTACCTGGGAGCCGCGCTAGCGTAGTGGTTACAACACCGCTCTGGCGACCGGGTGATACAGGATCAAACCCGGGCGACGGCATTTGAGGATTTTTCGTCGACCGGGATTTGGACTGGATTAACTCGAGACCTGGCGAGGACATTTGAAGGAGTGTCGTCGGCCAGGGACTGGCGGCTCCTGAGCCGACCCAGCTGCAATGGGTACCTCCGAAATCGGCGAGTATTTGCCTGAATGGCGAGGGACACCTGTCTCTGTACAAGAAATAAAGGGATACTCACGTAAAATCAATGTCAGGTTACACATAAATAATAACCTGAGATTTCGCCTTGAGTATTAGCGGGCGTACGAAAAAAAAAAAAAAAAAAAAAAAAAATAACTACAGTAATAAATGCCGTGATAAGAATAGCAACAGGAATAAATAGTAATTATAATAACTACGGGAATAAATACAGGGATCATAATAACTAGAGGAATGAATACTGTGATTATAGTAAGTACATTAATAAATGCCGTGATTATAGTTACTACATTAATAAATACAGTGATTTTAATAATCTGATGAGATCAAAAGACACACACGTTTAGCAAGTTGAATCAACCGGTGTAAACGTTTACAATTTGTGTGCGCTTGTTAAGGTTGGGGGGGGGGGGGGGGGGGGGGGGGGGGGGGGGGAAGGGAGGGGGGGGGGAAATAAAATGCAAACGCATTTAGTTGGGTACGGCGTAGGTTGGACCCTGTCTCGTGCCGGGACGCGGACACGAAACAGAAGATTTTTGTGAAAGCCTGATTAGTTAAACACTCTCTTCACTTCTAAGTCCCATAGCAGCTGCTGTCAAAGGGGAGTGAAGTGTTAGAGATTTCACCAACTAGGTCCAGCATCAAGAGGTGGGGGTGACCAGAGTCAGGTACCCATTTACAGCTGAGTAGACTGGAGTGTTTTGGTACCGTGATTCGAACCCGACACCAAAGCCGCGAAAGACCAGCGCTCGAACAACTCCGATAATCACTATGTTACTTAAAATATATGTTTGGCTGCACTTGTTAACGGAAAGTTAACAGTTTTGCCGACGAATTGGCTCTCCTGCCCAATCACCGTAATCTGATGCAAGACAAAATGAAAATACAGTACTTGATGAGATATAACTAGTGGGTCTGAAAATACACAGGAGAAAAACAAAGATAATGAGAATGAATGCAGGAAACGATAACAGTATTGTACTTGAAGAAACATTACTACAAGATCTATAATCATATACAGTATATATATATACCTTGGCAGCAAAATAGACAGTTGGAGGTCCACACAAAGGATATGACAATAAGACTATAGAAGGCTCTATGAACTTTCATTGCACTGGGACATATACAGATGAAAAGAAGTCAAGTACAACACAAAAATCAGAATATTCAATTCAAATGTCAAGTCAGTTCTATTGTATGGCAGTGAAACACGGAGAACAACGAAAACAACGACCAGGAAGCTTCAGAGTTTCATTAAAAACGTAGTCCCATAGCAGATACTGCCGTTGGGGAGTGAAGTGTTCACTGTACCAAGTCGAGCTTCGAGGGGGGGGGGGACCAGTTCTCTTCATTGCTGCCTTTTCCTTCCAGTACTCAAGAGCAGAGTAATTTACAGCTGGGTAGACTGGAGAATGACGCCACCGTTTAGAACCGGCTACCTTTGCCGCGAGAGGCCAGCTCTCTAACCACAACCGCTCTCATAAATAGGTACTTGCGTAGAATTGAAGGATTGTAGTGGAATAACAAGATCACTAATGTGGGACTGATGACACGATCCAGACGAGCGCCAGCGGAACAAGAGATGAGAAGGAGGCGCTGGAGATGGATAGGACACACATTGAACAAATGTGTTGATAGCGTTATCATACAGTCCTGGTCCTGGAATTCCCAGGGTAGGAGACGCAGAGGGAAGCTAAATAATACTTGAAGAAAACATGGACAGACCTTGAGCTGAAAGCACGTGACAGGAAGACTAAACATAAGGCCTTTGCTCCCGAGGGAGCTGAAAGGTGATGATGATGACAAGTACTAATTTACATTACATTACAATGTTACTTTTTAGTATTACAAAAAAAAATTAGGAGGAAAAAAGGGAGGGGGTTAAGAGATTTGTGACGTTACATTAGAGGGGAAGATCTGAGTTTTTTTGGGGAATAAATGTGACACTTGGGGGAGAAAAGATTGGGGAAGGGGGGGGGGGGGGGCGGGGGGGGTAAAAGAAATGGCAAAAGTAGATTGACATCATATGCAGTAGTGGTCCAACAGTGGCCAAAACCCACGCACAAAATTGTTCTAGGTAGAGTTGTAGATGGAAGGATAATGATGCTTCTATCTCGAGGGATTATTTACAAGATATTTCAGAAGTCAAGAACAATGCTGATTGAGTCTTAGCACGTTAACATTTTATCTCACCCGCCGCCTTTTGTGAAGATGGATATAAATGATTTGCTTGTTCAAGCCCCCAGCTGAATTAATTCAGCAAAATTCCTCTTATTAACTCGATATATATATATATATATATATATATATATATATATATATATATATATATATATATATATATATATATATATATATATATATATATATATATATATATATATATATATATATATATATATATATATATATATATATATATATATATATATATATATATATATATATATATATATATATATATATATATATATATATATATATATATATATATATATATATATATATATATATATATATATATATATATATATATAAATATATATATATGAATATATACTAGAACCTCAGTATCATACGTATGCCTTTCTCTCTGTAATGATATATTCACATATGAGTTTGTCAAAATCAACATATACAAATTTAATGATCAATTACTTTGAAACACATGTAAATAAATATGACTGGTGATTATGAACAATACTTAGATTTCTTCACCGAAAAGTCTTTAGGCCTGATGAATTTTGCAAAATAAAGTTCGGTTGATTTTGGCCTGTTAAATGTCTTCCAAGATTGCGTTTATCTATAATCACCTGTCCAAAACAGTCGAGCCGGAAGTGATTATGCAATCTTAAGCAAACACTTCATGCTCGCATCTACCTGGAGTCAATGTGGTATCAACACGTTTTAGTGATTCAATTAATCTCTCAGGGATAGGCGATACGCTTGTCTGGCCCTGTCATGCATGGAAGCATGAAACGCGAACAATGACAGTGTGACGTATAATAGAAAAAGAACGTACAGTAATCTGACAGTCTTTGTAATCTCGTAGCGTTCTATGATTTGCTAGCTAAAACAACCATGCATTTACTGCCTGTGTTTACTTACACAAGCGTACTTTTTCGTCCCGCCTCTTTTCTTTGAACATAAGCAAACGAAGTGTTTACAAACTTTCGTGACCTGCCCGTCGTAACAGGTAGCGAATCAGGTTTGTTTACCTCGTCTTCTCACGCGAGCTTATCTGTCAATCGTACGATACCTGACAGACCTCACGGGAAAAACACAGAATCTTTTGAAGTCTACGGGAAATTCAAAATTTCCCCGAGTACGCTTTGATGTCGAGTCGCGGGCAGAACCCCGTTACACGTATAAGTCTTTTGATGACAGTCGAAAACGCCGACGAAAGACTGGCCATAAGCCTTTATCTTGTAACTCTGTTTCTGATTCTTCGTTACACACAGTAGCGCGAAAATTAAAAACATCTATAGATCAGAGAAATATAATGATATATAAACTGTGTTTTCTTCAACCTGGTATCAGTTGTCACTCAGAATTTTTAAATACTCTAAGCAAGCAGTTCTAGAACTATTATTGTGGAAAATGTATTATTAGCATTCGTGGGGATTTTTCATTCTGATTTTCTGGTAATAGAAATTAGTGCTTACGTGTTTAAAAGTGTTAGCTTTTACCAATTAAAAGTGTTAGCTTTCACCATAATAATTCACTTAGATTTTCTAGCTGTTAAAACTAGTGAAATCAAATAACGCATAGCTATTTCATACCAGATGTTCAGTCATAATGTTAATTTTCCCCACACGCTTTCTCACACAAGAAGAGACGGTTTTAGCTGACTGATTTATATGCTAGGCGCGACTGATAGTGACAGAAAAGAATTCACGCTTTATTTCATTGTGCGTATTTATTATAAGTGCCTATTAATTTAATACCATACGATAACTAACAGAGGCCGACAATTTAATAGCTATTAACGACAGGCGATACTTTGTGTAAGTGCGCATATGGATAATTAAATAATAATCAACATTGTACGCTGACTGCCGGCATGAGCAAGGAGCAGGAGAGTTGCATAACTCCATCCGACCTAAAACTCAGCGCTAGCGAAGGCTGACCGTTGTCGTACAGATAGGTTGTGAGTTATTTTTCGCTCCATCTGAGTAGAGTGGATGGTGATAGATACGTGAGAAAAAGGTGTGAGAAATATATTTCACGGGTGATAGCTTAAGGAGAAGATATGTCTCTGGAATGAGTAAGTTTCTCTATTCCAGCCTATCTATACGTCTATAAGTTAGTACAAGACAACCTTGCCCTCCTCATACATATAAATACTAGTTTAACCACACACACACACACACACACACACACGCACGCACGCACACACACACACACACACAGCTATGTGTCAACAAGACACACAAACGTGAAAAACTACGGTTAATTGCGTATGGGTCTGACCAACACACAAAGTTGAGTTTCTTTTGTTGTTTATTATCATTTAAACTTGACAACATTAAATATCTAAAGAAATATTTTTAAAAAATCAGATTTACATACATATGAAATAGCAGAATGAATGTGCCTTCCCCATATGGAGAAAAGAACCCAAAACGTTAATAACACAAATGTCAAAGGTTAGCACTATGTTACAGAGTAGACAGTAAAGTAAACAGGTTCCTACTATATGCTATCCAATAAAGTTAACAAGTTTAAGCAAATTCCAATGTTGGTAAAGTCCCTGTAACCAAGAAAAATATTCACTCTCTCTTTCATACAGTGGCCACTCAATCACTCTTACTTACTCTTGGTGACATCCCTTGGAAATACAATTATCCTAAATGTAAAAATGGCAGGTTTAATTCCCAAATTGGCCCCAGTCCATCCTCTAACCATAAAGTCTAGTGAAGTGAACGCCGAATCTAGTGTGGTCAGGATCGCTTCTCCTATAACTGTCATTATATGTCGTATGCTGTCCCTTACTGCCTTGATGTTTTAGGAGCATAGGAGGGAGGGAAGCAGACTGACTTAGTAAAGTAAGTCGCAGGAGGCTGAAGACGTGGCCTAACCACTCCTCAGAAGTCATATCTCTTCTCATAGTTTCCTTAGTGACTCTATTCTAATCTATTTCACATCTACGCATTCACAATCTGTCTGCTCAGACATACTATATTCTACTATACTATACTATACTATACTATACTATACTATACTATACTATACTATACTATACTATACTATACTATACTATACTATACTATACTATACTATACTATACTATACTATACTATACTATACTATACTATACTATTGTCACGGGACGCGAGTATGTCGGCATTTCAATTCCTAAGACCGATTGCCAATATTTTGTCGGTAAATTTCTCACTGAATGAGAAGGCAGTCGGTTGTCTATACTCATTGTCTGCACAGACATCGTTTGTCAACAGTCATGGGACATCCACCAATTTTACAAGGAATGTTTACATAACAATAGACAGCGCTCGGCGTGAGCCCTGTAAACGCAACAACATTCACCTGAAATGCTTTCACAACAAGGAGACATTAGGTCAACAGACTATCGCGGTAATCGACACTAAGTCTCGGGTGTGTTTACACAAGGCCAGTAATCTACAAATATTAGCTCGGCTTGTAACAGAACATAAAGGTGGTCAGTCGGACTTCACGGATAATATTGAAGTAACGGAGACACAGAGTCGGGGCGAAGATCAATGTAGCGGGAGGTTATTTAAAATTATTTATTATGTAAAAGTATGCCAGTAAAGAGTTCTGGTCTTACAAGTAATACCCCAGTCTTAGAAATAAGCACTGGTGTATTGTTATCATAAAAATAGTCAGACTGTGAAAACCCTGGCCCAGTTGGTAAGAAGTAGTACCAGGATTTAAGGGGTCTCCTCCCTATGACTATCTTATGATTACTTATACTCTAGGGGATAAGTAAAATGTACATTCACTGAAACCACAAATGGAAGAAGTGAATAAGTCCTCAGGTACAGTTAAAATAGTTTAATAATTACACTAATATTCTATTTCTGCTAGTTGGAAAAGAGCATACACATATATATATATATATATATATAGATATATATATATATATATATATATATATATATATATATATATATATAAGTATTCACACAATTACTATTATGGTCTGTTTAGACTACAAGATCTTGAATATTACAGTTACTGCAATCACGGTTTTTAGTTCTTTGACTTTACAAATAACTGTCATCACTTGACTGTTTTAATATTAGGTTCACTATGGCTGTTTTCATAAATGGGTGGTCAGTGTCTTAACTGCCACTTATCTTATCAACTTGATACTGCTGAAACTGTCCTTTGCTGATATCAGGCTTGGTAGGCCCAACAGTAGGGATGCCAATGACCAGTTGAAGTTCACTCTTTGGGGTCCTGCACTTTTGTGGGATTGCCTCGGATGAACTACACCGGCTTCTGATACTGGACAGTCTGGTTTGAGTTATTTCATGGAACCTGCAACATATCAGCCTTGGCTAGTATCTGGCTAGACTTGTAGTTGACTAGCACAGATGTCAGACCAGTCAGTCATCAGATGTCACCGTTATACAATCATAGTAAGTAAGGACATCATTTCAGTGATATAGCATTAATATTAACATTTCAATTAAGTGTAACTGACTAGCACATAAGTCAGACTAGTCAGTCATCATGTGTCAAAGTTATACAGTCATAGTAAGTAACATCATTTCAATGATACAGAATTAATATTAACATATCAGTAATAAACATCATCTGGTTTATTCCGCACCTATACATCCCTTCATATTCTATAACTTGATCCTTCCAAATCATATCAAGTACCAATTCAAATCTGATGCTATTCTTAGCATCTACACAAAATTACTACATAAATAAAGAGAGTGACCACGCGATCAAGTTGCTTTCTTCGGTAGTACTATTACATAGTTTTGGAATTGAAACCTGGCTGTGGAACACTCCATTTTACCAGCTGTAAATGGGTACAAAGTTGTGCGCTCGAACTAGGGAAGGCAAAGGCAGCGAGGAAGGGGACTAGTCACCTTAACCTCGTAAACTGGGATCTTCCATGATGAAGTTTCTAACACTTCATTTCCCTATGACAATCTCTGCCATGGGACTGCCTTTATCTTCGTAAGCGATAAAGCAATATGATAAATATAACTTCATTAGGCCGTGGGGCTATTTGTGATTACTTTTTGTACAAGCAACACTCATCCATAATGCACATGAATAAATCATATTAAAATAATAATACGTTATATCAATGAATATTATACAGGCATATTTTGTGAATTCTGTATGAACCTGAAATAACAAATATTATACACGGTAGTTATCATAATTTCGCTTACCCTCAGACTTCCGATACTGGACTTAAAAATGTTTCTGGCGATCCGCTCACAATTCATGGGTCGTGGCGAAACTCTGCCTCCAGTCTGTCTGAACCCTCTTTCGTTGTCTGTAGCTCAGTTTACCGATACGCTTTAAATACGTATAGCGCGGACGTATCGGAGAGTACCGACGTCACAGCTTAAACCTAAGCCTGAAAAATCCTTCCCGAACAGTGATTTCGGCCGAACTGTGCGTCGACTGAAATTTTGCCTTTATCATTCTCGGCATATATAATATCCATATAGTTCCATCTTATCTAGTTTTATACAGCTGATAAAACTCTATCTTCCTATCCATGTAATTTCCCAAACTGTTATTTGTTGATTTTAATATTTAGAACAGAAGTGGGTTTACATTCTTTTAGCGTAACTGTGGGCAGCCGAAATACGCATATATCTCCGTAAATGAGAACTTCCTACCGTTCCATCTTATATGCAGTTATACACCATCCTTCCCTGTACTGAAATGTAAAATCCTTTTCATACGGATTCCCTTCTGTTTTTATTTATCGTTGGCGATTTCCTCTGTCCGATATACATTTCGCTGATACGCCGCCATTTTGAAAGCGGTCACTCGATCGTAGATGGGTTTATAAATCTAACTGAACCCATTTGCAATGACTTGAAACCAATTTTGCGACATAGCTCCCCCATATTTTAAGCTGGATGATATCTAGCTTAACTATTGGGTACAAGACAATTGCAAATCGACCATTCCGAGGTTAGTTTTCCTTCTTTCTATCCTCCTCAAGCTCTGTGGGATGGCGACTAAGAAAATCTGCGCCCACATTCTGTTTTCCAGTAATATATTCATCCTTTACTATCTCTCTCCTTCCGGTTCGGCTTTTCATCCAGGCTCTTACTGCTGGTGAAACGGGGTCGGTAGGTTTCCCATGAAGTTTACCGCCCTCTTTTCGATGATAGTTGGATGTGGTTTTCCCTCGCAAATCCGTAGGTTTTTGATTTTCGCTACATGATTTGTTCCTTTTTTCCAGCGCATGGGGTTCAGACTGCAATTGAACCTGTGTGGGATGTTTCCTTTCCCCTCCCGTGCAAATCTCGGGAGTACCCCTGATTGCTGGTTTGCTTGTAGATTTTTGATGAAGACTCTTCCGTCGACTTTCTGAATCTACATAGGTGCACTCTGGACAGGAATTTACATACTGATTTATGTCTTCCGTAATACCTGGCCAGTAGAACTGGGTGGCTATTCTTTGTTTTGTGGCACCATTACCCAGGTGTTCACTCAAAGTTGATATGTGTCCCCAGCCTATAACCTTATTCCTATAGGTGGATGGTACAACGATTTGACCATGACTTTTCGTCCCTCTTCCAGCTTTCCTGTACAAGAGTCCATGTTCCATATAGAAATGTCCTTTCCTTGGAGCTTTATGTGTTTTTGATAATTTGCCAAAACAAGGCTTCAACGTGCTGTCTGCTTCTTGAGCCCGTTTCATTTCAGTTGAATGAAATTTTACGTTGGTGTCCCTCTCTATGTTCCTGGAGTCAGCCTTGGTCTGGATTCCTGCCATAACCATAGGTTTTACAGGGTCTCCTAAGAAAACATATTTACGCCCCAACATTAGGGGGTAAAAGGGATCATCTATCACAGCTGCATTTATCTCCCCTTCCACATAGCGACAACTGACATGAATCTTTGCTATGGGTAATGTAAGGGGTGATGTTCCTTTTAGTGGCCCTTGAATATCTACTGTTTCTGTGGAGATTTGTTCAGGGCACACCAGAGATGCACACACGACTGCGTCATAGGACAAACCTGTGTCATACATTCCTGTGACTTGTTTGCCATTCACAGTCACTATCTCCTGGGTAGGTGGGTGATGGAGGCTATTCTGACTCACAGTCAGTTCCTTCCTAACAGAAGTCCTCACCTGTAGACATGCAGCATGATGAAGGGGTTTTTTCCTCCCACATTCATCAGTGTTGTGGTTGCTCATCTTACAAAATTTGCACCACTTATCTCCCTGTTTGTAGGGTTTATTTTCCTGAGTCTGAGGGTTCTTGTCCTTATTATCAAAGCTTGGCTTATTTCTGTATGGATGATCCTTCTGGTCAAACTGGGTATTCTGCGGTGGTGGCTTATATCCTTCTACCTGCTTCCTTTTTGTTCCTACCAATTCAGCTTGAGCTGCTTGGTATCTCTCTGCGCATTTCAAAATGTCTTCCAGCCTCTCTGCTCCTTGTTCCATAAGGAATTTCCTCATTTCTTGAGACATGGAATCTTTCACTTGCTCTAACATAACCATTTCTTTCAGATCCTCGTATGTTTTCTGATACTTACCTAAACTACTCCATTTCAACAAATACGTTTCTAGCCTAGCTGAGAACTGGTTATATGTTTCTCCAGGTAGAGGTTTAGATGTTCTAAATTTCTTCCTATATGCCTCTGAGTTCTTTTCATAGCGGATCAGTAAGGCTTGCTTTAGTATCTCATAATTTTCCTGATCTTCTTTGGGGAGTTTCAGAAACACATCATATGCAATACCTCTCAATCCCTGGGATAACTTTAGACTCCATTTTTCCTTTTCCAGTCCATATGTAGAGGCTAGCCTTTCATACCTATCCAGGTATGACTCAATTGCGTCCTCCTTTTCAACAAATGGATCTAGGTGGAAGTTCATGGCTCCATTTGCCGTGTTCTGAAACGAGCTGTTCGCAGAATGAGGTGAGCTATTACCATGGGTGATAGTCCCAGCCTGAAGTTCAAGATCAAGCTGTCTCATTTTCAGCTCATGGTCTCTCTCTGCTTGTAACCTCCTTTCTTCTCTCTCAGCTTCTAATTTCTTGACTTCTCTCTCCGCTTCTAATTTCTTGACTTCTCTCTCTGCTTCTAATTTCTTGGCTTCTCTCTCTGCTTCTAATTCTAATTTCTTGGCTTCTCTCTCTGCTTCTAATTTCTTGGCTTCTCTCTCCGCTTCTAATTTCTTGGCTTCTCTCTCCGCTTCTAATTTCTTTGTTTCTCTCTCTGCTTCTAATTGCTTTGCTTCTCTCTCGGTGTACTTTTCACATTCCGTCGTGACATACCGGATCAGAGCGTCACCATCCATGCCAAGCTCTTTTCCCACCTGCAGTGTAGCCGACCTAAATTTGACAAGTCAGCCATGATGTATCTGTAGTCTAGTAGGGCAAGCGATCTTACTCCAACTAATTTACTACAATATAATTAACTTAGTTAAAATTAAAGTTAATTAAACTGACTACACCATATATGAAACAGCTTTCTTTATCTGTACTCAATGGTACTCCTAAAAATTTTTTTTTTATATATTCTTCCTATTATGTTAACTCTTTCCAAAAATTTTCAAAAAAAAAAAAAAAAAAATTTTTACACAGCAGAAATAGAAAGTTGGCTCAGGAATATCAAAGATAGATCCCGGACGAGCCCCCACTGTAGCGGGAGGTTATTTAAAATTATTTATTATGTAAAAGTATGCCAGTAAAGAGTTCTGGTCTTACAAGTAATACCCCAGTCTTAGAAATAAGCACTGGTGTATTGTTATCATAAAAATAGTCAGACTGTGAAAACCCTGGCCCAGTTGGTAAGAAGTAGTACCAGGATTTAAGGGGTCTCCTCCCTATGACTATCTTATGATTACTTATACTCTAGGGGATAAGTAAAATGTACATTCACTGAAACCACAAATGGAAGAAGTGAATAAGTCCTCAGGTACAGTTAAAATAGTTTAATAATTACACTAATATTCTATTTCTGCTAGTTGGAAAAGAGCATACACATATATATATATATATATATATATATATATATATATATATATATATATATATATATATATATATATATATATATATATATATATATATAAAAGTATTCACACAATTACTATTATGGTCTGTTTAGACTACAAGATCTTGAATATTACAGTTACTGCAATCACGGTTTTTAGTTCTTTGACTTTACAAATAACTGTCATCACTTGACTGTTTTAATATTAGGTTCACTATGGCTGTTTTCATAAATGGGTGGTCAGTGTCTTAACTGCCACTTATCTTATCAACTTGATACTGCTGAAACTGTCCTTTGCTGATATCAGGCTTGGTAGGCCCAACAGTAGGGATGCCAATGACCAGTTGAAGTTCACTCTTTGGGGTCCTGCACTTTTGTGGGATTGCTTCGGATGAACTACACCGGCTTCTGATACTGGACAGTCTGGTTTGAGTTATTTCATGGAACCTGCAACATATCAGCCTTGGCTAGTATCTGGCTAGACTTGTAGTTGACTAGCACAGATGTCAGACCAGTCAGTCATCAGATGTCACCGTTATACAATCATAGTAAGTAAGGACATCATTTCAGTGATATAGCATTAATATTAACATTTCAATTAAGTGTAACTGACTAGCACATAAGTCAGACTAGTCAGTCATCATGTGTCAAAGTTATACAGTCATAGTAAGTAACATCATTTCAATGATACAGAATTAATATCAACATATCAGTAATAAACATCATCTGGTTTATTCCGCACCTATACATCCCTTCATATTCTATAACTTGATCCTTCCAAATCATATCAAGTACCAATTCAAATCTGATGCTATTCTTAGCATCTACACAAAATTACTACATAAATAAAGAGAGTGACCACGCGATCAAGTTGCTTTCTTCGGTAGTACAATTACATAGTTTTGGAATTGAAACCTGGCTGTGGAACACTCCATTTTACCAGCTGTAAATGGGTACAAAGTTGTGCGCTCGAACTAGGGAAGGCAAAGGCAGCGAGGAAGGGGACTAGTCACCTTAACCTCGTAAACTGGGATCTTCCATGATGAAGTTTCTAACACTTCATTTCCCTATGACAATCTCTGCCATGGGACTGCCTTTATCTTCGTAAGCGATAAAGCAATATGATAAATATAACTTCATTAGGCCGTGGGGCTATTTGTGATTACTTTTTGTACAAGCAACACTCATCCATAATGCACATGAATAAATCATATTAAAATAATAATACGTTATATCAATGAATATTATACAGGCATATTTTGTGAATTCTGTATGAACCTGAAATAACAAATATTATACACGGTAGTTATCATAATTTCGCTTACCCTCAGACTTCAGATACTGGACTTAAAAATGTTTCTGGCGATCCGCTCACAATTCATGGGTCGTGGCGAAACTGTGGGCAGCCGAAATACGCATATATCTCCGTAAATGAGAACTTCCTACCGTTCCATCTTATATGCAGTTATACACCATCCTTCCCTGTACTGAAATGTAAAATCCTTTTCATACGGATTCCCTTCTGTTTTTATTTATCGTTGGCGATTTCCTCTGTCCGATATACATTTCGCTGATACGCCGCCATTTTGAAAGCGGTCACTCGATCGTAGATGGGTTTATAAATCTAACTGAACCCATTTGCAATGACTTGAAACCAATTTTGCGACAATCAATATGAAAAAATAAATAACAACATGAAAGGAGTAAAGAATACAAAGACGATAACAACACTGCACATGCCCCAAAAGACGACGCAGACAGATTGTCTGGGAGAGGAAAAACAAGAAAACGATAATAGCAAAATATTACAGAAAATTTACACAGTAATGAGGACTGAATGTCTGACTAAAGGAAAACAAACGAAATTTCACATGACACAAGAAGCGACCCGAAAAATCGCCAACGGCGATTCGGACGATATATAACCAAACAAAATTTATCGCTCGGCATGCTCTTGGAAAGAGAAGCAGTCCGCCAACATACTTGGGTTCTAGATTTCACAAGAAAGAATCAAGACGTGTGTCAGTGAAATTCTTGATATGGACACCAAGGTTAGTGTAATATAGTTTGTACCTTATCATTATTATATCTTAACCTCAGTCAGATAATATATACATATTTTCCATAAATATAACACTGTAAATACCAGTCACGTTTATTATAATATTATATTTCACACTAATAAGTACATGTTACAATAAACACCAGGCAGAGAATTATTATAATTATAACATTACACAGTTTCCAGTAACTATAACGAAGTAAATACCAGACACTTTTATTTTGCGTCTTACATTACATGTTAACCGTGCAGTAAACACCGCGCAGCCATTCCTTATAGTGATAAGATTTCACATACAAGAACACACGACAGGCGTAACATAGTTTACGGGGTACTTACAAAGGGTTTGTTAATTTTATCTATTGCAGTGGTAGAGACAGGGACCATTTGAGATAACTCAGCCTTCGTCTACTACTTTGTTGCGTCAATCACGGGACAAGCTAAATGAGTAGGGCCAAACAGAAATACTGCGACGACACGCATCTCACAGATATTTAACGGCAACAAACCTACCAACAAACAACGGGGATTTTAGAAAAGAACTTGCCAGGCGGCGAAGGGACTTTCTACTAAACAATCACCCACACAGAAAAGTAATCCGCAATTACCTAGAATAAGGGATGCATTACTAAAGAGCTGTCTACGTGAATTAATGATCTGAAGTGGCAGTAGCCTACGGACGATTGTCATTACAACAAGTGCCTTGGAGAAAGCTTGATCAGAAGTGCAAGAGAAGACGGACGATCTTGTAAACACAGGGCCTACAAAATTTATCGAGATCCTAAATTACATGCAGTAATGGACAGATTCTCCCCGTAAAACTGATGCGCAAACAAATTCACTATATACCAGATTTCACCATCATTACCACCTGAGGAAAATATCTTCACCACACATGGACATCTGCATATCAGACGAAGTCCCCACCGCATAACATTGCTTCAACACAACCTAGGGACAAGCCACCTCAGACGCGCGTGGCAATGTCAACACTCGCTTTGTGAATAACAAAAGAACAGGCCATCGACACCTGACGACATTAAGTGGACCGTCCAGTATTATTGAATGCAGACAAAGACTTGTCCAGTGTATACAAATACCCAGAGTTATATTTACAGTCAGTCAGAGACCCGAAACGAGATATCCTTTTGTTAGTATTTAGGAGTTGCTTACATTTCATCATTATCATCCCATAACATAGATTTAAGATTCATTTGTGTATTTGCATTAACTAATATCTTTCTTCACAGGGATAGTTAATGTCATTCCTAGTTGCATTTGTATTAGTGTAATTGAATGTTGTTATATTTCAGTAATTCAATAAATGTTGTAGTTGTGTTTACTTTACCAACACACGTTAATTACATATATAGAGAAGGAAAGAAAGTGTGCGAAAGAGACATACATTTCTTCCTTTCTTCCTCTTCTGTTCACTCAGTGTAATAGGGGAGGTGGGGGCTCGTTAACATTATAATATAGAGAGGGGGATAGAGCGGTAGGAGTTATAGTATCACGAGATACAGAATCACTGGGACTGTCTGCGGGGAATTTATCCCAGAGTCCTACATTCGCCTTCTTCACTCCTGCTGCCTATTTCCAACGGGTTGCCACGCAAATCTGAGCCATTGACAAAGCCGGCACCACACAGATAACTCTCCTTGGTTACCCTTCTGGATAACCCTGTGACAACTACACAGATAGAATATGTTTACATTTACATTTCCACTGGTTTGAAACTAAGTATTATACTTAGAATGTTCATCATTTCCTACATCTTTCCCTCCCTGTTACACATGGAACTTGGGACTACCGATGCTTTTAGTTCTCTGTAAGGAACTAGCAAAAAAAGCAGTCACCAACCCTTACAGTGGTGGTTCGTGAAATCATTATTCTATACGCTGAGGTTGCCAGCCTCAAATGACTTGGACATCCATTAGCGATTTTCACATATTAATATTCACATGACAATATATATATATATATATATATATATATATATATATATATATATATATATATATATATATATATATATATATATATATATATATATATATATATATATATATATATATATATATATAGATATATATATATATATATATATATATATATATATATATATATATATATATATTAGTTTACATGTTAGTAATGAAAAATATAGAATGTAAAATGACAACTTATGCCAATCCTGGCTCACAGACATTTTGCTCAGATGAATGAAGTTAAGGCGCTTGATTAGGTCTCTTACACGTGTTTTTCGGGTCGTTACTTTTTATAAGATAATTTCCTCTATGAATCCGTGTGGTTCAGTTTCCTCAGCCTTCCTTATTAAAATGGGTTTCCTGGGCTATGTAAATCCTTCAAGATTATTCTACAAAGTCCGACCTGTTAAATGGAAATTCTAAATTCTAACATCTGGTCTGGTTGTGTCTTGGCAAGTGTGAATCTCACAGTGAACTAGACTTGAAAAGCGCCAGGTTATATTCACTGTCCTCCCCCGCATCTGTCTGTTATGGGGCTATTCAAAAGCTTCAATCATTTTAAAATATGCATGTTGGGTGGGGGGGGGGGGGGGGGGGGGGGGGGGGGGGGGGCGGGGTGGGTGCGGGGGAGGGGGGGAGGGGGGGGGGGGGGGGGGGGGTGGGGGGGGGGGGAGGGGGGGGGGGGGGGGGTGGGGGGGGGGGGGGGTGGGGGGGGGGGAGGTATTTCAAAATATTCCTAACATGGAAAAATTTGAACGTAATGTAGAGGTCACCTTTCCCATATATGGTATGAAAACACCCGATCTCTGGTGGACGAACTCACCAACACATCGGTAAACTCATATGACAATGTGTTTAAGATGTAACAATTTATTACTATCTAAAGTAATCTTGTCATAACAAGTTGGACAGGAAGCGATTAGGTCATCCGTGTTTGTCCAAAACGTGTCACCCAGACAAGTAATCTCTTATATGTCACGCACACTGGCCTTTATTAGCGATTAGGAAATACGCTGGCGATTTGTAGGGCTAATCTATATTTTGATGTCGGCTGCACCCGCGATTTAAATGGATAACAAAAAGACATGCCGACTTATCCCAGAGATGGGCGTTAGAAGGAACATACCAAATATCTGTTACACAAAGCAGAAAAAGAAAGGAAAAAAGTGCAACAATTGAAAGCACGCAATAAAAATCAGTACAAAAATGTAACTGATACTGCCGTGGTGAAACATAGATCGAGAAGGGTTGCCCCATTCTGTCACACACACTTATCCCCCACAGTTTAACATTCTTCTGAATAGTTCAGAGAAATAGTTCACGCTGCTTAAAGTGAAGGAGCAAGTGTGCACTAATTTTCAAATTTTCATTCTGCTAATTGTACCAGGAACAAAAATATCAAGGCTGCTATATTGGCTACTAAAGTACATTCTCTAGTTTATTCAGTTTTAATGTTAGCGTAGTTCCTGGGGGTTTCTTAAAGGACAAAGAAAGAATAGCGCTACTAATCACTCATGCATGTCGTACAAGGCTGTAAGAGCATGTGAATGTTTTGTGGAAGCTTCCTGTAAGGGGGCCAGGTGCAGAGGTGCTGCATGCTGCGTACAGAGCGACAAGGAAAATAATGATAATGATGAATGCTAGATTATAATGTCCCTTGTGCGTTGTTCTTAGATTATAATGTCCCTTGTGCGTTGTTCTTAGATTATAATGTCCCTTGTGCGTTGTTGTGTCTTTGTTTTTGTCTAAGAGATAATTCTAGATATGTTTAACTTCGCCATTGTTGACATGCTTCAAATGAGAAATTAAAAAAAAAAAAAAAAATCCGAGCCACCTAAAGAGACACGAAGCTCCAGAAATGTTAATGGTTATATCCTGGGGGGCTATCTGTCTTCATACTTCTCCACGCCTTGTTGATAGCAGACAAATTTAGACAGCCACTGAGGCGCGCGAGACAAGCTAATTAGTGTTCCATTTTGATGTCCGTGCCATCAACGTCTGTTGGTCATCGCGTCTTACGCCAAGAGTTCCATACGTCCATGTTTATCAGCTCTGACGGATGCCGTGAATAAGTACTTGGCAACACATACCCACTCGCCCGTTTCGGTAAACAGAGGCTTTCGTTTTGGTGATGGCTGCTAAGCAGGATATTGGTGTGAACGTATCTCCTTAAATCCTCTTCCCTTCGTGTATAGCAGTTCTGGAATATTTCCGAAAGATACATTAGATGTTATTACTTTGTGTATGTGGATGGTACCATGCCTTTTTTCTATACGCAGATTACGACAGACCCCGCTACATAATGAGCGACTAAAATGTTTTCTGGCACGATTCCTTCATCACGGCAACTGCATGCCAATATTCTCCTGTTGGAGAAAGATCAGAAATATTAATTCTTTCAAAAAAAAAAAAAAAAAGCACCTTCTGAAAATATTGCTTAAAAACATAATAGATGACAATATGAAGATTTTCTTTGGCCCGTGCATTTCTGTGCCATTTCTAAAACATGCAAACTGTATCGGCTCAACTACTCAATCAACAGCTGGAACCTGGCTCTCCCTACATTTCATTTAATGATCACGAAATTATGCCAATTTATTGTCCGCTGCTTATCTCCAGTTGTCTCAATACGGCAATAATACGACCATTCAAGACCGAGCCCAACTGAACCAGAAGACCTGTTAATGATTTGGCTCCTACACCAAAAGTGGCATCCCTTGTTATTGTGCATGAACAGTAGTCCAGATCTACAGCTCGCATGCTTGCTATGGTCTCTGCATCCAATTTGAATTTTATCAGCTTAGGCCTGTTATAATCCTGCTGATGATCCGTTACTGGCGTGTCACTTCTAGTAGACAAAGTTTTATTACGTGCCATGCTATCTAAAATGTTGGTGTGCGATATATTAATTCATTCATTCAGAGCCCTCCGCTCCCCAAGGAGCATAGGCCTTCAACAAACACATGATAAGTCCTTCTGTCACGAGCTATAATCTCAAAGTCTTTCCACGTTCTCTTCTTTCTTCTCATCTCTGTTTCCAGCTCTCTTCTCCATGTGCTTATTGGTCTACCTCTGCCTCTCTTGCCCTGGGGGTTCCAGAACAAGGACTACCTTGTAATGCTATCAACAGGTTTCCTCAGTGTGTGTCCTATCCATCGCCATCGTCTTCTTCTCATCTCTTGTTCAACTGGCACTTGTCTGGTTCGTGTCATTAGTTCAACATTGGTAACCTTGTCATACCATTTTAATCCTTCTATTCTACGCAAACACCCATTTATAAAAGTCTGTAACTTTTTGGTTGTTGTTTCTGTTGTTCTCCATGTTTCAGAGCCATACAATAGGACTGACTTGACGTTTGAGTTGAAGATTCTTATTTTTGTATTGGATCCGATTCCTCTTGATCTCCATATATTTTCCAATGCAATAAAAGTGCGATATATAAGCTCTAATTAATATAAGAAAGTCGGGCCTTGAATTTATGTGACGAATGCTTGTTTTGGGTCAAGCGGGTAAAAATGCTGAATGTGAGTGAATACGAGGGGAAGAGCTTGTTGGGAAGTGGCGACATTATGGTGCACATAAACTAGAACATACAGGAGGGGAATCCATTTGTATAGTCATAAGAGCTAAATAGCCAGCCTATCGATCAAGCACGGGGTAAAGCAAACGGGGTCGGAGTGGCTAAGAGGTATGGCGTCCGCCTAGAATTCTAAAGGTACCGGGTTCGATTCCCAGTAGAAGGAATATAATTTATGGAAATTTTTTTTCAGAACCTGTGGTCCTAATGATGTCATACTCCCCCTGGTCTCATGGGTAGTGAGATCGGATGCCTAGCCTTCTCGGATAAGGGCGAAAAGTGGGAGGTCCCGTGTGCAGGTTGCGCACAATAAAAATCCCACGGCAGTTGGAAAAGGTAAAGAGTAGGCCATAGGCCTGCTGCCTTAGCAACAATTTAAAAATTAGAAACCTACCCACCAAAAATATTTATAGAATGTGTGATTCCTATATACATACATTGGGATTCTCGCCGGTACTACGGAGTTTGTGCACTGTGCTGAGATCCTCCTTGTGTGATCTAAGGGAGGAGATCGGAGCACTGATGGAGTTGTCCGTGTGCAATGAAGATAGTTGGGAGCCGCGCTGGTGTAATGGCTACGGCGTTGTACTGGCGACCAGGTTTTCATGGTTCAAGCCCGGGCGTCAGCGTTTGAAGGAATGTTTACGACCGGAAATTTGACTGAATAACATGAACGGCTCCTGCACATAAATCCCGTGTGGATGGGAAGGAGCGAAGCTCCTGACCGGGTTGGAAGGAAAGTCCACTGACCCCCCAGCCTCGTAATGACATGTCATTGGGCCAAAAGAGCTGGAAAGCTCGAGTGCCGCTGGTTAGAGGAAAAAAAAATAAAAATGAAGATAGTCCTTAAAACCAAACCAAACCAAAGCAAACAAACAAACAAACAAACAATACAGCAACAAAAATGAACAGCAAGTAATAGAGATACAATGACTCGTTTTAATTGCCTCAAATAATGTCTGGGAAACACAAATGTGGCAAGACAGTTGGCTGTCTGAAGAGTGTCGTTTATGAGCATTATATGCATTACAAGTAATAAAATATATTGAGAAGACAATCGCGAATTGGCGGCTGCTCAACCTGGCTTGACAATGCAACATGATAACGACGTATTATGAAAGTACATGAATATGTAACAGTGAGAACTAGAGATGGAGAAATTCAATCAAGACACACAGGACTAGAATATTCTTAGCCGGCTCTCATAAGAAAAGTAAGAAAAAATAAAATAAAACGGAAAACAGAAAGGAGTCTAAATGTAGGTAATATAATAAAATGCGATACAAATATTTGCTAAGCTACATAGAATACTACTAGCAAGTAACCCGCCTAAACATTTATAATAATTATGTTTGCGGGACCGAAGACGCAGCAAAAGAGATGAATGCAGTCAACGACTTATAGCTTGACTGCATGTGTCAGGGTCAGCGAACCAGAGCTGACCAAGACCCTACTCCACCTCCAAGTGGTGGTCCTAGAAACAGGCTGCATCACTTCAGTCTGGCTGAGAGAATAGGGATTGAAGAGGGAAGGCAAACCCGGTCCCAAAAATGCCATGCTGAAAACGGATGTGTCGGGCCGAAATGCGCAAATATCGCAGCTTTGCTGTAAACGGCGACACAACCTAACAAACGCCCTTTTCAGGACGAACGCAGAAGAAGAAGAATTATGTTTTCTTTTTCTGCTGCAAGTCCTAATAACACTACTAATTCCCATGTGGTTATTTTAGTCCTAATCATTCCATTTGAATTCACTGGATCTTTGTAGTCAAACGTATCATGACTTATAAGCACTGTGACAATACGGTTGTGCGATCTCACGTCCACTCCGTCAGTATCACTTTTTCCCCCTTTTTTTTCTCTTTCTCTCACTCATCGCTCATATTTGGCAATTTTTATGGCCTTTCTTTCATTATTTTACTCTCTATACTGAATCTAGTAGGGGAAAGTCTCTAACACTCCACTCCCGTACGGAAGTATTTGCTATGGGACTGTCTTTATCTTGTTTACCACTCCTCAGACTTATTTATGTTCCGCCAGATGAACTGGAGTATTATCGTAACAATACCCAGTCATTATCACCGGTCTGCGCGCGAGATTCTTATCATGAAAACACGGTCTCGCCCGATCAACATCTATAGAAGCCAATATTGTCTGTCTGAAATAGCCGTCTGAGGTAGGCAGATTACACATGTGGTAGATACGTTTATCGTTTCACGGGACCATCACTGTGAGTGATTATGACGATAATCTGTCTGGAGAGACAATATTGGCGATAGGTAGCATCTGGACATCAAATGAGTTCACAGATGGTGTTTATGAGTTGTGCACATGATGCCGGCGGAAGTCTGACGTAACGATATGACATCACTGTAAGAGGTCACGCGTGGATATTAAATATAATATTTTGAAACATGTAAGGGTATTTTTTCGAATTTCAAAACGCCCCTACCCACGTAGTGCTGAACGAAATTCGACTGAATTGGTTCATTTTGAGGAGCAGAATATACAATGTATTTTATTGGCACACTAGTCGGAAGTGCAATCTGTGATTTGCACTAAGAACTGAGAATATAGTGTGACGAAAACACAGACACAGATCACACAGAGAGACTGCAGCGCACAAGTCATATCAGTGACTCCTAAAAGCCAGAAAGAAAAAGGAGACATTGGACTTAGAAATTCAACAACTATAAGTAACAGATCGAGTATTGAGCAACTTTGGAATTCACAAGTAAACCCGCATTTTAATACAAGACTGGAAACTTAAAGGGGCCAGGACTTTAATTAACAAGACTGGAATCCTAGGAATTTGATCACAAGTCATAGAGGAATTTAACAAAAAGTTTTGCCAGGCCCAGGTGATTTCACAGAACATCCGCCGTCAGAGGAATTAACTATAATTTCCCAGATCAAGTCATAGAGGAATTTAACAAACGTTTTCCTAGGCCATGATTTCGCAGAACACCCGCCGTCAGAGGAATTAACTCTAATTTCCAGACCAAAGTGATTTCGAAGCTTCTAATATAGAGCTGTGTCCAGTCTAAATCTGTGCAAGGAGATTGTGTTTCCCAAAATGTTGGGGTAAGTGTAAACAATTTATTTACTAATGTAATTTCTACAGGTTTCTTGCTAAGTGGTTATATACAAGGCTGGCAACCTCAACATATGAAAATAGTATATGCATGAACCACTACTGCAAGAGCTGGTGATTGTTTTTGACTAGTCGTGCGTGAAACCCGACAGCAGAGCGACCCCAGACTGCGACGGGAGTAGTGGTGAGTAATGAGTGATGATTACATCACATGTGCCTAAGTTGTAACATATTACCTTGTGAGATTTATGTACCTTTTTAAATTGTTATTCAGGCAAATCATTATTCACGCACTCCAGACGCAATTTCCTAGTTAACACCCAGAAGGATATTGGTGAATTTTCATCATATTCCCTGAGTTACATTGTGTGCTCGGGAATTTAGTTCTTCTGAGAGGTTAACATTGGTGGGCGGAGCGCATGACAATGGGCCTGTTAGTTTGCGGCGAACAAATTTACTTAGCAGGCATTTGTTTCTTTCTATTTGTCTAAAGTTCGTGGTTACAAGCCATCAGACGATTTGTGGTATTCACGCCCCTATTGAGAGGGAAAAGCATCCACCTTAACCGCCTAAAATGGAAGAGAGTGTGGAGAAGGCTTCCGTCGTCACAGAGTTGATGAACCACAGCTGCAGGACTCATCTTGAGTTAAGTTTTTTTGTTGTCACAGGCAACAGCAAAACACGGACATTGATAGCGCCCCGATCCAACCTCTATGAGGAAAAATTTAATTCACCTTTCACCCCCATTTAATCCTTATTTTATATTGTTGAACTAATTGACTATTAAATTTGTTGCATGTTATTTTAAACAAAAAGCCTGGGGCGCTGATTCTGTATGAAATTAACTTAGGCTTTATGCTTCATTAGACACCTATGGATAAAATATACGATGAGCGCTTAAGCGCCACAGTCTTTTGTCAATTTGATGTTACATTTTTACTGCAAGCTATAAACTCCTTGAAGAATTATTTTTGGATTTTTAGTGCATTAAAAGCCTGTGTTTAAAATATATTTTTTAAATCTTTGTTTTTTTTAAAATTTAAGTCAAATGTAATCGATCCGCTAATGACATTATCAGTTTGCGATAAACGGGTCCACAGCACATTAGGTGGATTTCATTATTCAGTATATTACACGGAAAGTTAGTTTTTTTTGTTGGTTATATTTTGATAAGAGTTGTAAATTACATTTTCTTTAAATGTATTTGTCAGTTGTGTGTATGTCTGGGGGGGGGGGGGGGGGGGGGGGGGGGAGGAGGGGGGGGGGGTGGTGAAGTTTCAAGAGAGACAATCTTGTTAGGAAGAATACACCTAGATTATTTGCAGTTATCGCCCATTTTTTTGATTTTTTTTTATACAAACAAACAAAATTAATATTAATTTCTTACTTACTTACTTTGTCGTTCCCCTTCTACCGTGAGGTGTAGAGGTAAAAGAGGTAATATTAATTTCAATTTTATTAATTTTATTATTTTTACGACTGATTATTGTATTGCCATGGGGAATACACAACTACGCCAATTTTCAGAGCTATTGCTTATATGGAAGTGATTGAAAAATCGATTGTAAGATTTGAAGGTGACAACATGGTGACATACGTTGCGAGTTAAAGAAAAGCCTGTAAAAATGAGAAGATCCGACCTTGAAACTTTAAAGCTAGATGGAAACTAAAATGAACAGAAAATGCCTTGTTTCAAACATGGGAAACCCCACATAGTTTAAGAGTTAAGATACACAGTTTCTGTAACTGACTTATGAGTTCAGGACCACACTGGTGTAAGATAGCGTGATATTCTGTCACCTTATCTTTTTATACTCCTCGTGGACGATGTCATCAAAGCATGTAAGGAGAGGATAAAGAAAGCATTCAGTGGGGTACTGGAAGATGAGACAGGTTTGTATTTCAGAGCTGGCATTTGCCGATGATGTTGCCCTGATTGCTAAATCCGAGGCACATCTTCGATCCAATCTGCAAGTCTGGAAGGAAGAACTGGAGAAGAGAATGATGGTCATCAGCAGCTCCAAGACAAAAACCATGGTCATATCACGAGAGTGAAGAAGGCATCAGCTTATGCTTGGAGAACAGGTCTTGGAGCAGGTAAACCACTTTAAATACCTTGAAGCTGTCATAGACTGGAAGGGAAGCATCAAAGAAGAGTTGGCTACTCGAAGAGCAGGTGCTGGGAGACTTTTTCTGGCCATAAATCGAGGATTCTTCAGTAAAAGAGAAGTTGGCAAGAAAACGAAGATGGCTGTATACCGCTCCACCCGTGTTCCAGTCTTGACCTATGGATGCGAGTCATGGATAATGACTACAACCCACAAAAGCCAGGTTCAACCCTCAGAAACGAGGTATCCGAGGAATGTGGTTGAAGTAACAATATGATGATATATGGTCCGCAACCGAACGATACGGCAAGGTCTTAAAACCCAGCCTCTGCAGGCTCAAGTAGAACAGTCCCAACTAAGATGGTTTGGCCATATCTGCAGTATGGGAGAAGATCAGCTACCAAGACAAGTATGAAAAACTAAGAGCCAGGGATCTAGACCTTCCAGAACGAGCCCTGGGAGGACAACATTAGATAATCTCTGAAGGACAGAGGACTAGAATGGAACCAGGCTAGGCGGAAGACAGCCAATATGATAGTATGGCGCTCTCTCTGGCAAAGCTCTACACCCCAGGGTAGAAAAGGAACGACTAAGCAAGCTTCTATACATTTAAAAAGTATATTCTATTATCATGATGTGCATACGGCATGGCGACTCCTCGTAGTCATTTGTATATAGGGAAATGAAAAGTTCTATTTGTGTGTGTGTGGTGAGCTTCTAAATACAATATCTAAATTAGAATATAACAGTATAGTGCATAAAGTCAAAGATAAGATAGTACTAAAAATTTTCGGCGAGAATCGTAAGTTGTCGCCTACGCCTTCAGCTTATTATTTGCAAACGCATAAGCCGAACAAAACGGTTCCCACATTTTCAAATTCGTCCTTGACATAAACGAACCACTTTTCCTAGTTCTAATAAATATTTGCCTAACTGTATTTGGGGAAAGGAGGGGCAAGGCTAGATAACACACGCAAATCACGTCTCAAATTGGTTCTAACTCTACAACCAACTTGCACGCTTTGCCGTAGACGGGTTTCCCCAATACGATGAAAAAGTTAGAAATGTGGACACTACGGTCATGGAAAAACGCTTAGCTCTTATTGCGAATGACATAAGCTCTCGTATTTAGCTTGAAACTAACATAGAAAAAAAAAGATAGAATTTTGAACCAAGCCACATAGCCCCATAAAAATCGTATATTCGTATACCCGAAGACTTGCTGACCAAGAATATGTTGTTAGTTATCTAAATAGTCCATTAAATAATCAAATATTGATAAAACAATACATAGAGAATCAGAGATACTGTCAGGTCAAGTCATATCTGCTTAGATTGGATCGCATATTTTTTGGGGAAAAATTAGGTGAAAGCTAGGCTAAGATGGTACGATGAAGGGGATTGGGTGGAATTTGAAGTGAGACGAAATATTATTGGCCGACCTCGTACTAAACATATATCACCCGAGTAACGTAGTAGAAAATTGAATTGTATTTTTGAAAGACTTTGTTTACAAGTGAAATAAGGATAATCATTGGCCAGAGTAGTTGATATTGGGGGAAAAGCATTAGTTGGGGACGCTATTTTCTAACAAAATTTTGACAAGTAGCGATGAGATCAGGCTTGTGCTGTGAAAACCATATTTCTCAAAAGCCTGGACAGAACGGCAGATCGAAAGTGTGCCAGTCATCGTTCACTGTGTATTTCATTGAATAAATGTGGTAAGATTGACTTTATTAACATGTATCTAAAATAAAAATTGAATGTGAAATAATAATATATGTCTGTAAGTGAGTGGGTCTGTAGCAACCATTAGGCAAAGCCTAGAGATTGATCCACCATGTGATAGACTGTCAGAGAGGTGTAAAACTACAAGAAAATATGTATGATTGTCATCAAGGAGCATAGCACCTATCCTATTATATGGAAAAGATGACAGCTGGAATTGCAGTGGCGTTGTAACTATTAGGGGAGAGGAATACTGGTGTACATTGTCACATCAAAAGATAATGGTGGCATAGGTTGGTATAAAGCTATGACCCTTTTCGTTTGTTTGTAATGTACCTGTACTTGAATAGTATAGTATACTACGGGTGTTGGTTTGTAATGTGATGTTGTGATCACTCTCTGTACTTAGGGGCTATATTTATTTTTACAACCCATTCAGTGTACAAAAAGACATAATACTAGCGTAACATAACAAAAACAAAACAAACCAACAGTGCCCGATGTAATTGAAGAAGCAAATAAGCACAGAATAGTTAAAAATTCATAATTATACATGTGTGTCGTCCAATGCGACTAGTATGGTGTTGTGCATGAGGCTGGCAACCTCACCATGTAACACAGATTGCTACCAAAACCACTACTGCCCGAGCATCTGAATGCTTAATATGAAGGCAAACCACACTGTTGGCCCCATGCTCCCTCAGGAGCGGAGAAGAGAAATATATATCTCGAAGTGAGCCCACGTGCTCTCACAACCATTCCTCACATAACCATAATTAAATAATCATAAAATGGACATAAAATAATATTCAACTATATGTACA
Source organism: Oreohelix idahoensis (assembly GCA_024509875.1). Lineage (NCBI taxonomy): Eukaryota > Metazoa > Mollusca > Gastropoda > Stylommatophora > Oreohelicidae > Oreohelix > Oreohelix idahoensis. The sequence continues at coordinate 320,673 of JAMPIV010006750.1, forward strand.
AAAAATACTCTCAATAACGAGAATAAACCACCACCTCGCAACTGATCTATCTCAATATTCGTTACTGCATTCGGAAGCATGTCGTATGTGATGACTGGTGCGCCTGGCAACAAGCGTGTCGTATATGACCACTGATGAGACTGGGAATCTCATCACATGAAACACATCGTTACCGAAACAAATCACTGCCATAGCATATAAATGCTTCATGCAGGCTTCTGTTGGATTCAGCCGCACTGGTGTCGCCCTGCTCCGCAAGGAGCAAACAGCAACATTTATGTCTCAAATGCGCTTTACGCGCAAGGAGTGGCCTAACGCGCTTGTTGCGTGCATATTTTGACGCACATATTACAAAAATCGATATGGCTATTTAATATGGGAAAAAATATAGACAGTCATTCATTTGTGTATGAAAATGCTGTCTATGGTAAAAGCGAGAGAATCCATGTTTGATTCACACTTTTGATTATAGGAGTAATCGTTCTTGATATTGATCCGGCGCATGGATTTTGCTCTCATGCCTGTACCTATTTCTTAGGGTCAGAAAATAGATTAATTTGCTTATTATGTTTATGGCCTGAATTCATATGTATTACATATTATTAGTACAAGTAGAATCAGTCCTATATTGTATATTTTTGATGGGTAGGCAGGACTATATTCTTGTTATGCCGCTCTAGCGGAAGTAGGAGTTGTCTTAACAGAAAAACTGTCAACAAGCGCTGACCTAGATACAGCATCCTATCGGTAATACAGGTCAAGCTGACATCGACTGTGTAGCTGTCCTACTGGTGTTGATGTGGTCAAACAAATGTTCTTTCAACTGTAAACTGTGATTCTCAACACAAAACTGCGTAGGCTGGACCCAGGAATCTGGTTCACCACTGTAAAATTTAAAAGGGGAGTCTCTGAGTAAGTTATATTTCGTTGAAGAGGCCGACAAGGATAATTATGATGCTATTAGGGCAGCTTTGATAAAGAGATATCAGCTGTCTGAGGAAGGTTATCGTCTTTTGTTTAAAACAATGAGACCTGAGGTAGGTGTAGAATTCTCAGAATTCATCTCAAAAGCACGAATTACACTTTCACGATGGATTGAATTATCCAAAACAGAGAAAACATTTGATGGTCTTACGGATTTATTGCTAAGAGACAAGGTCATGTCTTCTGTAAATAAATCATTCTTAGAGTTCTTACATGAGCGTAAACCTAGTACATTAAAGCAAATGGAAGAATATTGTGACCAGTATGCCACGGCACACCCTGACATGATTCTTAGTAACTCTAACATTAAAGAGAGTATGCCAGTTGCTTCGGCAACAGAATATAATCAGAATTACTCACACAAATTCCAAGGAGCTAAAAATAAATTTGATAAAAAGGTTAATTGGAATAAGTATCAAAACCAAGATAACCACTCAAATCAGAGTTCTTCTTTGAAGAACTGGAATCGGGCAGATAGTCCTCGACACGCGAGGGGTACCCATAATGTTAGACATTCTCGGAAAGGGAGTTGCTATAGGAACTACCCAAGTGCTTCATGGAGACAAAAGAAACAATATTACAGGGATACTCAATATAATGAGCGTGATGATTATGATCATGAATATTATGATTCAAACCCAAATAGGGGTTATAATAGAGGAAATAATAATTATAGAGACTATTATAACCGAGGTAGATCACAACACAAAAGACATGGTAAATCGTATTACCAGGCTAACTCTGCACAACAGGAGTTCCACGACACCGATAATCAGAATAATGATAAAAAAGACTCCAATAGTGTAGCAAATTCCGCTTTCGATTTTGCTAGAGCATCTCAGTGTTCGCAATGCAAAACATTATTCGATCCAACCACAGTTTCTACTTTAAGCTGCGGTCACCCGCTTCCCGCGCTCCATGCGTCAATCGCGCATAATGGAAGGGGTGCTCTTGTCTTTAATAAGGGCCTAATAGATGGTACTCCGGTATCAATTCTTTTTGACTCGGGGTGCACTACCATCGGAGTGAGGCAATCACTCGTAAATCCTTCTCGAGCTACAGGCAATATAGTCAAATGTGTAACATTTGGTGGCACATTGGAGAAGTACTCCACTGCCATTATCAATATTGCTACGCCTTTCTTTACAGGAGAGGTGCAAGCATGTCTCTTGCCGAATCCGATCGCTGATCTTATCATCGGTCGCATTCATGGAGTGAAAGAATGCACTCCACAGCAAATTTCTAATTGGGAAAATGTTAATATGCAATCTGCTAATGCAGTAATCACTAGGGCTCAAGCTCTTAATATGCCACAATCTTCACATTCTGAAGATAATGATGCGCAGATCCAAGATGATCCCTTGGAAATTTCCCATGATTCCTTTATCAAACAGCAGGAAGATGATCCTACTCTAAAGAAATTCTTTACTCTGGCAACAAAAGGTGATCCGAATAAGGATACAAATCGTAAATCTTGGATTACGATGAGGAATGGCGTACTTGTACGTATGGTACAAGACTCCGCTAAGTCCATTCATTCTCAAATCCTTGTGCCTAAAAATATGAGAGTTAAAATCTTACAGCACGCTCATGATTCGCAGTGTGCTGGACATATGGGTTTTTCCCGTACTAAAGCTAGAGTTCTTCAATCTTTCTTTTGGCCTGCTGTGAATAAGGACATACGAATCTATTGTCGATCTTGTAAAGTATGTCAAGAGATTAAATCCAGAGGTCCACGCCATGATGCACCTATTCAGGCTGCAGACATTCCCATTCGATCATTTCAAAAAATGGCGATAGACATCATTGGTCCATTTAAGATAAAGTCTGCTAGAGGACACCAATTTATTTTGACGTGTGTTGATATGTGCACACGTTGGCCGGAGGCTGTTCCTCTAAAGAGCATAACTACTGCTGATGTCGCAGATGCTCTTTGGTTAATATTTTCTCGTCTGGGGTTTCCAGCAGAAATATTATCCGACCATGGTACCCAACTCATATCGGATACCATGTCTCAAGTAATGTCGACTCTTAAGATAGAGAGATCGCTGAGTAGTATTTATCATCCCATGTCCAATGGGATGGTGGAACGTTTGAATAGAATTCTGAAAAACCTACTAGGTAAGATAACAGAAGATCATCCTCAGGATTGGGATAGGGTTTTACCCGCGGCTCTCTTTGCATATAGAGAGGTCGCCAACGAACATACAGGATTTTCTCCCTTTGAACTTGTCTTTGGCGCGAAACCGCGAGGTCCTATGTCCTTACTTCATGATCTTATAACTGCTGATAATATTGTCGATGACACAAAATCCTCTTATGAATATGTCATCGCACTTAGACACAAGATTATTGAAGCATGCAAATTGGCAACTGCTTCTTCTGAATTTGCGAAACAGAAGGCAAGGGAATTTGCCAATAAAAAGAGATGCTTGCGACAACTTTGTCCAGGTGACAAAGCATTTGTCTTGCTACCTTGTAGGGAAAATAGACTTCTTATTTCTTGGAAAGGTCCGTACGATATAATATCAAAAGTTTCCAATGTTGACTATATCGTCGATATTGACGGGAAGCGTAAAACCTTCCACATCAACATGCTCACGGAATTCCATGAACGTCCTGATTATTTACAACCTGTTTTCCAGGCAACGGACGATTTTCAGTCCAACATGGACAGTACTCATCTCTGTCAGTAATACAGGATGAGGAAACGAGTTTCTCGGATGTAAATTTACCTTTTCCAATGATTCCTCTTCACTCTAATGAATCACGGAAAGATGTTGCAATTTCTCCAGAATTATCTCCAGGAGAGCAGAAACAAGTTTCTACTATGTTAGAACAATTTCAGGATGTCCTTACTGACATTCCTGGTCAAACTGATGTCATTCAACATGACATTATTCTTACTGACCATAGTCCTATAAGAGTCAGACCGTATCCTATCCCGATACATTTTCAAGCACAGGTAGAGAAAGAGTTAGATGAGATGATAGAGTTAACAATTATTGAACCATCCACATCAGCATATTCTTCGCCGATGGTTATTGTACGAAAAAAAGACAATAACATACGTCTTTGCGTGGATTATCGCAAATTGAATCAAGTGACTAAATTTGATGCTGAACCTATGCCTTTACTAGAAGAGCTACTTACGAGACTATCGAATTCTCATTTCTTTACTAAACTCGATTTGTCTAAGGGATATTGGCAAGTTCCACTATCCGAACACGCCAAACCGTTTACTGCTTTTTCGACGCCTAGGGGTCTATTCCAATGGAATTTCATGCCTTTCGGTCTTATGAACGCCCCTGCAACATTTGTACGCATGATGCGTCGAATCCTATCTCATCGCTCAGATGTCATTGCGTATCTTGATGACATCTGTCTTTTCAGTGATACTTGGAACGATCACTATAATGGGATAAATGAACTATTGTCTATCTTACGCGAGCATAACCTGACAGCGAAACCATCGAAAGCATGTATTGGTTTTAGCGAAATATCTTTCTTAGGACACCGTGTTGGTCATGGGTTCATAAAAACAGAAGACCATAATACAAGTAAGATACTTAACATTTCTATTCCTAAGACTAAAAAGCAAGTGCGAAGTCTCTTAGGTCTAATACAATTTTATGGACGATTCATTCCGAATCTGTCCTCCATTATGTCACCTCTTTCTTCCTTGCTAAAGAAAGGGTCTCCTAATGTAGTCCATTGGACTCAAGAATGTCAATCCTCTTTGGATAAGGTTAAAACTATGTTTTCTACTTCACCTATCCTAGTATTGCCTTCTAAGGATAAGACATTTATTCTTCGTAGTGACGCTTCATCCACCGGGATTGGAGCAGCACTAATGCAAGAGTACTCTGGAACTCTGCATCCTGTGATGTATATTTCTCGGAAATTAAATGCCGCAGAGAAGAATTACTCGGTCCTAGACCGTGAATTATTGGCTATGGTTTGGTCAATCCTTAAACTGCAAAGATTTCTTCTGGGCGCGCATTTCATTGTGGAAACTGACCAGAAAGCTCTTACGGCTATTCAGAGTAAAAATCTGAAGAGCGCGAGATCAACGCGATACGCGATTACTCTACAGCCATTTCATTTTTCGGTGCGAGCTATCCGTGGGTCAGAAAATGTGATGGCAGATATTTTGTCTAGATGCCCACATGATTCATAACTGTTATACAACTTTGATACAGTTGTTTCTATGTTGAAATGTGTACACATATGTAATATATCATATATTGATTGTAACACTACTTAGCGGTTCATTGATATTTATTCACCGCTGATCTTTCAATGTTTTTCGTCTTTGATGATCATGATGTTAAGATATCTTAGATGAAATTTATGTATAAACTAATGTGGAAATTGTGTCATTGCTAATATTATAGTATGCGTTGGTGACACCTCTCTGGAAATATTAATACTTAGAGAAGTACCTTCTCTAAGGTCATAAAACTTATGCTTATCATCTGCGCATTGTTATTGGTGCGTTGTGAGCCTATTGTATATTGCTCCTAGATGTATTTCAAAACAAAAAAAAAATGCACCATTTTTTTTCCCGAGGGGTGTGGTAATCTGTTGCGTGCATATTTTGACGCACATATTACAAAAATCGATATGGCTATTTAATATGGGAAAAAATATAGACAGTCATTCATTTGTGTATGAAAATGCTGTCTATGGTAAAAGCGAGAGAATCCATGTTTGATTCACACTTTTGATTATAGGAGTAATCGTTCTTGATATTGATCCGGCGCATGGATTTTGCTCTCATGCCTGTACCTATTTCTTAGGGCCAGAAAATAGATTAATTTGCTTATTATGTTTATGGCCTGAATTCATATGTATTACATATTATTAGTACAAGTAGAATCAGTCCTATATTGTATATTTTTGATGGGTAGGCAGGACTATATTCTTGTTATGCCGCTCTAGCGGAAGTAGGAGTTGTCTTAACAAGTCGTGATGAGTTCCGATGTACCGTGATAATGGCGGGTACGCATTTTTCAAAGGGCTGGTAGATTCTTAAGGAAAACTTAGTTATGAAGTGGTTTTCTTCTATAGGAGATTGTGTCTCTACTAGAGTTTGTGTTATGCCAGACCCTATTTTGATGATCTCATGTCGGTTAGACCTAGATGGAACATTGTGCTTCGTATCGCCAGGGTCGTGTTTTGTATCGACGAAGATGACAGGCTTTCCTACAGCGGTTATGGCTACGTGAATTAACCTGATTACCGTAGAGCTGTATGGAAACATTTATGAAACTATTTATATGCATATTATAAATTAACTTTGGCTTATATTCACCTTCCTACGAGTGAGTGAGCAGCAACTCAGGGAGGCGGCCATGTTGTGTTCCTGTCATCATATTTTCTGATTACTGTCCAAAGAACGGGGCATGTACCTTATTACTCGGACAGTGACAGGGAGATCTCAATCTTGATAGAAACCCCCTTTTCGTGGTTCCATAATATACTACAAACTATGGACGTCAAGCAACTTTAGTTATTTACCGATCTGCCTTCACTGACGCGTTTAGTCAGATAGGGGATGCGGCCATAATGTATCATGACATTGAACTTTTGATGTACTACCCATTATTTATGAATGTGTCATGATTTCGGATCTGCTATGTATGCCTACAAATTGATGTGTCAACATACCCATGATGTACTCGTTATGTCCCAGTGTGTACGTCTGAATAAATTGTGTAAACAAAGATTCCAGCAGTCTGCATTGGTGCCTTGTAGACACAAGTGTATGAGTGATTAGATTGGTCAGAACACGAACAGTACACCATTCGCGTTGATCACAGTCTACACGTCTACTCCATACATACACCATCCTGCGTCGGTTGAAGTGACCAAGCTTAGGGCCTGCTTCCCCTGGAGCCTTAGAGGGAAACGACTATTTACAGCTGCCTTTGCCTTCCCTAACTCAGGACTAGGGTGAGTTACCCATTTACCGCTGGGTAAACATGGAGCATGCCTGATCTCAACAACTCTGTACACTGCTTCACAGACTGACACTTACAGAGCGTACGATTGAAAACTAAATTTTACAGCGCTCTCCGGAAATCTAAATACATATCAAAGTAAACCACTAAAGATAAACAGTAGAATAATAAATAATCGTGAAATACACTCAATTACTCTTACATTAAAGAAATAAAATATAATTACTCTTGACTTAACAACTAGAACTGGTCATCATATAAAGGAAATTTAACACGACAACTCTTTCTTTCCTTTACTGGGGAAAATTATCTTAATCTGCTTCCCACCCACGTGTCAATTCACACAATATAAAACTGGCGTCTTCTTTATACACACGCATGGTGACGCGCCGCCTTTCATGACCACGTGGCCGCCATCTTGATATTTTGCTAACAAGTCAATATCATCTAAATTAAAGTAAAATATCGCTTCTCTGTCCAGTTTCATGTATGAAATAGCTCCCTACTAAATTTGCCTTTCTTGCCCGGTCTGATGACTGACATAATTGCTCTTAAACTCTCACATCTGTGATTTGGGCTTTGCGTGCCTAATAAAACCTATCAAACATTATTTTCACTCATCTATCATTTCGAGACTAAATCATAATGTCCTAAAAAGACATTTCCTTTGGAAACACATCTATCTATATCACTAAACATTAAAACAGACTCGTGCTGAATATAATTTCAGAATTATATAAAACTAATTCTAATTTAAATTAACTCACGTGTCATGTCTTTGTGTTCTTCTGTGTAGGTACACAGGGCGCCTCGTTTCGTTCTCTCTCGTCTGGGCTGATACTTAAAAAGGCTGCTGCTGGTTATCGCATTCTTTATATAGGCCCTATGGCGCATTACTCACTAACTGCGCGCTGGGCGTATTAATCTTGGCTACTTAAATATCACACGCGATTATCGCTTTAGAAGGCATGAAAACACAGAAATATACACTATTTCTAGAGCAAAAACACAATTCTACACCACAACTCTATTTTTAAGGCTTTATTATGGCCTCATTACATATCTTCTACTTCAGACTTTTCACAACCCAGGCTCGCGCCGTCACGTGAGCTGACAGTCACGTGGGCCGACCGAAAATATATGGGCGACAAACATGCCTTGAACTGAAGTGGGGGTGGGGCCTCAGGGGTGTCTTCCCGGCCCCATCACACTAGGTATAAAGAAGGATGCATAACCTTCACATTTCAGGGTCCTGGGTACTGACGTTAATGTAGTACCAAACGCCTGAGAACTGCTCGATTCAGGACACTATCTGTATACTTCGAGCCCATGCTAGTGGCCATTGCCTATCAAAAAGGTGGAAAAGATTGTCAAGCGAGCAGAGGAAACGTTCTACCTGTATTCTCCTGCCAAGATAAGTTCTTGTTCGGCACCTGGCAGCTCAACTTAAAAGAACTAGAAAGTGATAATAAAGAAAACTGTGCATAGTATTACTATTTCCACAAGTGACAAACGAAAACAGACATAACTTAAAGGGAGTGATTATAACCAACAACCTAGAGTTTAATACCAGTATTACCTCAAAGAGAAGAATACAACTACACACTTATATTAGAATAATATTGTATGTATGGACAGAAGATCCACTGTGTTATTGGAATGTTGTAAATGATTCTTTTGATTTCACTTTTGATTGTCAGTCCTGGTTGAAAATAAATTAGATCAGGATAAAAAATTGTATTTACACAAATTTCAACCACTGTCTTAAATAAGATAGCCTTTTAAAGTGTCGTTGGTATGTTATTGTTGTAGTACTGTTGGTGGTTGTGGATAATAAACTATTTGTTTGTATGTTTGTTGGTTATTACACATTACACTCCACATTCATAACCCTAGACACTACACGAAGTCATTTTATATAATAATATAGATTAATTTTGAATGAGATCAAAAGGGTGGTAGCGGAAAGGTACTCTGAAAAGTTTACAATACTATTGGTTAAATTCAGGGACCTTCATAGCTGATCTCATTTAATACAATAATAATACATAACAACAATTCATAACATCAAAACCCACCACAGTGTGTGATTTTTTTTTTGTCATTACATGACAGATTTTTCAAACTTTTGTGTTATTATTTGTGTGTTTTTTTTGTTTTAAAAAGGGCCTGGCTGGTGTGAAAGTTGGAGGTGTGTTGATTTATGCTTAATTTCTTACCTTTGATACATAACATTCACTGAGCTAAGTTGTTTGTTCCTTGCGTAATCCTTTATTTCCTTACTTTTGCAATATTTAAATAGGTAATTGTGTATATTAAAATGCTCTATTTAAATGTACTATTTTATTTACTGACAATTAGTTGTAGATTTCTGATTTCAATAAACTGAAACAATACACAAAAATATGTTTACCTAATCAGGTCCAACACAAAAATCAGAATTTTCAATTAAAGTGTCAAGATAGTCTGTATGGCTCTGAAACACACGGAGAACAAACAAAAACAACAGCCAAACAGGTACAGACTTTTGTAAACGGGTGCTTGCACATAATAGATGATTGAAATAGTGTAACAAGATCACTCATGTGGAACTGATGACAAGAATTAGACAAGCGCCAGTAGAACAAGAGATGAGAAGAGGAGGCTGGAGATGGATAGGACACACATTGAGAAAAACCTACTGACAGCATTATCAATCAATGTCTGTTCTGGAATCTCCAGGGTAAGATAGGTACAGGAAGACATGGACAAGAGAATTGAAGACATTGACAAGAGAATTGAAGACATGGACAAGAGAATTGAAGACATGGACAAGAGAATTGAAGACATGGACAAGAGAACTGAAGACAGACATGAAGGGGAGGAAGAAGACATAGAAAGACCTCCAGCTGATGGCGTGGGAGAAGACCACTTGGCATAAGTTTATTGAAGACGTTTCCGTTCTTGGGGTCACCAAGGAGATAAAACAATTTATTTCTTACGAGTGCCTGAAAACATACCTTTATGTTTGTCTAATATTAATTTACTGTTTACAGGCCTCGGGTTTCCCTTCCTTATGTGTTATTTATGTTTATACAATACCAGAAACCTACCCTCTGTTCTATACTACTGTCCTTAAGTCTTCTACTATTTACTGGACCCAGTATCAAGGTCTTTGTCTTGTTTGGACTGACACATACTGTTAATAGGGGAACAACAGAAGTGATTGCGTCATTAAGGGGCTGAGTTGCCCACTGTATACTTCCGGTGTTATCTTGTGTTTCTTACTGATAAATAGTCAGTAAAGCATCCTTTTTGGGGATGCCTAGCTGGCCGTGGGGTCAGTGTGATTCGCTTGATAGCTAGGCGGAGTTGTCGTACGGAAGGTACGGGGTTCGAACCCTGGGTAAGCCACTCACGTCTGTTGTTTTTCTGTTGTCCAAGTGTTCTACTTCTTTATTTCTTACGAGTGCCTGAAAACATACCTTTATGTTTGTCTAATATTAATTTATGGAATTAGTAACCACATCAAGGAAAGCTTATCTTCCCAGAAACCAATACTATCAGAGTTTTCACGTCCTCTGTCTCAGGTCTTCCCACTGAGCCCACTGCAGTTTTAATTCCCTCAAGGAATTTAAAAAACGTAGCCTGGTTAAGTTTCAGCCAACTTCCGCCTGTTTTCTTGTCTTCCTCTGTCCCTTATGACGTCATGTGAGCTTTTTTAAGGAAATCAGGATGTCTTGTTATCTTCCTTTATTAAGCTTTAGTGGCCATGATTGATACTAATGAAAAAGAATGGGTATGAATGTACAGTTTTCTGCATTCGTTTAGTCTCCATCTGAGAAGTGAAGCCAGTTGGTAAGCCGATGCGTTACATCGTTGACATCTTATTTGCATCCCTCTGTGCATTCTACCACCTTGTGTGAACACACACACACACACATAATCTAGAAAAGGTCGTCCCATAGCAGATACTGCTATAGGGCATGGAAGTGTTAGACTTCACCACACTAGCATCTAGAGGTGGGGTGGCCACTTCCCTTCCTCGCTGCTTTTCCTTCCCTAACTCAAAGAGCAGAGGCAGGAACCCACTTACAACTGGATAGGCTGTAGCGTGTCGGTACCCTGACTCGAACCCGGCACCTTTGCCACGAGAGACCACAGCCGAAACCACTCTGCCAATCGGATGCTCAGATACATAAATACCTTGTATAGACAGAAATGATTGGCTAATATTCTAAGTCAATCTTAAATTAGGCGAATTCGTTGCTACGAGTAATGAAAGCAATTACAAAGATGCAAGTAAATAACACATAGACATACAAAATAACCAACTATATTCATCAGCAAATTCACAGTCGGAAAAGGGGTAAAAAACAACAGAAAGAATCCATAAGTAATGAACTAATCCACATGCGAAAATACAACTAATATTTGCTTTTATATATTATGGTATCATTTCTGGCCAAAGTTATTTCTACATTATTGGAAATGTCATTAAGAAAATACGTGGGTCTATTCCCAGTTTATATCATCGTTTTATTTCAGCTGTTTTTCAACGGAGCGTGGAGGGCAGAGAGTTAAGAAACTGGTTTTTCAACACATGTCAGGGTACTTAACTCCGTCCGTAAAACAAGTTTTAACCGAACCTTACGGCGGGTTACATAAATAAACAATGGTGTTGGAAACAGATTTCCTCCCTTTGAGAAGCACCTTCATAAGCTGTACGACACACGAGTGTTTGCCCACGTGGAATGACCATTAGCACACACTGCAAATTAAGCAAATTGTTATTACTACGCGGCAATTTATGAGTGGTGATGCAGTCGTCTGCCAGGGGTGAACTGGTGATGGTGATTCGCGGTCTCGCTCTTCTAATTTTTTACGTTTTCTCCGGTTCGTATTCAAAAGCGTGTCTTCAAAATTGCAGCACTTTCCGGTTTGAATTACGATGTTGACATATTTCCGTATCGCAGAGTTTTCACAGCAACTTCACTACAAGTGTAGACAGAAATTTGAACGCATGGCTTTTCCAAATTGCGGGACAAATATTCGACAGTAAAGTTTGCTTTGCCATCTCCTCAAGATCTCCGTCTATTATTAGACAGCAAGATAATTACAATGCACGCGTTATATACATATGTCTGTACGCATATACATATGGTTGGCGGATCCAAGGGGATGGCGACAGGGCGATCGCCCCTCCCTTGGGACTCTGAAAACCATTATTTCATATCAATGGCTGCAGTATTTTTAACCCCTATGGGGAACTTAAATGTAAGTAATCGTTAAGTCGGACAACGGACGAATTAAAACCTGCCTGGTACTGGACACTGGTAAGCACTCTAAAGGTTACGAACATAGTTCGCAAGTAATTCTACAAAGCAGCACAATGAAAGACAATAAAGGGAAGCGCCATACAAAAATGAGACAAAAGACATCGCCAGGCAGGCGAAACAAGGGAACTTCACTCGAGCCGCAAAAACAGAGGACTTTGTGACAAGAGGCGGATAATTTCTTTACCGGGCAGCCAATCATAAATCAAAATATGTAATGCTATAATATAAAATATGTATGAATTAAAAAAAATTTTTTGTCTCTTTGTGTACTTTGTTTTTTAATTATGTAAAAACATGTGTAAATAAGGAGTCGGGGAGGTTTTTATCTATCTGATGTACCGCCGTTCCTTTGGACACACACACACACACACACACATATATATATATATATATATATATATATATATATATATATATATATATATTGTGACGTACATTTTATATGCTGTTACTTACGTTCTTATATCTAGCTATTAAATAGCTTCGTCCACAAGTTTTTATTACCGTCCGTCGCATTGCGGCAGAGACGACGTCACTAATCAGTATGCAAGAGAGGTCAAAAGGTGGGCGAATGATAGCGAAGGGTTCAGGGGGCATTAAGTGGATGTATCGTTGAACAGGGAGGATGCATGTGTGAATTGCTCCGAGATATTTCAGATGTCGGTGTGTTTGATAGATATGTTCTGAAGTAAGTCTGTTCATCCTGGAATGACAGAGTGCCTGATTCATTCACAGGATAGGTAGAGGAGTGAATAGAAATGATATAGTGATGTTTAAAGACGGAAGACGGGCGATGTTCCTGTTCTTATATATTCGTATGTTCATAGATACAGCTGATTACAGGACTGGATCTCGACATTTACGGACAGACTGTTATATGCCAGTATCTGCATTTTCCCTATGCCAGGGGAGTTAGCGATGTGTAGTGAAAAAGGTCTTACAAGTAATACTTCATTGGAGCATACGTTTTATCCATAATAAACATGTTCGTGTTGTGAATAAGCTGGACGTTTCTTCAATTCTTGTGCGGATGTTTATGTAGCAAGTAATTAAGAACTCTTGTATGATCACTTGGCTACTGCAAATATGTTTTACTCTGCCATGAATTAAATCATTAAACCTAAGAGCAAGTGTCATGAAATATTCTAATCCACATATATAAATTATTAGGTAAATATGAAGCCTAACAAATAAAATTAATAAAGAGAAGACCAATGGTAAAATGACAGTGCTGTCACAAGGAATGTACTCGAAATCCCCCTTGTTTTCTGCTTCGTCTGCAAATTGTAACGCTTTCACGTTGATATAAAAGCTTACTGTATTATTACCCGCTTTCTTCAATGAAACGTGTGCTGTATTTCTTGGAAAAGCATTGAGAGGCCCTGCGTAATGACCTAAATTAATCCTAACATTAATTATATTACGTTACCAAAACGAACGAACAGATGGACAAAAGGATAGCGAGAAGGGAGAGGCAGAAAGCCGAACACTAAACACGCTTCGCGCGATACGCAAATGCTGCCATCACGCGTGTAAGTCTACATGCACTAATTTTTTTTCAGACGGACAGTGATAAAATACACTACCCTTTCCCAGAGTTAGGTTTATAAATCATAACAGACTCTTATTAGAAAAGATAACATTAGATGGGTTTACGGTTGAAAACATAACAGTACCCAGACAGCACATCTTCGAAACAGGAGGTAGAAGAAATTGCATATTTTGAACGCAGCCACGTAGCTCCTTTAAATTAGTATTTTTGGGTTCCTTAGGGCTTGCTGACAAATAATATGTAAACGTTACGCAAATAGTCCAGGAATTAATAAATTATACCCAAAATAAAATATTGGGGGTGCCTGACAGCATAAAATCATTTCTGCTCATAAGATTTTTTTTTTTAACGTGTTTGAAAAAAAATTTACGTTACAGAAATAGCCTACCATGTAAACTCCAAATTGATTGGAGCGCAACAAATGAAAGCCTAACCACGATTGGTCGGGCTATAAATACTATCTTGGTTGTTAGGGGAGACGGGAAAAGATATCATTTTTTCAAACACTTGTCGAAACGTGGCTCATTGGCCAGTCTCGCTGATATACACACTTGGGAGCGTTAGTTCGAGACCACTTGTTTAAATGATCTTGATAAAGCATCAGTGCGTTGAAGCCAGCTAAAATTTTGCTCAATAAAAGCCTGGAAGATAAGCAGATGGAAATTTGTGCCAGTTTGTGCCAGAATTCATTGCTAATCAACGTATCTGTGTTATTCGTATGAATTGTGGTAAGCTTGAACCATTTAATATCTTTTAATGAAAATTGAATGTGAATTGTTGATTTATGCCTGTATATATATGTGTAGTTCAGTGGCAAACGTGAGGTAAAGCCTAAAATGCTCCAGCCTGAACAGAGGGTGTCGGAGAGAAGTAAAACGGCATGGAATGGCCAAATAGTACACTGACACCTGGATGATTGATTAGACAGAAATAATGCTGGAAGTGCAGAGGCGTAGTGACCATTAAGGATGGTAATGCTGGTATAAAGTATTTCAGATGAAGCTGACTGTTGGCCTAACGCTCTGAACGCAATGTTTGTGATGTATTGTGATCAGTGTAAAAAGAAAATATAAATTAGTTATGAAGTAGAAGGTACATCCTTCTTGATTTCAGGGACAGTGGTCTTGATGGTACTGAGCAGCACCTGGTCAGAGCTTTGCTGAATCCAGAGTCGGACAGCATACTCCTTGGTCTTTTTAGCTATCAGTGAGGTGTCTCCTGAGCCCAGAGGAGAATTCGAGCAGAGGAGTCCTTTCCTGCCGCCATCACGCCAGATAAGCGAATTGGCCAGCTGAGCTCAACATTATGTCCCCTCATCTTGAACTGACTTTTTAAAATTAACATTAAGAGGGGAATTTACTTGTCTTAAAATCAGGAACTGTGAACATCTCCAATACTAGTCCCTAAAGACAAACTATTGAAGTCATGATGACAAATACCAACAGAGCTTGAAAAAAACAAAACCAGTATTACCTCATTTTACTACTACACAACTGACACACATAGAACATTTGTAATAATATATGTCACTACAATATTCATATTAAATACATTCTGTACATAACTTGTAATTTAAATTGATTGTGATTCCTGGTTCCCTTGTAGTTGAATCAGGACACATATTCATTCATGCCAGTAATGAATACATATTGTTATTTGAAAGTTTATCAGTGACTCTTTTAAGATATCTTTGTAGAGTGTTATATGTATGTGAGTGTCACAGTGTTGTCAAGAGTAGTGGATTAAATTAAATTGTTTATCTGTCTGTTGTTGTGACTTACACTTCACCATACTCATACCCTAGACACATAACGTAGCATCACACTATTCCAGAATAATTCTGACTGAGATATATAGATATGTGGTAGCAAGTAAGGTTATCTATAATACACTACTCTTAATAGATATAGATACCTTCACAGCTGATCTCAGTCAGTACACTAAGTTCCCTATAAGTATTTATAACATCCCACTTCACCACATATATTGGGGTCTCGCTCTTGGGATTTTGAATCTTTAACTATTAAAAATATTGGGGGTAATTCACTTCAGGGAATATAAGAATTAAAAGGTATCCTTGGGTGGAATTAAATAAGGTTGAGCTCACGGTGCCTGTGTTGTCCATTAGAGATTGAATTGTTGGTTAGACATTGTATAAATTTACATAATAGACAATGGCGGACCTGGCCAAATTTCGATCTGCTGCGGTTCAGACTGCAAAAGAGTTAGGATTAGATGGGCAAGTTATGGTTGCCTATGTCACGACGGAATGTGACAAATTTATTGAACGTGAAGAAAGAAGGTTTGAAGCCGAAAGAAAGTTAGAGGCTGACAGGGAAATTAAGAAGTTACAGTTTGAAGCTGAGGCTGAGACTAAGAGGTTGCAGATTGAGGCTGAGGCTAAGAAATTGGAGGCAGAAAGAGAAGACAAAAGATTAGCTGCAGAAAGGGAAGAGAGGAAATTAGCTGCAGAAAGGGAAGCAGAAGAAAAAAGATTACAAAGGGAACATGAGTTACGACTAAGGGAGTTTGAGTTTCAAGGCCATGCTCCTGAAAATGGTGCCAGTCCCTTTGCCTCTGATGCTACGGTTACTCAGGGAGCCTCGACCTCAGCTATGAACTTTCATTTAGATCATTTTGTTGAGAAAGACGATGATATTGAGAGCTATATAAATAGGTACGAACTATTAGCTACCACGTATGGGTTAGAGAGAGAAAGGTGGAGCTTAAAGTTATCTCAGGGACTTCGTGGGGCAGCTTATGAAGTTTTTGCAAAAATGAGCAGAGGTGATCAGGAAAATTATGACATGCTAAAGCAGGCTCTTTTGTTAAGGTATGAAAAGAATGCAGAGTTTTACAGGAAAAAATTTAGGAATGCTAAACTACTGTCAGGTGAAACCTATCACCAGTTCTCTGCACGCATAGAGACATACTTGGAGAAATGGACTTCTCTGGGGAAAACCCAAGATCTTAAGGAAATGGTCCTTATAGAGCAACTAAGAGAGTCCATGGCTCCAGACCTGAGAAAGTTTCTCATGGAACAAGGTGCAGAGAGGCTGGGTGAGTTGCTAAATGTTGCTGAAAGGTATCAAGCAGCTCAAGCAGAGGTAACAGGTAATAAAAAGAAACAGGTGGACAACTTTAGGGCACCACAGAACTTTAATAAATTTGATCCTAGGGATCAAAATAAAGGTAAGCACCAATTTGATAGGCCACGGTATGAAAATAAAAATAAAACCCCACAATTCGATGAAAGGAAATATGATGAAAGAAAATCTTTCAACCAAGGAAAAAGGTGGTGTAAGAATTGTCAGATGGACAATCATGACACTGACCGTTGCAGAAGGAAACCTGTGTATATGGCAACCCTTCAGGTCAGGTCGACCTCAAGACAGGAGGAGGATATTATGTTAGATACCACTCCAGAAGAGATGAGGAAGGCACAGGCTGGGGATAAAACACTCAAGCCTTGTTTCAGAAAATTGTCAACTTGTCATACAACTCCAGGCAAGGGAGATTTTTATATGAAAAACAAGTTGATGTATAGGAAGACTGGAGCTAGATCCAATGGTCACGGACAGCTGGTTCTTCCAAAAAGATACAGGACAGAATTAATAAGGAGCCTACATGTGAAACCAGATGGGGACCATGAGAAGATAGGTACCATCATTCAAAAGGTGGCTCACAATTATTATTGGCCCAAAGCAAGATGGGACATTGAAAATTTTGTAGAAAGGTGTAGCATAGCACATGAGGGAACACCCACAAGTGGGAACATGGATCAGGACCTGGACACGCCATGGGGCAAAATCAGGCCTGACAATAAAAGGAAAAATAAATTTGATAAAGTGGACCAAATGAAATGGGAAGCCCCTTTTCACGGACAAGCTTCACTTAACTGTTTTACTATGGCCACTATGCGGAGAGTGCAAAAAGATGTCTTACTCCAGGATAAGCCGAAAATCCCTCAATCGGACTTAAACAATGTAGAGGATGTAGAGAGGAAATCTCTCATCAAGAATTTTAAGAGGGGAGAAAGCCCCAAAAGAAAAATTGGTAGCGGTCGTTTTGTGAATGATAATTCTGGGAGGAAAAATCATCACTATAAAGCTTCGAGTGGAAGAGACCATACCGGTGCATGGACAAATAGGTCCACACAATTAAAGGTCCATATGTAGCTTTGTTAAGAACGTGGACTGATGAAAAGGCAGAGGAAAACATTACATCTTCATACCAATATGTGAATGAGCTGACCACTCGGTTGAAAACTGGCTGGAAACTTGCCAATGAAAATTTGAAACAAGCCAGGAAGAAACATGCTGCCTATTATAACAGGAAGGCGAAAGACAGAAATTTGGCTGTGGGAGAGAAGGTACTGCTTCTTTTGCCCGGGAGTCAGAATAAGTTACAAATTGGATGGCAGGGTCCATATACAGTTCTAGAGAAGGTGTCTAGAACAAATTATAAGATAGATAAGAAGGGGAAAGAAAAAATCTATCATGTGAATCTCCTGAAGAAATATTTGGAAAGAGAACATCAGGAAGAGACACACTTGTTGACCTTGTCCATCGCCATGGAGATGAAAAAGGAACCACTTTCATCATTTGAATATCCATTACACCCCTGTGAGACAGCAGCACAGGTGAAAATCAGTACACATTTAACGAAAACTCAGAAAGAGAGAGTGCAACAGGTTCTAAAGAATCATGCAGAGGTGTTAACAGACCGACCAGGGCATACAAACCTATTGGAATATGATATGAAACTCATAGACTCCACACCTGTCTGTATGAAACCATATTCGATTCCGTTTGCTAAGGAAAAAGCTTTGAAGGAAGAGATAGACTATCTATTGAAGGAAGGAATTATTTCGCACAGTGAGTCTTCGTATAGTTCCGGGGTGGTACTCTTAAGGAAGCCCTCTGGAGAACATAGACTCTGTATAGATTACAGGAGACTGAATGCTATTACAGAAGGACAGGTGGATCCATTGCCGGATACAAATCAGCTGTTTGCCAGACTAAATAAAGCTAAATATTTCTCAAAAGTGGATCTGAGTAAAGGATACTATCAGATTCCAGTAAAGCCTGAGGTTAGACCATACCTAGCTTTTAGTACCTCAGAAGGACACTATGAGTTTAATAGATTGCCATTTGGATTGAAGAATGCGCCTAGTGTCTTCTCTAGAATGATGAGAAAATTATTGGATCCTCTGAATAATCCCTGTATAACAAATTTTATGGATGATATCCTTATAGCAACAGAAACATTTGAGGAACACATTGACTCTCTGAACATGCTGTTTGATCGACTTAGGGAGGCAAAGTTAACAGCCCGACCAACCAAATGTTGCGTTGGATGTAAAGAATTGGAATTTTGGGACACACAGTTTATCAGGGAAACATGACCCCTGACCCAAAGAACTTAGAGAAACTACAGAAAGCCCCGAGACCACAAACCAAGAAGGACGTGAGATCCTTTGTCTCATTATGTGGTTTCTACCAGAAGTATATCAAAAACTTTAATTCCATATGTGCACCGTTAACTGAATTGACACGTAAAGGACATCCAGATCGCATTACATGGACTCCACAATGTGAAATGACTTACCAAGAATTGAAGGAAAAGCTCACAAGTAAACCCATTTTGAAATTACCTGACTTAAGTCAAGAATTCATAGTAAGGACGGATGCAAGTAATATTGGGTTAGGTGCAACTTTACTACAGAAATCAGATGCATTGGATGGGGAATTAAGCCCAGTGGCATATGCTAGCAGAAAGTTGAATAAAGCTGAAATCAACTACTCAACTAGCGAAAAAGAATGTCTTGCAGTAATATGGGCAATAAAGAAATTCAATATTTATCTATATGGGAAGGCATTTAAGTTGCAAACTGACCACAAACCTTTATCGTTTTTAGCACAGGCTAAGCATGAGAACTCTAGGTTACTCCGATGGTCTTTGCTTCTGGCTCCATATAATTTTAGCATTGAATATATATCTGGAAAAACCAATCTGGGAGCGGATTTTTTAAGCCGCCATCCGTGTGATGAGAATCACCGTAAACCCCAGAAATAATAATAAATTTCTCTATGTGTATATAGAATAAAGGACTGACATATAATGTCTGTTTTAAGAGGGGAGGTGTCATGAAATATTCTAATCCACATATATAAATTATTAGGTAAATATGAAGCCTAACAAATAAAATTAATAAAGAGAAGAGCAATGGTAAAATGACAGTGCTGTCACAAGGAATGTACTCGAAATCCCCCTTGTTTTCTGCTTCGTCTGCAAATTGTAACGCTTTCACGTTGATATAAAAGCTTACTGTATTATTACCCGCTTTCTTCAATGAAACGTGTGCTGTATTTCTTGGAAAAGCATTGAGAGGCCCTGCGTAATGACCTAAATTAATCCTAACATTAATTATATTACGTTACCAAAACGAACGAACAGATGGACAAAAGGATAGCGAGAAGGGAGAGGCAGAAAGCCGAACACTAAACACGCTTCGCGCGATACGCAAATGCTGCCATCACGCGTGTAAGTCTACATGCACTAATTTTTTTTCAGACGGACAGTGATAAAATACACTACCCTTTCCCAGAGTTAGGTTTATAAATCATAACAGACTCTTATTAGAAAAGATAACATTAGATGGGTTTACGGTTGAAAACATAACAGTACCCAGACAGCACATCTTCGAAACAGGAGGTAGAAGAAATTGCATATTTTGAACGCAGCCACGTAGCTCCTTTAAATTAGTATTTTTGGGTTCCTTAGGGCTGGCTGACAAATAATATGTAAAACGTTACGCAAATAGTCCAGGAATTAATAAATTATACCCAAAATAAAATATTGGGGGTGCCTGACAGCATAAAATCATTTCTGCTCATAAGATTTTTTTTTAACGTGTTTTAAAAAAATTTACGTTACAGAAATAGCCTACCATGTAAACTCCAAATTGATTGGAGCGCAACAAATGAAAGCCTAACCACGATTGGTCGGGCTATAAATACTATCTTGGTTGTTAGGGGAGACGGGAAAAGATAACATTTTTTCAAACACTTGTCGAAACGTGGCTCATTGGCCAGTCTCGCTGATATACACACTTGGGAGCGTTAGTTCGAGACCACTTGTTTAAATGATCTTGATAAAACATCAGTGCGTTGAAGCCAGCTAAAATTTTGCTCAATAAAAGCCTGGAAGATAAGCAGATGGAAATTTGTGCCAGTTTGTGCCAGAATTCATTGCTAATCAACGTATCTGTGTTATTCGTATGAATTGTGGTAAGCTTGAACCATTTAATATCTTTTAATGAAAATTGAATGTGAATTGTTGATTTATGCCTGTATATATATGTGTAGTTCAGTGGCAAACGTGAGGTAAAGCCTAAAATGCTCCAGCCTGAACAGAGGGTGTCGGAGAGAAGTAAAACGGCATGGAATGGCCAAATAGTACACTGACACCTGGATGATTGATTAGACAGAAATAATGCTGGAAGTGCAGAGGCGTAGTGACCATTAAGGATGGTAATGCTGGTATAAAGTATTTCAGATGAAGCTGACTGTTGGCCTAACGCTCTGAACGCAATGTTTGTGATGTATTGTGATCAGTGTAAAAAGAAAATATAAATTAGTTATGAAGTAGAAGGTACATCCTTCTTGATTTCAGGGACAGTGGTCTTGATGGTACTGAGCAGCACCTGGTCAGAGCTTTGCTGAATCCAGAGTCGGACAGCATACTCCTTGGTCTTTTTAGCTATCAGTGAGGTGTCTCCTGAGCCCAGAGGAGAATTCGAGCAGAGGAGTCCTTTCCTGCCGCCATCACGCCAGATAAGCGAATTGGCCAGCTGAGCTCAACATTATGTCCCCTCATCTTGAACTGACTTTTTAAAATTAACATTAAGAGGGGAATTTACTTGTCTTAAAAATCAGGAACTGTGAACATCTCCAATACTAGTCCCTAAAGACAAACTATTGAAGTCATGATGACAAATACCAACAGAGCTTGAACAAAACAAAACCAGTATTACCTCATTTTACTACTACACAACTGACACACATAGAACATTTGTAATAATATATGTCACTACAATATTCATATTAAATACATTCTGTACATAACTTGTAATTTAAATTGATTGTGATTCCTGGTTCCCTTGTAGTTGAATCAGGACACATATTCATTCATGCCAGTAATGAATACATATTGTTATTTGAAAGTTTATCAGTGACTCTTTTAAGATATCTTTGTAGAGTGTTATATGTATGTGAGTGTCACAGTGTTGTCAAGAGTAGTGGATTAAATTAAATTGTTTATCTGTCTGTTGTTGTGACTTACACTTCACCATACTCATACCCTAGACACATAACGTAGCATCACACTATTCCAGAATAATTCTGACTGAGATATATAGATATGTGGTAGCAAGTAAGGTTATCTATAATACACTACTCTTAATAGATATAGATACCTTCACAGCTGATCTCAGTCAGTACACTAAGTTCCCTATAAGTATTTATAACATCCCACTTCACCACAGCAAGTTGGAGAACGCCACAGCTTTTTGGGGGCCAAGTACCGTGGATTTTGAACTCGTAAAGTACATTATTTTAAAACCAGGTCTACAAGCAAATGTTTACCGTAAGTTCGTCCCACTTACGGACAAGGTGAAGGTCACATCTGCTCAGAGCGGTGTTGGAATGGAGGAGAGGAAATTTTTGAAGTAACTTTCGAAATATATTATGAATTAACTGTTCATTATTATCAAGGTGTCGGCAGTGGAAAAATTAAGAAGGCCAGCATTATCGAAGAATTTTATTCATTGGAGGAAAATATCAATTTACCAGCAGTCACTATTTTAAGTGATCGACTTCTGCGAGTCTACAATAAAATTCAAAATGGAGTCCTGTCAGACCGGAGTTTAGGGAAGGACTAGTGACGAATCGTTTTACATTGTTGTGGAGTGCTTCAGAGCGGCACATCCATTTTTGTAGCACCATATCTCAGGCCAGGAAGGAGACTGTTTTATTTTCATACAAGATAAGTGCGATTTTTTACATCTTTCGGTCTGTGTTCATGAATATTTTGGTTGGATCTCCATCAGCTCTGATGTTTGTTTTCCTTTTTTAATGTATTAATATATGGAATTCTTGTATAAGCGGGCAAGGTTGGCTCGGCTGTCTTGTTGTGTGATACATCTCGCCGTAAAGCGGGCACACACAAATTGTCTATAGGTACTGTGTGGTGATCATAATCTGTCAGATCATTACAATTATTATTAATTTTTTTTCTTCTTTATTATTTTCGGACTTGTTTTAATGTTGGTCTTTGTCATATTCTGTTGATTACACTGGCTAACAAAAAAAAATTTTTTTTTCTTTCTCTAACATTTATATGTTTTTCTGGTCAATTTTAATGCGCTGTTTTTAAATCTGCAAACCGTTTTTCTCTATCAGGTCGGGATCTCTAGAAATATGCAATTGAAGTTTTTTAACAACGCATACAGGATTACATCATTCGTACAAGAAGTATAACAGTTATGTAGGCTTGAATTTCTTTGCAGTCGACTTTCGTCGGTGAATGGTACGTGGTACATCGCGATGAAGCATCCAACAATAATCGGCAAGCATGGTCACACTACACTGTCCTTGATAACGTGACTCCAATATGGCGATATCTTGATGGAATCGTTCTCCATGTTCATCGCTGACTTCGCCAAGGTTGTCAGGGGAAAAGTCAAGATGCGAATCGAGCAAATGGATTTTGAGGGACATGTTACTCCCCATAATTCTGTATGCATCTATGCACTGCTTAACAAGATGCACATAGTCGACAGATTTGTGATTTCCCAGAAAGTTATCGACGATCGATTTGAATGCCATCCATGCGCGAAGTTCACTACCATGTAACAAGTTCTCGAATTGTTTGTCTGCAATAACTTTCCTAATCTGAGGTCCTACAAAGATACCTTCCTTTATCTTTGCATCGCTAACTTGCTAAAAAGTTTTCTCCAAGATAAGTGAAAGCTTTGCTAGTTTTATCTAACGCTTTTACGAAATTCTTCATGAGCCCCAACTTTATATGTAACGGTGGTAAAATGATGCTGTCTTTGTTAACTAATGGCTCGTGTATTACATTTTTATGCCCGAGCTGCATACAATCCTTAATAGGCCACACCTTTCTTGCATAATGTTCCTGTCTGTTGCGGCTGTCCCATTCACATAGGAAGCAACAAAATTTAGTATACCCAATCTGCATGCCCGTGAGAATTGCAATGACCTTTAGGTCTCCACAAATCCGCCATTGGTAGTCATTGTACTTTATTTTTGCCAAAAGTATAGCCATATTGTCATAAGTTTCTTTCATATGAACAGAGTAGGTGACTGGAATTGATGAAAATAAATTTCCGTTATGCAATAACACGGCTTTTAGACTAGTCTTGGAAGAGTCGATGAAAAGTCGCCATTCGTTGACAATGTGCTCATGACCGAGGTGCACCATTAGACCGTTTACATCTTTGCAATAGCAAATGTCATCATCCATCTCAAAGTATTGAACAAGTTCTCTGTGTCTATGATGAAATTTAGATATCGGAGTATTGGGCGCTAAAAGATTCCATTCTTTGAGTCGCGAACCAAGTAATTCCGCTTGTCCTTTGGTAAGAGCGAGATCACGTATTAGATCTGAAAGTTCTGAATGGTTAATTAAGTGAACACCGTCATTCACCGGTATATAATCCAAGTCAGAATTAGTTTCTAAAGCAGGTAAACTATCACTTTCTGATGGTTCATTCACGTCCAACAGATATTGTTCTGGTGGAACTGGGATCGGACACGTGATTGGATCATGAGGCACTGGTTTTGAAACCGATTCAATATTTGGATAAACTACAGACTTTCTAGTTTTAAAAGTGAAACCATGGATATTTGTCAAGCAGAAGTAACAATCAGTAGCGTGATTTGTCAGTTCACGCCATATTACTGGCACCCCAAAAGGCATCGACTTATGCTTCGGCGATTTTCGTAACCAACCTGCCAATGTATTTGCACAAGCCGAACAAACTGCATTAGGCTTCCAAGATGTATTTGCACCATCAACTTTCGAATCGAAATAAAGTTCATATGCTTTCTTTAGTAATGGTGTAAAGTTTTTCTGGTGAACACGATCGGTAAAATATCCGCACACGTAACAGAACAGATCAGCCGAATTTCTACAACTTCTAGAAGCCATATTTCGCTCAGAATTATTTCAAAATACAGTAACTATTTGAAAAATAGCGTAACATATGTCATGCATCTTTTAGCAATATAAAAAGTAGAATTATTTTGCATTTTATTAATTTTTAATAAGTTATATAGTAAAAATGAAACGGAGCAAATAGCGGTTTCCCAAAAATATATTTATTCACAAATATCTTAAGAACCCGATGTGATAGAGATAAACGGATTTCAGATTTGAAATCAGCGCAAGAAACTGACCTAAGAACACTTATTCTTATATAAGAAAGAAAAATGTTGTTTGTCAGTGTTATTGTAATTTTTCGTCTTTAGTGGTCGTGCTCTGTTTATCGAATCTGACCATCAATTCAGTTGATTGATGTATTAAATGGTGGATCTTCTACTGATCACGTTTTTTTTTTCATTACCTGTTAAAACTTTTATACCTTATCTTTCTTTATACCTTAGTATTGCCCTTGTTATGCTTGATCTGTTGTCTATTTATATATATATGTATATATATATATATATATATATATATATATATATATATATATATATATATATCTTAAATTGTATTGTCTTGGTTGCTCCTTTGGAAATATATTACTGTATCCTTTGGAAATAGTGCAAAATTGTTCAGTTCTGATATTGAGTATAAGGCAATTTGTTGAAAAGTCATATAATTTTATTTAAGAGTTGTTATTTGTGTACCTGATTGATTATATCAGGGTATCTCAACATGTCTCGCCTAGAACATTTTGTCACCGTGGGTGAAAGACTTGGGATTCAAGCGAAGGCCTTGAAAGAGTTTGCGTTAGAGCAGGTGGCTAAGGAAGAGAAAAAATTAGAACAAGAATTAGCTGAGATGAGAAGGCGAGAAGACAGAGAAGCAGCTGAGAAAAAATTAGAGCAAGAATTAGCGGAGAAGAGGAGGCAAGATGAAAAAGAACAAAAGCTAGCACAGTTTGAGCATGAGCAAAAAATGGCTGAAATTCAGCTTCAAAAGCTTAAACTTGAGAATGAGAACAAACCGGTGGAGAGCACTAATCAGGGTACAACAAAAAGGGATCATGGGTGTCCTTTTAAGGTTCATTTACCTAAATTTCATCCATCCGATGACATATCGTGCTACTTGAATAGGTTTCAGACAATTTGTCAGGAACATAAACTGGACAAATCTGAATGGCCTAGTAAATTAATGTCATTATTTTCAGGTGAAGCTCTTACAGCTATCTGCACTTTGGATGATGCCTCTAGAAGTGACTATGATTCTATAAAGGCATTGTTATTGAAAAAATTCCAGCTGGATACTCACGGTTATAGATTAAAATTCAAAACTTTATTGCCTGACTCAGCCAAGGACTTCGCAGAATACATTGCATCTATCAAGCTTACTTTTCAGAGATGGATTGAACTGTCACGAATCGATCATACTTTTGAGTCGCTTATGGATCTCATGCTAAGAGATAAGGTTCTCTCCTCAGTCAGTCCAGAATTTTTGACCTATCTCCAAGAGAGGGATCCGCAAACCATTGCTGAAATGGAAATTTTGGGGCGACGTTTCATGACCGCACATCCTGGGAGGAATATAAGCAACTCAAACATCAAGGAGGCATTACCAGTTGCCTCAGCAAAGGCTATATATACAAGAAATCAAAAACAGGGACCACCTGATAATGCTTCAGGCTGGGGACGAAATTTTAGCCGGAATGCCGGAACCTTCAGGGGTCGGTATAACTTTGCATACAGACCATTTCGACCATATAGCCAGGAAAATATGCCTCAACAACAATTTAATGGACCAAACAGAGGCTGGACCAGAACTCAGAATTCCAATTCTAACAGAGGAAGATCAAATTATAATAATGATTGTAATTACCAGAACAACTGGAATAATCAGCTCTACAGAGGCTCTCGACCCCCACATAGGGCTAATGCTGCTGTTGAACAAAACAACCAGTCAGTTGCTCGGAATCAAGGGTATGAGACCACGTCGCATGCCAATGCATGCAGTGTTGATCTTTCTAATTGTGGTGAAGTGGGATGTTATAAATATTTATAGGGGACTTAGTGTACTGACTGAGATCAGCTGTGAAGGTATATATATCTAATAAGAGTAGTGTATTATATATAACCTTACTTGCTGCCACATATGTATACCTCAGTCAGAATTATTCTGGAATAGTGTGATGACTACGTTATATGTCTAGGGTATGTGTATGATGAAGTGTAAGTCAAAACAACAACAGACAGATAAACAATTTAATTTATTCCACTACACTTGACAACACTGTGACACTCACATACATAAAACACTCTACAAGGATATCTTAAAGGAGTCACTGATAACTTTTCAAATAACAATATGTATTCATTGCTGTCATGAATGAATATGTGTCCTGATTCAAATACAAAGGGAACCAGGAATCACAATCAATTTTAATTACAAGTTATATGTACAGAATTTATCAATATGAATCTTGTAGTGACATGTATTTTTAATAGTATCCTATGTGTGTCAGTGGTGTAGTAGTAATATGAGGTAATACTGGTTTTGTTTTGTTCAAGCTCTGTTGGTATTTGTCATCATGACTTCAATAGTTTGTCTTTATTGGAACTAGTATTGGAGATGTTCTCAGTTCCTGATATTAAAACAATTTAATTCCCCTCTTAATGTTATTTTTACAATATCGTTTTAAGATGGGGGTACATAATGTTGAGCTCAGCTGGCCACATCAGCTTATCTTGCGTGATGGCGGCAGGAAAAGACTCCTCTGCTCGATTTCTCCCCTGTGCTCTGGAGACACCTCACTGATAGCTAAATGGACCAAGGAGTATGCTGTCCGACTCTGGATTCAGCAAAGCTCTGACCAGGTGCTGCTCAATAACTGTAAGACCACGGTCCCTGAAAACAAGAAGGATGTACCTTCTACTTCATAACTAATTGATACTCTAGTTCTACACTGAGCACAATACATCACAAACATTGAGTTCAGAGCGTTAGGCCAACTGTCAGCTTCATCTGAAATACTTTATACCAGTATTAACCTCCTTAATGGTTACTACGCCTCTGCTCTTCCAGCATTATTTCTGTCTAATCAATAATCTAGGTGTCTGTGTACTGTTTGGCCATTCCATGCAGTTTTACTTTCCTCCGACACCTTCTGTTCAGGCTGGAGCATTATAGGCTTTACATCATGTTTGCTACTGAACTACACATATATACAGGCATAAATTAACAATTCACATTCAATTTTCATTAAAAGATACTGAATGTTTCAAGCTTACCACAATTCATGGAAATAAACACAGATACGTTGACTAGCAATGAATTCTGGCACAAATACTGGCACAAATTCCCATCTGCTTATGTTCCAGGCTTTTATTTAGCAAAATATGAGCTGGCTTCAACGCACTGTTGCTTTATCAAGCTTATTTGAACTAGTGGTCTCGAACTAACGCTCCTAAGTGATTATATCAGCGAGTCTGGCCAATGGAGCCACGTTTCGACAAGTGTTTGAAAAAATTTTACCTTCCTACGTCTCCCCTAACAACCAAGGATAGCATTTATAGTCCGACTAATCGTGTTTAGCCTTACATATCATTCCAGCCAATCAGTTCAAATGTAACTTGTGGCCCATTTCCCGTACAATGGTGGTTTAAAAAATCTACCACTGAGCGATTCTGATTTTGGGTGTTGTCTGACAGCACCATCATTTTATTTTGGCTATAACTGGTTAATTCCTAGACTATTTGCGTAACGTTTTACATATTCTTTGTCAGCAAGCCCTAAGGAACCCAAATATACAAATTTAAAAGAGCTACGTGGCTGCGTTCAAAATATGCAATTTCTTCTACCTCCTGTTTCGAAGATGTGCTGTCTGGGTACTGTAATGTTTTCAAACGTAAACCCATCTAATGTTATCTTTTCTAATAAGCGTTTTTCAGGATTTAAAACCTAACTCTGGGAAGGTTAGTGTTTTTATCACTGTCCGTCTGAAAAAAGTTAGTGCATGTGGCCTTACACGCGTGATAGTAGTAATTGTGTATCGCGCGACGCGTGTTGCATGCGTTCCTGATTTTCAGCCCTCCCTCTCTCTTTCTAATTGAGTCCATCTGTTCGTTCGTTTTTGTAACGTAGTATAATTAATGTTAGGCTTAATTTAGGTCATTACGCAGTGTGCCTCTCAATGTTTTTCTTAGAAATGCAATACCCGTTTTAATGTGTTGTGGAAACGCTTGTATTTATGCAGTGGCTTATATTTAACGTGGAAACGTTACAATTTGCAGACGAAGCATACAACAAAGGGGGATTTCGAATACATTCTTTGTGACAGCACTGTTATTTTACCATTGCTCTTTTCTTTATTAGAATTTATTTGTTAGGCTTTATATTTACCTTTTAATTTATATATGTGGATTAGAATATTTCACGACACTAATAAAGCAAATTGCTCTGCTTGCAACACTCTTTTTCAAACAGATGAAGTACCCAGATTAATTTGTGGTCACCCGCTACCAGTACTTGCTTCTCATGATGGAAAAGGTTCACTTAAATTTTGCAGGGGATTTGTTAATCATAGACTTGTTTCCGTCCTCAGGGATACGGGATGCACTACCGTAGGGGTGCGACAATCTCTGGTTGATAACTCATGTTACACTGGTAAACAGGTGAAATGTGTTACCTTCGGGGGCACAGTTGAATATTATCAAACTGCCTTTGTTTACATAAACACACCTTACTTCACAGGGAATGTTCTTGCTTGTATGTTGGAAAATCCAGTCAGCGAGTTGATTCTGGGGAACCTCCCTGGGCTGAAGGAGTGCTCAGATGATGATATTAAAAGTTGGGAAAACCAGCATTTAGTGACTGCTAATGCAGTTACTACACGGGCACAGGCTCAGGCAGAGGCCAATGATAGTACGGCATCAGAGAATGAGGATGATGACAATTTACAAGTTTCACTTGTCAGTAAAGAGTCATTCATTACTATGCAACATAATGATGACTCATTGAAAAAATTTTTCAAGGTTGCTAGAAAAGATGATGTTGTGTACAACGAGAGGGCGATTCATTGGTACACCATCAAAAATGGTATTCTAATTAGAAATTTTAATGATGCTAATTCTGAGAAAAAACTGATCATGGTGCCAACTAATTTTAGACCTTTTATTTTGCAACATGCCCATGATGTCAACTGTGCAGGCCATTTGGGGATAGCTCGTACTAAACAAAGAGTGCTGTCCAATTTTTTCTGGCCTGGGGTCACCAAAGATGTAAAAACTTTTTGTAGAATTTGCAAGACATGCCAAAGCGTGGCTGCGAAAGGTGCATATCACAAAGCACCTATACAGGCCTTTGATATCTCTAACAGACCATTCTCTAAGATGGCAATTGACATCATAGGACCATTACCAGTAGTATCAGCAAGAGGCCACAGATTCATTCTTACGTGCATTGACATGTGCACACGGTGGCCTGAAGCGATACCACTTAAGAACATCACAACTAGAGATGTTGCTGATGCACTCATGATCATTTTCAGTAGATTGGGGTTTCCGGAGGAAATATTATCAGACAGAGGTAGACAATTTACATCAGAAGTTATGGCACAGGTTATGAAGGATTTTCAAATTGAGAGGTCTCTAAGCAGTGCCTATCACCCAGAAGGTAACGGCACAGTAGAACGATTCAATAAGACACTCAAACAGATGTTGGGTAAGGTTACCTCACAATGTCCACAGGACTGGGACAGAATTTTACCAGCTGTTTTGTTCGCCTATCGGGAAATCCCAAACGAACAAACTGGGTTTTCGCCATTTGAATTAATTTTTGGGGCAAAGCCTAGAGGTCCAATGTCGATCTTAAAACAGCTTCTCGTGGGCTCCGAGTTGTCAGAGGGGGTTCAATCCTCTTATGAATATGTTGTAAATCTACGAAAAAAGATTGTGGAAGCATGCCTGATAGCAGTGGATGCTTCTGAGAGAGCAAAAGAAAAAACCAGACTATTCACTAATGAGAAGAGAAAATTACGCTTATTGTGGCCTGGGGATGAAGCATATGTGCTTCTCCCTACAAAAGAGAATAAACTATTAATTGCATGGAGAGGACCGTATAAAGTGGTTTCACAGTTAACTGATGTTGATTATATTGTGGATATAAAGGATCAACATAGAACATTTCACATCAACATGCTCCAAAAATTCCATTCTGGACCTGGTAATCTTCAACCAATTTTCGAGGCCATTGATGCGTCTGACTCAAACTATTCCTCACTTGCTGTAATTCATGATGAGGAGTCTTCATTCGAAGATGTCTCTCTGCCATTATCTTTTGTTCCGCTTCAAGCATCAGAGTCTTGGAGGGACGTTTCTATATCTCCAGATCTATCAGTCGACCAACACACTCAAATTTATACTCTGTTACAATCCTATCAGGATGTGTTGACTGATATCCCAGGTAGTACTGATGTCATCGCTCATGACATTCTACTTCAAGATCAAACACCTATCCGGATAAAGCCATATCCCATACCAATTCATTTTCAGGCTCAAGTGGATAAGGAAATTGATAACATGCTTAAAATGGGTATTATAGAACCATCTCAATCACCTTACTCATTTCCTCTAGTGATTGTTAGGAAAAAAGATAAGTCCATTAGAATCTGTATAGACTTCCGTCGTCTTAACGGTATAACTTCTACTGATGCAGAACCTATGCCTGTTCTTGATTCCTTACTGGAAAAGATGTCTGATGCCACATATTTCAGTAAACTTGATCTTTCAAAAGGCTACTGGCAGATTCCCTTAACAGATAGATCTAAGCCTTACACTGTCTTTGCCACTCCTAATGGATTATATCAGTGGACTCATATGTGTTTTGGGCTAGTGAACGCACCGGCAACGTTTGTCCGGATGATGAGATTACTATTTGCTGGTCGGCCTGATATCATAACATATATCGACGATATCTGTCTCTTCCACAATTCTTGGCAGGACCATATCTTAGGTCTTCAATCCTTATTGGACATTCTACGCAGTCACCACCTCACAGCTAGACCTTCAAAAGTCCAGATCGGCTATAAAGAAATTTCTTTTCTGGGACATAGAATTTCTCAAGGATTCTTGAAAACAGATGATGACACTGTCTCAAAAATTTTTAATCTTGAGGTTCCTAAAAAAAAAAAAAAAAAAACAAGTCATGAGTTTGTTAGGTCTAATCAACTTTTACAGGAAATTCATTCCTCGGTTCTCGGAAATAACTTCCATTTTGTCATCTTTGCTGAAAAAGGGATGTCCTAACAAAATAGTCTGGACCCAGCCATGCCAAGATGTATTAAACCGTATTAAATTTTCATTTTCAAAGGCACCAATATTGAAACTGCCTAATCCATTTATCTCCTTTACTCTCAGGTGTGATGCATCTCAATATGCGATAGGAGCGTCTTTGATGCAACTCCACAACAATGTTTTGCATCCAGTGTTGTATGTGAGCCGCAAGTTATCTTCAACAGAATCGAAATACCCCATTCTGGAAAGAGAGCTCCTAGCAATATCATGGAGTGTTTCCAAACTACAAAAATACTTGATTGGGGCTCCATTTGTCATCGAAACAGACCAGAGGGCGCTAGCTTATCTACAAAAAGCTAATTTTTCAAACCAACGAACAGCTAGATATGCCCTAAGTCTACAGCCATACTCTGACACCATCCGGGCGATCAAGGGCTCTGAGAACAATCTTGCAGACGTCCTGTCACGCTGTACAACCATCTAGTCTAGTACTGGTTTGATACATCACGGAAATACCCCAGATGGAGAAAATCTGAGAACTGTCATATTCAAGTTGGTTGTCTTCGACAATCTACAGGTACACTTATATTTGCCACATTTGACTATCTTTATGTTCATTCCATGAGACTGTTATTCGCATAGTTCAAGGACTTTGTTTACAGCAACTAGTATGCATGGATACTTGCATTATGTGTTGGTAGGAAACTTTATCGGTGATGGATATTCAGGGGAAACTACCTAGTGTATAACTTTTTCTACATGGGACATCAATCATACTCAGGATTCAGGTACATCTCAGTACACATTGTGAACCAAAGAAACTATTCAGGGATAATTTATTACCTTTTATTTGATAACCCATGGACATGAATCGTGAACTTGAATTATCTTCATGGATTTATGAACACTCACAATTTTTGTGCTCAACAAACTTAATAGTTATATTTACCTAATATATTCTTCTTTTTTGGACACAATAATTTTTATTACTACCTTTGTGCTTAGACTTTGATTAATGGACACACATTGTTTAATTAGGAGTATCTATATGCACTGTCCCTGTCTTCTGCTTTACTAAACTTCTTGCATCTACTGAAGTCTTATACCAACTGAGCATGTCTTGTTTGCATTGACATTAACTACTTTTACCAAACTACACAGGGTCGTGGGGACTTATTATGCTTGTCTTAATCATCATGGTATATCATCCATTGAGATTGTGAATAAAGACTCATGTGAGAGAAGAAAACAAAACATAATATGAATGAAAAAAAAAGTAGAAAAACAGAAAACATTATTCTCTTATCATGAAGGTATTACATCATGTACTTCATTGCATGTGTCTTACAACTTTCATATATATTATAATTACTTAATGGTCATCTATAGCATAATTATTTTGCAATTGTATTAAGTGACAATATTCACTCAGTCTATGACCTGACAGGACTTAGACCAAAAGTATGTGACATTAGAGTGAAAATGATTGACAGGTATGGATGAGTTCATATAACACATAGTCTTAGTTACTGGAAGGCAGGTCATCTACTTCTTATGTGTCATATTGTCTCGACTTGAGTAAGACTTAGGCTTTGATATTTTCATATCAATGTCCTCACTTTGTGTTAAATTTGGCTTTCTCATGACAGACACAGGGGTTGGAGTACTTCCTGGTCTCCGCTCGTATTATATTTGAACTCGCTACTTGGGGGCACTGGAATCTCACTTTATATTTTGTTTACCTACCTCTGAGGAAGAAAAATTTCATTTTTCTCCTCAGACAGGGGAGGGGGGAAGATGTGACGTACATTTTATATGCTGTTACTTATGTTCTTATATCTAGCTATTAAATAGCTTCGTCCACAAGTTTTTATTACCGTCCGTCGCATTGCGGCAGAGACGACGTCACTAATCAGTATGCAAGAGAGGTCAAAAGGTGGGCGAATGATAGCGAAGGGTTCAGGGGGCATTAGTGGATGTGTCGTTGAACAGGGAGGATGCATGTGTGAATTGCTCCGAGATATTTCAGATGTCGGTGTGTTTGATAGATATGTTCTGAAGTAAGTCTGTTCATCCTGGAATGACAGAGTGCCTGATTCATTCACAGGATAGGTAGAGGAGTGAATAGAAATGATATAGTGATGTTTAAAGACGGAAGACGGGCGATGTTCCTGTTCTTATATATTCGTATGTTCATAGATACAGCTGATTACAGGACTGGATCTCGACATTTACGGACAGACTGTTATATGCCAGTATCTGCATTTTCCCTATGCCAGGGGAGTTAGCGATGTGTAGTGAAAAAGGTCTTACAAGTAATACTTCATTGGAGCATACGTTTTATCCATAATAAACATGTTCGTGTTGTGAATAAGCTGGACGTTTCTTCAATTCTTGTGCGGATGTTTATGTAGCAAGTAACTAATTGTATGATCACTTGGCTACTGCAAATATGTTTTACTCTGCCATGAATTAAATCATTAAACCTAAGAGCAAGTTGGAGAACGCCATATATATATATATATATATATATATATATATATATATATATATATATATATATATATATACATATATATATATATATATATATATATATATGTGTGTGTGTGTGTGTGTGTGTGTATATATATATAAAGTAACACTGTACAATATCAGGCGAATAATTTCGCGTGAAAATATTCTGCTTTCTGCCAAGTTCAGTAGTTATGTAAATATTTGACTTTGAGTGTCATTAGATTTCTGAAGTAAATTTATTTAGTGAAATATTTTTTAATCCACACTGTGGCCATTTTTGCGGTTGATTGGCCACATAAATATCCAGGTTATAAGATAAGCAAAAAAAAAAACCCTAGTCGTCCAGCTCTGTTCTTTAATAGTCTTCGGGCATTGGTTCTTAAGCTCTTGCTAGAGACATTTTGCTAGAAGTAAACTACAACGTTGGTCAACTGAAAAGAATAATTGAAGCCAATGAACCTATCATAGCAGATGATCAGAGATCGACATACATCGCTGTTCTGGACGTGATCAGCAGTGATGGAGTCCTCTTATTGATGGACCTGGCGGAATGGAAAACAAAATTGTTCCATATAAATCACACAATCTGATTTAATTTTGATCAGTTTTTTGTAAAGTGGTCCAGTCAATTCAAGAATTACAAAACAAAATTTTTCCGAACTTTTACAACAGCTGTTAAGGAACATCGGAAAGATAACCATGTTGATATAACAAATGTAGCAAATAGCGCTAAATAAACAATCAATAATGTAATGAATTATATGAACAACTTAAGTGCCCTTCTACTTGTGTGAATTAAGAGAATAAACAATATCAATTTGTAGCTCAGCTGTTACGTGTACAGCTCGTTCTGGTTTAGGGACAGTCCTACTGTGGTACAATGATTACTGTAGCTGTAGTGGGGTAAGCAATAACAACAGTAATGACTCGTAACTAAAATCGAGGAAGTTGAGGGGAACTGCGGTAAGACGTGGAGTACAATGGATGGGTTTGAAAAAAAAATCGAAAAAAGGTGATTCGTCTTACGAGGACAAAAGACAAAGAAAATAGTCTACGTTACGGCCACAAGGCCTTCGTCAGGAAAGGAAAGAAAGTGAAGGCTAGATAGGACACATAAGAACTTAAATAAATATAAAAATAAAACCTAGGTACTTCCCTGAAGGCAAGGCATCGAAATCCTATCAATATTCGCTGTCCGCTGATGGACGCGTGGCTGAACAGTGGTTTGGGGTGGGTGCCAATGCGACCTCATGCAAGGAAAAAAATATGCGACCTCATGCGAGGAAAAAAAGAAAAAGAAAAAACAAGGCATTTGCAGATCCCCGAAAATCAATAAACACGAAAGGTTATATACATGCTATTTTTTCTTATTCTTGTCATTTCTTCTTTGTCCACTCTCAGACGTCTACTTGAATAATTTCATAGAAAACGGTGGTCATCTTGAGACTATTTGTATCTCCATATAACTTTTCTAGGAATATTACTAATGACGGCTATATGTGCTTTCTCTGTTCCTCATGTGTTGGGCATCATTGAATCATATGTTCAGCAGCCATGTTGTCGGTGCCACAGTTACACTCATCGATAGTTACTATCTTTAGCTTGTTGAATATATGGTTTCTCAATCTGTTGCACGACTAAGGGAGCTTTACTGAAGGCAAATATTACAGCCTGTAACAGAATGACACTGCAATCCATGAATTATCAAGGCTTAGATTGCTGGAATTTGGCACCAAACTTAAAACCAGCATGAACATTTGAAAGGATGCATCCGGCGTGTATACAACCAGCGCGCAATATGAACAATTAACATTCATACTCTTCGACATTTGCTAAGGGAGACTGAGGACTTATGGGTTTGCCCGGAGTGCAATGATGTCGATTCTGATCAACTATAACAACAATAAATCTGTTGTGGCCTGAGCGGAATCTGAGGATTACATTACTTCTTCTCTTCTGCTGAGCTGGTAATATGCATCATAAAAAAAATATATATTCTTCTTCTTCGTTCGTCCTTAAAAGGACGGTGGTTGCGTTGTGTCTGTTTACGCCTAAGCTGTGGTATCTGCACCTTTCGGTCGACACATCCGACTTCTGCACGGCATTTTTTAGGAACGGGTTTGCCTTCCCAATGCGATCCACACTCGCTCAGCCAGACTGCACTGCTGCAGACTGTTTCCAGGACCACCACGTGGAGGTGGAGTGCGGTTTTGACCAGCTCTGATTCGCTGGTCCTGACGCAGGCAGTCAAGCTATGAGACGCTGACTGCGTTCTCTATTGCTGCGTCTTTTGGTCCCAAATATATATTCAACAAACTAAAGATAGTAACTACCGATGCGATCAGTGTAACTGTGGCGCCGACAACATGGCTGCTGAACATCTGATTCAATGATGCCCAACACATGAGGAACAGAGAAAGCACATATAGCCGTCATTAGTAATATTCCTGGAAAAGTTATATGGAGATACAAATAGTCTCAAGATGACCACCGTTTTCTTTGAAATTCTTCTTCTTCTTCTTCTTCTTCGCACACTCTCACACGTCCACTTGAATGTTCTCAAAGAAAGCAGTAGTCAGTTTGAGGCTATTTGAATCCCCGTAAAGCTTTTCCACGAAAGGAGCTGGCGTCGGCCATATGCACTTTCTCTGTACCACATATAAGGGGCAACTTTGAAGCAGATGTTCAGCAGTCATTTTATCATCGCCACAGTTACACTGATCGGTAGTTCCTATCTTTAGCTTGTTGAATAGATGCTATCTCAATCTGTTGTGGCCAGTGCGGAGTCTGAAGATTACCACTTGTTCTCTTCTGTGGAGCTGGTAGTAAGCATCATTCTGTGTGTGCCCTGGATTTTCTACATTCCATTTGTTTCTGTAACTGATTCTGATAAAACTCTTTGCCTCCTCAAAAGTTATGCCTGCATCAGGCTGAGGTAGATGTGAACCTTCTTTTGCCATTCTATCAGCCTTTTCATTGCCGGCGATGTTACAATGAGATGGGATCCACTGGATCACAACACTTTTGAATCGTTGACAAAGTTTGTGGAGCACTACTCTGAGATCATCCAGGTCTGTATTATTTTGTCTTTTCAACGTTGCAATTACTGACTGTGCATCAGTAAAGAAAGCAACTTGTCTCTCTGCCGTTTCTTCTGTCAATATAACCTCTGCTGCAGTTTTCAAGGCCTCTGCCTCTGCTCTGAAGTTGCTGGAGAATCGTCCTGTCGCCACTGACAGCCTTTTTTTCTGCACCAGTGCTTAAGGTCAGAGAGACACCCCCACCTCCATTTTCTGTTGCATTTGTTGCTGATCCATCTGTGTATGCATGGGTCCAGGTGTTGCGTGGATAATGTTTCTCTATGTATTTTGTCGCTATGGATTTTCTATCTGTTGCAGTTTGGCTCTTTTTACTTTCAATTCCAGGAATGTTTTCTATCATTTTAGGGAAACGATTTTGAAATTATTCAAGTAGACGTCTGAGAGTGGACGAAGAAGAAATGACAAGAATAAGAAAAAAATAGGATGTATATAGCCTTTCGTGTTCATTGATTTTCAGGTCAATACATCAATGTTATTTACAAAGTTGTTTTTGGTCGGCCTCTCTTTTGCTTTCCCTCGGGGGTCCATAGCATAGCTGTTCTTGTGATGGTATCAGGGTCCCTTCTGAGGACGTGGCCAACCCAACTCCAGCGTCTGCCAGCTATGATGGTGTGCATGTCCTCCTGGTTACTCCGAATAAGTAGTTCTTGGTTGCTGATGGTGTTTGGCCAAAAGATTCGGAGAATTTTCCTTAGGCAGATTGTGTGGAAGGAGGACAGTTTCGACATTTCCTTCTCTGTTACTCTCCAACATTCCGCACCATAGAGAAGCACAGAGAGTACACAGCTCTCATACAGTCTTAATTTGGTGTTTGTGCTGTACTGGGAAGACTTCCAAATGTTGCTGAGAACAGCAAAGGCGGTTCTCGCTTTATTCATTCTGTTATTAATGTCCTTGCTTGTTCCGCCGTCAGGTGTTACTATGCTTCCTAGGTAAGTAAATGTGTCTGTCTGTTCTAACTTCTGGTTCCTTACTGTTATTGGCTCAGGATTGCCCACATTTAGTGTCATGACCTCTGTCTTCTTCAAATTGATGTTCAGGCCAACCTGCTGGCCATACTTATTCAGTCTATCGGTTTTGTCTTGAATGTGTTGATGTGAATGCGCGAGTAGTGCAATGTCATCTGCATATTCCAAATCTTCCAGTGTAGAAAACGTTGTCCATCTTATTCTTCCTCGTTCGTCCTGAAAAGGACGGTGGTTGCGTTGTGTCTGTTTACGCCTAAGCTGTGATATATGCACCTTTCGGTCGACACATCCGACTTCTGCACGGCATTTTTTAGGACCGGGTTTGCCTTCCCATTGCGATCCACACTCGCTCAGCCAGACTGCACTGCTGCAGACTGTTTCCAGGACCACCACGTGGAGGTGGAGTGCGGTCTTGACCAGCTCTGATTCGCTGGTCCTGACGCAGGCAGTCAAGCTATGAGTCGCTGACTGCGTTCTCTATTGCTGCGTCCATCTAATTCCTCTTGGACTGCCCTCTGTTGTCTGGAGCATCACCCAATCTATGACTGTCAAAAATAATGTTGTTGATAAAGGGCATCCCTGTCGTACTCCTGTTTTCACTTCGAAAGTTACATTACTCGATCCAACACTGCACGTAAAGTTAGAATAGAGGCTTTTTATAATGGAAACAATGCGGCTGGGAATTCCATAAACCCTCGGAATTTTCCATAGGCTGTCCCTGTGTATGCTGTCAAAAGCCTTTTCAAAATCAACAAAGTTAATGTACAGCTGTCTCTGCCATTCTGAGCACTGCTCTATAATGTTCCTGAGGGCAAATATATGATCTGCACATGTTCTGTTCTTCCTGAAGCCCGCTTGTTCTTTCCTCAGTTTATGGTCAACTGCTTTTGAAATTCTCTGGATGATTATCCTGCCTAGTATTTTGCTGGGAACTGAGAGGAGGGTAATTCCTCTCCAGTTGTTGCAGTCTGCAAAGTCGCCCTTCTTGGGCAATTTGACAATTGTTCCTTTACTCCACTCTGTTGGTATTGTCTCAATTTCCCAGACTTGTGCAAATAGTGGTTCTAATAGTTCTGCTGCTAGTTCAGGGTCTGTCTTGAATAGCTCAGCATTTAGATTGTCGTGACCAGGCGCTTTTCCATTTTTTAGCCTTTTGATAGCTGTGATAATTTCTTCTTTTCGTGGAATGTCTGTATTTACGTCTAAGCCACGTTCAGCCTCAGGAACATTCAGCTGAGTCTCTGGTGGTTCCTTATTCAGTGTTTCTCTGAAGTGCTCTGCCCATCTTGTTTCCTGCCCCTGTGCTGTGGTGATGAGGTTTCCTTGCTTGTCTCTTACTAACGTAAAGGAATCACCACTTATATTTAATATGTCTATCCAGCGTATTTAATAGAATTCCTAAGTTTTGAATATTCTTGCTTTCTCTTTTCTTTTCTTTTTTTTTTAAATTTTATAATATTATTTAAGAAACACTTTTAAACCTGTCTAATAGACCTAGTTTAGCAGTTATATATAGTTCGAATTTTTACCAGGTAACTTTAATATATTTGTTATCTTTAAATTATACTTTGATGGTTGAATATTCCTATTTGTAATCTATGGCTTTTGGCTTATTTTATTATATTTCTTTTCCTCACTACAATTCTTAAATTATACAAATATTTATAGCAATAGTTAAAAAGTCCCCTAATACTTAACATTAACTGCAATAATCTGATACTAACAACAAACTACAAAGGAAATCACCACTTAAATTATGACTTTCAAGATGGCTGCCAGATCTCACTCAAGCAATTGCCACGTGGCGCTATTTATTTTCTATTATTTTTAATTTCTTTTGCCGTAAAAAGTTTGGTTATATTAAAATTCCAAGTGATATTTAACTAGACACCAATTACTTGATATTAAATGTAATAAGCTAATACTTAAATCTAACTAAAAAGGAATCGCCTCTTATATTTATAAAGTCTATCAAGCGTATTTAGTAGAATTCCTAAGTTATATTAACACTTCTAGCTACCAATTACCTAAAATTAACTGTAACAAACTAATACTGAAGATAGATACAATTTTTCAACTTATCTGGAAACTTGAGTAGTTCGATTAATGTCTCCACTTTGTCTCGTCCTAAAAAGGACGTATCAGGCTTGTGTACTTTGAGGTTAGCAAAAATACGTCTTACCGCTTCGGGAAAAGGAAGCCGAATGGGTGGTGGTGGGATTTTGAATAAAATGCGCCTGTTTATAAAGGTAAACACAGGTAAATGCCAGTGTGTAAGGAAACCTTTTGATTGATTATCTGCGGTTTGGTACATTTTTATTGCCGACAAGCTGATTGGTTATATGCGGTTTGGTACATTCCATGACCGCGTCCCGAAATTTTTGGCTTAAGTTTTTCCTCTTTTATTTTTTCAATTTTTCTGTCTGCCGCCATCTTGGGGGAACAAGATGGCCGTGACCGCGTCTCGAAATTTTAGGCTTAGAGACTGTTCGTTGATTGGCTGTGCATATGTATTAACAAAGAAGTGGGTTTACACACACGTTTAACGACACATACAGAAACATGAGAATAGTGTTGA
The DNA here is from genome assembly GCA_024509875.1 of Oreohelix idahoensis. Lineage (NCBI taxonomy): Eukaryota > Metazoa > Mollusca > Gastropoda > Stylommatophora > Oreohelicidae > Oreohelix > Oreohelix idahoensis. Next base: position 362,175 of record JAMPIV010006750.1, read on the forward strand.
AAATAGAGTCACAGAATATAATATATATATTAAAAAAACGTGGAAAAAAATACTGATAATAAATTCCCAGAATATCGAAACTTAAGAGTAAATGCTGAAAAATCAGAGTGACAGAACAGAATCAGACAATTGAGAAAAATGCTGACAATAAAGTGATGGAACAGAACATAAACTTGAAATAATTGCTGAAAACAGAATGATTTAACATTACACATACGGAAACTTGAGATTAATGCTAGATAAACGTCGCTAGTAATAAACTGTATCGGCTACTGCCGTTCCTTTGGACCTATCGGCTACGTGGAAAGATGAAAATTCTGCAAGGGCAACAGCTTGATTTCCATTTAACTGTACCAAGCTCGCGTCCTGGAGAGAACTTTATTTTTTTCCGCATGGGAAATAATCACATACCCAAAGATATTTTCTACAGACAACTGGCAGATGGAAAAATAACATCCAGGCGACTGAAGCTGAGGTTCGAAGATGTGTGCAAGAGAGACATGAAGGCACTGGAAATAAATTCAGCAACATGGGAGAATGAAGCTGCCGATCGCACCAAGTGGCGATGCTCCCTACGGCGCCACCTCAGATTAGACAGAAAAAAAGCTTTCACGACAAGCAGAAGAGAAAAGAACACACCGAAAGAAAAACCAGGGAAAAACAAGCAGCTGTGTGCTGTCACTTCAAGGTCACATTTTCCTCATAATCAGTTATGACAGTGACAAAACATGAATAGAAACTGGAGAATGAGGCTGAGAAAAGAGTGACAAAACATGAACAGAAAGTGGAGATTAAGGCTGAAAATAGTGTGACAAAACATGAATTGAAACTTGAGAATAAAGCTGAGAATAGAGTGACAAAACATGAACAGAAAGTGGAGATTAAGGCTGAAAATAGTGTGACAAAACATGAATTGAAACTTGAGAATAAGGCTGAGAAGAGAGTGACAAAACATGAACAGAAAGTGGAGATTAAGGCTGAAAATAGTGTGACAAAACATGAATTGAAACTGAGAATAAAGCTGAGAATAGAGTGACAAAACATGAATAGAAACTTCTATAATCGGCAAGCAGTTTCTTCCTCAAATGGATTGGTGAATGCCAAGCTGTCAAACTTTTCTTCTCGTGATGCCAACACTCTTAGAGGTCATGTTCTACTGTATATCGCCTTTCTCACATAGTTATATAGCTGACTTAGTTTTCATTTGTGTGGTGAAAAATTCTAATCCACATATATAAATTAGAAAATAAATGTAAAGCCTAACGAAGTAATTCAATAGAAAGAAAGAAGAATGGTGAAAGACCAGTGCTTTCCCAAAAGCGTACACCTGCGTTGTAGAGCGCCATAATGGCTGAACCATAGATCCCCTTTTTCTACTTCGTCTGCATAACTGTAACGCTTCCACGTACGATAGTAAAAGCCTACAGCATCATACACGCGTTTCTAAAAATAAAACTGGTACTGTGTTTCTTAGAAAACCTTGAGATACGCAAACTGCATAATGACCTAGATATAATACTACATTAATGTCATTATACACACTACGTTAACCTAAAAGACAGACGGGCTTAGAAGAGAGAGAGAGATGCACGGAGGAACGCATGCAATTGTACCACGTCGTCTCGCGATTAAAAAGTGAACGCCAATCACACGCGAAAGGCATGAAGACCTGATTTTTTCAAATAAACAGTAAATAAAAAACACTAACGATACGAGGTTAGGTTTTGAAAACAGGTTTAAAATCTTATTGGGAAACCTGACATTCTACTGTTTTATGTCTAAGCTCCTGACCTTAGTCTGACAGTACAGAAGACATCCCATAGTATGGAAGTGAACGGGTGGTAGAAGCAAATACACGACTATCCTAGAATAATACATATTTTGAACGAAGCCACTTAGCCCCATTAAACTTATATATTTGGGTGCCTTAGGACTTGCTGACAAAGAATATGTTATGTGTTACGCAAATAGTCTAGTAATTAACAAATTATAGCCAAAATACTATAGTGGGGTTGTCTGACAGCACAAGATCATATTTGCTCATAATGGCATGTTTGAAAAACATTGCTTTAGGGAAAATGAGGCCAACAAGTTAGATACGATTTGATTGGCTGTAGTAATATGTAAGGCGAAACCTTATTAGTCAAACTGCAAATACTATTAGTGTTGTTAATGGCAACGTGTAGGATGGGTAACATTTTTTCAAAGGCTCTTGTAAACATGGTCTCATTGGTTAGAACGTTCGATATAGTCAAATAGAAGCGTCAGTTCAGGGCCAGTTTTGAAAATAAATTTTGTGAGAAGCAAGTGCGTTGAGATCAAGCTAATATTTTTCTAATAAAAGCCTGGGATAAGGCAGATCAAAATTGTGCCAGAATTCATCGCCAGTCAACGTTACTTGTGTATATTTCCTTGAATTGTGGTAAGCTAGACATATTTCCTATATATATATATATATATATAGATATATATATATATATATATATATATATATATATATATATATATATATATATATATATATATATATATATATATATATATATATATATATATATATATATATATATATATATAATATATAAATGAATGAAAATTGAATATGAAATGATAAATTGTGTCTGTATGTGTGTGGTTCAGTAGCAAACAGAAGGCAAAGCCTAGATATTGCTCCACCATGTAAAAGCTTGTCAGAGAGGAGTATAACTGCATAGGCATATATGGGATTGCCAAATAGTAACATGACACCTATCCTATTGTATAGAAGGAATTAACGCTGGAATTGCAGAGGCGTTGTAACCATTAGGGAGAGGAATACTGGTGTATATTGTCACATGAGAAGCTAGCAGTTGGCCTACAGCGCTGAACTCTGTGTTTGTAATGTCCTGTACTTCAGTGTGGAAATAGATTATATATATTAGTTATGACGAAGGAGGTACACCCTTCTTATTTCAGGGACCGTGGTACTGAAGTATTAGAGCAGCACCTGGTCTGAGTTTTGCTGGATCCAGAGGTCTGGCAGCAGACTCCTTGTCCAAGATATCGACCAGTGGTGTATTTCAAGATAACTGAGAAGCAAGCGAGCAGAGGAGACAGTTTTCCTGCCGCCTACATATGAGCTAAGAATTCGTCAGCCAGAGCAGCTCACCCTTGTATAACCCACCTTAAAATTGACTGTAATACTAAATCAAGAGGGACAGTAATTGTTTTTACAAATAAAAAGAAACTGTGAACCCTTCAAAAATTAATACATAATTTAAAAGTTAACACTTGACTTACTTAAGCTAGTCTTCTAGAGTGTTATATGTATGTGCTTGTCATAGTGTTGTAAAGTGTTGTGGATCTTAATAAAAGTGTTTATCTGTCTGTTGGTTGTTGTGAACTTACACTTCATCACTATCATAACCCTAGATATTCAACGTAGTCATCACAATATTCCAGAATAAGTCTGATTGACGTTTAAATGTGGTAGCAAAGTAAGGTCATCTGTAACACACCACACTTATTAGATACAGATACCTTCACAGCTGATCTCGGTCAGTACACTGAGTCCCCTATAACTATTTATATAATCCCAACTTACCACATATATTGGGGTCCTGTCCGGGATTTTGAATCTTCTCCTATTACATATATTGGGGGTTATTCACTTTAGGGAATAATAAAAATTTAAAAGGTATTCTTGGGTGGAAAATAAATAAGGTTGAGCTCTCAGTGCTTGTGGTTGTCCTTAGTTTAATTAGTCATAGATTGAAGTGTTTAGTTAAACATTGTATAAATTTGCCTGTTAAAAAATGGCAGACCTGGCAAAATTTCGATCTGCTGCTGTGCAGGCTGCTAAAGAATTAGGAATGGACGGGCAAATAATGGTTGCTTATGTCACAACCGAATGTGACAAATTTATTGAGCGTGAAGAAAGAAAATTTGAAGCTGAAAGAAAGTTAGAGGCAGAAAAAGAAATTAAGAGGTTGCAGATTGAGGCTGACAAAGAGGCTATGGCATTAGAAGCTGAGGCTAAGAAGTTACATTTGGAGGCTGAGGCTAAGAAGTTACAATTGGAGGCAGAAAGAGAAAAAAAGAGACAGGCTGCAGAAAGGGAAGCAGAGGAAAGAAGGCAAACTACAGAAAGAGAAGAAAGGAGACAGGCTGCAGAAAGGGAAGCAGCAAAGGAGGAGAAAAGATTACAGAGGGAGCATGAGTTACGACTACGGGAGTTGGAATTTCAAGGCCATGCTCCTGAAAATGGTGCCAGTCCCTTTGCCTCCGATGCCACTGCTAGTCAGGGAGCCTCAACCTCAGCTATGAGCTTTCATTTAGATCATTTTGTTGAGAATGTCGTGAATTATTCTAATCCCCATATATAAATTAAAACGTAAATGCAAAGCCTAACAAATAAATTTAATAAAAGGAAAGAAGAATGGTAAAGAACAGTGCTGTCACAATGCCTGTACTCGAAATCCCCCTTGTTTTCTACTTCGTCGGCAAATTGTAACGCTTTCACGTTGATAGTAAAAGCCTACTGTGTCGCTGCACGCTTTCTTCAATGAAACGTGTACTGTATTTCTTGGAAAAACCTTGAGATACGCAAGCTGATCAATGACCTAAATTTAATATTTCATTCATTCCATTTTATACACGGCGTAACTAAAAGACAGATGGACTAAAGGATAGAGAGAAGGGAGAGGCAGAAAGCAGGGACACGTGCAACACTAAACACGCGTCGCGCGATACACAATTGCTGCCATCACGCGTGTAAGGCCACATGCACTAACTTTATTTCAAATCGACAGTGATAAAATTCACTACCCATACCAGAGTTAGGTTTTAAAATCCTGAAAAACGCTTATTAGGAAAGATGACATTAGATGGGTTTACGTTTGAAAACATGACAGTACCCAGACACCACATGGGGATTGAAGTGAACAGGAGGTGGTAGAAAATGCACATTTTGAACGCAGCCACCTAGCTCCCTTAAATTCGTATATTTGGGTTCCTTAGGGTTTGCTGACAAAGAATATGTAAGACGTTACGCAAATAGTCTAGGAATTACCAAGTTATGGCCAAAATAAAATAGTGGGGGTGCCTGACAGCATGAAATCATTTCTGCTCATAAAATTTTTTTATAACGTGTTTGAAGAAACATTACGTTACGGAAATAGCCTACCATGTTAACTCCTATTTGATTGGAGCGCAACAAATGAAAGACTAAACACGATTGGTCGGACTATAAATACTATCTTGTGTTGTCAGGGGAAACGTGAGAAAGGGGTACTTTTTTGAAAAGATGTGTAGACGTGGTGTGATTGGGTAGAGCTGCGAATATACTAAATTCAGAGCGTCTGTTCATTGCCACATCTTGTAATAAACCTACTAAGAAGCAGTGCGTTGAGCACCAGTGTATATTTTTATAAAATAAAGCCTGGGACATCGGCAGATCGGAGTTGTGCTATATTCATTGCCAGTCAACGAAACTGTTTATTATTATTTCCATGAATTGTGGTAAGCTTGAAATATTCAATATCTTTTAATGAAAATTGAATGTAAATTGATAATTTATGTCTGTATATATGTGTGGTTCAGTAGCGAACATGATGTAAAGCCTATAGTGCTCCAGCCTGAACAGAAGGTGTCGGAGGAAAGTAAAACTGCATGGAATGGCCAAACAGTACACTGACACCTAGATTATTAACTAGAAAGAAATAATGCTGGAATTGCAGAGGCGTAGTAACCATTAGGGAAATACTGGTATAAAGTATTTCAGATGAAGCTGACAGTTGGCCTAACGCTCTGAACTCAATGTTTGTGATGTATTGTGCTCAGTGTAGAAATGGAGTATAAATTAGTTCTGACGTAGAAGGTACAACCTTCTTGTTTCAGGGACCGTGGTCTTAAAGTTATTGAGCAGCACCTGGTCAGAGCTTTGCTGAAGCCAGAGGTGGACAGCATACTCCTTGGTCCATATAGCAACCAGTGGGGTGGCTCCAGAACTCAGTACATTAATCGAGCAGAGGAGTCTTTTACTGCAGTCATCACGCAAGATAAGAGAGTGTGGCCATGGAGCTCAACATTATGTACCCCCATCTTAAAATGACATTGTAAACTAAGATTAAGAGGGGAATTTAATTGTTTTAATACCAGGAACTGAGAACATCTCCAATACTAGTTCCAATAGAAACAAACTATTGAAGTCATGATGACAAATACCAACAGAGCTTGAACAAAACAAAACCAGTATTACCTCATATTACCACTACACAACTGACACACATAGGATACCATTAATAATATATGTCACTACAAGAATCATATTAATAAATTCTGTACATATAACTTGTAATTAAAATTGATTGTGATTCCTGGTTCCCTTTGTATTTGAATCAGGACACATATACATTCATGACAGCACTGAATACATATTGTTATTTGAAAAGTTATCAGTGACTCCTTTAAGATATCCTCTTAGAGTGTTATATGTATGTGAGTGTCACAGTGTTGTCAAGTGTGGTGGAATAAATTAAATTGTTTATCTGTCTGTTGTTGTTATGACTTACACTTCATCATACACATACCCTAGACATATAACGTAGTCATCACACTATTCCAGAATAATTCTGACTGAGGTATACATATGTGGCAGTAAGTAAGGTTATCTATAATACACTACTCTTATTAGATATAGATACCTTCACAGCTGATCTCAGTCAGTACACTAAGTCCCCTATAAATATTTATAACATCCCACTTTACCACATATATTGGGGTCTCGCCCTCGGGATTTTGAATCTTTCCCTATTACAAATATTGGGGGTAATTCACTTCAGGGAATAATAAGAATTAAAAGGTATCCTTGGGTGAAAATAAATAAGGTTGAGCTCACAGTGCCTGTGTTGTCTTGAGTTAATTAGTCATAGATAAAATTGTTTAGACATTTATCTGTTAGACAATGGCCGACCTGGCAAAATTTCGATCTGCTGCTGTACAGACTGCGAAAGAGTTAGGAATGGACGGACAAATTATGATTTCTTATGTCACTGCTGAATGTGACAAATATATTGAACGGGAAGAAAGAAGATTAGAAAAAGAGGCCGAAAGAAAATTAGAATCTGAAAGATTGGCCGAAGATAAGAGAATAGAAGCTGAAAAAGAGATTAAGAGGTTGCAGATTGAGGCTGAGGCTAAGAGGTTGCAGATTGAGGCTGAGGCTAAGAGGTTGCAGATTGAGGCTGAGGTTAAGAAATTGGAGGCAGAAAGAGAAGACAAAAGATTAGCTGCAGAAGAAAGAAGATTGACTGCAGAGAGGGAAGCAGAAAAGGAGGAGAAGAGATTACAAAGGGAACACGAGTTACGACTAAGGGAGTTTGAGTTTCAAGGCCATGCTCCTGAAAATGGTGCCAGTCCCTTTGCCTCTGATGCTACTGCTAGCCAGGGAGCCTCAACCTCAGCTATGAATTTTCATTTAGATCATTTTGTTGAGAAAGATGATGATATAGAGAGCTATCTAAATAGGTATGAACTATTAGCTACCACATATGGGCTGGAGAGAGAAAGGTGGAGCTTAAAGTTATCTCAGGGACTTCGTGGGGCAGCTTATGAAGTTTTTGCAAAAATGAGCAGAAGTGATCAGGAAAATTATGACATGCTAAAGCAGGCTCTTTTGTTAAGATATGAAAAGAATGCAGAATTTTATAGGAAAAAATTTAGGAATGCTAAACTACTGTCAGGTGAAACCTATCACCAGTTCTCTGCACGAATAGAGACATACTTGGAGAAATGGACTTCTCTGGGGAAAACCCAAGATCTTAAGGAAATGGTCCTTATAGAGCAATTAAGAGAGTCCATGGCTCCAGACCTGAGAAAGTTTCTCATGGAACAAGGTGCAGAGAGGCTGGGTGAGTTGCTAAATGTTGCTGAAAGGTATCAAGCAGCTCAAGCAGAGGTAACAGGTAATAAAAAGAAACAAGGGGATAACTTTAGGGCACCACAGAACTTTAATAAATTTGATCCTAGGGATCAAAACAAAGGTAAGCACCAGTTTGATAGGCCACGGTATGAAAATAAAAATAAAACCCCACAATTCGATGAAAGGAAATATGATGAAAGACAGGAGGAGGATATTATGTTGAATACCACTCCAGAAGAGATGAGGAAGGCACAGGCTGGGGACAAGACCCTCAAGCCTTGTTTCAGGAAATTGTCAACTTGTCATACAACTCCAGGCAAGGGAGATTTTTACATGAAAAACAAGTTGATGTATAGGAAGACTGGAGCTAGATCCAAAGGTCACGGACAGCTGGTTCTTCCAAAGAGATATAGGACAGAATTAATAAGGAGCCTACATGTGAAACCAGATGGGGACCATGAGAAAATAGGTACCATCATCCAAAAGGTGGCTCACAATTATTATTGGCCCAAAGCAAGATGGGACATTGAGAATTTTGTAGAAAGGTGTAGCATAGCACATGAGGGAACACCCACAAGTGGGAACATTGATCAGGACCTGGACACGCCAAGGGGCAAATGTAGGCCTGAAAATACAAAGAGATATAAATTTGATAAGGTGGACCAAAGGGAATGGGAAGCCCCTTTTCACGGACAAGCTTCACTTAACTGTTTTACAATGGCCACTATGCGGAGAGTGCAAAAGGATGGCTTACCCCAGGATAAGCCGAAAATCCCTCAATCGGACTTAAACAAACTGGAGGAAGGAGATGGAGAGAGGAAATCTCTCATCAAGAATTTTAAGTGGGGAGAAAGCCCCAAGAACAGAATTGGTAGCGGTCGTTTTGTGAATGATAATTCAGGGAAGAAAAATCATCACTATAGCGCTTCGAGTGGAAGAGACCATACCGGTGCATGGACAAATAGGTCCACAAAATTAAAGGTCCATATGTAGCTTTGTTAAGAACGTGGACTGATGAAAAGGCAGAGGAAAACATTACATCTTCATACCAATATGTGAATGAGCTGACCACTCGTTTAAAAACTGGCTGGAAACTTGCCAATGAAAATTTGAAACAAGCCAGGAAGAAACATGCTGCCTATTATAACAGGAAGGCGAAAGACAGAAATTTGGCTGTGGGAGAGAAAGTACTGCTTCTTCTCCCCGGGAGTCAGAATAAGTTACAGATTGGATGGCAAGGTCCATATACAGTTTTAGAGAAGGTGTCTAGAACAAATTATAAGATAGATAAGAAGGGGAAAGAAAAAATCTATCATGTGAATCTCCTGAAGAAATATTTGGAAAGAGAACATCAGGAAGAGACACACTTGTTGACCTTGTCCATCACCATGGAGATGAAAAAGGAACCACTTTCATCATTTGAATATCCATTACACCCCTGTGAGACAGCAGCACAGGTGAAAATCAGTACACATTTAACAAAAACTCAGAAAGAGAGAGTGCAACAGGCTCTAAATAATCATGCAGAGGTGTTAACAGACCGACCAGGGCATACAAACCTATTGGAATATGATATGAAACTGATAGACCCCACACCTGTCTGTATGAAACCATATTCGATTCCGTTTGCTAAGGAGAAAGCTTTGAAGGAAGAGATAGACTATCTGTTGAAGGAAGGAATTATTTCGCACAGTGAATCCTCATATAGTTCCGGTGTTGTACTCTTAAGGAAGCCCTCTGGAGAACATAGACTCTGTATAGATTACAGGAGACTGAATGCTATTACAGAAGGACAGGTGGATCCATTGCCGGATACAAATCAGCTGTTTGCCAGACTAAATAAAGCTAAATATTTCTCAAAAGTGGATCTGAGTAAAGGATACTATCAGATTCCAGTAAAGCCTGAGGTTAGACCATACCTAGCTTTTAGTACCTCAGAAGGACACTATGAGTTTAATAGATTGCCATTTGGATTGAAGAATGCGCCTAGTGTCTTCTCTAGAATGATGAGAAAATTATTGGACCCTCTGAATAATCCATGTATAACAAATTTCATGGATGATATCCTTATAGCAACAGAAACATTTGAGGAACACATTGACTCTCTGAAGATGCTGTTTGATCGACTTAGGGAAGCAAATTTAACAGCCCGACCAACCAAATGTTGCGTTGGATGTAAAGAATTGGAATTTTTGGGACACACAGTTTATCAGGGAAACATGACCCCTGACCCAAAGAATTTAGAGAAACTAAAGAAAGCCCCGAGACCACAAACCAAGAAGGACGTGAGATCCTTTGTCTCATTATGTGGTTTCTACCAGAAGTATATCAAAAACTTTAATTCCATATGTGCACCGTTAACTGATTTGACACGTAAAGGACATCCAGATCGCATTACATGGACACCACAATGTGAAATGGCTTACCAAGAATTGAAGGAAAAGCTCACAAGTAAACCTATTTTGAAATTACCTGACTTAAGTCAAGAATTCATAGTAAGGACGGATGCCAGTAATATTGGGTTAGGTGCAACTCTACTACAGAAATCAGATGCATTGGATGGGGAATTAAGCCCAGTGGCATATGCTAGCAGAAAATTGAATAAAGCTGAAATCAACTACTCAACTAGCGAAAAAGAATGTCTTGCAGTAATATGGGCAATAAAGAAATTCAATATTTATCTGTATGGGAAGGCATTCAAGTTGCAAACGGATCACAAACCTTTATCGTTTCTAGCCCAGGCTAGGCATGAGAACTCTAGGTTACTCCGATGGTCCTTGCTTTTGGCTCCCTATAATTTTAGCATTGAGTATATATCTGGAAAAACAAATTTGGGAGCGGATTTTTTAAGCCGCCATCCGTGTGATGAGAATCACCGTAAACCCCAGAAATAATAATAAATTTCTCTATGTGTATATAGAATAAAGGACTGACATATAATGTCTGTTTTAAGAGGGGAGATGTCGTGAATTATTCTAATCCCCATATATAAATTAAAACGTAAATGCAAAGCCTAACAAATAAATTTAATAAAAGGAAAGAAGAATGGTAAAGAACAGTGCTGTCACAATGCCTGTACTCGAAATCCCCCTTGTTTTCTACTTCGTCGGCAAATTGTAACGCTTTCACGTTGATAGTAAAAGCCTACTGTGTCGCTGCACGCTTTCTTCAATGAAACGTGTACTGTATTTCTTGGAAAAACCTTGAGATACGCAAGCTGATCAATGACCTAAATTTAATATTTCATTCATTCCATTTTATACACGGCGTAACTAAAAGACAGATGGACTAAAGGATAGAGAGAAGGGAGAGGCAGAAAGCAGGGACACGTGCAACACTAAACACACGTCGCGCGATACACAATTGCTGCCATCACGCGTGTAAGGCCACATGCACTAACTTTATTTCAAATCGACAGTGATAAAATTCACTACCCATAACAGAGTTAGGTTTTAAAATCCTGAAAAACGCTTATTAGGAAAGATGACATTAGATGGGTTTACGTTTGAAAACATGACAGTACCCAGACACCACATTGGGATTGAAGTGAACAGGAGGTGGTAGAAAATGCACATTTTGAACGCAGCCACCTAGCTCCCTTAAATTCGTATATTTGGGTTCCTTAGGGTTTGCTGACAAAGAATATGTAAGACGTTACGCAAATAGTCTAGGAATTACCAAGTTATGGCCAAAATAAAATAGTGGGGGTGCCTGACAGCATGAAATCATTTCTGCTCATAAAATTTTTTTATAACGTGTTTGAAGAAACATTACGTTACGGAAATAGCCTACCATGTTAACTCCAATTTGATTGGAGCGCAACAAATGAAAGACTAAACACGATTGGTCGGACTATAAATACTATCTTGTGTTGTCAGGGGAAACGTGAGAAAGGGGTACTTTTTTGAAAAGATGTGTAGACGTGGTGTGATTGGGTAGAGCTGCGAATATACTAAATTCAGAGCGTTGTGGTGAAGTGGGATGTTATAAATATTTATAGGGGACTTAGTGTACTGACTGAGATCAGCTGTGAAGGTATCTATATCTATTAAGAGTAGTGTATTATAGATAACCTTACTTGCTACCACATATCTATATATCTCAGTCAGAATTATTCTGGAATAGTGTGATGACTACGTTATGTGTATAGGGTATGTGTATGATGAAGTGTAAGTCACAACAACAGACAGATAAACAATTTAATTTAATCCACTACTCTTGACAACACTGTGACACTCACATACATATAACACTCTATGAGAATATCTTAAGGAGTCACTGATAACTTTTCAAATAACAATATGTATTCATGGTTATCATAAAGGTATATGTGTCCTGATTCAAATACAAAGGAACCAGGAATCACAATCAATTTTAATTACAAGTATATGTACAGACTTTATCAATATGAATATTGTAGTGACATATATTATTAAAATATCCTATGTGTGTCAGTTGTGTAGTGGTAATATGAGGTAATACTGGTTTTGTTTTGTTCAAGCTCTGTTGGTATTTGTCATCATGACTTCAATAGTTTGTCTTTTGGGACTAGTATTGGAGATGTTCTCAGTTTCTGATATTAAGACAATTAAATTCCCCTCTGAATGTTATTTTTACAAAGTCATTTCAAGATGAGGGGACATAATGTTGAGCTCAGCTGGCCAAATCAGCTTATCTTGCGTGATGGCGGCAGGAAAGGACTCCTCTGCTCGAATTCTCCCCTGGGCTCTGGAGACACCCCACTGATAGCTAAAAAGACCAAGGAGTATGCTGTCCGACTCTGGATTCAGCAAAGCTCTGACCAGGTGCTGCTCAGTACCATCAAGACCACGGTCCCACAATTTCATGGAAATAAACACAGATACGTTGATTAGCAATGAATTCTGGCACAATTACTGGCACAAATTCCCATCTGCTTATGTTCCAGGCTTTTATTTAACAGAAATATGAGCTGGCTTCAACGCACTGTTGCTTTATCAAGATTATTTGCACTAGTGGTCTCGAACTAACGCTCCTAAGTGAGTATATCAGCGAGTCTAGCCAATGAGGCCACGTTTCGACAAGTATTTGAAAAAATGTTACCTTCCTATGTCTCCCCTAACAACGAAAGATAGTATTTATAGCCCGACCAATCGTGGTTAGTCTTTCATTTGTTGCGCTCCAATCAATTTGGAGTTTACATGGTAGGCTATTTCTGTAACGTAAGGTTTTGTTCAAACACGTTATAAAAAAATTTTATGAGCAGAAATGATTCCATGCTGTCAGGCATCCCCACTATTTTATTTTGGGTATAATTTATTAATTCCTGGACTATTTGCGTAACGTTTTACATATTCTTTGTCAGCAAGCCCTAAGGAACCCAAATATCCAAATTTAAAAGAGCTACGTGGCTGCGTTCAAAATATGTATTTTCTACCTCCTGTTTCGAAGATGTGCTGTCTGGGTACTGTTATGTTTTCAACCGTAAACCCATCTATTGTTATCTTTCCTAATAAGCGTTTTTTATGATTTTAAAACCTAACTCTGGGAAGGGTAATGTATTTTATCACTGTCCGTCTGAAAAAAAGTTAGTGCATGTAGTCTTACACGCGTGATGGCAGCATTTGTGTATCGCGCGACGCGTGTTGCATGCGTTCCTGATTTTCAGCCCTCCCTCTCTCTCTTTATCCTTTAGTCCATCTGTTCGTTCGTTTTGGTAACGCAGTATAATTAATGTTAGGATTAATTTAGGTCATTACGCAGTCTGCCTCTCAATGTTTTTCCAAGAAATACAGCACACGTTTCATTGAAGAAAGCGGGTATAATACAGTAAGCTTTTACTATCAACGTGAAAGCGTTACAATTTGCAGACGAAGCAGAAAACAAGGGGGATTTCGAGTACATTCTTTGTGACAGCACTGTTATTTACCATTCTTCTTCCTTTATTTATTATATGTATTTATTAGGCTTTATATTTACTTGATAATTTTTATATGTGGATTAGAATATTCCACGACACCTCCCCTCTTAAAACAGACATTATATGTCAGTCCTTTATTCTATATTCACATAGAGAAATTTATTATTATTTCTGGGGTTTACGGTGATTCTCATCACACGGATGGCGGCTTAAAAAATCCGCTCCCAAATTGGTTTTTCCAGATATATACTCAATGCTAAAATTATATGGAGCCAGAAGTAAAGACCATCGGAGTAACCTAGAGTTCTCATGCTTAGCCTGTGCTAGAAACGATAACGGTTTGTGGTCTGTTTGCAACTTAAATGCCCTCCCATACAGATAAATATTGAATTTCTTTATTGCCCATATTACTGCAAGACATTCCTTTTCGCTAGTTGAGTAATTGATTTCGGCTTTATTCAATTTTCTGCTAGCATATGCCACTGGGCTTAATTCCCCATCCAATGCATCTGATTTCTGTAGTAGAGTTGCACCTAACCCAATATTACTTGCATCCGTCCTTACTATGAATTCTTGACTTAAGTCAGGTAATTTTAAAATGGGTTTACTTGTGAGCTTTTCCTTCAATTCTTGGTAAGTCATTTCACATTGTGGTGTCCATGTAATGCGATCTGGATGTCCTTTACGTGTCAATTCAGTTAACGGTGCACATATGGAATTAAAGTCCTTGATATACTTCTGGTAGAAACCACATAATGAGACAAAGGATCTCACGTCCTTCTTGGTTTGTGGTCTCGGGGCTTTCTGTAGTTTCTCTAAATTCTTTGGGTCAGGGGTCATGTTTCCCTGATAAACTGTGTGTCCCAAAAATTCCAATTCTTTACATCCAACGCAACATTTGGTTGGTCGGGCTGTTAAATTTGCCTCCCTAAGTCGATCAAACAGCATGTTCAGAGAGTCAATGTGTTCCTCAAATGTTTCTGTTGCTATAAGGATATCATCCATAAAATTTGTTATACAGGGATTATTCAGAGGATCCAATAATTTTCTCATCATTCTAGAGAAGACACTAGGCGCATTCTTCAATCCAAATGGCAATCTATTAAACTCATAGTGTCCTTCTGAGGTACTAAAAGCTAGGTATGGTCTAACCTCAGGCTTTACTGGAATCTGATAGTATCCTTTACTCAGATCCACTTTTGAGAAATATTTAGCTTTATTTAGTCTGGCAAACAGCTGATTTGTATCCGGCAATGGATCCACCTGTCCTTCTGTAATAGCATTCAGTCTCCTGTAATCTATACAGAGTCTATGTTCTCCAGAGGGCTTCCTTAAGAGTACAACACCGGAACTATACGAAGACTCACTGTGCGAAATAATTCCTTCCTTCAACAGATAGTCTATCTCTTCCTTCAAAGCTTTCTCCTTAGCAAACGGAATCGAATATGGTTTCATACAGACAGGTGTGGAGTCTATTAGTTTCATATCATATTCCAATAGGTTTGTATGCCCTGGTCGGTCTGTTAACACCTCTGCATGATTATTTAGAACCTGTTGCACTCTCTCTTTCTGAGTTTTCGTTAAATGTGTACTGATTTTCACCTGTGCTGCTGTCTCACAGGGGTGTAATGGATATTCAAATGATGAAAGTGGTTCCTTTTTCATCTCCATGGCGATGGACAAGGTCAACAAGTGTGTCTCTTCCTGATGTTCTCTTTCCAAATATTTCTTCAGGAGATTCACATGATAGATTTTTTCTTTCCCCTTCTTATCTATCTTATAATTTGTTCTAGACACCTTCTCTAAACTGTATATGGACCCTGCCATCCAATTTGTAACTTATTCTGACTCCCGGGCAAAAGAAGCAGTACTTTCTCTCCCACAGCCAAATTTCTGTCTTTCGCCTTCCTGTTATAATAGGCAGCATGTTTCTTCCTGGCTTGTTTCAAATTTTCATTGGCAAGTTTCCAGCCAGTTTTTTAACCGAGTGGTCAGCTCATTCACATATTGGTATGAAGATGTAATGTTTTCCTCTGCCTTTTCATCAGTCCACGTTCTTAACATAGCTTCGAGTGGACCTTTTATTGGCCTTCCAAACAATAATGTTGCCGGGGCCATACCGGTTGAACTATGGGGTACCTCCCGATAAGCAAAGAGGGCGGCGTGCAGGTACTGGTCCCATGTATCTGGTTTTTCGTGTGCCAACTTTCTCAGGATCGACATCAATGTGCCGTTAAATCTTTCCACTTGGCCGTTCCCTTGGGGATGATACACACTACAATGGAAGTGTTTGGCCTGGAAGATCCTGAAAACTTCTTCAGTTAGTTTCCCCTTGAACTGAGAGCCATTATCAGTCAAGATTTGATTGGGAAAGCCTAACCTTGTGAAAATTGTGAGCAATGCCTCTGCCACATGTTTTGAATCAATCGATGACAGGGCTACTGCCTCTCCCCACATAGAACAAGTGTCCACCAGAGTCAGAATGTAGCTGTTCCTTCTCTTGGTTCGGGTGAGAGGTCCCACAAGATCCACGGCAACTCTCTCAAAGGGTGTTCCCACTATGGGCATTTCCCCCAGAGTTGCTGGTGCAGTCCAATGTTTAGGTGCTACTCGTTGGCACTCTGGACAGGATTTTACATATCGTTTGATATCTTCAGTTATTCCTGGCCAGAAATAGTGACAAGCTATTCGCTGTCCTGTTGCGCTGATTCCCATATGACCACTGAAGGGAATCGCATGCCCTAGTTCCAACACTTTAGTCCTATATGAAGTGGGAAGGACCAGCTGTCCGTGACCATTGGATTCAGATCCAGCCTTCCTATATATCAGTTTGTTCTTCATATAAAACTCTCCCTTGCCTGGAGGTGTATGAGATTTGGGCAACTTCTTGAAACATGGCTTGAGTGTTTTGTCCTCAGCCTGTGCCTTCCTCATCTCATCTGGGTGAGTATTTATGGGATTATCCTCCTCCTTCTTTGACTGTGATCTGGTCTGCACTGTTGCCAATATCACAGGTCTCTTGGGATTCCCCAAGAAGACATATCTACACCCCAATATTAGAGGGTAGATTGGCTCATTTATCACTGCTGCTTTTATGATTCCTTCCACATATCGCGTTTTCACTTTTATTCGGGCGACGGGAAGTGTCATGGTAGCTACATCCTTGGTTGCAGTTTGAATCTCCACTGTTTCCGTGGTGTATTGATCGGCCTGCACCAGGTGAGAACTCACAACGGAATCGTAATCTAAACCGGTATCATATAAACATCTTATAGTGACACCATTACAGATGACATCTTCACACACTGGGGGGTGGTATGGTTCCTGTAATTCTTCAGGTTTTGCCCTTCTTTTCCTTTTTCCCCGATGTCATAGCAGCAAAATGAGGAGGTTTCCTTCTACAATGGTCAGTGTCATGATTGTTCATCTTACAATTTTTACACCACCTTTTTCCTTGGTTGAAAGATTTTCTTTCATCATATTTCCTTTCATCGAATTGTGGGAATTTATTTTTATTGTCATACCGTGGCCTATCAAATTGGTGCTTACCTTTATTTTGATCCTTAGGATCAAATTTATTAAAGTTCTGTGGTGCCCTAAAGTTATCCACTTGTTTCTTTTTATTACCTGTTACCTCTGCTTGAGCTGCTTGATACCTTTCAGCAACATTTAGCAACTCATCCAGCCTCTCTGCACCTTGTTCCATGAGAAACTTTCTCAGGTCTGGAGCCATGGACTCTCTTAATTGCTCTATAAGGACCATTTCCTTAAGATCTTGGGTTTTCCCCAGAGAAGTCCATTTCTCCAAGTATGTCTCTATTCGTGCAGAGAACTGGTGATAGGTTTCACCTGACAGTAGTTTAGCATTCCTAAATTTTTTCCTATAAAATTCTGCATTCTTTTCATACCTTAACAAAAGAGCCTGCTTTAGCATGTCATAATTTTCCTGATCACCTCTGCTCATTTTTGCAAAAACTTCATAAGCTGCTCCACGAAGTCCCTGAGATAACTTTAAGCTCCACCTTTCTCTCTCTAACCCATACGTGGTAGCTAATAGTTCATACCTATTTATATAGCTCTCAATATCATCGTCTTTCTCAACAAAATGATCTAAATGAAAATTCATAGCTGAGGTTGAGGCTCCCTGAGTAACCGTAGCATCAGAGGCAAAGGGACTGGCACCATTTTCAGGAGCATGGCCTTGAAACTCAAACTCCCTTAGTCGTAACTCATGTTCCCTTTGTAATCTCTTCTCCTCCTTTTCTGCAGCTAATTTCTTCTCTACCCTTTCTGCAGCTAATTTGCAGCTAATCTCTTCTCTTCTCTTTCTGCAGCTAATCTTTTGTCTTCTCTTTCTGCCTCCAATTTCTTAGCCTCAGCCTCAATCTGCAACCTCTTAGTCTCAGCCTCAGCTTCAAATTGCAACCTCTTAGTCTCAGCCTCTAACTTTCTTTCGGCCTCTTTTTCTAATCTTCTTTCTTCGCGTTCAATAAATTTGTCACATTCCGTAGTGACATAGGCAACCATAACTTGCCCATCTAATCCTAACTCTTTTGCAGTCTGTACAGCAGCAGATCGAAACTTGGCCAGGTCCGCCATTGTCTATCAGGTAAGTTTCTACAATGTCTAACCAACAATTTAATCTCTAAATATATCTAATGGACAACACAGGCACCGTGAGCTCAACCTTATTTAATTCCACCCAAGGATACCTTTTAATTCTTATATTCCCTGAAGTGAATTACCCCCAATATTTTTAATAGGGAAAGATTCAAAATCCCAAGAGCGAGCCCCCAATATATGTGGTGAAGTGGGATGTTATAAATATTTATAGGGGACTTAGTGTACTGACTGAGATCAGCTGTGAAGGTATCTATATCTATTAAGAGTAGTGTATTATAGATAACCTTACTTGCTACCACATATCTATATATCTCAGTCAGAATTATTCTGGAATAGTGTGATGACTACGTTATGTGTCTAGGGTATGTGTATGATGAAGTGTAAGTCACAACAACAGACAGATAAACAATTTAATTTAATCCACTACTCTTGACAACACTGTGACACTCACATACATATAACACTCTATGAGAATATCTTAAGGAGTCACTGATAACTTTTCAAATAACAATATGTATTCATGGTTATCATAAAGGTATATGTGTCCTGATTCAAATACAAAGGAACCAGGAATCACAATCAATTTTAATTACAAGTATATGTACAGACTTTATCAATATGAATATTGTAGTGACATATATTATTAAAATATCCTATGTGTGTCAGTTGTGTAGTGGTAATATGAGGTAATACTGGTTTGTTTTGTTCAAGCTCTGTTGGTATTTGTCATCATGACTTCAATAGTTTGTCTTTTGGGACTAGTATTGGAGATGTTCTCAGTTCCTGATATTAAGACAATTAAATTCCCCTCTGAATGTTATTTTTACAAAGTCATTTCAAGATGAGGGGACATAATGTTGAGCTCAGCTGGCCAAATCAGCTTATCTTGCGTGATGGCGGCAGGAAAGGACTCCTCTGCTCGAATTCTCCCCTGGGCTCTGGAGACACCTCACTGATAGCTAAAAAGACCAAGGAGTATGCTGTCCGACTCTGGATTCAGCAAAGCTCTGACCAGGTGCTGCTCAGTACCATCAAGACCACGGTCCCACAATTTCATGGAAATAAACACAGATACGTTGATTAGCAATGAATTCTGGCACAATTACTGGCACAAATTCCCATCTGCTTATGTTCCAGGCTTTTATTTAACAGAAATATGAGCTGGCTTCAACGCACTGTTGCTTTATCAAGATTATTTGCACTAGTGGTCTCGAACTAACGCTCCTAAGTGAGTATATCAGCGAGTCTAGCCAATGAGGCCACGTTTCGACAAGTATTTGAAAAAATGTTACCTTCCTATGTCTCCCCTAACAACGAAAGATAGTATTTATAGCCCGACCAATCGTGGTTAGTCTTTCATTTGTTGCGCTCCAATCAATTTGGAGTTTACATGGTAGGCTATTTCTGTAACGTAAGGTTTTGTTCAAACACGTTATAAAAAAATTTTATGAGCAGAAATGATTCCATGCTGTCAGGCATCCCCACTATTTTATTTTGGGTATAATTTATTAATTCCTGGACTATTTGCGTAACGTTTTACATATTCTTTGTCAGCAAGCCCTAAGGAACCCAAATATCCAAATTTAAAAGAGCTACGTGGCTGCGTTCAAAATATGTATTTTCTACCTCCTGTTTCGAAGATGTGCTGTCTGGGTACTGTTATGTTTTCAACCGTAAACCCATCTATTGTTATCTTTCCTAATAAGCGTTTTTTATGATTTTAAAACCTAACTCTGGGAAGGGTAATGTATTTTATCACTGTCCGTCTGAAAAAAAGTTAGTGCATGTAGTCTTACACGCGTGATGGCAGCATTTGTGTATCGCGCGACGCGTGTTGCATGCGTTCCTGATTTTCAGCCCTCCCTCTCTCTTTATCCTTTAGTCCATCTGTTCGTTCGTTTTGGTAACGCAGTATAATTAATGTTAGGATTAATTTAGGTCATTACGCAGTCTGCCTCTCAATGTTTTTCCAAGAAATACAGCACACGTTTCATTGAAGAAAGCGGGTATAATACAGTAAGCTTTTACTATCAACGTGAAAGCGTTACAATTTGCAGACGAAGCAGAAAACAAGGGGGATTTCGAGTACATTCTTTGTGACAGCACTGTTATTTACCATTCTTCTTCCTTTATTTATTATATGTATTTATTAGGCTTTATATTTACTTGATAATTTTTATATGTGGATTAGAATATTCCACGACAAGCGTCTGTTCATTGCCACATCTTGTAATAAACCTACTAAGAAGCAGTGCGTTGAGCACCAGTGTATATTTTTTTATAAAATAAAGCCTGGGACATCGGCAGATCGGAGTTGTGCTATATTCATTGCCAGTCAACGAAACTGTTTATTATTATTTCCATGAATTGTGGTAAGCTTGAAATATTCAATATCTTTTAATGAAAATTGAATGTAAATTGATAATTTATGTCTGTATATATGTGTGGTTCAGTAGCGAACATGATGTAAAGCCTATAGTGCTCCAGCCTGAACAGAAGGTGTCGGAGGAAAGTAAAACTGCATGGAATGTCCAAACAGTACACTGACACCTAGATTATTAACTAGAAAGAAATAATGCTGGAATTGCAGAGGCGTAGTAACCATTAGGGAGGGAAATACTGGTATAAAGTATTTCAGATGAAGCTGACAGTTGGCCTAACGCTCTGAACTCAATGTTTGTGATGTATTGTGCTCAGTGTAGAAATGGAGTATAAATTAGTTCTGACGTAGAAGGTACAACCTTCTTGTTTCAGGGACCGTGGTCTTAAAGTTATTGAGCAGCACCTGGTCAGAGCTTTGCTGAAGCCAGAGGTGGACAGCATACTCCTTGGTCCATATAGCAACCAGTGGGGTGGCTCCAGAACTCAGTACATTAATCGAGCAGAGGAGTCTTTTACTGCAGTCATCACGCAAGATAAGAGAGTGTGGCCATGGAGCTCAACATTATGTACCCCCATCTTAAATGACATTGTAAACTAAGATTAAGAGGGGAATTTAATTGTTTTAATACCAGGAACTGAGAACATCTCCAATACTAGTTCCAATAGAAACAAACTATTGAAGTCATGATGACAAATACCAACAGAGCTTGAACAAAACAAAACCAGTATTACCTCATATTACCACTACACAACTGACACACATAGGATACCATTAATAATATATGTCACTACAAGAATCATATTAATAAATTCTGTACATATAACTTGTAATTAAAATTGATTGTGATTCCTGGTTCCCTTTGTATTTGAATCAGGACACATATACATTCATGACAGCACTGAATACATATTGTTATTTGAAAAGTTATCAGTGACTCCTTTAAGATATCCTCTTAGAGTGTTATATGTATGTGAGTGTCACAGTGTTGTCAAGTGTGGTGGAATAAATTAACTTGTTTATCTGTCTGTTGTTGTTATGACTTACACTTCATCATACACATACCCTAGACATATAACGTAGTCATCACACTATTCCAGAATAATTCTGACTGAGGTATACATATGTGGCAGTAAGTAAGGTTATCTATAATACACTACTCTTATTAGATATAGATACCTTCACAGCTGATCTCAGTCAGTACACTAAGTCCCCTATAAATATTTATAACATCCCACTTTACCACATAGAAAGACGATGATATCGAGAGCTATCTAAATAGATATGAACTGTTAGCTACCACGTAAGGGTTAGAGAGAGAAAGGTGGAGCTTAAAGTTATCACAAGGGCTTCGTGGTACAGCTTATGATGTTTTTGCCAAAATGAGCAGAGGTGATCAGGAAAATTATGACATGTTAAAGCAGGCTCTTTTGTTAAGATATGAAAAGAATGGAGAATTTTATAGAAAAAAGTTCAGGAATGCTAAACTACTGTCAGGTGAGGCATATCACCAGTTCTCTGCACGGTTAGAGACATACTTGGAGAAATGGACTTCTCTGGGGAAAACCCAAGATCTTAAGGAAATGATCCTTATAGAACAGCTAAGAGAGTCCATGGCTCCGGACCTGAGAAAGTTTCTCATGGAACAAGGTGCAGAGAGGCTGGGTGAGTTACTAAATGTTGCTGAAAGATATCAGGCAGTTCAGGCAGAGGTAACAGGTAATAAAAAGAAACAGGTAGACAATTTTAAGGCACCACAAAACTTTAATGAGTTTGATCCTAGAGATCAGAACAAAGGTAAGCATCAGTTTGATAGGCCACGTTATGATAATAAAAATAAAACCCCACAATTCGATGAAAGGAAATATGATGACAGGAAACCCTTCAGACAGGAAAGAAAATATTGTCAAATATGCAGGATGCATAATCATAATACTAGTGAATGTGGTAGGAAAGTTCCTCCATATCACGCGGCATGCATGATAACAGTGGAAAAGGGGAAGAAGAAACTGACAGAGAATCATATAAATCTTCAACATCCCCCCATCTGTGAAGAAGTGACATGTAATGGTGCCAAGGTTAGGTGCCTTTACGATTCAGGTTTAGAATATGACTCAGTTGTGAGTGCAACCCTAGTGCACCCTGAACAGTATACTACAGGGAAAGTGGAGATACAAGGGGCCGTAAAGGGAATATCCACCATGACACTTCCCGTAGCCGAGATAAATGTCAAGACTAGGTACGTGGAAGGAGTGATTAGAGCAGCCGTATTTGACGACCCTAATTACCCGCTGGTGTTAGGAAGTAAATATGTGTTTCTAGGGAGCCCTATAAAACCTGTGGTAATGGCCACGCTCCAGGTCAGGTCGACCCCTAGTAGGGAGGAAATACCACCACTAAATTATTCTCATAAACAGACGAGAAAGGCCCAGGCAAAGGACAAATCATTAAAACCTTGCTTTGGCAAATTGCCAAATAGCCATACACACCCTAAGAAAGGGCAATTCTATTTAAAGGAGGGACTGCTCTTCAGGAAAGCTAGAGCAGGATCCAAAGAACAGGGACAGTTGGTATTGCCAACTCCCTACAGGGAAAACGTGATGGCACAAGCTCATGTTGTACCTGACGGTGGACACCAGAGGAATGGAACCACACGTAAAAGGACATCTGAAAAATATTACTGGCCCCAAGTAGCTGCTGATATTGCACAATTTGTGGGGGCCTGTGAAAAATGTAGCAAGGTACAGTCCCCAAGTTGGGAAAATCATAATCAGATGCCAGCCCAGCATTCTGAAACATATGGGCCTAAAAATAACCAGGAAAATAAAAATAATAAGGTTGACATAGAGGATAGGTATCCACCTTCCCACCAACAGTTTTCACCAAAAATATTTAGATTCGCAACTCTGAGAAGGGCATCCAGAGAAAATAGAAACTCAGACCAGTCAACCCAGGCACAGTTTGAAGCCGCAGTTAGGGAACTGGCTGAAATTAATATTGAAGATAATCCGCCAGATTTGAACCAGAAACCAAATGTTAGAAGAAAATTGGGGAGTGGACGAGTGAGCAATTCGGAAAATGCTCACAGCGCTTCACGACATGGCTATTAATTTAGCATGAAAAGGGCACTGGTGACATTGGTAGTCACCCGACCCTACACCGTCCAAGGGGAAGTATTGATCGGACCCTGGATGGAGATCACCCACACATATTATAGCAAAGATAAGGGCGAATTGATTTCTGATGCAGAAACTCATTTCCCCACATATTATCTTAATTCACCAAATTGTCGGTAGGCGGAAATATAGGGTGAATATGGCCTCCATTTGAGTGGCATATTATAAGAATATTATTAGAAGGGTGTTTCCACTTTCAATCAAGCCTGAGATCAGACCAATTGTTGGCTGTGAACATTTCGGAGGAGCAGAGTGTCTCCATTGTTGCCTTTTTGAATTGAGGATAGTTCGAGTGTTTATTAAGGCTGATCAGGAAATTATTGGATTCCCTACACAACTCAGATATCACCATATAGATCAACTCCTCATAACGTACAATTTGAGGAACATCTAATATTCTCGGGACATGTCGTTGAGCAGACTCAGAGAAGAGAAATGGTGAATATTGATTACTAGGCAGAAGTAAGACAAGCAGTAACACTTGCAGCTGTTCAGTAACATAACTGAAATGGATTCTTGGAATGCAGAGGTCTGAGGCAACCTTCGTCAGTAGTGCTTACTTTGAATTGACCCACCTGCATTAATCCATGATAAAAATAAAATCAGCGAAACGGTGATGCTGATTTTCTAAGCCGCCATCCGTGCGATGAGAATCAGAGTAATCACCAGGCATAGATAGAAATTTATCTATGTGTATATAGAATTCAGGAACTGACATATGATGTCTGTTTTAAGTGGGGAGAATTTGTGGTGAAAAATTCTAATCCACATATATAAATTAGAAAATAAATGTAAAGCCTAACGAAGTAATTCAATAGAAAGAAAGAAGAATGGTGAAAGACCAGTGCTTTCCCAATAGCGTACACCTGCGTTGTAGAGCGCCATAATGGCTGAACCAGAGATCCCCTTTTTCTACTTCGTCTGCATAACTGTAACGCTTCCACGTACGATAGTAAAAGCCTACAGCATCATACACGCGTTTCTAAAAATAAAACTGGTACTGTGTTTCTTAGAAAACCTTGAGATACGCAAACTGCATAATGACCTAGATATAATACTACATTAATGTCATTATACACACTACGTTAACCTAAAAGACAGACGGGCTTAGAAGAGAGAGAGAGAGAGATGCACGGAGGAACGCATGCAATTGTACCACGTCGTCTCGCGATTAAAAAGTGAACGCCAATCACACGCGAAAGGCATGAAGACCTGATTTTTTCAAATAAACAGTAAATAAAAAACACTAACGATACGAGGTTAGGTTTTGAAAACAGGTTTAAAATCTTATTGGGAAACCTGACATTCTACTGATTTATGTCTAAGCTCCTGACATTAGTCTGACAGTACAGAAGACATCCCATGGTATAGAAGTGAACGGGTGGTAAAAACAAATACACGACTATCCTAGAATAATACATATTTTGAACGAAGCCACTTAGCCCCATTAAACTTATATATTTGTGTGCCTTAGGACTTGCTGACAAAGAATATGTTATGTGTTACGCAAATAGTCTAGTAATTAACAAATTATAGCCAAAATACTATAGTGGGGTTGTCTGACAGCACAAGATCATATTTGCTCATAATGGCATGTTTGAAAAACACTGCTTTAGGGGAAATGAGGCCAACAAGTTAGATACGATTTGATTGGCTGTAGTAATATGTAAGGCGAAACCTTATTAGTCGAACTGCAAATACTATTATTGTTGTTAATGGCAACGTGTAGGATGGGTAAAATTTTTTCAAAGGCTCTTGTAAACATGGTCTCATTGGTTAGAACGTTCGATATAGTCAAATAGAAGCGTCAGTTCAGGGCCAGTTTTGAAAATAAATTTTGTGAGAAGCAAGTGCGTTGAGATCAAGCTAATATTTTTCTAATAAAAGCCTGGGATAAGGCAGATCAAAATTGTGCCAGAATTCATCGCCAGTCAACGTTACTTGTGTATATTTCCTTGAATTGTGGTAAGCTAGACATATTTCCTATATATATATATATATATATATATATATATATATATATATATATATATATATATATATATATATATATATATATATATATAATATATATATATATATATATATGATGAATATATTATATGAAAATTGAAATGAAATGACAAAATGTGTCTGTATGTGTGTGGTTCAGTAGCAAACAGAAGGCAAAGCCTAGATATTGCTCCACCATGTAAAAGCTTGTCAGAGAGGAGTATAACTGCATAGGCATATATGGGATTGCCAAATAGTAACATGACACCTATCCTATTGTATAGAAGGAATTAACGCTGGAATTGCAGAGGCGTTGTAACCATTAGGGAGAGGAATACTGGTGTATATTGTCACATGAGAAGCTAGCAGTTGGCCTACAGCGCTGAACTCTGTGTTTGTAATGTCCTGTACTTCAGTGTGGAAATAGATTATATATATATTAGTTATGACGAAGGAGGTACAACCTTCTTATTTCAGGGACCGTGGTACTGAAGTATTAGAGCAGCACCTGGTCTGAGTTTTGCTGGATCCAGAGGGCTGGCAGCAGACTCCTTGTCCAAGATATTGACCAGTGGTGTATTTCAAGATAACTGAGAAGCAAGCGAGCAGAGGAGACAGTTTTTCTGCCGCCTACATATGAGCTAAGAATTCGTCAGCCAGAGCAGCTCACCCTTGTATAACCCACCCTAAAATTGACTGTAATACTAAATCAAGAGGGACAGTTATTGTTTTACAAATAAAAAGAAACTGTGAACCCTTCAATATTATTTCCACCAGTAACAAACACATGAAGTCGTGATGACAAACAACAACCTAGCTTCAAAAGCCAGTATTACCTCATAATACTACATCACAACCTACACACATTTTGTAATAATATTATATGTCAGGACAAAGATACTTTGTATAAATTTTGTACATAAACATTGTGTTTACATTTGATTGTGATTCCTGATTCACTCTGTAGTTGGATCAGGATATCTATTATTGAAAGAAATTAATACATAATTTAAAAGTTAACACTTGACTTACTTAAGCTAGTCTTCTAGAGTGTTATATGTATGTGCTTGTCATAGTGTTGTAAAGTGTTGTGTATCTTAATAAAAGTGTTTATCTGTCTGTTGGTTGTTGTGAACTTACACTTCATCACTATCATAACCCTAGACATTCAACGTAGTCATCACAATATTCCAGAATAAGTCTGATTGAGGTCTAAATGTGGTAGCAAAGTAAGGTCATCTGTAACACACCACACTTATTAGATACAGATACCTTCACAGCTGATCTCAGTCAGTACACTAAGTCCCCTATAACTATTTATATAATCCCAACTTACCACAATTTGCTAAACAGATGATGTTTGAGACTGTAGTGTCAGGTTGTAACTACGCAAGAATGAATGAATGGTGGAAAGTCAGTACAAAATACAAGCTGATGAATTATGGTGCAGATACTGGTGAAAGCGCCATGATAATGTCACTTGATAGTCATGACCAAAGTGGCACCCCCCCCCACCACCCCCCCACCCCCACAATCTCCTCAAATAATACCAAGAACGTAAAAGAGCCGAAATACTTAACTGATTAGCCTACCTCTTTGTTGTATTTATCTGTATAGAATTTCCTATTATTAGCTCTGATACTAACAAAAGTAAGACATATAGCGGCAGAAAGAAATATGTTCCTTGAAAAAATATCACAGGTAGATTTGAAGCAGTAATATTTAATACGCCTGATACAAGTGTAACTTTCGAATACGTAGAGTTTTTTTCAGAAGAAGATAGATGGCATCCCAACCACTCACATTTTTTTTAAATGATGCATATTACCAGCTCAGCAGAAGAGAAGAAGTAATGTAATCCTCAGATTCCGCTCAGGCCACAACAGATTTATTGTTGTTATAGTTGATCTGAATCGACGTCATTGCACTCCGGGCAAACCCATAGGTCTTCAGTCTCCCTTAGACATGCTGGTTTTAAGTTTAGTGCCAAATTCCAGCAATCTAAGCCTTGATAATTCATGGATTGCAGTGTCATTCTGCAATAGGCGTTAATATTTGCCTTCAGTAAATCTCCCTTATTCGTGCAACAGATTGAGAAACCATATATTCAACAAACTAAAGATAGTAACTACCGATGCGATGAGTGTAACTGTGGCACCGACAACATGGCTGCTGAACATCTGATTCAATGATGCCCAACACATGAGGAACAGAGAAAGCACATATAGCCGTCATTAGTAATATTCCTAGAAAAGTTATATGGAGATACAAATGTCCTCAAGATGACCACCGTTTTCTATGAAATTATTCAAGTAGACGTCTGAGAGTGGACAAAGAAGAAATGACAAGAATAAGAAAAAAATTGCATGTATTTCTTCTTCTTCTTCCTCGTTCGCCTTCAGACTTCCACATTTATGACTCTAATAAAGGCAGTAGTCAACTCAAGGCTCCCAACATCTCCAAACAGTTTTTCGTTGACAGAAGTGGGTTGTTGCCATATGCTACTCCGTTCATTACTGTAGGTTGGGCAGTATTGCAGCAGGTGTTCGACTGTCATTGGGCTGGTACCGCAGGTGCAGAGATCTGTTGCACCAATTTTGTATTTGTGGTACAGATGGTATCTCAATCTGTTGTGACCAGTGCGTAGCCGAAAAATGATGACCTGTTCTTTTCTGGATAGTTGATGATATGCATCATTTTTCAAATGTCCCGGGTGCTCTCTTTCCCATTTGGACTTGAATGTAGCCTTTATAGTAGTCTTTGCCGTTGCGTAAGTTGTCTCTATATTATTTTGTTGTAAGGCACCTCCTTCCTTAGCAAGTCTATCTGCCTCCTCATTTCCTGGTATGTTGCAATGGGCTGGTATCCACTGGATAGTGCACTTCTTGAAGCATTCGGCTAGTCTTTCAAGGGAGATTATCAGATCTTTCAATCCTTTAGTCTGGTGGCTCTTCAGCGCTGATATTATTGAGAGGGCATCTGAAAAGATTACTATCTGTTTTTCTGCCTGTGCTTTGCATTCAATAAGAGTTTCAGCTGCCTGTTTCAGGGCTTCTGCTTCAGCACAGAAGTTATTGCAGTATTTTCCAGTGGCAATTGCCATAGAGTGAATTCTATTCTTTAACTTTATGAGGATGCCGGCACCCCCATTTTCAACTGCATTTGTTGCCGAACCATCAGTATATGCATGTGTCCAAAGCTTTGCTGGAAATGTTTGGTCAATATACTTGGTTGCTATACACTTTCTTTGTGTTTCTGTCTGTGTTCCCTTACCTTTAATGCCTGGAATATCAGATTTTAACTTAGGATAGCATCTTATTTTCCACAGTGGGATAGTTGAGCTTGTTGGGATTTTCTTTGCAACCGAGCTTGCTAGTATGGTATTATTGTTAATTTTTTCTTTTGCTTGGGCGACAAAGTTAGTTCGCTTGAGCCTGCCTCTTCCTAGCCTATTCATTCTTTGGTACATGGGGTGTCCTTCGAGCCTCTTAAATTTTTCAGCTTGTTTTAAGACTCCGCTGTCACGTCTATCCTCCATTGACTGTAGCCCTGTGATGTTTTCCATATGGTTGATTTGTGTAGATGATGCGTGATGCCATATGATGATGGATGGTATCCGCATGTCTGGTTTTGTGTAGTGTGCAGATGTGTTCAGTCAAACAATGTTCATACAAAATAACAGGGCAATCCACATAGGACGTCAGTAAACTCACGACGTATAAAGTCAATGATGCTTGTAACAGCTAGACGTTTTTCTGTATCATTTATTGTGGACGCCACAGTGACAAAATGTATACGCGAATATGTAGGTACATCAGACAGTCATTATCACAGCAACAATGTCAGTATAGCAATGGACGGTAGACAGCATCATAATAAAGGTGATTCACAGACATGTCAATACATTATAAGGCTGTAATGTAGTCGGGAAAATTCTCCATCCCTTTCTATCTTAGCCAGAAGGTAACCAGATGTATGAGATCAGTTCACTCTCCTTAATCTGACTTCAGCAAGACAGACACGTCTGCCGAAGTATAAATAATATCCTCAAAAATATCCTCTAGTTAACAAAGGTTTTCCAAGCCTAGTTCATTTAACAAAGTAGCAAGTAATGGTCCTTGGGACATGCATCAACCGATGCAGTACAATACAGCGACATGTGAGCTGGGAAAACATCTCGTGACGACGACTTTCGAAGACAGGCTATGAATCGAAATCGCTCACGACCAAAAATCGATAGAGTTAATGGAAAGTCAATTTACCTTGCCTTCAGGAAATACACAGAAATATTATGCCTCCCGGCATGTGCAAATACACTAGAGGTATTATCTCGAATAAACGAAATATCCATAAGAGGACTTTCACATTCCTGACAGAACAAAAAATAGCGGAGATCCTCTTTCAGCGAGGCATCTTTCTCGCCATTCAAATCGCTCACTCCACTGGTGGGCGGAAATCGATCGACCAAGAAGCAAGACCAGTCATGCGCAGTCCAGCGCAAAATGACCACAGCTCAAAACTTAACTGCATTCAATACCAACGCGAGAAGACAAATGCTTACCGAGAAAAGTGACTATAAATTTCAAGCAGTTGTTGCCCTTGCGTTATAAAATAGATATTGTAATAAAACGATGTTGCGAGAATTTCTCACGCAACAGTAGACTTTAGGGCCCCTGTTATAATACGTGCTGCTTGGTTTTGGAGTCTGTTTACTCTGTCAAAATTTGACTTTGCTGCCGTCGACCAAGCTGTGATGCCATATTCCATAGCAGGTCTGACTCTGCCTGTGTACAGCTTTTTGAGGATATTCTCATCAGCACCCCATGTGGTACCTGCTAGCTTTTTCATGATGGCCATGCGAAGTTTTGCCCTTAGCTGTATTTTGTTAATCTGTGATTTCCATGTCATTCGGCGGTCTAGTGTGATTCCTAAGTATGTTGGTGTTTCATCTTCTCTTACTGCCTGCCCATTTAGTTGCAGCTTTGCTTGCTGTGGTTTATTTGACAAGGTAAAAATAGTGTGTGTAGTTTTTTGTTCATTTATTTTGAGCAACCACTTTTTGGACCAACTTTCAAGGGCTAGCAGTGAATCCTGCATGCGCACTCTTGCTGTGGTGATGTATTGTTCTGAAGTCCACATGGCCAGGTCATCAGCGTAGAGGGAGTTGTGGACATTCTTGTGGATGTTTTCTGTTATATCATTTATATATATGAGGAAGAGTGTTGGGGAAAGGACCCCACCCTGTGGTACTCCATGTTCCATTGTAGTCTTTTTGCTTAACTGTCCGTGCACCTGCACTCTAGCTGTTCTGTTTGTTAGATAGTTGCTGATCCAGTTATACATTCTTCCACAGACTCCATATTTAAGCATTTTAACTCTTAGCCCATCTTTCCAAACGTTATCAAATGCTTTCTCCATATCTACCCAGACTGCTAAAGTGTGCTTTCTTTCTTGGAAAGCATCTTCGATTTCCTGTGCAATGTAGGTGACTTGGCCCTCTGTAGACCTATGTTGTCTGAAGCCTGCCTGTTGATGCAGTAAAATTTGTTTTTCTTCGAGGTGCCAGCTTAATCTGGTATTGATCATTCTCTCCATAAGCTTTCCCGTGCAGCTTAGAAGGCTGATGGGTCTGTAGCTGTTGGGGTCCATTCGGTCTTTGTCCTTTTTGGGGATTGGAACTAGTACTGCTTCTTTCCAGGCTTGTGGTACTATTCCACGCTTCCAGCTATAGTTCATAATCTTGAGGAGTACTTAACATGTATTTAACCTTTCGTGTTTATTGATTTTCGGGGATCTGCAAATGCCGATCCCCTCTAGATAAAATTGACGGGATGTCATCACAGGCCTTTTATAAAAATTTACACGCTAACACATTTAGAAGATACTGTAAAGACAATAAAGTGTTTATAAATTGTATATATTTTGAATACTTAAAATATTTAATAAAAATGTATAAATATATGAAGCATTTATAACAGAATTAATGGCAAAAAATATTATGGTGAAACAAAATCTACGACTCTAAGCATAAATGCGATAAAAAAATTTTTTAAAAACTATTTTTTTTTCTCACAGGTTCTAATGTAATGAATTGTATCCCTTTAAATAATTTCGTTTATGTGAATCTCTCCATTGATTAAAAAAATACGTGTTGTATTCCTGTCTGCGCGTCATTTCGTCTACTTGATCGTTTAATAACACTGACAAACAACATTTTTCTTTCTTATATAAGAATAAGTGTTCTTAGGTCAGTTTCTTGCGCTGATTTCAAATCTGAAATCCGTTTATCTCTATCACGTCGGGTTCTTAAGATATTTGTGAATAAATATATTTTTGGGAAACCGTTATTTGCTCCGTTTCATTTTTACTATATAACTTATTAAAAATTAATAAAAAGCAACATAATTCTACTTTTTATACTGCTAAAAGATGCATGACATATGTTACGCGATTTTTCAAACAGTTACTAAATTTTGAAATAATTCTGAGCAAAATATGGCTTCTAGAAGTTGTAGAAATTCGGCTGATCTGTTCTGTTACGTGTGCGGATATTTTACCAATCGTGTTGACCAGAAAAACTTTACACCATTACTAAAGAAAGCATATGAACTTTATTTCGATTCGAAAGTTGATGATGCAAATAAATCTTGGAAGCCAAATGCAGTTTGTTCGATACATTGGCAGGTTGGTTACGAAAATCGCCGAAGCATAAGTCGATGCCTTTTGGAGTGCCAGTAATATGGCGTGAACATACAAATCACACTACTGATTGTTACTTCTGCTTGACAAATATCCATGGTTTCACTTTTAAAACTAGAAAGTCTGTGGTTTATTCAAATATTGAATTGGTTTCGAAACCAGTGCCTCATGATCCAATCACGTGTCCGATCCAAGTGCCACTAGAACAATATCCGTTGGACATGAATGAACCATCAGAAAGTGATAGTTTACCTGCTTTAGAAACTAATTCTGACTCAGATTACATACCGGTGAATGATAGTGTTTACTTAATTAACCATTCAGAACTTTCAGATCTAATACGTGATCTCGCTCTTACCAAAGGACAAGCGGAATTACTCGGTTCGCGACTCAAAGAATGGAATCTTTTAGCGCCCAATACTCCGATATCTAAATTTCGTCATAGACACAGAGAACTTGTTCAATACTTTGAGATGGATGATGACATTTGCTATTGCAAAGATGTAAACGGTCATGAGCACATAGTCAACGAATGGCGATTTTTCATCGATTCTTCCAAGACTAGTCTAAAAGCCGTGTTATTGCATAACAGAAATTTATTTTCATCAATTCCAGTCGCCTACTCTGTTCATATGAAAGAAACTTATGACAATATGGTTATACGTTTGAAAAAAATAAAGTACAATGACTACCAATGGCGGATTTGTGGAGACCTAAACGTCATTGCAATTCTCACGGGCATGCAGACTGGGTATACTAAATTTTGTTGCTTCCGATGTGAATGGGACAGCCGCAACAGACAGGAACATTATGCAAGAAAGGTGTGGCCTATCCGGGATCGTATGCAGCTCGGGCATAAAAATGTAATACACGAGCCATTAGATAACAAAGACAGCTTCATTTTACCACTGTTACATATAAAGTTGGGGCTCATGAAGAATTTTGTAAAAGCGTTAGATAAAACGAGCAAAGCTTTCACTTATCTTCGAGAAAAGTTTCCGCAAGTTAGCGATGCAAAGATAAAGGAAGGTATCTTTGTAGGACCTCAGATTAGGAAAGTTATTGCAGACAAACAATTCGAGAACTTGTTACATGGTAGTGAACTTCGCGCATGGATGGCATTCAAATCGATCGTCGATAACTTTCTGGGAAATCACAAATCTGTCGACTATGTTGCATATTGTTAAGCAGTGCATGGATGCATACAGAATTATGAGCTGTAACATGTCTCTCAAAATCCATTTGCTCGATTCGCATCTTGACTTTTTCCCTGACAACCTTGGCGAAGTCAGCGATGAACATGGAGAACGATTCCATCAAGATATCGCCGTAATGGAGTCACGTTATCAAGGACGGTGGAGTGTGACCATGCTTGCCGATTATTGTTGGATGCTTCATCGCGATGTACCACATGCCATTCACCGACGAAAGTCGACTGCAAAGAAATTCAAGCCTACATAACTGTTATACTTCTTGCACGAATGATGTTGTAATACTGTATGCGTTGTTAAAAAACTTCAATTGCGTATTTCTAGAGATCCCGACCTGATAGAGAAAAACGATTTGCAGATTTAAAAACAGCGCATTAAAATTGACCAGAAAAACATAGAAATGTTAGAGAAAGAAAAAAAAAGTTTTTTTTTGTTAGTCAGTGTAAGAGGCATGGGGTCACCAATACGTGACAGTTCTTGCGCTGAAGTGATATTTGACACTTTTTTCATTCTTTCTTTGTCTTCAGTTTTCATTCTTTCTTACACTTCTGTTTTCATTTTTCTTACTCTTCTGTTTTAATTCTTTCTTACTCTTCTGTGGAATAGTCGTTGACCAGCATCTAAATTGGAACTCACATGTTCATGCACTGACCAAGCAAACGGCACAGAAAGTTTACCAGTTAGCTAAAATCAAACATTTCCTAGATGAAGATGCACGAAAATTGTTCTATATATCTCACATACAAACAAACCTTGACTATTGCTCCACAATCTGGGATGGTTGTTCTATGTCCAACACAAAAAGACTCCATTCACTACAAAAGCGTGCAGTGCGTCTAGTTTCTGACAACTGCCAAACACAGTGTGTAGATCTATATAAAGATCTAAAAATACCGCCTCTAAGAAAGCGCTTTCTGTTCAACAAAGCTAAATTTGTTCACAAAATCCTGTCACAGAATGCTCCAACATATCTGTGGCTAATTTTCAAATACAATGAAAGACGCAGTCAACGCCTTAACAAAATGCAAGTGCCCAAGCCTAGGCTTGACTTATTCAAGAAAAGCTTAGCTTACTCTGCTGCTCATCTTTGGAACTATCTTCCACATTATCTAAAACATAACAACCTCAGTCCCTATTCATACAACCGTAAACTTTTCGAATACTTTATGAGTTCTGATTATCTGCCCCCCTAATGTGATTATTTTTCCGAACAAATGGTATAATATCGAGTGTAGGTTTAATGATGATGTTAGTGCTTTTCAACATATTTTGTTTCGTGGTAATACTTAGTTTGTACTTTTCAACATATTCTATTTCATGTTTATAATTAGATACTGTGAATGTGAGTATGCTATTATTTTACCTTTACAACGTTGAATTCCTTGAATTGATGGGTAAAATATATGTGAGAATAAATGAAATCAGTATAAAAGACGAGAGAAAAGAAGGGCAGAATGTCAGACGGGCCTGTGAGCCCAATTCTCAACCCTTTGAAAATAAAGTTCGTTCGTTCGTTCTCTCTTAGACGAACCTATGTTCCCATTTCTCAACACTTTGAAAACAAAGTTCGTTCGCTCTCTCGCTGGCTCTTTCTCTCTCTCTCTCTCTCTCTCTCTCTCTCTCTCTCTCTCTCTCTCTCTCTCTCTCTCTCTCTCTTTCTCTCTCTCTCTTAGACGGGCCTAAGTTCCTTTCTCTCAACACTTGGAAAATAAAGTTCGTTCGCTCTCTTTCAGTCCCTATTCATACAATCGTAGACTTTTCGAATACTTTATTAGTTTTGATTACATGCCCCCTTAATCAGATTATCTTTTCTTATAATATCAATTGTAGGTTCTAATGACGATGTTTGTACTTTTCTACATATTTTATGTCATGTTTATAAGTAGTTAATGTTAATATGAGTGTGCTATTTTATTTTACTTTGCAACGTTGAATTCCTTGACATTGATATGTAAAATGCATATGGGAATAAATGAATTCAGTATGAAAGGTGAGAGAAAGGAAGGGCAGAATGTCAGACGGGCCTGCGTGCCCAATTCTCAACCCTTTGAAAATAAAGTTCGTTCGTTCGTTCGTTCTGTTTTTGTTCTTTCTTACTCTTCTGTTTTGATTCTTTCTTACTCTTTTGTTTTTGTTCTTTCTTATTTCTCTGTTTTCATTCTTTCTGACTCTTCTGTTTTGATTCTTTCTTACTCTTCTGTTTTTGTTCTTTCTTACTCTTCTGTTTTCATTCTTTCTTACTCTCTTTTTTCATTCTTTCTTACTCTTCTGTCTTCATACTTTCTTACTCTTTGTCTCGGAATTTACTTCCCTTGCTCTGCAGTGATGGTCCAACAATGGCCTAAATTCAGAGTATCTACTGAGGGTCTTCAAAGGTGTCTACCTTTCGTTCAAGATTACTCTTGCCAGAGATGTGAATTGAAGAACGGTGCTTCAATTCTAAGCAGCCTCGTAGGAATTTAAAAAATCAAGTACTACGGCTGGTAGGATTCAAGCTGTGTAAACTTTCTATCTTCCCTGACCTTCTACGAGGAGTAAGAATTTTGCTCGTTTTGATGAGCCCCCAACTGATTTAACTCAGTAAAATATTACTTTGGTATAGGCATTTAAAATGACTGAGAAATATAGGCGCAGTTAACTCAAAAGATTAAATCAACTATAAATTTGTATATATATATATACAGATAACACAATTT
The DNA here is from genome assembly GCA_024509875.1 of Oreohelix idahoensis. Lineage (NCBI taxonomy): Eukaryota > Metazoa > Mollusca > Gastropoda > Stylommatophora > Oreohelicidae > Oreohelix > Oreohelix idahoensis. The sequence goes on from JAMPIV010006750.1 coordinate 398,751, forward strand.
AATAGCAAATTATCGTTAACAAATGTAAAATAAATATGGGTGGGGTAAATTAGAGTCTTTAAAATTTCATCACGGGGGATGATCTGGATAGTGTGTTTTCTCTTTCAAATGTTATTTTTTTTTTTTTTAAAGAGTTCACTTGGCAGCTTTAAGTGGGTACTTAGCTGCCAGTAAGATGTCGGTTGGTTTCTGCTCCAGCCGATGTTTGTTCTTTGCAGGTTATGGACTAGTTCACGCATCACTGGTCAAGTCTAGTGGCTGCAACACGTCTCTCGTAGTATTGTGGGATAATTGCGAAAATGGTCCAGCGTCTGTTAAGACTTGTCTGCTGTTGTCTAGCTTTGATTAAAGGCCACCTATACCACACAATTGTCCACAGATAGCACCACCAATTGGTACCACCAACTAGTATCACGAAATAACAGAGAAACACATACCCTCCTGTGTATTGGGTTTCCTGAAACGAAAGTCTGGTTTCCCCCCTTCCCCATTTTCATTCCGCCATTCCATCTGCCTCAGAACTTTACCCTCTCTGAGCATTAATGTTAATCCCAGTGAGCGGAAAACATCAACTGCATTTATACTGAACATGTCTACATTTACATATGCACTGGTGAAAAGGTTAATATAATATTTATGTACATCACTTCTGTAATCATCCACTCCCAGCTCCAAATGAAACTTGGGACTCTCTGCTTTTTGTTCTCTATGAGAAACGCGCATAAAACAGTCACCAGTTCTTGCAGTGGTAGTTCATGAAATCATCATTCTATATACTAAGGTTGCCAGCCTCGCATGACTTGGACATCCACTAGCAGTTTTCATATGTTAATAATGTAAATTATAGAATTATAAAATGTACAACTGACCCCAAAATATCTTTGGGAACATAGACTTCTGGCTCAGAGAAATAGTTTCGGCAACTTGATTAAGACGTCTCTTACACGTGGTCTGGGGTATGCAGATGACATTGCACTGCTGGCGCATTCGCGTCGGCACATCCAGGAAAAAACGGATAGACTTAATAAGTATAGCCAGCAGGTGGGCTTGAACATCAACCTAAAGAAGACAGAGGTCATGACGCTCAATGTGAGCAACCCTGAGCCCATATCAGCAAGGAATCAGCAACTGGAACAGACAGATGCCTTCACATACCTAGGATGCATAGTAACACCAGACGGCGGAGCAAGCAAAGACATCAACAACAGAATGAACAAAGCAAGAACAGCCTTTTTTAGTCTAAACAACATCTGGAAGTCGTCTCAGTACAGCACAAGCACAAAATTAAGATTATATCAGAGCTGTGTGCTTTCTGTGCTTCTCTATGGCGCGGAGAGCTGAAGAGTTACAGAGAAGGAAATGTCGAAATTGTCCTCTTTTCACACAACATGCCTAAGAAAAATTCTCCGAATCTTTTGGCCGAATACCATCCCCAACCAAGATCTGCTTACTCGGAGCAAGCAAGAGGACATGCACACCATCATAGCTGGCTGGAGCTGGGTTGGCCATGTCCTCAGAAGAGACCCCGATGCCATCACAAGAACAGCTATGCTATGGACCCCTGAAGGAAAACGAAAGAGAGGCCGACCAAAAACATTTTGGCGGAGGACTGTGGAGGCTGAGATGCAAAGAATGAACCAGAGTTGGGGCACTGTACGAAGGATGGCCGCCGACCGAGCAAAGTGGAATCAATTTGTTGTTGCCCTACAAGACGCCACCAGGCGTAATGGCCACTAAATGCTTTGACGGTCGGCGGCTAAGGATCAAAGAAGAAGAAGAAGATATATACTTGTATATGGTGGAGTGACCAGTTCATTTATATTTTGTGTGTGACCGACTTGATAAGAGGTTGGAGCGCTTTCCTTTCGCAGTGAAGTTGCTGGGAATCGAAACTTAATTAAGGTCGTCATGATCCACTCTAACGATCTGTAAATGGGTACTTTATACTGCTCTTGAGTAAGAGAAGGCAGTGGCAGCGACAAAGTAAACAGGTCATTCCACGTTATAAAGCTAGGTAAAGTATGCTGAAGTCTATAACAATTCACTCCCCTATGGCAGTATTTGCTATAGGTCTACGTGTTACATGTTTTGTGTGTGTGTGTGTGTGTTGTCTAGCCAATCACTGTGCATACTGTTCTTATGTGAATGTGCCTCTAGTTTTACCTGAATATTAATAACAGACTTACTAAGACGCTCCATTGCAGGAGGTCTGACTCGCCAGAGAATTGAATCGTGTGCACACTAGGAAAATGTAATGTTTATTTGAAAGTTCTATCGTTCAGCTTAATGCCCATGTGTATTTCCCTCCCTATTTCACTCCCTATTTCACTCCCATGGAGCCACAACTGCGAGTAGACCCCTTGCAGGAAGCCTGTACATAATATTCATATGCTCTCGCAGTGGTAGTTTATGTAGCAATAGGCTTTACTTGAGGAGGTAGCCAACCCTTTGCACAACCTCCTAATAGTCACATTATGCAACATGCTAGAGAGGACAGTGGTCCTATTAGTTGATTGTCTCATAAGATGTTGTGAAACCTGACAGTTGATGCTCAACACTTCTCACAGGATTGACTGACGTACATATTTACACAACATGGGTTCAATGAATAAATCCAGCAAGGACGATAACAGGTTTATTCCTGCCACGGGATTTACTCCCTTTGCACTGCAGTGATGGTCCAAAAATGGCCACAACCTAGAGTATCTAATGATGGTCTTCAAAGATATCTACCTTCGCTCAAGATTGCTCCTGGCAGAGTTGCAGATAGAAGGATGATGATGCTTCTATCTCGAGGTAGTTCCATAAAATAATTCAGAAATCAAGAACAATGTTGAATTGGACTGAGCAATTGTTAACTTTGCATCTGCCCCCCGCCTTTTATGAAGAATTATTATGTATTTTAGCTCGTTCAAGCCCCAACTGATTTAACGCAGTAAAATATTACTTAATTAGCTGATATAAGCATTTAGAATGACTTAGACATTCCGGTGAAGTTCACCGAAAATGACTAAATCAACCATAAATTTGTATATTTACAGATAACAAAATTTAATAGTCAGTTTTCCTTAACAATTATAAAATAAATAAGGGTGGGGTGAATTTAGATACAGTCTTTTAAAATTTCTTCACAGGTAATGGTCTGATATGAAAAAATGTTTACTGTTTTGAAAATAGAGTGTTCACTTGGCAGCTTTGAATATGTACTTAGCTGCCAGTAAAATGTCGGTTGATTTCTGCTCCTGCGGATGCTTGTTCTTTGCAGGTTATGGACTGGTTCACTCTCGTCACTGGTCAAGTCTGGTGGCTCCAACATGTCCCTCGTATTATCGTGGGGTAATTGCGAAGATGGCCCAGCGTCTGTGAAGACCCGTCTTCTGTAGGTGTCTAGCTTTGACTGCAAGGCCACTTATACCACTCACTTGTTCCACAGATAGCACCCCAATTAATACCACCGACTTGTATCATGAAATAAGAGAGAAAAAAAAACCCCTCCTGAGTATTGGTTTTCATGGTACAAACTCAGATGTTCCTCCCTTTTCATTCCACCATCCCATCTACATCAGAACTTTACCCTATCTGAGCTTTAATATTAATCCCAGTGAGCGGAAAACATTCTTTGCATTTATATTGAACATGTTTACATTTACATATGCACTGGTTAAAAAATTTAATATAATAAGTATGTACATCATCTACGTCATCATCCACTCCCTGCTCTGTATGGAACTTGGGACTACCTCTGCTTTTGGTTCTCTAGGAGAAACCCGCATAAAACAGTCAGCAGCTCTTGCATTTATCGTTCATGAAAGCATCATTCTATAAGCTGAGGTTGCCAGCCTCGTATGACTTGGACATCCACTAGCTGTTTTCACATGTTAATAAATACAAAGTACAGAATTATACAATGTACAACTTACCCCAAAATATCTTTTGCGAATACCGACTTCTGGCTCAGAGAAATCGTTAAGGCAACTTGTTTCAGATACCTCTTACACGTGGTCTGGGGTATCACTTTGCAAATAGAATCTTACTATAACTTAGTGTTCAGATTCCTAGGATTCCGGGCTTTCCGTATTAATGAAATTAGAGTCTTCCTGGGATGCAAGTCCACAAGATGATCAAACACTTTGTCCGGTCCTTTGAAGTGGATTCTGATCCTATTCCTTACTCTGGCTTTCTAGCTGTCTTCTTGACGAGTTGAATTTTACAGTTCGGTAAACTCACAAGGCGCTAAATTATAAGGCAACATTTGTCCCACATCCAAATTTCTACTATATGACGAGGTTCCAATCACAAATGATGTATTTTTACATTTCAAATGCCAAGCCAATAGTATGAAAAGGTGTATATTTCCTTTCTCTCACGAACAATCCTACACAACAAATGCACAAATAAATGTGTTGTTTACAATCGCCATATATGGTATTCCAGCTTCCGTCTATTATCGATCATGTTTACACTCACGATTTCAAAGTTTATCACAGGTAATCCCCTTTAAAGATGGATAATTATTCTTCCTAGAGTCTTGTCCGTAAACGATTATTTCATTTACCCGGTCAATTCAACACTGACAACCTGGTCGGACAGGGCTATTACCAGTTGATAAGATAATTGACTGCAGTCATCCCAAAGTTGTTTACTTATTAATCGGCCGCAGAATAATGTGTTACACATTAGTAAACCACACTTCTCTCTATAGATTCCAGGTGTCAATATGGGTTCAAACGAAAGGGATTGACTACCCTAATCAGCAAAAGATGGTCGCAAAAAGTCCCTACATACCAATAATTGAAGGCATGAAGTGTAAAGAATGAATCGAAAATACAAAATACTGTCAAAGGTGGGAAAAACTAAAGTGAAGAGCACAGAATGAATTATAGGATGGCATATGTAATGTGGTGGGTCGACCCAGCCCCAAATGGGTACCAGAGCTACTCTGGGAAGGTTAAGGCGGCCGGCGTGATGCCGACCACATCACCCCTCGTGTGCCGACGGTCAAGATAATATGGGCCTAACACCATATTCCCAATATGCCTCAATGGGCGTGTAACGGGTTCCTTTACCTTTTTTATATGTAATGTGACGTTCGATGTTATTTTGTCACAATTACATATAATAAATTGCAACAGAACGAACTGAGTAAATATCAATTCAGGCTTCACTCTCTGAAATTCCATGTCTGGCATCTTCAGTCATTGCCCTCGTCATTCATATTGACCATATTTCCGTTGTCGGCCTTGTCTAATATAAACTGCAGATAAACTGCGTGTGCTTTAACTTTGATCCCCACGAATATATGTAAGGCTAACCTGCCTCTGAAATACACATTTCCTGAATAATAGGATATTTGCACACAACTAAAATAGACACCTTGTCCTTAAATAGGCTCGACCAACGTCCACTCTTCAACTGACGTCGCAATTTCACTCTGACGTTATCCTTAACAATGTATTTTACTTCTTTCATAAAGTCTGCGCAACAAAAACCCGAAGTCTTCAATAATTGTGCGCAGCTCTACGACATAAGGGAGTCCCGGGAAAAACACGGGACAGCACGTATTTTGCTTCATTCTATATAATAATCAAATACTGAAGATTTGTCTAATGATTAATGCCTTTATAACTAACTGCTGCTCTGTCACTATTTAAAGACAAATAGTACTGTACGATCATTCAGAGTGTCTAATGGCAAAGGGGTTCTATCCAGCTTAAATGGTAGCAGGGGGGCCATGCTGGTGTAATGGTTACCACATTGCGCTGGCGATCAGGTGTTCAAGGTTCAAGCCCGGGCGTGGGCATTTGAAGCAGTGTCATCGACCGGGATTTTGACTGAATAACCTGAACGGCTCCTGAGATAAACCATCTGTGGATGGGAAGGAGCGAAGCTCCTGACTGGGTTGGAAGGAAAGTCCACAGGCTCCCCAGCCTCGCAATGACATGTCATTGGGCCTAAGGGTTGAAAGCCCAACTGCTGCTGGTTAAGAACAAAATAAATGGTAGCAGGCTGTACTCTTAATTTAGGAAAGGCATAGGTAGGATCCTGTCACCCTACCTCATAAGGCTGAGAACTAATATGAGTGAAATCTCTAACACTTCCCTCCCCTGCGATATTATATGATATGGGACTGTCTTTGCCTGTTTTATCACCACTACAATGATTATGACTATCTGCTATGGCAGTGCTCAGCAACCAATTTTGTTTTTTTTACTTCGCGGCACACTTTTAAATTGCCCTTCTAAATTCCACGCTTGCACGGCACATTATACCTACTATTTAAGTTGTTAGGTATGAGTAAATATTTAAACTAAATTTGATGCAATCATAAAACCCCGCTCTTTGTGTTTTTTGTGAGTTATTGGTGGATAATGAAAACTAAATTTATTACTTTGTAAAATTGTACGAGTGAGATTCTTTTGTAATATTTTAACATAACATATAATTTTGTATACAACTGTATGGTATATTCTGCCTGGTATCAAAACACACCCACCGGACACAGGCACACGTGTTGCGGATCACTGTGCTATGGGATTATAGTCACCTTTATGATCAATCAGACTTTTGCGCACCTATTTTGTAAGTGTAGAATTATATAATTCTAACTCTTATAGATTTCATATTTTCTTCTGAAATTATGCTTTTATTGTCTACGGACACAAAACAAACAAACAATTTCTTTGCCGCAATTTTCATTAAAGCGTCTATTTGCTGGTTAACAAGTCACAAAGTGTAGATTTTATATTTGGAAAAAAGTAATTACAGCGAATGAACTAAAGAAACTATTTGTTCTCCTGCTATAAAATACAACAGGAACTTTACACTAAGTGGAGAGAATTACACTCAAGTAAGATATCTGTTTCGATTAGGAAAATAGTAGGCTGTAATGGAAGTCTCCAGAAAAGTGTTTTTAAGCGTTGTTAACAGAATTTTCTCCACCTCATTCTTTCTCTCAGCTGTCATTTATGCGCTAATCAAAATCCGACTTCTTAGATTGTCGCTTCAGATCTAACTGCTTCAAATGACGCAGGAGCAACATTTTACCCGGCAGCCTCTATAATTTTGCTCTGAAATCGCATCAGATCCAAAGCTTTCCATCACCGAGCAATTGGTTTGACGGAAAATCATTGCCATTTTCTCCGATTGTGCTCAATGAATCAATTGTCTTGAAAGGGCCCTTCAGTCTGATGCTACCGGAACTCGGGTCGACCCTTCAAAATTAGCTTCTTGGAGCGTGCGCATTGTATTAATGCTCCAATCGCTTCCGCTTCCGCCTGGGCTGGTGGGCGAATTTGTTTGAAAGGAAACGCTTTCCTGTCTAAAAGCAGTGGCCGCGCCGCATTAAGGTATAATACAGGGCCCAAATGATGACCCCTAGAGACGATATCACCGTTATGGATCTCATTATATCACCATGTTGCCGGCCAGCGATTTCACGCAGCCTGGGCGTCTCAGTGCGGATTCCGCGCGAAAATTGCTGCCAAGCGAGAGAGCTAATAGTCACTTAGCCAAATCAATGCTCATGAAATTTCTTCTGGATTGTATCGATGGGTTCGGGAAAGAAGAAGGAAAAATGAAAGAGGCGGGTACCAGGCGAGGTTGGGGACAAGTAATGATTTGCTTCTCTGGTTCCTCCTTGAAGATGGTAACTAGGATTAGGGAAAGAAAGAAGGGAGAAAGGTTAACACGAGCCATTGGTCATATAGGAGACATGCCCAGATTTTGAGACGTCGGAGTTGTCCGCTATCATAGCCGGATGTCGGATTGGCCGTTCCCGTGGGACATCACCTCGTCCACTGACTTTTTGTAATGTTCTGGTGGATCTATTGCTTCGGCGGGTTCCAAATATGCCCGCATGGTTTTTCCATTACCCTTATCGAAGCGAAAGAAATCGAGCGGAAGACAGAAAATTATGACAAGAGTTTGAAAACAAACGAGAGATTATGTAGCGATATTTGTTGGGGCTGTCAAATCGGAAGTAGATAGGACCTTTAACAATATGTCCCTTGCTGGTGACCCAGCTGTACAGGGGCATCTTCTTTTTTTATGTGCCATGCCACCTGGCGTAGATGATCATGTTTCTCCACAACTACTTGTACCCAATTTCATTAAAATTCATTCATTCATCCCCTTTTTCTTCCGTTGCGGAGTATAGATCTACTACTAAAGCTGGCCATCTTTGAGGGAAACCTGAGCCAAAGCAGTTTCCTGCAGCTGTGTTTTCTGTAGCTGTGTTTCCTGTAGCTGTGTTTCCTGCAGCTGTGTTTTCTGTAGCGATTTGTTTTACATGATGAGGTTGCCAGCATGAGGGGGAAGAAGTCTTTTTCTTTCTGTGTCTCTCCAGAGACTACAGGAAACTATATAGATCTTCCTCTCTCCAGAGACTACAGGAAACTATATAGATCTTCCTCTGTCCAGAGACTACAGGAAACTATACAGATCTTCCCGCTGCCATTGGTGTTTATAAATTCAGTTGTTTACTTTTTTCAGCGCCATGATTTTATACTGTCTGCGCCTTTTATCTCTTTCGTGGTTCTCTTCTTCTTTTCTTTGGTACTTGGCCGCTGATTGACAAAGCAATCAGTGACCATCACGCCCGGTGGCGTCTTGTAGGATCCCGTTACACGCCCATTGAGGCATATTGGGAATATGGTATTAGGCCCATATTTTCTCGACCATCGGCACACTAGGGGTGATGTGGTCAGCATCACGCCGGCCGCCTTAACCTTCCCAGAGGAACTCTGGTACCCAATTTATGTGGCTGGATCGACCCCGGAGCCGTTTGCGGTCTAAAAAATCACACCTCAACTGGGGATCGAACCATGGACCACCGAGCTAGGAAGCCAGTGCACTAACCACTGTGCTACCGCGGCTCCGGGGTCTTGTAGGGCAGCAACAAACTGTCTCCACAGTGACCATCACGCCTGGTGGCATCTTGTAGGGCAGCAACAAACTGTCTCCACAGTGACCATCACGCCTGGTGGCGTCTTGTAGGGCAGCAACAAACTGTCTCCACAGAGACCATCACGCCTGGTGGCGTCTTGTAGGGCAGCAACAAACTGTCTCCACAGTGACCATCACGCCTGGTGGCGTTATTTAGGGCAGCAACAAACTGTCTCCACAGTGACCATCACCCCTGGTGGCGTCTTGTAGGGCAGTAATAAACTGTCTCCACAGTGACCATCACGCCTGGTGGCGTCATTTAGGGCAGCAACAAACTGTCTCCACTTTGCTCGTTCGGCTGTCATCCTTCGTGTGGTGCCCCAGCTCTGGTTCATGCTCAGCATCTCTGCCTTCACAGTTCTCCGCCAGGTGACTTTTCACCGGCCTTGCTTTCGCTTTCGTTCTGGAGTCCATAGCATGGTAGTTCTGGTGATGGTGTCGAGTCTCCTCTGAGGATGTGGCCAACCCTAATCCTGCGTCTACCCGATACATTGTGCTCATGTCTTCTTGGTGGCTCCGAGTTAGCAGTTCATGGTTGGTGATGGTGTTTGGATAGAAAATTCGAAGAATTGTCCTTAGGCAGATTGTATGAAAAGAGGACAGTTTGGACATTTCCTTTTCTGTTACTCTTCAGCATTCTGCATCGTACAGAAGCACAGAAATTACGCAGCTCTCGTATATTTTCAATTTAGTGTTTGTACTGTACTGGAAAGATTTCCAGATGTTGTTTAGATAGGCGAAGGCTATTCTGGCTTTATTCATTCAGCTACTGATGTCTTTGCTTGTTCCGCCGTCTGGTGCTACCATGCTTCCTAAGTATGTAAATGTATTTGTACTTTGCAGCTCACACAAAATTTTACTAAAACACAAACAAACAAACATTTTCCGTATTTTATGTACAGCATATGTAAGATGATTTGTTGAGCTTATCAAGGCATGAAGCGTTATGTTAAACATTGAAAAGAACACAAATAGTTTTCGACAAAAAAATGAAAATTCTAGTCAGATTTGGTTTACAAATTTTACATTTCTTTACGTTTATTTTACCATAAATATAGTTTATGATTACTCAAACTTACCCCGAGTGGATACAATATCATTTTCTTCATTGTGAAGAAATAATCGTCATATTCTTTCGTTCACACTTTCTATCCTCACTCCTCTCGGTCAGCATTCACTCGACCATCCGCTTTGTTTTCATCCCCGATCATTATCTTCTCTTACGCCTTCATCTAGCGATATTGTCTGACCCTCGGTAGGTCACCGTCCCTCCCACACGTTTATTCGTGACCGCATGACATGTCAGGTATCCTTTGATTGTGATCAGCACTCGATTGGCCAGATGGAACAATGCGATTAAGTCAACATTTGGTCTTCCATTTTATTATTTTGATAGACGGGCTACAGATAGATATGCAAGTATTCTTCAGACCAGCTGGCAAAGGCGACAGACAAGAAATGTTGCCGACGGTAGCGTAGGATAACATATGCATAATTTGGTAGACATGATTACACAAATCGCTCATTCTTAGCTTTATTGTGATTTAACAATCTGGCCACCAGACTTATCAAGTAACTGTTTCCGACAAGTCTCTTAACAACATTAAGCAAGATGTCACGTTGTAATAAACAGACGACGAATTAAGAGATAACGTAGGAGCGATATGCAATCTTAAGGTTGTCTGGATTATAACAATCTTGGAGAAGATTTATCAGATGTAATACTTAGGGCAAGGAATATGATATAAGGATTTCCGGCATCTCAAATAATAAGTAGTGTAATACCTTATATGGTCATGAAGTAATTTTCAGAATGAGTGGTGGGGGTAACATTTACTAAAAATGAGACCCCTTACGTTGGTTCGAAATTAGAAATTAAACTAAATTAATATTGTGATTGGGTTTCACCCAAAAGAACCTCACAAGGTGACATTGGTGTGTGAACAAAAATTCATGTTTAAAACCTAGCGAGTTTCAAAGATTTCAAGAAGGCATCCATTACCTGGATCAGGAGATCACAAACAGCCAGGATTAGGAGTAGTACTAAGGATTCCATTAGAGGAAAGGCCAAAGAACTAGGAGTGCCTTTTAAAATTAAAAAAGATACATACAAATAAGGGCGTCAAGAGTGTCCTGCAGGTGGCATCACGGTGCAGACGAACTGCATGACGTCACAGTAGGAGTTTAAAGATGGCCGCCCTACTCGTGACATGCACCAAAAAGGAGCAGCGTTCTGTTATCAATATACATATATGGAGAGAGACAGAGAGACAGAAAGAATTAATTTGCCGGGAAAAATTATGAGGAAGATGAAAGGTGGAGGGAAGCTTAGGTCAGCTGATGCGTACATCAGGAAAGTGAAGATTTCCTAGAGGTATTGTTTTCTCTCAGTTTTTGGTACCAGTTGCCAGAAGTCGACGCCCACCACCTAAAACAGACGGGTCTAAATGACACTCGAAGAGCCAACCTGAATAGCTACTCCAGAACCGCCAAGAACATACTGCCACCTAACCACTCAACTCCTGAAGAGAAGGAACAGTCAAGACTTCACTGAAAACCATCACCCAGAGACAACGCACTGCAAACATCTGCAAAGCTAAGTCAAAACTGACGGCCTGAGTGAAGGGGCCTCTTTTATAAATTCTCCACCTTTCATTTATAACGTCCAGGGATAAAAAATTCTCTACAGACAAAAAAACTAAATTATTTAACTCTTTACCGATTGAGCTATTTTTACTCTTTACCCACGTTTCAACAATATTTCTTAAATAAATTTCTTGTTTTATATGTAAATATAAATCATTAGTTGTTAATCCCTTGGGAGTGAATGTGATGTCTGCGACCGTATGACTATTTTAAAAAAAAATAAATACATATCTATATATTCAGAGATATTAAATTAATGTTTTGCTGAGTCACTTTCAGCTGGGGGCTCATAAAATAAGAGTCAAAACAAATGTTTCTCCCAGACATAGGCGGAAAATACAAAGTATAAAACAAACTTAGATTACTCAGTTATTATACTTGCCATTCTTAAAATTCACGTGACACTCCCTTAAATAGAAGCAACAACCTTCTATTTACATCTCTACTAAGAGTTATCTTGAGTAAAAGAAGCTGCCAGTTTGGCCATTAGTGAACCACTACTGCAGAGCAGGGGAGACAACCCGTCACATATATTTTAAAGCAATTTAACGTCAAGTGCACAACAAAATATAATTATAATTAAATTTTCATTATTATTATCATGAAAATAGTATATAAATGTCGTGGTTGAGTTAAGTGTAGAGTATTTGTCGAGTTGGACAACAGTAGTGAAATCGACAAGGGATAGTGGACTGACAGAGTTATAGATTACACACACAGAAAGGTGTAAATAGGAGATGGACTTGAGACAACCTGGAAGAAGATTTACCAAAATGATCTCTCTCTCCAAGCCTCAACTCACTTATGTCTGTCTAAGCACCTCCTGCTCTCTCTCTTTTCTCTTATCATACATAGAGATTATAGTAAAGAGCTAAAAATACAAATATGGATGGAAAGGTCGTGAACAGCGTATTAATAAATGTGTAAAATTTATTAAAGAAGAAAAGCATGAAAATAATGCATATCATCACAACAACATAAAATTACCTCAATAATCAGATATTCATCAAATAATCATATACACCAACAACCACACACACAGATCACCATTCATAAAACCTGTAGAACACAAAGAGATAAATAATCGAGTGACAGTCCTTCGGTTTTCGGGGACCAGCTGAAGTAACTCCAGTAAGTGGTGTTTTCGTATATATCCTCCATCGGTGATGGAATTAACCTGAATAACATCACTGTATAGGTGCTATCGTTGGTGACCCCCCCCCCTACTGGCGCGAGTTGGGCCGGGGGACGCTGTTTATCTCCTGCTGACGTGCGAGGTTTTAAGTATCCAGGAAATACACCAGAAGAAGTCACTTGAGGACAAAGAGACCCAGGCGCGCTTATCCGGCGCAAGGCTCCGCTTGGCTGTAAATCCTGTTTAAACTGGTTTGGCTGTGGTTTGCTGAGTGCCCCGTTTAGGCACAAAAAAGGCGGGTGATATGGAATTCTGCTATAGGCATGCTGAGCGGGTTTGATATTCTGGAAGCCGCAATGCTCTGGCTGGTAATCCAATAGGCGAGTAGAGAACTGCTACTGCGTTTGGCGATTCCAGATTTAGCGTTGGCTCCGTTGCACTGCGTGAGCTTAACTTGGCGTTGACAAAAAGGGGTTTTGATTCAGGAACGGGGTTGACGATTCGTGACGCTAGCGGTATTCAGAACCCTCTAGATCGAAGAGAATATTTCGTTCTTCGCCTGACTGGAATCTGCTCTCGCGAGTCGGTCTCCCTGAAACTGAGACCAAAAAGAGACACCCTTTTACATGAAGCAAATAATAAATCACACTAACTTTATACAGAAAGTTTCGCTCCACTATGGGATTAAATTTATTGTAGTTATTGCTATGATAGTTTAGGGCTGTCTTTAACCATGTCTCCTGTTCCTTAAAAATATCAATTATCAACACGCGCCCGCATAGGCTTAATATCTTTTGCACACCCAGGTACCTGTCAGTAACTGTTCTGACAGCAACAATCTACTCCTCTTCTCCCAATCTCAACATACAGGAAACCTAACCTGTAGTTACAGGTAAATGAATATGCTTATTCATCTTACAACATTAAATGAATTTACATAAACAGAGTACAGCATTTGACATTACACAAATAAATCGTATGTCCCCTTTGGGGAAATATATTAGCATTCCACAATGAGTAAAAAGAAAATGCAATGTTCTTGCTATAATAATACAGTTGTGGCTAGATCATAAGATATAATTATATCTATGCCTGGTGGCTGCTTTCAGTGAAAGTTATAGACTAGTGCCTAGCCACACAAGTAAGCATAAAATGATCCTCCCTTGCCACTAAAAATATCTATCAAAAGGAATAAGTGACTATCTCCTATAATCCAGAGTTATTACCTGCATCTCACTATTCAGTTTTAAAGTGAACAATCCACACCTGACATTATCTTACAGAAATGACAGTTAATTTTGCTGACTCTTAACCCAATGGTAAGCATTCGTGGACTGATTCTACGCCTAATATCTGTTATTGTAAGTTTAACATTTAACCCATGATAAACCGTAACAGTGTAAGCACCACTTAATAGGCCGTAGACAGCGCTGCCTTATCACTGAATAAATTACTAGGAGAAGTCCTCAGAAATAAATTCACTTCCCTAACAGATATATATAAAAGCTAACATGAATATATCATATTTATAAGATATGTCAACTCACCCCGAAAAATGCCAAGAAATAGGCGAAAAACATTTAGTTCTGTGTTAATGTTTGCCTTATTTCCATAATGGTCTATCTCGGACCAGGAAATTCACGAATGTCTTTGTCTATTAAAACCAGTCTACTCTTATAGATCACAAGGGACGCTCCCCCCGAACACCTGGCGTGCGTATTTCTACAGAAGTTCGGCGAACGACGTAATCTAGAGTAAGACAAAAGAAAATCGTGCGAAAGTTCCCCAGGTAGAGAAATGCATAACATTATGCTCTCTCTTGTCTAAGGGGCGAAAACCCAAAGACTGACCGCGGGTTGTTATCTTCCCCTGGAACAGATCACACTCGTTACCCAGGCCTTAAAGGGTACCAGCCGCTCGTCATCAAACGTTTTAAAGCGACCAGAGAAATTCCCCTGTTGGGACCACAAAGGGTACCCGCCGCTAACGAACCGTTTCTGAACCGACTTTGGCTCGTTCTAACACTTAAAGCGGACTCGAGAAATGTTTCTCTGGTCGAACAGGTGCGTTTAGATAACATTACGTCTAGCGTTAGCTGACCGCAGCTGGCCAGCGTAAACAACCTCGGGTGGGGTTGAGAAGGTGAAAAAATGTAGGTAGAATATGAAAGAAACGAAAATACAAAATGTCTCGGAAAAACAGAACCTTTAAAGGAGTAATCAAATTATGGACAAGATGGTAAAATAAATTATCTTTCACGTGACAATAAATTAGGAATTTCAGAACGTAATAATTGTCTTCATATGTCTCTGGCACAGCAAGCTAGTAAAAGCGGCGTTGACTGAAGTCAGCAATCCAAATCCAGGCGGAAGCAAACATTAGCATCCCTCGTGAACCACATTTTTCTACGAACACGCCCAGACATCGACTAGCATTTGTTTGAAACGAAGAAGTCGTCAGCCGAATATTGGATTGATTAATGTGTTCCGTTGTTTTTTTAAAGACACTTATTTGGCAAACGACTGAATTGTGACTCTATGAATACATTCATCTCATTTGTTCTATTAGACCCAAAAAAATAAATAAATAAATAAATAAAACCCCTACAAATAGAAGGGCGCGTCGGTCATTCAGTGACAGAATATTTGCCCTCCAAGAAAATGTTATGCTTTTGATGTCATATTCCCTAAAGCTTATATATATATATACAATGGTCTTCATATATATATGGAGCCGCGGTAGCATAGTGGTTAGTGCACTGGCTTCCTAGCGCAGTGGTCTATGGTTCGATCCCCAGATGAGGCGGAAAAATTTTTAGGCCACAAACGGCTCCTGGGTCGACCCAGCCCCAAATGGGTACCAGAGCTACTCTGGGAAGGTTAAGGCGGCCGGCGTGATGCCGACCACATCACCCCTCGTGTGCCGACGGTCAAGATAATATGGGCCTAACACCATATTCCCAATATGCCTAAATGGGCGTGTAACGGGTTCCTTTACCTTTTTTATATATATATATATATATATATATATATATATATATATACATATATATATATATATATATATGTATATATATATATATATATATATATATATATATATATATACACGAGGGGGCTTCAAATGAAAACCTTAAATATTTTTTTGTCTAGATTTATTAAGAAAAAGTGACACACAACTGTATCATTTTTCGACGTAGTCACCATTGCGTTCTATACAAGTACCCCATCGCCTACAAAGTGCATGGATTCATCTAGAAAAGAATTCTTTTGGTCGCGTGTGTAGCCTCTCAAGCACCACCTGCTGCACTTCTTCATCGGACCTGAAAGTCTTTCCTCCCATCGTCTGTTTGAGTGGTCCAAATAAGTGGTAATAACTTGGGGCTAGGTCTGGCGAGTACGGCGGATGTGGAAGACACTCAAAGTATAGGTCCTCGATGGTTGCAACCGTTGCACCGGCAGTATGGGGCCGAGCATTGTCATGTTGCAATAAGACACCTGTACTCTGAAGTCCACGTCGTTTGGATTTGATTACGAGTCGAAGATGATTCGTGAGAAGATCTGTATACGTGGCACTGGTGACAGTGTTCCCCCTGGGCATGTAGTGCTCTAAAATAACGGCTCGTTCATCCAAAAGAGAGTCAGCATAACCTTCCCTGCAGATGGCTGCGTGCGAAACTTCTTCGGTTTCGGTGAGGAGGTATGGCGCCATTCCTTGCTCGCTCTCTTGGGTTTCGGCTGGTGGTAGTGAACCCAGGTTTCATCTCCAGTAACAACTCTCGCTAGGAAACCATCATATTCTGCTTCAAAGCGCCGCAAAAGTTCTTGACAGGCATCAACACGTCGTTGTTTCAATTCTGGAATAAGCTGCCGTGGCACTCACCTTGCAGAGACTTTGTGGAACTGGAGCACATCATGGATGATGTGGTGTGTTGAACCTTGACTGATGTCCAGAAGTGCGGCTATTTCATTCAGTCACTCGGCGATTTTTCAGCACGGTGCGTTCAACTGCTGCAATTGACTCTGGGGTCGCTACTCGGTGTGTCTGACCCAGTCTAGAACAGTCTGTCACAGAACTCACGCCGTTTCGGAATTTCATACTCCACTCGTACACTTGCTGGAGTGACAGGCATGCATCACCGTACTGGACCTTCAGTCGCCGGATGAATTTCTGTAGGTTTTACCCCTTCGATGTTCAAAAAACGGATAACAGAACGCTGCTCCTCCTTGGTGCATGTCACTAGTGGGGCGGCCATCTTTAAACTCCTACTGTGACGTCATGTGGTTCGTCTGCACCGTGATGTCACATGCAGAACACTCTTGACGCCCTTAGCAACAACACTGCCAACTTACATGACTATGGCACGGTGTTTCGAATTTCTATCGCAAATTTAAGGTTTTCATTTGAAGCCCCCTCGTATATATATTTATATCTAATCTATTTTGTATATGGAGCTACCACTGCACCTGGTCTACATCAAAGCATTAATGTGCTCTTGGATGCATGACTTGTATAGCAATTTGTTTTGCATGCATGATGAGTTTTCCACTCTCATGATCAAACTCATCTTAGACACTACTTACGACATGCCCGAAGACGAAGTAGTCCTATTCTGTCCTGTTATCCTTAGATACCCACAAGAGTTAGGGAAGGAAAAGGCAACATGGAAGGGAACTGGCCACCCCACCTCTACTATACCTAGTAAAGTGAAGTCTCTAACACTTCACTCTCCTATGGCAGTATCTGATATGGGACTACGTTTTTAACCCACAAGAGCTAATCGGTGCTAGCATGTTATTCGCGCTGCGCAAAATAGTTCGTAAAGCAATTTGAGTAATCCTATATTTTCCATGTTCTTTTAATTGACTTTTTTTTTAAAAATTTATCTCCACCATGTTGTGAAATTCCATCTTTCTCACACACACACCCTCTCTTGCATTCTCTTACCATGCTCTTTCCTTAAATTTACTTCTATCATTCTCATCATTTGCACCCATCTCTTGACAGTAATGTTTAAATCAGCCAAAAAAAATAAAATAAATATAAAAATCATCAGTGTTATGTATGCAGCAACAAACGATAAAGAAGAATCTGTGAAAGAAGAATTTTACGCCGGACTACAAAATGTCTTGGACAAAAAGAAAAGAAAGGACATCACAATTTTGATGGGGGACCTAAATGCACAAATAGGAACAGACAACACCGGCTTTGAAGAAATTATGGGAAGGCAAGGATTAGGTACGATGAACGAGAATGGGGAGCTATTCACTAACTTCTGTGCTTCAAATCAACTAGCTATAGGAGGTAGCATATTTCCACATAAAAGAATACATAAGGCAACATGGATATCACCAGACCAAAGAACTGAGAATCAAATTGATCACATAAGCATACATAACAAGTTTAGGTCATCATTGCATGATGTAAAAGTATGTAGAGGAGCAGATGTGGTATCAGATCACCATCTTCTGTTAGCCAAAACTAAATTAAAACTCGAGAAATTTCCAACAGCACATAGCTATAGACAACAGTGTAATGTGGGATATCTAAGAAATCAGGAAATAAGAGAAACATTTTCAATCACAGTATCCAACAAATACCAAGTACTCCAATAGCTGGAAGATGAAGCAGATACGGAAGACCACTGGCAACAAGAAAAACAAATATATGGAACGAGATACGTGGAGAAGTACTGAGAAAAAAAAAGAACATCAGCACAAAGCATGAATAACAACAGAAACCATAAACAAAATAGAAGACAGGAAAAATAAGAAAGCAGATTTAAACAGAAGCAAAACCAGAAACTCCAAAGCAAAGGCTCATGAAGTGTACATAGAAGCAAGCAAAGAAGTAAGAAGAGACATCAAAAGAGACAAGAGGAAGTATATTGAAGAGTTGGCAAGGGAAGCAGAGGAAGCAGCAGCCAACGGAAACATGAGGGACCTGTACAACAACACAAAGAAGCTAACAGGGAAATACAAGCAAGCAAATGGCCTCATAAAAGAAAACAATGGAAAATTGCTTAGTAATATACAAGAACAAATGAAGAGATGGACAGAACATTTTGAGGAACATCTCAATAGACCAGCTCCAACTAATCCCCCAGACATCCAGCCAGCAGAAGAGGAGCTACAAATCAGCTGTGAACGACCAAGTAGAGAAGAAATAAAGAAAGCCATGACGCTTCTGAAAGATGGAAAAACAGCTGGTCCAGAAGGCATTACAGCAGAGGCCATCAAAACAGATATTGATTCCTCTACAGAGATATTATACAAACTACTTGGCAAAGTCTGGAAGAGAGAGCAAATACAAGCAGAATGGAAGAAAGGTTCTCTGGTCAAGTTGCCACAGAAGGGAAATTTACAAGAGTGCACAAATTATAGAGGAATAATGTTACTATCAGTGCCAGGAAAAGTATTAAACAGAATCATCCTTGAGAGATTAAAAGAGTCCATAGACAAGCAATAGAGAGATGAACAAGCAGGTTTTCGACAAAACAGAACCTGTACAGACCAGATAGCCGCACTGAAAATAATAGTGGAACAAAGCCTGGAATGTAATTCACCGCTATACATCGGATTCGTGGGCTATGAAAAGGCATTTGACAGTGTAGATAGAGAATCGCTCTGGAAATTGATGAGGCATTATGGAGTTTCCCTGAAGATCACTAACTTAATAAAGAAGACCTATGTGTGACGAATCAGTTGTGCACTTTTATAACTTTCGTCCTCTCCGGCAGTATCACTTCTTTTCTTCATTTTCCTCACCGATCATCCTATTATTTGGCATATTTTATGCACCTTACATTATTTGCTCTGAGCCGCTCCCATATGTATTTACGTTTCACCAGATGAATTGTAGTATTTTCGAGGTTAATTGAACAGGTCAACGGTATATACGTTTATCACTTTAATCCCCTAGCCACCTTTGATTGAGTCGATCTTTATTGACACATGGTGGTAGCGCACGATTGATGAAAAGAAAGCCATATTGCATGAGAAATCTGTCTGGGGGATTTACGCAAACACAGTGTTAAGTCCTTTTTGCGCGTGTAATTTAAATGTTGAGCACATCTAAGAAAATATATATGATTAAATATTTACGCGCTATCATACACTATGTTGAACACAGAAGCGCAAACGGGTGCGCTCGGTTGTTGCCAGAGAACAATTACGTTATGTAGAGATATGCCTAATGGCGATGATCTAAGACGGTCGACTGTAGATGAACCTGATTGTAAGCCTTACCCAAATTATGGGAAGCAGTCATGAAGTTAGTAAAAGTCTCCTGGTAAGGAGTATTCACGTTAGCCAAAACAGGGCTCGTTTGTGTGTCAATTATTATGATATCTTTGCCATTTGCCGAGATCTGGCTGAACTTCAATACGCATATGACATGACGTATTGCTAGTGGGATCCAGAGTCTTTCCGATGTTTATCGGGATTATTCTTCGATGTATTTAAAGGGTTACTCCACAAAACCCGTCGTTGTAGACAAGCTCCATAACGAAAAAAGCCATGATAGAACTATTTGCCATAACGTTCATCGCCGTCCTTGAGAGGTCGGCCGTTATCTAGAATGTCGATCAAGTACATGATCAAGATATATATAAGAATGCTATGCACCATGATGCCTCGATGTAATTACCTACGTTATTGATGATGCCTGCTACTACCATGATTGAATTTGTATTGCGTCTACGAATAAATATATCGTCCATGTTGAGCCATGAATCATGCGTACATCTTGTTCCAGTTAGTCAAACTTTATGACTACACCATTTGCACGATGTTCTTTGAGTAACTTTGTTTGGTCTATCTTTACGACCCACAATTTGTCGGCCACCTGTAAGCCCGACCAGAGCTGATAGTAATTAAGTCAGCAACAATAATAACATTCGCAAACCGAGCCACTCTTACCCATGGAAGCATATAAATATAAAGACCCCGAACGCATACAACAGCTGGTGGCCCAGTCAATGGGGACATGAAATTATTTATCAAGAGCTACAGTATCAAAGTACTTTACCATGACGAGTGCTCAATATGTAATACAACGTTAAGAACAGAATTGTCGTTTGAAAGTCTACCTAACGGTCACCCAAGCTGACCTTCAAGTATCCTGAATCAAGTACGTTGTCGGCCATCAACTTTGGATTGTTACAAGACTGTGGGGTTCACCCATGCAACACCCGAGACCTTCATTGAAGTGTATCGCTAACTTTGCGAGTGCCGGGAAAATTTTTTCTTCTTAAAAATATAAGTGGTCACTAATCGTTTGTACACCGTGCCACCGCACCATGTTGGTTGAACCTTCTTTAATATGTCCAATGTATATACTTTAATGTTATATGTTATATGTTCAATGTTTAACGTGGGCGGTTGGGTTTGGCGACTTACGAAGGGAACATCCCAAATTTAACTCCTGGGCCTTCGTGAGTGTTCTGTAGGGACTATTTTTGCAGACTTCCCGTAGTGGAAAGTTCCAGTTTATGTTAACTGAAGGATTTTTCAGTCCACTGCGTTTGGTTCTCTGTGAAGTATAATTGTTTAGTTGTGACGTTACGTTATCTATATTGTTATCGTTGTATTTTTTCTCTCCGTACCTTAGTTTTATAATTAACTTTGTTTGTAATTGTTGATCTTCCCTGACTGTCGTTTATTTATATACACACTTTATGTTTATACATTGTATTATTACTCGTCCTGTCATTCTTATCGCAGTGAATTGCACTCTTTGCAAAATTCTTTCTTTAGTTTTACTGTATTGCTCATTGTATTCTGCGAACGTTATCATCCGTTTCTAGTTATTTTGTCTTTGTCGCTATAGTCTTCGTTATTTTCATTATGTATATCTTGTTTGCTATACTATTTTAACTCAAGTATAACGACATAATTAAAGATTAATTAATAATAATAATTATAATACAGCATCTATTTCAGTAATTTTATATACATTGTATCACAAGTTCTCTGGACATAGAACCTTTCACTCATTAATTAAGTAAACAATTTGTTTAAATACCTTAAAATATATATTTCTACTAAGTGAGTCACAATAAACAGTAAACATGGCCACTCTAGAATCTTTTATAAGAATTGGTAAAGAATTTGGCTACAAGGCTGAGGCCTTGAAAGAATTTGCTACGGCTGAATTGGCAAAAGCAAAACAAGAATTAGCTAAAAAAAGAAGCTAAAGCTGAGGAAAGGCGTCTTGAAGAGGAGAATAAAGCTGAGAAAAGGCGTCTTGAAGAAATAGAGGAAAGAAATATTAAAATGCAATTTGATAGAGAGATGGAGGAGAAGAAAGCTCTGAACTTGGCACATGAAGAAAGAATGATGCTCCTTCATTTAGAGGAATTAAAATTAATGGGTCAAAATGGTAATAACTGTAACGAGATGGTATGATAGTGGTTGTTGTCTTGATGACAGTTGATGATAGTTCAATAAAGAATAATGAACTCCACGATATACCCCAGTCTCAGAAATGAGTACTGGTGAATAATAGCACAAAGGATAGTGATGCGTGATGCCATATGATGATGGATGGTATCCGCATGTCTGGTTTTGTGTAGTGTGCAGATGTGTTCAGTCAAAACAATGTTCATACAAAAATAACAGGGCAATCCACATAGGACGTCAGTAAACTCACGACGTATAAAGTCAATGATTCTTGAAACAGCCGTTGACGTTTTTCTTCATTATTTATTGTGGACGCCACAGTGACAAAATGGTTACGCGAATATGTAGACACATCAAACAGTCATTATCACAGCAACATTCAATACAGCAATAGACGGTAGACAGCATTACAATGATGAGTCAGATGCATGTTATATTTCATAGTGCTGTAAATGTAGTCAGGTGAAAAAACTCCATCCTTTTCTATAACAGCCAGGAGATAACCAGATATATGAGATCAGTTCACTCTCCTTAGTCTGACTTCAGCAAGACAGACACGTCTGCCGAAGTATAAATAATGTCCTCAAAAATATCCTCTAGATAATAAAGGTTTTTCAAACCTAGTTCATTTAACAAAGTAGCAAGTAATGGTCCTTGGAACCTGCATCAACCGATGCAGCACAATACAGCGACATGTGAGCTAGGAAAACATCTCGTGACGACGACTTTCGAAGACAGGCTATGAACCAGAATTCGTTCACGACCAAAAATCGATAGAGTTAATGAAAATGTTAATTTACCTTGCCTTCCGGAAATACACAGAAATATTATGCCTCCCGGCATGTGCAAATACACTAGAGGTATTATCTCGAATAAACGAAATATCCATAAGAGGACTCTCACATTCCTGACAGAACAAAAAATAGCGGAGATCCCCTCTTCAACGAGGCATCTCTTTCGCCATTCCAAATCGCTCACTCCACTAGTGGTGGGCGGAAACCGATCGACCAAGAAGCAAGACAAGTCATGCGCAGTCCAGCGCAAAATGACCACAGCTCAAACTTAACTGCATTCGATACCAACGCGAGAAGACAAATGCTTACCGAGAAAAGTGACTATAAATTTCAAGCAGTTGTTGCCCTTGCGTTATAAAATAGATATTGAAACAAAACGATGTTGCGAGAATTTATCACGCAACATATCACCACCTCCTCCCGATAAAAAAAAAATGTGGAACATATTTTTTTTTTTTTCAATATCAAAGAGCATGCGATAAGCGGCTCAAAACGCACGAATTATGCGCTGATAATTAACTAAATTGCCAAACAATAGGCTAATTATAGAGTGTCTGGTGAGGATATACCTCAACAGAAAAATAAATATGTCTCAAAAAATATTCACATCGGGGAGGTGTCACCAACACACATCACGTTAGCATGTAAACACAATATACGTATGCAAGTTACTATAATCATCATTAAACAGCATACTCTAATATTGTCTTTAAAAATGGATGTACAAATCTAATAGGAAAATTTAAATAGTACATTCTTTGACATGTAATGACATAAGTACATAGTAAAGTTAAACTACATGACGATCCAGGACATATGCTCTGGTATTCCGAGGGTAAGTACACAATCTAGAACTCGTCATGCTTGATACTAGTAAGGTAAGTCCTCAGCTCAACAATGACATTCTGAGAAAGTACAAGCAATATAATGCTAATTAATAACTAATATGCTTCATAAGGTACAATACATTATTAATAATTGTGGCTGTTTAGTAAACTAACGGCCCTTATATTAACTACTCAGTCCTCCTCTATCATCTTAAAAAACGAACAGAAGAAGATGACAACAAAGCACGATAGTGTGTACATATAAAGTAAGTACAGATGTGCTAATCTATTGTAGAAATATAGGTGTGTTATGACTCTGTAATATATGGAAATATAGGACAGAAGTATTAGTTGGAGTCATGTGGGCATCTAGACAAAATGTCAGCCATCACATTATCCGCACCACGGATAGCTCGTACCGTGAAGTGAAAAGGTTGAAGAGCTATAGCATATCGAGTGGATCTCGAACTCTTCAAATTCTTAGTCTGAATAGCTGTAAGAGCTTTCTGATCAGTCTCTAGAATGAAATGTGCGCCCAGGAGGAATCTTTGTAGTTTTAGAATTGACCAAACCATCGCTAACAACTCACGGTCTAAAACCGAGTAGTTCCTCTCTGCCGCATTTAGTTTCTAGAAATGTACATAACAGGATGCAGAGTATTTGCATATTCTTGCATCAGTGCTGCTCCAATCC
This sequence comes from Oreohelix idahoensis, assembly GCA_024509875.1. Lineage (NCBI taxonomy): Eukaryota > Metazoa > Mollusca > Gastropoda > Stylommatophora > Oreohelicidae > Oreohelix > Oreohelix idahoensis. The sequence goes on from JAMPIV010006750.1 coordinate 423,190, forward strand.
CAGTGGATGAAGCATCACTCCGAAGAACAAAAGTCCTATCAAGAGTAGGTAATCTAAGATGGGAGGAGAAGAAAATATATTCTTGATTTGGTCTAGTGAAGATTGGCATTCTTCAGACCAACGGACCAGATTAGGCGAACCTTTCTTCAACAATGATGATAGAGGTGCCATGATCGAAGATAAATTTGGAATAAATCTCCCATAAAATTGAATTAAACCTAAGAGACTCCTAACTTGTTTCTTCGTTTTAGGAACAGAGATGTTCAGTATTTTGGAAGTATTGTGGTCTTCTGTCTTCAAGAGACCATGACCAACACGATGACCCAGGAAAGAGATTTCACCAAAACCAACAAAAGCTTTAGAAGGTTTTGCTTCAAATTATTCTCACGTAGAGTGGACAGTAAGTCATATAACCCTAAATAGTGATCTTCCCAGGTATCACTGAAGAGACAGATGTCATCTAAGTATGCGATGACATCCGAACGATGTGACAGAATTCGACGCATCATGCGAACGAAAGTGGCAGGGGGGCGTTCATGAGACCAAAAGGCATAACATTCCATTGAAATAGACCCCTAGGTGTAGAAAAAGCAGTAAGAGGTTTGGCATGCTCTGCTAAAGGCACTTGCCAATAACCTTTAGACAAGTCAAGTTTAGTGAAGAATCTAGAATTAGAAAGTCTAATCAGTAGATCTTCTAACAAAGGCATCGGTTCAGCGTCGAACTTTGTGACCTGATTCAATTTGCGATAATCAACACAAATTCGTATGTTCTTATCCTTCTTCCGGACAATAACCATGGAAGAAGAATATGGTGAAGTCGATGGTTCAATTATATTTAATTGAATCATTTCATCCAATTCCTTTTCCACTTGCGACTGAAAGTGTATAGGAATAGGATACGGCCTAACCCTAATTGGATTATTGTCGGTAAGAATTATGTCATGTTCTATGACATCTGTGTGTCCAGGAATGTCAGTGAGAACATCCTGAAATGTTTGTAACATCGACGAGACTTGTCGATGTTCGTCACCAGAAAGATTAGGAGAAACAGAAACGTTTTTCCAAGATTCCGTGGAATGTAATGGAACCACTGGAAGGGGAAGGTTGACATCAGAGAAGGTAGCTTCCTCATCCTGTATGACAGACAGGGATGAATAATGACCGTGAGGTGCAGGAGCATCATCCGTAGCCTGGAAAATAGGCAGCAAATAGTCCGGACGTTCGTGAAATTCCGAAAGCATGTTTATGTGGAAAGTTTTATGCTTTCCATCAATATCGACCACATAGTCAACATCGGAAATCCGAGAGACTATTGCATACGGACCTTTCCATGCAATAAGAAGTCTATTTTCCCTACTGGGGAGTAGGATGAATGCTTTGTCACCTGGACAAAGTTGTCGTAGACATCTGTTCTTGTTAGCAAACTGCCTTGCCTTCTCTTTAGCAATTTCTGATGAAGCAGTTGCTAGCTTATATGCCTCAATGATCTTTTGTCTAAGAGCAATGACATACTCATATGAGGATTGAGTTTCATCGCTAATATCATCGGCAGTGATGAGATCGTGTAATAAAGACATAGGGCCGCGTGGACGCGCGCCAAAGACAAGTTCGAAGGGAGAAAATCCTGTGTGTTCATTAGGGACTTCTCTATAGGCAAAGAGAGCCGCGGGTAAAAACCCTGTCCCAATCTTGAGGATGATCTTCAGTTATCTTACCAAGCAAAGTCTTGAGCGTTCTATTCAGACGCTCAACTAACCCATTAGACATAGGATGGTAGATACTACTGAGAGATCATTCAATATGTAAGGTAGACATTACCTGTGACATAGTGTCAGATATGAGTTGAGTGCCATGGTCTGACAATATTTCTCTGGGAAACCCCAAGCGAGAAAATATCAACCAAAGAGCATCTGCGATATCTGTAGTAGATATGCTCTTAAGAGGAATAGCCTCTGGCCAACGTGTGCACATATCGACACATGTAAGGATAAACTGATGTCCTCTGGCCGACTTGACCTTAAAAGGGCCAATAATATCTATGGCCATTTTCTGAAACGGCCGAATAGGAATGTCAGCAGCCTGGATAGGCGCAGCATGTCGTGGTCCTCTAGATTTGACCTCCTGACATACCTTGCATGATCGGCAGTAAATACGAATGTCCTTATTGACAAAAGGCCAAAAGAAAGCCGCAAGGACTCTCGACTTCGTACGGGAAAAACCCATATGTCCAGCACATTGCGAGTCATGAGCATGTTGTAATATTTGCACTCTCATGCTCTTGGGAACAAGAATTTGCGAATGTGCCGACGTAGTCGAATCTTGTACCATACGTACGAGTACGCCGTTTCTCATTGCAATCCAAGATTTTCTATTTGTATCCTGATTCGGATCACCTTTCTTCGCAAGAACGAAGAATTTTTTTAAAGAAGGATCTTCTTCTTGCAATTTTATGAAAGAGTCACGAGTGATTACTAAGTGACTATCTTGGCTATCAACTTCATTATCACTATTCAGTGAAGTTTCGGGTGTTTGTAGAGCTTGTGCTCTTGTAACTACTGCATTTGTAGCTTGCATGTTATTATCTTCCCAAGCAGCAATCTGCTGTGGGGTACACTCCCTAACTCCTTGAATACGACCAATAATAAGGTCCGCAATAGGATTAGGTAAGAGACAAGCATGCACATCTCCAGTAAATAAAGGAGTGGCAATGCGAATTACAGCAGTAGGATATTTTTCTAGAGTGCCGCCAAATGTGACACATTTAATAACCCTTCCTGTAGCACAAGATGGATCTACAAGCGATTGTCTAACACCAATAGTGGTGCATCCGGAATCGAAAAGTAGTGAGACCGGAGTATCATTAACAAGACCCTTATGTAGGATTAAAGAACCCCTCCCGTCATGCGCAACAGCAGCAGGAAGAGCGGGAAGTGGGTGACCACAACTCAAAGTAGTTATGGTACCCGGTTCGAATAAAGTACTGCATTGGGGGCATTTGTTTGCTCTCTCAAAGTCAAAAGCAGAACTAGTGACAGCGTCAGAGTTTTTATTATCAACACCATGATTACAGGCTCCCTCAGTTTCCTGTTGTACAGCATTAGCCTGCTGATATCTCTTTTTTTTTGTGTTGAGATCTACCCCGACTATTATTACCTCTGAAGTTATCAAAGTTATTATTATCTCTGCAGTTATTATTGTCTCTATTGTAATTGTTATCCTGGTTCGAATTCCAGTTTCCACGATTACTATCATGTTCACATTGATGCGAACATCTATTTGTTTGGTTCTGAGGTCTTCGGCAGGAATAACCTCTATTACCATATCCTCTTTTGAAATGCTTATAATTATTAGGGTGATAGTAACGACCACTATCAGGTTGTCTCCAATTCTTCGAAGAAGAATCACCATGAAATTGATTTCCATGATTTTGACAGAAATTACCGCTACTCTTTCTATCAAAATTTTGTTGGAATCTACGAGCAAAGTTTTGGCCATACGGAGCTGCCGAAGCAACTGGTAAACCTTCTTTCACCTTAGAGTTACCCATGGTTATGTGTGGGTGCGCAGTTACGTATTGGCAACAGAAATCTTCCATTTCTTTTATTGTTTTAGGTTTACGTTCATGAAGGAAAGCAAGGAAAGACTCATTGACAGACGACATGACTTTGTCTCTAAGTATTAAGTCCATAAGTCCTTCATAAGTTTTTTTCCGTCTTAGATAGTTCAACCCATCGTGAGAAAGTAATGCGTATTCTTGCAATAAACTCGGAGAATTCAACTCCATTTTCAGGTAACATGTTTTTAAATTGTAGACGATAGCCGTCTTCGTTAAGCTGATATTTCTTTAACAGAGCGGCCCTGACAACCTCATAATTGTTCTTGTCAGGTTCATCCACCATATTTAATATACTTAGAGCTTTACCTGTCAGTATCCCTGATAACTGATAAACATATTTTGCTTTGTCTATGTTATGAGCTGTACATGCTTGTTCAAATCTGTCCAGATAGAACATTATGTCATCACTGGAAGGACTAAATGTTGGTAACTTAATCTTAAAAGTATCATTATTAGCCTTACCAGAAGATGAACCCTTGTTTGAATCATTACCATTACTCATGCTTGTCAATTTCAATTTTTCCAACTCTAAAGCTAAGACCTTTTCTTCATGTTCCATTTTTGCTTTCTCTTTCCTCTCATCAGACTCTCTCTGTAATCTTCTTTCCTCAGCCTGAGCCTCTTTTTGAAGTCTTTCATTTACAGCTTCTTTTTCAAGTCTTTTATTTTCAGCTTCTTTTTCAAGTCTTTTATTTTCAGCCTCTTTTTCAAGTCTTTTATTCTCAGCCTCTTTTTGAAGTCTTTCAGCTTCTAGCTGTAGCTGGAGTTTTCTTTCCTCAGCTTCTGATTCCCTTTTTTGTTTTTCCATTTCCATTTGGAATCTTTTTTTTCATCCACCTGCATCTGCAGTTTCTTTTGTTCAGCTTCCATATGCAGTTTCTTTTGTTCAGCTTCCATTGCTTTATCATATCGAGCAGTTGCAAATTCTTCTAACTTATCACCAGTCTTGCCAAGCAATTTACCCTGCTCAATAAAGTGCTCAAATGTAGACATGTTGTCTAACATATGAGTCCAAAACCTGAAATAATTAACTAATTTATTTCAAACCTAAGTGTAACAAGTCTTAATTAAGCACTTGTATATTCACATCACCTTATATTATCCCAGTCTCTGTGGGAAACAAGTCTCCAATCAAAGAACTTGTATATGAAATATCAACACTCAATTCTTGATCATAAGTGCACTTCTCATTCAATAGTGCACGACACTATTCATCATTCATTTATCATCAGTGTAGTAGTAACAGTGCATTAGCATAGCCCCATTAACTAATTACTATAACTGTAAACAATGACTATGTAAACACATGCAGAATGTAAACATTGAAAATGTAAACAATACAAACAATGTAAACAATAACAATGTAAACAATAACAAAGATCAGCAACAATACAAAAACGTTCGCAGAAATCAACTAAAAATAAAGCAGAAATTAATGAAATATCACAAAAAATGTGACGATATCTGCGATAGAATTAAACAAAATACATGACACCACAGTGTATAAACAAAAATGTTGTATGAAACTAAATTATAGACAAGAGTAGGCTAACAAATACAAACAAATCAAAACAAAACTAAAGAATGCGAAATAATAACGAAAACAATATTAAAACATGTCATCACAGCTAACATAAATAGCAACAGAAGTCGCTTAGCAAATTCCAGTATTGGAAATTTGCAAACCTTACAGAAAACGCTCACAATAGACGACCTCTATGACGTGGCATAATCTAATGGAGACACCACCCAACCGAGAACCCGCTGAAATATAAACATATAAATATACAAATAACATATAAACATATAACATATAGAATGAGATGATACACAGAAGACTCAGCAGAAGTATAAGGGCACAGTTTACATACAAACAGGCCACTTAACTTATAGGCTTCCAATCGTAGAACAGCAGAAAAAACGGATGTCAATCAACGTCCTAAAGAGCGAAGCTCCAACGATGATGGCACATCTGAACTGCTTCCGCTGCTAACACGATGGTACAAGAGCTTCTGAAATACTGTGTGTTGAGTTGTTTCGGCACTTGACCTTCTAATCCAAAAGTAAGTTGATGGAAATCGGTACTTGGCCTTCTTCAGAAAACAACCCGTTTCAACCGGCACTTGACCTTCACAAAAACGACAGCACTGGAACCTTGACAGCAGCAACTTGCTTGACTTGCGTAAAAGATAACAGCAGTCCGAGTTATCCGGCAACATGTAACAACGCCGGGTACTGTCAAATACTTGTTTCCGTCAAAAAGTTGAAATTTTGACTTTTACCGGGCAACGCCGAGTACTTTGAAAATTTTGAAGATGTTGACTGTATTGAAGAATGTTAATTTCTTGAAGGATGCTGATGAATTCTTGTTGAAAATGAAGTGGGTAAGGGACCCCGTGTTTGCTGGTACCAGAATCAAACCAGCTTATGGCCACCAAATGATGCGTGATGCCATATGATGATGGATGGTATCCGCATGTCTGGTTTTGTGTAGTGTGCAGATGTGTTCAGTCAAAACAATGTTCATACAAAAATAACAGGGCAATCCACATAGGACGTCAGTAAACTCACGACGTATAAAGTCAATGATTCTTGAAACAGCCGTTGACGTTTTTCTTCATTATTTATTGTGGACGCCACAGTGACAAAATGGTTACGCGAATATGTAGACACATCAAACAGTCATTATCACAGCAACATTCAATACAGCAATAGACGGTAGACAGCATTACAATGATGAGTCAGATGCATGTTATATTTCATAGTGCTGTAAATGTAGTCAGGTGAAAAAACTCCATCAATATTATGCCTCCCGGCATGTGCAAATACACTAGAGGTATTATCTCGAATAAACGAAATATCCATAAGAGGACTCTCACATTCCTGACAGAACAAAAAATAGCGGAGATCCCCTCTTCAACGAGGCATCTCTTTCGCCATTCCAAATCGCTCACTCCACTAGTGGTGGGCGGAAACCGATCGACCAAGAAGCAAGACAAGTCATGCGCAGTCCAGCGCAAAATGACCACAGCTCAAACTTAACTGCATTCGATACCAACGCGAGAAGACAAATGCTTACCGAGAAAAGTGACTATAAATTTCAAGCAGTTGTTGCCCTTGCGTTATAAAATAGATATTGAAACAAAACGATGTTGCGAGAATTTATCACGCAACAGATAGTCAGACAGTAAAGACCCCTGGTCCGGTGGTAATAAGAAGATCAAGAGCCTAGAGTGTCTTCTCGTAATAACTATCTTATGCTTTAAATAACAATGAAATTCAAATTGAACTCAATAGTAACTTTATGAAATTAACAAAATTCAAGTTACAATTAAAATCAATTTATTTATAATGATTATCTTATCTTCTGTTCTTGAAATAGATAGAAATGCTATATGAATAGGAATTTTATATTTACACAATATCCAGAGAAATCACAGTGATATTATTTTACTTTACTGAATTACAGTGTCTCTGCTTTTCTGACAAAAAACGTTAACCAGTCTTTTTCTTCATATGACTTGACTCTTCACATATAAATTGATCGAATGTTCATCTGTTTCTGCACTTAACTGAGTGCTCCTTAAATGATGGTTGACAATGTTGGTGAGCTCCACACGACTGTATAGACTCGGCTGATCTTCCCATGTAGTAGGGATACCAGCACAACCAGGTAGACCAGCGGTAGTGCTCCGTGTCGCTATGCAGGATAACACTTGGGTTCTCACTTCTGGCTTATGTTTATATGTACGACCGAAACCCTCTGGTCTTTTTCAGAAATACTAACAGGACTACTTCTGGCAAAGGCAGGCCAGCACAAATACTCAGTGGTGAAGGAATACGTGCCTAGCTCTCTCCTTTTGTCCTCTGCGTTCTTTCAGTTCGTGTGTTTCCCTTCACTTCCAACTACCTGCGTATTTATGCGCTTGGTCGGCCATCTTGCGTGAATCCGTGACTTTGCGCTGATTGGCTATTCCTTCAAGCAACTTCGGTCGAAAATATTTCTCGTATTTCACTTCGGGTAGGTGATCTGTGTTAGTTTCTAAACAGATACTTTAGTCGTTCTCATTACTTACAAAAGCTATTGCCTCTTGAGATATCACGTTTTAATCGGACAACATGTGGCTTTCCTTCCATATCAATCTTTCCGAGATCCTTCTGTCCTTCCTTTTCCTATGAATTTTTAAACCGCACTTTTCATCATTTTCCGAACTGTTTGACCCACTTGGGTGATCATATCCCCATAATTATAAAAGACATTGTCTTCCTGGCTATATCCACACCTGGGTCTACTCTCCCTCTATGACTCAGTGAAGTAGAATTTCCATCGGTCAGTCCGTTGATTTTAAATGAATTTATTACTGCGTGGTCCGAACACAGATTTCCTCCCTACCCGATTTTTATGACTAGACGATCTCCGTGTAGCAACTCTCTTTTCCTTGGTCGAGCTAATTAGCATTACACATGTTTCGCCGGTGTTTACTTTGTTTTGATTACCTAGATATCGAATCCCAATCGCATTATGCGACATAGTCTCCCCGTTTTCTAAGCGAGAGATATCTCGAGCTTAAATTTGGGAACGATATCGTTGTAATCATGCCTATTGGCGGTTAGTTTCTTTCTGTCTATCTTGAACCTGATCAGTGGGATGCCTACAAAAGGAATATGCTCCCAACTTTTGGTTTCTTTGATAGCGATTTATCTTTTCTATTTCTCTTTTGCCCGTTCGATTGATCATCCAGGCTCTTATGGTTGGGTCCTCAACAGATGATTTACTATTTGCTCTATAGCATGATGAACTAGGGTCTGTGTTATTCATTTGAAAGTTACAGCCCTGTTTTGCATGAGATTTGATTGCAGGTTTCCCTTGCAATTTCCTGGACATTCGATTTTGGCAAAAGGATTGTTTCCTTAAATCCAGCTCCTGGTGTTCAGCATGTATTTTAGACTGTCTGGGATATTTCTTCTCCCCTCTCGTGCCAATACCGAGAATACCCATGGTCGATGGTTTTCCAGTAGATCTGTTGTGATACCGCTTACGTTGATTCACTGGATCTACCTTGGGGCACTCTGGGCAGGAATTTACAAACCAGTTAATGTCCTCAGTAATACCTGGCCAGTAGTAATGGGTGGCTATCCTTTGTTTTGTGGCACCATTACCCAGGTGTTCACTCAAAGAAGCAATATGCCCCCATTCTATAACCTTGTTTCTATAGGTGGATGGTACAACAAACTGCCCATGGCCGTTTGGCCCTCTGCCAGCTTTCCTGTGCAAGAGTCCATGTTCCATATAGAAATCCCCTTTTCTGGGAGGGTTATGTGTTTTTGGCAATTTGCCAAAGCAAGGCTTCAATTTACTATCTTGGGCTTGAGCCTTCTACATCTCAGTTGAATGAATTTTTAAATGAGTGTTCCCCTCTTTATTCTGGGAGCCTGACCTGGTCCGGGTGTCTTCCGCAACCTCAGGTTTTATAGGGTTTCTCAGAAAAACATATCTACGTCCCAACATCAGGGGATAGAAGGGATCATCTAGTACTGCTGCATTTATTTCCCCTTCCACATAGCGACAACTGACTTGAATCTTCGCTATGGGCAAAGTTAGGGGTACTGCTCCTTTTAGTGGCCCTTGAATATCCACTGTTTCTGTTGTGATTTGTTCAGGGCGCACCAGAGATGCACACACGACTGCGTCATAGGACAAACCTGTGTCATACATTCCTGTGACTGGTTTGCCATTCACAGTCACTATCTCCTGTGTAGGTGGGTGATGGAGGCTATTCTGAATCACTGTCAGTTCCTTCCTATCAAAAGTCCTCACCTGTAAGCATGCAGCATAATAAGGAGGGGTTTTCCTTCTGCACTCTGCAGTATTATGGTTGCTCATTCTACAAGTCTTACACCATTTCTCTTCCTTTCTTGAAGGTTTCTTATCGTATGCCAGAGGGTTTCTTTCATGTTGCTGATGGTTTCGGTGGTTGGTCTTATGGAAGTGGTTTCGAGTGGGTTCGTCTTCGTCCTGCTCGAAGTGGTTGTGAGGCTTCTTGAGAAATTCTCCTTGTTTCCTTTTTGCTCCTTGTGTTAGAGAATGTGCCAATTGGTGACTTTCAGCATATTTGATTATGTCTTCCAACCTATCCCATCTGTTTTCTACCAGAAATTTCTTCGTTTCAGGGGTCATGGAATCTAAAAGTTGTTCTATCAGAATCATTTCCTTGAGTCCCTCGAAATCTTGCGAAAAGTTTCCCAGTGTACACCATCTCAGTAGGTAAGTGTCCAACCGAGCTGTGTATTGTTGGTACGTTTCTCCAGCCTCCTTCTTGGCAGTTCGGAATTTCTTACGATAAGCCTCTGAATTTTGCTCATAGCGAACAAGCAATGCTTGCTTCAGAGCCTCGAAGTCTTCCTGTTCCTCTTTGGGTAGTTTCAAAAACACTTCGTAAGAAATACCCCTCAATCCTTGAGAGAGCTTAACACTCCACTTTTCCTTCTCTAGGCCATATGATGAAGCAAGTCGCTCAAACCTGTCTATGTAGGCCTCAATAGAATCGTCCTTCTCTATAAAAGCATCCAAATGGAAGTTCATAGCACCCTTTTGAGGACCTTGGCTAGAGCTACTGTCAGAGTGAGGAGAACTGCTACCATTTATACTTGCAGTTGCCTGAATTTCCAGTTGTCTTAACTTCAACTCATGTTCTCTTTCAGCCTGAATCCTTCTTTCCTCTCTCTCGACCTCTAATCTCCTTTCTTCAGCTTCCATTTTCTTAGCTTCTCTTCCAGCTTCTAATTCAAGCTTCTTGGTCTCCCTTTCGGCTTCCAATTTCTTAGCTTCTCTACCAGCTTCTAATTCAAGCTTCTTGGTCTCCTTTTCGGCTTCCAATTTCTTAGCTTCAATGTCCATATACTTATCACTTTCCACAGTGACATACTGGATAAGAGCATCGCCACTTAGGCCCAAGTCCTTCCCCATTTGTATAATGGCAGACTTAACCTTTACCAGATCAGCCATTGTCTTGCTGTTGAGAGGGTGAATAGTCTTACTCAAATAATTAATTCAAGCTTAATTAAATTAAACTTAATTAATGAATTTTGTCACAATCTATGTGAGAGTCTGTCTATTTGTACTCAATGGTACTTCAACAAAAAAATTATTTAGATATTATATATTTTATATATATATTTTTCCACTGTTGGGAAAAAAAAATAAATTCAAAAAATAATTTTCTAAGAAAGAAGATAGCGTTTTGGCTCAGGACTATCAAGGATATCCCGCGAACGAGCCCCCAGTGTAACGAGATGGTATGATAGTGGTTGTTGTCTTGATGACAGTTGATGATAGTTCAATAAAGAATAATGAACTCCACGAAATACCCCAGTCTCAGAAATGAGTACTGGTGAATAATAGCACAAAAGATAGTCAGACAGTAAAGACCCCTGGTCCGGTGGTAATAAGAAGATCAAGAGCCTAGAGTGTCTTCTCGTAATAACTATCTTATGCTTTAAATAACAATGAAATTCAAATTGAACTCAATAGTAACTTTATGAAATTAACAAAATTCAAGTTACAATTAAAATCAATTTATTTATAATGATTATCTTATCTTCTGTTCTTGAAATAGATAGAAATGCTATATGAATAGGAATTTTATATTTACACAATATCCAGAGAAATCACAGTGATATTATTTTACTTTACTGAATTACAGTGTCTCTGCTTTTCTGACAAAAAACGTTAACCAGTCTTTTTTTCTTCATATGACTTGACTCTTCACATATAAATTGATCGAATGTTCATCTGTTTCTGCACTTAACTGAGTGCTCCTTAAATGATGGTTGACAATGTTGGTGAGCTCCACACGACTGTATAGACTCGGCTGATCTTCCCATGTAGTAGGGATACCAGCACAACCAGGTAGACCAGCGGTAGTGCTCCGTGTCGCTATGCAGGATAACACTTGGGTTCTCACTTCTGGCTTATGTTTATATGTACGACCGAAACCCTCTGGTCTTTTTCAGAAATACGAACAGGACTACTTCTGGCAAAGGCAGGCCAGCACAAATACTCAGTGGTGAAGGAATACGTGCCTAGCTCTCTCCTTTTGTCCTCTGCGTTCTTTCAGTTCGTGTGTTTCCCTTCACTTCCAACTACCTGCGTATTTATGCGCTTGGTCGGCCATCTTGCGTGAATCCGTGACTTTGCGCTGATTGGCTATTCCTTCAAGCAACTTCGGTCGAAAATATTTCTCGTATTTCACTTCGGGTAGGTGATCTGTGTTAGTTTCTAAATAGATACTTTAGTCGTTCTCATTACTTACAAAAGCTATTGCCTCTTGAGATATCACGTTTTAATCGGACAACATGTGGCTTTCCTTCCATATCAATCTTTCCGAGATCCTTCTGTCCTTCCTTTTCCTATGAATTTTTAAACCGCACTTTTCATCATTTTCCGAACTGTTTGACCCACTTGGGTGATCATATCCCCATAATTATAAAAGACATTGTCTTCCTGGCTATATCCACACCTGGGTCTACTCTCCCTCTATGACTCAGTGAAGTAGAATTTCCATCGGTCAGTCCGTTGATTTTAAATGAATTTATTACTGCGTGGTCCGAACACAGATTTCCTCCCTACCCGATTTTTATGACTAGACGATCTCCGTGTAGCAACTCTCTTTTCCTTGGTCGAGCTAATTAGCATTACACATGTTTCGCCGGTGTTTACTTTGTTTTGATTACCTAGATATCGAATCCCAATCGCATTATGCGACAATAACAGTAACTCCAATACTTCTGGTTCTTCAGGTAAAAGTAACGGCAACGATAAATTTAAATTGCCTGTATTCAATCCAAATAGTGATGACGTGGCATGCTACCTGTCATGCTACGAAAGTGTATGTGAGTCACGTAAGTTGGATAAATCTCAATGGAGTGTTAAGTTAATGGAATTTTTGATGGGGGATCTTTTAACTATTATAGATACAATGGATGCAACTCTGCGAAAGAACTACGATAATGTCAGAGCTGCTCTACTAAAAAAAATATCAGCTTAACGAGGAAGGGTATCGTCTTCGCTTTAAATCCTTACTGCCTGACACTGGAAAGGATTTCGCTGATTTTTTTTATCCAAAATACGTCTCACACTTGATAGATGGATTGAGCTGTCTAAGATAGAGCGTTCCTATGAAGCTATTGTCGATTTGATATTACGTGATAAAGTAATGTCATCAGTTAATGCAACATTCCTCTCGTTCTTACATGAACGAAAGCCTACGAATTTGAAAGAAATGGATCAGGTCTGTACACAATTCTGTACCGCACATCCAAACATGGTATATAGCCATTCACATATTAGAGAAGAATTGCCCGTTGCTTCGGCCATGCACTACAATAATCACTTTCGAAGTCGATCTCTCAGTCACGATAGAAACTTCAGAAAGGGAGATTATAAGAATTTCAATAGTTTCAAAGGGAAACCATTTAGTGGTGGTTCTCCATCACAACAAAACTGGAGACAATCCAACATGCCATATAATTTCAATAAAAATAATTATAGAAATTATCAGGGAGATAATTATAACAATTATGATCAATCACGATCTAACTCATGTTTTAATAAACATAACTCACAAAACCGAAACTATGGTCAAAGGGAAAATAGTTATCACAGTAATTGGCGTTCAAACGAAAATGGTGATTGCAATAAGTCAAATAATTATAACAATTACAGAGATAATAGTCAAAATAGATCCAGAGGTAAAGACAGACATTTAAAGGATGGGCAACATCGCCATGCTAATTCTGCTCAGCATGATCCACAAGCTAATTTAGATCAGTATACAAATGTTAATATACATAATGCATCCTCTTGTTCTCTATATTTCGAGCAGGCTAAACTTTTTCATGAATGCACAACTTTGTTCCAGCCCAAGGCGATCACTACGTTGAGTTGCGGCCATGCCTTACCAAGCCTTCCTGCGATGTCTACCGCCATGTCAGCATCTACGGAAGAGGAAGAGGGTCTCTAACCTTACATAAAGGATTTGCCAATAAAATCCCCGTGTCTATTTTATTTGACACAGGGTGCTCTACAGTAGGGATTAGACAATCCTTAGTACACCCGTCATTAGCAACAGGGAAAAGTGTTAAGTGTGTTACCTTTGGAGGTACAGTTGGGACATTCCCAACTGCGATCATTCATGTAGATACATCATTTTTTACAGGAAAGATTCATGCATGTATGCTCTCGTCGCCAATTGCTGATTTGATAAATGGGCAACATGGAGTTAAATATTGTACTCCACAACAGGTTGCTATTTGGGAAAAGCAACATATGCACTCTGCTTATGCAGTTACCACTAAAGCACAAGCTCGTGAGATATTACATGTTCCACTTACAATAACTTCTGACAATAATGATACTGATGATAGTAACTCTCCTATATCACGAGATTCTTTTATTGCGTTACAGCAGAATGACGCATCACTAAATAATTTTTTTCTATTGGCTCAGAATAATAGCACAATCAACTAAACAAACCTTAAACATTGTTTTGTACTTAAAAATGGAGTGCTAGTTAGAATAGTACGTGATGCTACTTCATCCGTACGTTTGCAGATTTTGGTACCCATAAACATGAGAGCGCGTATATTATGACATGCTCAAGACTCCCAATGTGCGGGTCATATGGGTTTTTCCCGCATTAAAACCAGGGTGCTGTCTTCATTTTATTGGCCAGGCGTTCATAGGGATGTAACCATCTATTGTCGTTCTTGCATTACATGTCAAGAGGTTAAGGTACGTGGTTCACGACACGCAGCTCCTATTCAAGCTGCCGAGATTCCTATTCGACCGTTTGAAAAAATGGCTATTGATATTATTGGCCCTATACAACCTTCTGCTAGAGGACACAAATACATTCTCACTTGTACTGACATGTGTACTCGCTGGCCTGAGGCTATACCACTTAAGAGTATTTCATCTGCTGATGTTGCAGATACGCTATGGTTGATTTTTTCTCGTTTAGGTTTTCCGAAGAAAATTTTATCTGACCATGGTGCACAATTTGTATCTGAATCTATGCCCCAGGTAATGGCCATGCTACACATCGACAGGTCTCTTAGTAGCATATATCACGCAATGTCAAATGCATTAATTGAGCGTCAAAACAGGACACTTAAGCAGTTACTGGGTAAAATTACTGATGATCATCCTCAAGATTGAGACAGGGTTTTGCCCGCTGCTCTCTTCGCTTATCGCGAGGTGCAAAATGAAAATACAGGTTTTTCACCTTTTGAGCTTGTCTTCGGTGCACAGCCTCGTGGTCCCATGTCGTTACTTCACGACTTACTCACTGCCGATGATATTTCCGATGACACCCAATCTTCGTATGAATATGTTGTCACTTTAAGACAGAAAATCATTGACGCATGTAGATTAGCTACCTCTTCTTCAGAGTCCGCCAAAGAGAAGGCGAGACTTTTTATGAATGGATTTCGACGTCTGCGTCAACTTTCTCCTGGTGATGATGCTTATGTTTTGCTTCCTCGCAATGACAATCGTCTACTTATTGCCTGGAAAGGTCCGTACAATATTGTATCTAGAGTATCAGATGTTGATTACATCGTTAACATCGATGGTAAACACAAGACTTTTCACACAAATATGTTGAAAGAATTTCATGCCCGTCCAGACTATCTGCAGTCTGTTTTTCAGACAACTGACGACCCCCCGCTTTGTCGTCATCATTATACCTCTTTGTCGGTTATTCAGGAGGAGGAGACATCTTTCTCTGATGTACCCTTACCTCTTCCAGTAATACCTTTACATTCAACCGAAACTTGGAGGGATGTGTCTATCTCAACAACAGCAGATCTCTGCTCTCTTACATTCCTATCAAGATGTCCTTACTGATATCCCCGGTCGTACTTCTGCCATCTATCATGACATTATATTAACCGATGACACACCTATTCGTGTACGCCCCTATCCAATTCCTCTTCACTTCCAAACTCAAGTGGAGAAGGAATTAGACGAGATGCTCCTTTTGAATATCATCAAACCTTCTACATCACCTTATTCCTCTTCTATGGTTATTGTAAGGAAGAAGGATAATAACATCCGTCTTTGTATAGATTATCGTCGGTTAAATAAAGTTTCCAAGTTTGATGCCGAACCACTCCCTCTCTTGGAGGATTTACTTGCGAAACTTGCTAAAGCAACTTTTTTCACTAAACTCGATTTATCACAGGGCTATTGGCAAGTCCCATTAACGACTCGAGCTAAACCACTAACGGCTTTTTCTACCCCTCGAGGTCTATTCCAATGGAACTTTATGCCTTTTGGACTTGTTAACGCATCTGCTACTTTCGTACGCATGATGCGTCGTATCTTATCTCACCACACTGATGTAATTGCATATCTGGATGATATCTGCCTTTTCAGTGACTGTTGGAATGATCATGTCCATAGATTATCTTCGTTGTTATCCACACTCTGTTGTCACAATCTGACGGCTAAACCTTCAAAAGCATATATCGGTTTTAGTGAGATATCTTTTTTGGGTCATCGTGTTGGACATGGTTTTCTATACACAGAAGATAATAATATTTCAAACATTTTAAACATCACTATTCCAAAAACTAAGAAACAGGTTAGAAGTCTTTTGGGACTAATCCAATTTTATGGGCGCTTCATTCCCCACTTGTCTACTGTCACTACACCTCTCTCTAACTTACTAAAGAAGGGATTACCTAACATAGTACGGTGGGCAAACGAGTGTCAGACCACTTTAGACTTAATTAAATCACTTTTTTCATCTGCGCCTATTTTACGCCTACCAAACGCAGATCTACTATTTATACTCCTCAGCGACGCTTCGAATATTGGGATCGGTGCGGCATTGATGCAGTGCTACTCCGGAACTTTGCATCCAGTCATTTATGTATCAAGGAAGCTCACAGCGACGGAACGAAATTACTCTGTACTGGACAAGGAATTACTGGCGATGGTATGGTCAATTATCAAGCTTCAACGCTTCCTGCTGGGCGCCCATTTTTTCGTTGAAACTGACCAGCGTGCACTAACAGCGCTCCAAAACAAGGACTTGAAGTCGTCCAGATCTACGAGGTACGCGATCGCCATACAGCAGTACCATTTCACTATTCGATCAATACCTGGATCGGAGAATGTCCTTGCAGATACGTTGTCCCGCTGCCCCCAAGAATCTACCGGACAGTTACGCCTTACAGAATGTGCCGCTTCTGCACTGCCTACTAATCACTTGTAAATTATTTCGTGTTAATAGAGGATTTTGTCATTTTTAAATTGACATGCCTATCTTACCGAACGTCAACATGTTTTCATGTACATTACATATCTAGTTCGCTGATTCAACAGCAACATTTTGGTGCGTTATTTCAATCTCGAAATACTGTGACATAGTTTGAACTTGAAGAGTGATATGATTATAAATTAACATTAATAATTTAATAACTTTTTGGTATGTAATTATCATATATCACAGACATTTTGTGCAACCAGGATAACTATCTTTTCTGAGTTATTCGTTTATTGACACTGGGTTAAATTTTATTCGCGATTAATTATTGACATTTTAATGTTCCGCAAACAATATAATATAATTAGTACCACACTATTTACTTCATTAGTTTAGTGTATCCATATATAAAAAGGTGGCATATTGCCATAATTAGTTTACTATCCCACATTGGTGACATTTTAATGTTTCGGCACATAAGTACAATTCATGTGTCCTTATTAGCTTATCTACTTAGGCGTGTTGTTGATTCTCCCAACATTTGCTATGGACTGTGTTAATTTTCTTCTAGTGTTTAATTTCCATATTGATTTTGTTTAATTCTGGTTACCATTTATCACACTTTGGCTCATACATACATACTTCCAGTGCTCAAAATTTATGACATTTTGGTCTCATTGTTGTCTTCATTTTTTTTCACCATTTCTTTTCATCCTTCGATACTATTATTTCATTGCTGCATTGGTATCTCGTACCATTTTGATACATTATGTGTGATTTCTCTGTTTGAGTTTTTAATTTGGAATTTGTGTTCTTTTTTCCATACTTTATCCCACATATTAATATTCACAAATAACTTAACATTTAAATGATAATTAATTGTAGAAATGAACTCTATCGACTTCTTGAATATAATTTAAAAAAAAAAAAGTCTCGTGAGGGGAAGGTATTTGTTAAGTCGTTTTTGCGCGTGTAATTTAAATGTTGAGCACATCTAAGAAAATATGTATGATTAATTATTTACGCCCTATCATACACTATGTTGAACACAGAAGCGCAAACGGGTGCGCTCGGTTGTTGCCAGAGAACAATTACGTTATGTAGAGATATGCCAAATGGCGATGATCTGAGACGGTCGTCTGTGGATGAACCTGATTGTAAGCCTTACCCAAATTATGGGAAGCAGTCATGAAGTTAGTAAAAGTCTCCTGGTAAGGAGTATTCACGTTAGCCAATACAGGGCTCGTTTGTGTGTCAATTATTGATATCTTTGCCATTTGCCGAGATCTGGCTGAACTTCAATACGCATATGACATGACGTTTTGCTAGTGGGATCCAGAGTCTTACCGAAGTTTATCGGGATTATTCTTCAATAGATTGAAAGGGTTACTCCACAAAACCCGTCGTTGTAGACAAGCTCCATAACGAAAAAAGCCATTATAGAACTATTTGCCATAACGTTCATCGCCGTCCTTGAGAGGTCGGCCGTTGTCTAGAATGTCGATCAAGTACATGATCAAGATATATTTAAGAATGCTATGCACCATGATGCCTCGATGTAATTACCTACGTTATTGATGATGCCTGCTACTACTATGATTGAATCTGTATTGCGTCTACGAATGTATCGTCCATGTCGAGCCATGAATCATGCGTACATCTTGTTCCAGTTAGTCAAACTTTATGACTACACCATTTGTACGATGTTCTTTGAGTAACTTTGTTTGGTCTATCTTTACGACCCACAATTTGTCAGCCACCTGTAAGCCCGACCAGAGCTGATAGTAATTAAGTCAGCAACAATAATAACATTCGCAAACCGAGCCACTCTTACCCACGCAAGCATATAAATATAAAGACCCCGAACGCATACAACACACAGGTGATATACTGTCACGGTGCCATTTCGCCGAAATTTCAGATTGGCCACCTTGAGTTTTTTGCAACCCTGAGATAATTTGTTTGTCCAGATCAGGTGATCGGACAGGAAGCGAAATGAAGTTTTGGCGCAAAGGGGTTCCCTCCTAGTCAGCGGCCGAGGAAGGTGGCGGATATTTTCCCTCGCCAGCATTCTTGTGGTGAATTGCATGCCATGTTGGGATTATTATAGTACTTGCCATATTTCATGCTGAGTGGATTATATGTTATAATTCTAGATGTGGAATAGGATCTAGTCGACATTTTCCATAGATAGCAGAGTTGTAAAGTGTCTATGCGTTGTGAGTACCATTGGCACAGTGTTTCGCTAGTGAGTGATAGTCAGCGATAAGGTTCATTCGGTAGGGCATACTGGAATGTATTATGCTGATAGATTGTGCTGGTAGTGAGGCAAGTTACATTGGTATTTTCGTATTGTAATTCATAAGTTGTACATGGGCGTGTGAGGCCTTTATTTTTGTGTGTATACCGTATTAAAGGGCAGTACCTGTGAAAGGTGTTTTCTTGCCAGCTATTACATGTTGTGGTCGTACCTTTGGAAGGACGAGCCTTATTTATCATTAGTATTGGTGTTACTATAAATCCGCAATATTAGTGGTCTTGACATATACGTAATCGTTTCCGCTGAACCATCTTTTCATCAATATTACCGATAATCTGTCTGAGGAAACAATATAATAGGAAAGCAACTAGACAGCAAAAAGTTCACATATTTGTTTGTGAGTTTGCATAAAGATGCAATCGGAAGTATTACTGCCTTATTAGAAAGAGGTCGCGCGTTGGAATTTTAAAATTTGATATTTTAAAACACGCGGGGGGATATTATGATTTAACACCCCGACCCTTTTAGTTCTAAAGAGCTTACCATTGGCTTAATTTGAGAGCCGGAATAGACTTTGACTTTCATTGGCAAATTCGTCGGTAGTACAATCTGGGATTTGAACTGAGAAATGAAAATATAATCTAGCAAAATCGGAGTCACAGATCTGACTGCATCGCCACGTCAATCTAGCAATTCACCAAAGACAGAGAGAAGGATCGTACAATGGATTTCAAAATTAAAAGTGACAGATCGAAGTATTTGGGCAACCATGAGACTTAAAAGTATATACGCATTTTTTAAATACAAAGACTGGAAACTTAAAGGACCAGGTGTGACAGTATTGCCTCCCCTGCTTTGCAGTAGTGGTCCAACAGTGAGCAAAACTCAAGAGTATCTAATATGGGCTTCAAAGGTATCTACCTTCGCACAAGATTACTCTTGGCAGAGATGTAGATAGAAGGGTAATGACACTTCTATTACAAAGGGAGTCTTCACAAGATTTTCAGATAAGTGAAAACAAAGCTGCTTTGGCTGAGCTTTGAATTCTATAATCTACCGACAACTTTTGTGAAGAAATTGACCACTTATTAATTTCAGCTCGTTTATGCCCCCACCCCTGATTTACTCAGTGGAATTCGTATTATGCTGGTATAGCTCAGTTTAGAGTGTGTATGGTAAATTGACTGAGACAAACATGCAATAACTTTAAAATGATTAAATCGAAGTTAAATTTGTAACATTATAAATAACAAAATTTAATAATCACTTTAGGTTTTAACAGTTTGAATATAAATTGAATAGTTTAGAAGAAAAGTTTCATCATTGATTTATAGTAGAGATGATGGGGAAAAGTTCACTTTGGTAGCGTTTATTTTTTACTTAGCCACCAATAGTAGTTTCTGCTCCCGCTGATGGGTTCTGTGTACGCTGCTCTCGCTCGTCGCTGTTCAAGGTTAAAGGCACCGCACGTTCCTAGAACGTCAAGGAGTAACGACCAAGCTGGTCTTGCGTCTGTCTATAAGACCCTCTTATGATGGCGTCTCACACATCGTCAGTCCACTTCTACCTTCACTTCGTTCCAGAGATAGTACTTTCTGCCGGTACCACCAACAAGCCAATCCTGGCTCACAGACTTTTTGCTCAGATGAATGAAAGAGACTTGAATCGGCGTCTTACACGCGTCTGGGGTGTCGTTAATTTAAAAAGTTCCCTGTCTGACTTCGTGTATGGTCCTTCAGTTTCCTCAGTCCCGGTTTCCTTATTTAATATGAAAGAGATTTCCTCGGCTACGAAAGTCCGTCCAAAATTCTCCAATAAAAGGTGTCAGGTATGTTAAGAAGGATTTCTGAATCCTAGGCTATACTCTAGCAAGGTCTGGTATCTTGGCAAGCGATCTTCACAGTGGGATGACACTGTTATATTTCTGGTCTCCCACGCATCTTTTTGTTATGGAGTTAAATAAACGCTCCAATCATTTTCTAACAGGCGGGTTAGTGTGTGGTACTTTAAAAATATTCCACGTGAAAGAAGGTGCGTACAGCAAAAGGTCACGTATTACCATATATGGCAATAAGACTTGCGTACAGACTTGCGAACATGTCGATAACCTCATATGACAACGTGTATCAAAAGTAACAATTCATTACTTTATCAGAAAGTAATCTCTTATCGGTGTCTGTCCATAAGTTGTCTCACAGTATTCCA
This sequence comes from Oreohelix idahoensis, assembly GCA_024509875.1. Lineage (NCBI taxonomy): Eukaryota > Metazoa > Mollusca > Gastropoda > Stylommatophora > Oreohelicidae > Oreohelix > Oreohelix idahoensis. The sequence continues at coordinate 444,547 of JAMPIV010006750.1, forward strand.
AGCTTTGGTGATGCGCGCACTCGTCTTTTTGGTGATTAGGCAGATAGCGCTGGACGATGTACGTGTTAATCCGTAGCGGCCAAGCTTGGTACACGGGAATTTGACCTACCTGCCTCTCGTAATATTATCTCTACCTCTCCTTGCAAATGTGAGGTGTTTATCATCCACAACGAGTGTCAGATAACAGACAAGACATAAAATACTGAAAGTAGTGAAAGAATACTTGAAAATATAAACTATCTGCTACATAGTATAGAAAAAAACCGAAAGTGCGACAATTGAAAGCACGCAATAAAATCAGTACCACAAATGCACCGATTACTGCCGGAGTGAAACAAAGATCGAGAGGGATCGCCCCATTCTGTCACACCATGACAGAGTATTTGGGCAACTTTAAAACGTAAAAGGAAACCCGCATTTTTAAGTACAAAGACTGGAGACCTAAGGAATCAGATCACCCGTCAAAGGAGGAATACTAAAATTTCCCTTACCAAGTGATTAGAAAGCATCTAACCTAAGTTGCTGTGTCCATTCTAAACTGTGCGAGGAGATTGTGTTCCCAAAAGTTACTTTGGGGTAAGTGTAAACATTTATTTTTAAAATGTGAATTTGACATGTGTTCCTTGCTTACTGGTTATATATGAGGCTGGCAACCTCAACAAATGAAAACAGTATATTCATTAAACCACTACAGCAAGCGCAGGTGATTGCTTCTTGCTAGTCGTACAGAAAACCGACAGCAGAGGTGACCCCAGACTCCTACTGGAGCTGTGATGAGTGATCATTACATCACATGTGCCTCAAGTGTATAATATTGTTTTCTGAGATGCATGTACATGGTTAATTGTAATTCAGGCACGCCATTGCCCTCGCGCTGTCCAAGCACGTATTTTCCCAGTTTAATGCCCAGAAGAATATTTGTGATTTCTAATCATCTTCTCTGAGTTACGCTGTGTATACTCGAGAATTTAATTATCCAGAGAGGCTAACATTTGTGGGTGGGCAGCGAGACAATGCGCCTGTTAATCTTCCAACCAAATGTACGCAGCAGAGGCATTTGATCTTTTTATTTTGTCTAAAGTTCGTGGACCGAAGCTATCAGACTGTTCATGGTACGAAGCTGTAAGATTAAAGTTTCGACGTCACTAGTTATGAGTTAAAAGCAGGGAATCAGCACTAACCGCCTAAATTGGACAAGTTGTGTGAAGAAGTGCCCTCATCACAAAAGAATTGACGAAACCACGGCTGCAGGAATCACTTAGACCAGCTAAGTTTATTAAGGAAACAGCAATTGGACAATTATTTTTATCAATCCTCAAACTAAGTCTCAGTGAAGACAATTTTATTTACATCTAAAACTCACCATCATTCCCTCGCTATTTTAACCTGTTAAAACTAATTGATTATTAAATTTGTTACATGTTATTTTTAAACTAAACAATCATTGTTGATTCAGTTACTATAGGTATGAAAGCAAATGTATGAGCAAGACTCTTTAAAATATATACATCTAGACATATATTTACATCTAAAGAGCAAATACTAAGAAAGGAATTTCGCTGGATTACACCAGCTGGGGACTTGAACGGGCTAAAACTCTTGCTTAATTCTTCACAAAAGGCGACAGAATTAGATATAAGTTAATAGTGCTCTGCCCTATGCAGCATTGTTCTTGACTTCTGAAAACATCTTGGGAAAATTACCTTGAGATAGAAGCGTCATTATCCTTCTATCTACAACTCTGCCAAGAGTAATCTTGTGCGAATGTAGACCCTTTTGAAGACCCAGATTAGATACTCTTGAGTGTTGGCCACTGGTGGACCACTACTGCAGAGCTAAGGGGAAGCAATCCATGACACTATGAAGGTATGACATGCAGAGTTCTTCATGAAGGATAACTTACAGGACCTTTTGGGATTAGAACGGGAGTGCTACAAGGATGCCTCTTCTCCATTTCTTTTCTTACTAGCAATAGATTGGGTTATGAAAACATCGACATCACACAACAGAAATGGAATTCAATGGAATCTGAATAAACAAATTGATGATCTGTATTTTGCAGATGACTTGGCTCTTCTGTCCCATAACCATAATCAGATGCAAGACAAAATAAAAATACTTGATAGTGGGTCTGAAAATACTCAGGGAAAAGACAAAGATAATGAGAATAAATGCAAGACATGATAACAAGGTCGAACTTGAAGAAACGCCACTAAATGACGTAGAATCGGACACATATCTTGGCAGCAATATAGACAAAGTTGTAGGGACATACAATGATATCAAAATAAGAATACAAAAACCAAGAGAAGCTGTCATTGCATTGGGAAACATATGGAGATCAAGAGATATCCAAGTCCAATACGAAAATAAGAATCTTCAACTCAAATGTCAAGTCAGTCCTATTGTATGGCTCTGAAACATGGAGAACAACAAAAACAACAACCAAAAGGCTACAAACTTTCATAAACGTGTGCGTGCGAAGAATAGAAGGATTGAAATGGTATGACAAAGTCACAGATGTGGAACTGATGACAAGAGCCAGACAAGTAATGGTGGAACAAGAGTTGAAAAGAAGACGTTGGCAATGGATAGGCCACACATTGAGGAGACCTGTTGATAGCATTACAAGGCAGTCCTTGTTCTGGAATCCACAGGGAAAGAGAGGCAGAGGTAGACCAAAAAACACATGGAGAAGAGAGCTAGATACAGAAGTGAAAATGATAAGTAAAACATGGAAAGACCTTGAGCGGATGTCACTTGACAGGAGGATTTGGCATGTGTTTGTTGAAGGCATATGCTAATTGGGGAGCTAATGGGTATTGATTGATTGATTCTTTAAAATTAATTATTATTTTCTATTTTCACCTTGTTGCAACCTTCTATATTCCTTTCTGCCCATCTATTTCTGTCTCTCTATCTGTCTCTCTGTCTCTCTCTCACGGCTCGCAGGCAATAAAAGGCCCTAGGGACGCTAGATAGCGCCCAACCACGATAACAGACTACTCGCTAGTCCGAGACAGGGCTCTTCGCGTTAAACTGAAGTGATGTATCAAAGAGTCGGATTTAACCTTCAAAATAGCAAATGACGGTAAATGTGCCACTGTGTTATTCCACAACACATTTCATTACGAGGCATTTCGCACAACGTGCACCAAACACTACCAGAATGACCATGTCGAGGCAAGAGCTTATAAACAAGGTGCCTTTGTAGAAGACTTAATCACTAACACCACTACTATCTGTTCACTTTTATCATACCAAAAACAAAGTGATGGCTCAAGGAACTGCCACTGTTATTGAATCATGGCTGGAAACAGATTTTGTCCGTTTAAATGAGTCTGCACAAAACATAATTTCTACCATAAAATTAGACTCGGCAATATGTTTACCCCTGCTCGCTATAGACATCACATCATCAGCTGCCAACGTCTCATCTGCTGATAGCGAAACCCTCAACATTACCTCAAGCGTAAACCCTCCCATAAATACTTCCACGTTGATTTCCGCAGCATTCGACTTTCCAATCAGTAACAGATACTCCAATTTCTCTGCACATGCTGGCCATAGAGTATCCCACGGCCCTAAAGACTCGGCCACACAAACAGAGGAGACTTCATCTCGTGAAAACCACCCTTAAGTTACTCACAGGATAAATACACCGTGCTGCCAGGAACTGGTGCTAAAATTGGAGGGTGCAATGCGAGCTCTAATTGCTGTTCTGTTGACTATTGTCCACAAATCGAAGAGTACAGAAAACGAACTCCTCAAAAAAGAAATACTTTCTTTGAGAGAAGGTAATGCCAATATAAAACTCATCATTGAACAACTACGGAGCGATTTTCCTATTTCTAAAACAACTCAGTCGGTGCATCATCTTATAGTACCTGAAGCATTTGGTGATTCTACCAAAGAACGAACATCAAACGAAAACCACAAGCAGCAACAATGTCAAACCAAACAAGTTTCAGGTACACACGAAAAGTACCCTATCAGTGTAAAAATAAGTAACAGGTTTTCAGCCCTTAACGAGAGTTCAGTATAAAGCGAACAGCTGCCAAATCATGTACCGACGCCCCAACCACCCATTCAAATAACTCAGGATCATCAGGACGATTCACACCAAGAGAATCAATGGCGACAACAAAAATCAAAACGAAAGACGAGTCAACAACCATGTAGTGAAGCAACACATATCTTAATTGGCGACTCTCTCTTAAAAGGCATTCACAACGATCGGATGTCCACCACAAAAGAAGAATGCATCTCAGTGCTGACGATGTCTGGAGCTGGAACTGAAAGTCTAATTGCTAATCAATAAGTTCGACATACACCATAACATTACAAGAACAACAATACATATAGGAGTCAACGACATAATGAATGGACTCAGCGTAAACCCCTCTGCGATTTCAAGACTGACCACTACAATAAAGCAACAATTTCCTAACACCTCCATTTATATGTCATCAATTATTCCGTCATGTTATGGCTTCCAGCGTCGCATAGCAGACATCAACAACAGGACACTACAGAACTACTGCAAACACAACAACATTAGTTTTATCAACCACACTCCTTTCTTTACAAGCAACTCAGGAGCACCAAAGAAACGCCTCTACATAGATCAAATACATACATCCAAACTAAGAAGCAGCATCCTAGAAAGAAACATTAAATATCCGGAGCGTACGCAAAACGACAACCCAAAATACACAGAGAACAACAAACCATCCAGCATGAGATCAGCCAATCAGGATAATGCACAACATACCTATCGGCCCCTCTTAGAAGCGCACCTATTGGGAGTGGTTTACCTTACAACAACCATAATTCCACCAACAGTCAGGAAGCCGAACGTTATGATGTTATGTTTCCTCCACTGCCCATAAGACAGTTCCTCACAAACAAATTATGTGGCAATTCTACGAGCAGTGTCACAAGGTCCCAGACCCAGACACCTCATAGCAGTGCTGAAACGACGACAGACGAAATCTACAGTCATTCTTCCTCCCGGAGCCAACATCATCGTCCTCAGTGGAATCCAGAACTTGGCTACCTGATGCAATTCAGCCCTGCGTCACTCAGCCAAGCCCTAATGATGTCTGTGCAACGTGGCCCCTACTATATACCAGACAGACATCCTTTATCGATGATGACTACACACATACCTTTTCACTGAGTTAATCCATGCGACCATACAAATCAGACACAATGGCTAATTAAGGATGGCCTACGGCTGGGTCATCTAAACATTGATCATCTATTAGGCAAACTTCCTGAACTTACACGAATTCTGAATTGTCACGTTTTTGGACTTTCGGAAAGTCGTTTAAATGACAAAATATCAGATGATGATATTGCACTACAAGGCTTTAAAACTGTTCGACTAGACTCAAGTAGAAAGCTAGAAACAGGTATAGTGGTATATATTTCCACTTCTATTAGTTATCGCAGCAGATGCGATTTAGAGACAGAAGAGACCGAGTGCATATGGTTAGAAATAAAAATACAGAGTAAGGGACACTTTCTAGTCGGGTATCTTTATAGAAATCCCAGTGCAGGAACTATCTGGTACGAATATTTCCCCACTATGTTGGACAAAGTATTTACCAATGTCAAAGAAATTCTTCTTCTAGGCGACTTCAACTTTGACATGCACAACACAAACCAAACATGGGAGAACATCATACTATCTTACAACTTAAAACAAATAGTCAACCAGCCTACCAGGGTAACAACATCTACATCACTTGTGCAGAAAACATTATAGAATGCTTTGTTCCTATTGTCGCAATGAGTGACCACTATTCAATATGTTGCACGTGGTCAAAGAATAAATACGAAGCTCCCAGAAATAAACAATTAAGTATTAAATTTAGAAGTTTGAAAAATTTCAACTATGAACTATTTTTACATGATTTGCGAGCTGCACCTCTAACCAGTGTTTACCAGCTTTCTGATCCCGAAGACGCCATTGCTCATTGGACACGTATCTTACATTGTGTGTTTCATAACCACGCACCAACTAAAGAAGTTCGTGTGAAACGACAGATCAAATCTCCTTGGATCACACAAGCAGTGCTAGAAGCCATGAGGCAGCGAGATCGAGCTCACAAAAATAAGGACTTTAACACATACAGAGCACAAAGAAACAAGGTACAATATTTAATACGTAAAGAAAAGAAAACATACTTTAAAAACGTAGTTCAGAACAAAACAAACAGTAAAGATATGTGGAAAGCAATCAACACCCTAGCAAACAAACGAAATTCGCCAGACTTGTTAACCCCCAATACCTCATTTACTCGTACAGACTTCAGCACGTACTGTCAGGCAGAAATAACTAGTCTTAAATCTACGATACCAGATTCCCCTTGTGCCCTAGACCAACTGTCAGCATTCTATGAGAACAAATGCACAAACACAATCCCATCCGACATTCCGTTTATGACAGTTAATGAAGTGTATAACTATCTTCTAGGCCTTAAAGAGAATAACTGAAGAACTCATCAGGACTTGACAGAATCAGTAATCGAATACTGCGCTATGCTGCGCCAGTTATTAGTGATTCTCTAACATACATATACAATCTATGTATCGCAAAGAGTTACTTTCCGTCGCACTTTAAAGTCGCTAAGATATATACTACAATACCTAGTTAACAACGACTTGCTAATTGATAATCAGTGGGGGTTTAGACCTAAACATTCATGTCACACTGCTCTAACTAAGATAGACGACTGGCACCTAAATATTAACAACGATAAAATGTGTGGCAGTCTTTGTAGACTTTAAAAAGGCATTTGAAATGATAGATCACGCTATTTTAATTAGAAAACTAGAAACATCAAAAAGTAAACTTTCAACCGGTGACAATAATTAAATCATTCCTGTCAGACAGAAACATGTAGTTTCTTACAATAACTCCTAATCAAACCCAGCAGTAATAAATACAGGCGTTTATCAGGGTTCTATAATTGGTTCTCTACTTTTTGCCATATACATTAATTACCTTCTACTGCACATCAAGCCCTCCTCCTGTCACCTGTTTGCAGACGACGGTACTGTTTACAAGAGTGATAACAGTTGTAACACACTCGAACTTTCGTTACAAAAAGATACAGATAATCTGATTAAGTGGAGCAACGGAAATCGCATGCTAATAAATATCATTAAAACAAAATGCATGTTAATATCAACTAGACAAAAATTACAAAATTCAGAGAAAACAAAACTTCAGATCTACATTGGTACCTCACTAATTGAAAACGTTAATGAACATAAAACTCTAGGTATAATCGTTGACCAGCATCTAAATTGGAACTCACATGCACATGCACTGACCAAGCAAACGGCACAGAAAGTTTACCAGTTAGCAAAAATCAAACATTTCCTAGATGAAAACGCACACAAATTGTTCTATATATCTCACATACAAGCAAACTTTGACTATTGCTCCACAATCTGGGATGGTTGCTCAATGTCCAACACAAAGAGACTCCGTTCAATACAAAAGCGTGCAGTACGTCTAGTCTCTGAGAACTGCCTAACTCATTGTGTAGACCTATATAAAAATCTCAAAATACTGCTCTTAAGAAAGCGCCTTCTGTTCAACAAAGCTAAATTTGTTCACAAAATCTTGTCACATAATGCTCCAGCATATCTGTGGCCAATGTTCAAATACAACAAAAGACGCAGTCAACGCTTAAACAAATTGCACGTACCCAAGCCTAGGCTTGACGTATTCAAAAAAAAAGCTTAGCGTACTCTGATGCTCATCTTTGGAATTGTCTTCCACATAGCCTAAGAAACAACCTCAGTCCCTATTCATACAATCGTAGACTTTTTGAATACTTTATGAATTCTGATTACATGCCCCCCTAATCGGATTATCCTTTCTTATAATATCAACTGTAGGTTCTAATGACGATGTTTGTTCTTTTCAACATATTTTATGTCATGCTTATACGTAGTTAAGTTAATGTTAATATGAGTGTGCTATTTTATTTTACTTTACAACGTTGAATTCCTTGAAATTGATATGTAAAATGCATGTGAGAATAAATGAATTCGTATGAAATGTGAGAGAAAGGAAGGGCAGAATGTCAGACGGGTCTGTGTGCCCAATTCTCAACCCTTTGAAAATAAAGTTCGTTCGTTCTCTCTCTCTCTCTCTCTCTCTCTCTCTCTCTCTCTCTCTCTCTCTCTCTCTCTCTCTCTCTCTCTCTCTCTCTCTCGCTATTAATAACGATAACATATGTGTGGCAGTCTTTGTAGGCTTTAAAAAACATTCGATATGATAGGTCACGCTATTTTAATTAAAAAACTAGAAACAGCAAAAGTAAACCTTGAACCTGTGACGATATTTATATCATTCCTGTCAGATAGACAACATGTAGTTTCTTACAATAACTCCTGTTAAAATGCAACCGTAATAAATAGCTGCGTTCCTCAGGGTTCTATTCTTGGTCCTCTACTTTTTGCCATATACATTAATGACCTTTCACTACACATCAAGCACTCATTCGGCGACTGTTTGCAAACGACTGTACTTTTTACACGAGTGATACAAGTGACATTAAAATGTAAAGGTAAAGGATCCCGTTACACGCCATTGAGGCATATTGGGAATATCGTGTTAGGCCCATATTTTCTTGACCATCGGCACACTAGGGGTTATGTGATCAGCATCACGCCGGCCGCTTTAACCTTCCCAGAGTTGCTCTGGTACCAAATTCATGAGGCTGGGACGACCCCAGAGCCGTTTGCGATCTAAAAAATCCCACCTCAACTGGGTATCGAACCATGGACCACCGAGCTAGGAAGCCAGTGCACTAATCACTGCGCTACCGCGGCTCCCAAGTGACATTAGTACCTCACCAATTGAAAACGTTAGTGAACATAAAACTCTAGAAAGTTTACCAGTTACCAGTTTACCAGTTACCAGTTTACCAGTTACCAGTTTACCAGTTACCAGTTTACCAGTTACCAGTTTACCAGTTAGCTAAAATCAAACATTTCCTAGATGAAGAAGCACGAAAATTGTTCTATATAATTCACATACAAACAAACCTTGACTATTGCTCCACAGTCTGGGATGGCTGCTCTGTGTCCAATACAAAAAGACTGCATTCACTACAAAAGCGTGCAGTGTGTTTAGCTTTTGACAACTGCTAAACACAGAGTGTAGATCGATATTTAGATCTCAAAACACTGCCCCTAAGAAAGCGCCTTCTGTTAAACAAAAGAAAAAAGTAAGTGTGTAGCACTGTGCGTGTGTTCTTGGGTGAACTCAAATGCAAGTTGGCACACATTTCTGTGTGAGTGTTGTTCACTTATCCGTGCAATTACAATTGGATCGCACTATTCATGGGGAGATAATCACGGTGCAAGATAAATCACGTAAAAAGTGCCGTAGGGGAGAATTTATCACAGATAAAAGGAAGGTAAGTGTGTAGCTCTAATCACAAGCAAGTGAAAAAGTAATCGTTGAAATAGAGAGTACCAAGAGTCCAACAGAAACATCTTTTTTGACAATGCCAAGATTGAACCAACAACAGCGAGCACAAGACCGTTACATACGCCTTATGTACTTGCGTAACAGGTTTATTCAGGCAACATGGACTGCCAGGAACATTCCAGGTTTAAGACCCGTGTCGTGCAGAACAGTGCGGAATAGGCTCAGAGAGGCAAATCTCTTACCTCACAGACCTGCAGTTAGAACAGTACTGACAGTTTGCCATAGACAAGCACGTAGCATGGCCCTGTCATCAATGGAGACGCATTCTATTCTCTGATGAGTCAAGATTCTGTTTGCAAGGCAATGATGGGCGTGATTTGGTGAACAGGCGTCCAGGAGAACGTTTTGCTTTCTCCCATCGAGCACCTATGGGACGAACTGGAGCGTAGGCTGCGAAGAAGACAAAATCCTCCTGAAAACCACCACCAGTTAGCACAAGCATTGCAAGAAGAATGGAATAACATCCCCCAACAACAGATCCAACGTCTCATTTGCTCGATGAGAAGGCGCTGTCAAGCAGTGATAACAGCATACACGGTACTGAAATCAAGATTTCATTTCTTCGTGGGGATGCCACACTGACTTTAGTTTTTATCTTTCTTTCATGACACTTTCACTAAAACCAAATTGATCACTTGGTCTTTTATTCAATATTCAACCACATTGTGTGCCAACTTTTATTTCATTTCATCCATGAAATCACGCACAGTGCCCTATAAAGTGTTGCACACTTACTTTGTTCCGTGAGTATACGTTGAAAGATGCAGTCAACGCCTTAACACATTACAAGTGCCCAAACCTAGGCTTGACTTATTCAAGAAAAGCTTAGCTTACTCTGCTGCTCATCTTTGGATCTATCTTCCCCATGAGCTAAAAAATAACAATCTCAGTCCCTATGTGGTAAAGTGGGTTGATATAAATATTTATAGGGGACTTAGTGTACTGACTGAGATCAGCTGTGAAGGTATCTGTATCTAATAGGTGTAGTGTTTTACAGATAACCTTACTTTGCTACCACATTTAGACCTCAGCCAGACTTATTCTGGGCTATTGTGATGACTACGTTGAATGTCTAGGGTTATGATAATGATGAAGTGTATGTCACAACAACAACAGACAGATAAACACTTTAATTTAATCCACAATACTTTACAACACTGTGACACTCACATACATAGAACACTCTATAAGACTATCTTAAATGAGTCAAGTGTTAACTTTTAAAAATATATGTATTAATTCCTTCAAATATTAGATATCCTGATTCAACTACAAAGTGAATCAGGAATCACAATCAAATGTAATCACAAGTTGTATGTACACAATTTATAGATATAATCTTTGTATTGACATATATTATTATTGCAATATGTGTGTAAGTTGTGCTGTAGTACTATGAGGTAATACTGGCTTTTCAAGCTAGGTGGTTGTTTGTCATCATGACTTCAAGTGTTTGTTTCTGGTGGAAATAATATTGGAAAGGTTCACAGTTTCTTTTTATTTGAAACAATTAAATGTCCCTCTTGATTTTAGGTAAAGTCACTTTTAGAGGGGGGTATACACAAGATTGAGCTGCTCTGGCCACGAAACCTTAACTTCTGTGTGGGCGGCAGGAAACAGTCTCCACTGCTCGCTTGCTTCACCGTGTTCTTGAGACACAACACTGGTCGATATATTGACCAAGGAGTCTGCTACCAGCCTCTGGATTCAGCAAAACTCAGACCAGGTGCTGCTTTATACGTTAGTACCACGGTCCCTGAAACAAGAAGGTTGTACCTCCTACTTCAGAACTAATTTATAATCTATTTCCACACTGAGCACAATACATAACAAACACAGAGTTCAGCGCGGTAGGCCAACTGCTAGCTTCTCATGTAACAGTATACACCAGTATTCCTCTCCCTAATGGTTACAACGCCTCTGCAATTCCAGCATTATTTCCTTCTATTCAATAAGATAGGTGTCATAGTACTATTTGGCAATCCCATGCAGTTATACTCCTCTCCGACAAGTTTTGTTCATGGGGGAGCAATATCTAGGCTTTTCCTCATGTTTGCTACTGAACCACACACATACAGACATAATTGATCAATTCACATTCAATTTTCATCTAAAAGATATCAAATATGTCTAGCTTACCACAATTCATGGAAATATTAAACAAATACGTTGACTGGCGATGAGTTATGGCACAATTCCGATCTGCCTCTGTCCCAGGCTTTCATTAGAAAAATATGAGCTGGATCTCAACGCACTTGCTTCTCAGTAAGTTTATTTTCAAAATGTGGCCCTGAACTGACGCTCCTAATTGACTATATCAAATGGTCTAACCAATGGGACCATGTTTACAAAAGCTTTTGAAAAAATTTACCCTTCCTACCGTTTCCCTTAACAACCAAAAATAGTATTTGCATTCGACTAATCATGTTTCGCCTTACATATTCTTCTAGCCAATCAAATCGGATTTAACTTGTTGGCCTATTTCCCGTAAAATAGTGGTTTTAAAACATGCCACTGAGCAAATATGATCTGGTGCTGTCAGACAACCTCACTATTTTATTTTGGCTATAATTTGTTAATTCCTAGACTATTTGCGTAACACTTAACATATTCTTTGTCAGCAAGTCCTAAGGAACCCAAATATATAAATTTAATGGGGCCAAGTGGCTTCGTTCAAAATATGTATTTTCTTCTACCACCCGTTCACTTCGATACGATGGGGTGTCTTCTGTACTGTCAGGATTTCAAACGTAAAACAGTATTGTGTCATGTTTCCTAATAAGCATTAAACATGTTTTTTAAAACCTAACCTCGTATTGGTAGTGTTTTTTATCACTGTCTATTTGAAAAAAATCAGTGCTTCATGCCTTTCGCGTGTGATTTGCGTTCACTTTTATCGCGAGACGGCGTGGTAGCATTGCATGCGTTCCTCCGTTCAGCCCTCTCTCTCTCTCTCTCTCTCTCTCTCTCTCTCTCTCTCTCTAAGTCCGTCTGTCTTTTCATTACGCAGTGTATATAATGACATTAATGCTAGTATTTATCTAGGTCATTAAGCAGTGTGCGTATCTCAAGGTTTTCTAAGAAACACAGTACACGTTTTATTTTTAGAAACGCGTGTATGCTGCTGTAGGCTTTACTATCAAACGTGAAAGCGTTACAATTATGCAGACGAAGTAGAAAAAGGGGGATTTTTGTACGCCATTGTGACAGCACTGGTCTTTTACCATTCTTCTTTCCTTTTATTGAATTAATTCGTTAGGCTTTACATTTACTTTTTAATTTAGATATGTGGATTTAGAATGTTTCACGACAAATTCTCCCCACTTAAAACAGACGTTATATGTCAGTCTATAATTCTATATACACATAGAGAAATTTATTATTATTCCTGGGGCTTACGGTGATTTTCATCACACGGATGGCGGCTTAGAAAATCCGCTCCCAGGTTGGTTTTTCCAGAAATATACTCTATGCTGAACTGGAATGGCTGCAAAAGTAAGGACCATCTGAGTAACCTCGAATTTTCATGCCTAGCCTGCGCTAGAAACGACAAGGGTTTGTGATCCGTTTGCAACTTGAATGCCTTCCCATACAGATAAATATTGAATTTCTTTATCGCCCATATTACTGCAAGACATTCTTTTTCGCTAGTTGAGTAATTCGTTTCAGCTTTATTCAACTTCCTACTAGCATATGCCACTGGGGTTAATTCCCCATCCAGTGCATCTGATTTCTGTAACAGGGTCGCGCCCAACCCGATATTACTTGCATCCGTTCTCACAATGAATTCTTGACTTAAGTCAGGTAATTTCAAAATAGGTTTGCTTGTGAGCTTTTCCTTCAATTCCTGGTATGCCAATTCACACTGTGCTGTCCATGTAATTCGATCTGGATTTCCTTTGCGTGTCAAATCAGTTAACGGTGCACATATGGAATTAAAGTTTTTGATATACTTTTGGTAGAAACCACATAATGAGACAAAGGATCTCACGTCTTTCTTGGTTTGTGGTCTCGGGGCTTTCTTTAGTTTCTCTAAATTCTTGGGGTCAGGGGTCATGTTTCCCTGATGGACTGTGTGTCTCAAGAATTCTAATTCTTTACATCCAACGCAACATTTGGTTGGTCGGGCTGTTAAATTCGCTTCTCTAAGTCGATTAAACAGCATGTTCAGAGAGTCAATGTGTTCCTCAAATGTTTCTGTTGCTATAAGGATATCATCCATGAAATTTGTGATGCATGGATTATTCAGAGGATCCAACAATTTTCTCATCATTCTAGAGAAGACACTAGGCGCATTCTTCAATCCAAATGGCAATCTTTTAAACTCATAGTGTCCCTCTGAGGTACTAAAAGCTAGGTATGGTCTAACCTCAGGCTTTACTGGAATCTGATAGTATCCTTTACTCAGATCCACTTTTGAGAAATATTTAGCTTTATTTAGCCTGGCAAACAACTGATTTGTATCCGGCAATGGATCCACCTGACCTTCTGTGATAGCATTCAGTCTCCTGTAATCTATACAGAGTCTATGTTCTCCAGAGGGTTTCCTTAAGAGCACCACACTGGAACTATACGAAGATTCACTGTGTGAAATTATTCCCTCCTTCAACAAATAGTCTATCTCTTCCTTCAAGGCTTTCTCCTTAGCAAAAGGAATCGAATAGGCTTTCATACAGACAGGTGTGGGGTCTATCAGTTTCATATCATATTCCAATAAGTTTGTATGCCCCGGTCGGTCCGTTAACACCTCTGTATGATCATCTAGAACCTGTTGCACTCTCTCCTTCTGATTTTTCGTTAAATGTGTACTGATTTTCACCTGTGCCGCTGTCTCACAGGGATGTAATGGATATTCAAATGATGAAAGTGGTTCCTTTTTCATCTCCATTGCAATGGACAAGGTCAACAAGTGTGTCTCTTCCTGATTTTCTCTTTCCAAATATTTCTTCAGGAGATTCACATGATAGATTTTTTCTTTCCCCTTCTTATCTATCTTATAATTTGTTCTAGACACCTTCTCTAGAACTGTATATGGACCTTGCCATCCAATTTGTAACTTATTCTGACTACCGGGTAGAAGAAGCAGTACCTTCTCTCCCACAGCCAAATCTCTGTCTTTAGCTTTCCTGTTGTAATAGGCAGCATGTTTTTTTCCTGGCTTGTCTCAAATTTTCATTGGCAAGTTTCCAGCCAGTTTTTAAACGAGTGGTCAGCTCATTCACATATTGGTATGAGGATGTAATATTTTCCTCTGCCTTTTCATCAGTCCACGTTTTTAACAGAGTTACATATGGACTTTTAAATTCGGAAACTTATTTTTCCTGGCACATGTCAGGTCCTTTGCACTCGAAGCTCTGTTGTGATGACTTTTCTTCCCAGAATCATCATGCACAAATCGACCGCTACCAATTTTTCTCTTGGGGCTCTCTCCCCACTTAGAATTCTTGATGAGAGATTTCCTCTCTACATCTTCTTCCTCCAGTTTACATAAGTCCGATTGAGGGATTTTCGGCTTATTCTGGGGTAAGACATCTTTTTGCACTCGCCGCATAGTGGCCATTGTAAAACAGTCAAATGAAGATTGTCCATGAAAAGGGGCTTCCCAATCCACTTGGTCCACTTTATTATTTTTTCTATTGTCAGGCCTAAGTTTGCCCCGTGGCGTGTCCAGGTCCTGATCAATGTTCCCACTTTTGGGTGTTCTCTCATGTGCTATGCCACATCTGTCTACAAAATTTTCAATGTCCCACCTTGCCTTGGGCAAATAATAATTCTAAGCTACCTTTTGAATGATGGTACCAATTTTCTCATGGTCCCTACCTTTTCTCACATGTAAGCTCCTTATTAAGTCTGTCCTATACCTTTTAGGAAGTACCAGCTGTCCCTGACCTTTGGATCTAGTTCCAGTCTTCCGGTATATCAGTTTGTTCTTCATATAGAAGTCTCCTTTTCCTGGAGGTGTGTGACAATTGGACAACTTCTTAAAACAAGGCTTGAGGGTCTTATCCCCAGCCTGTGCCTTCCTCAACTCTTCTGGAGTGGTATTTAACATAATACTCTCCTTTCTTGAGGTCGACCTGACCTGAAGGGTAGCCATTACTATAGGGTTCCTTCTACAACGGTCAGTATCATGATTGTCCATCCGACAATTCTTACACCACCTCCTTTTTTGGTTGAAAGATTTTCTTTCATCAAATTTCCTTTCATCGAATTGTGGGGTTTTATTTTTATTGTCATACCGTGGCCTATCAAACTGGTGCTTACCTTTGTTCTGATCTCTAGGATCAAATTTATTAAAGTTCTGTGGTGCCCTAAAATTATCTACCTGTTTCTTTTTATTACCTGATACCTCTGCCTGAGCTGCTTGATACCTTTCAGCGACATTCAGTAACTCACCCAGTCTCTCTGCACCTTGTTCCATGAGAAACTTTCTCAGGTCTGGAGCCATGGACTCTCTTAGTTGTTCTATAAAGATCATTTCCTTAAGATCTTGGGTTTTCCCCAGAGAAGTCCATTTCTCCAAGTATGTCTCTAACCGTGCAGAGAACTGGTGATAGGTTTCACCTGACAGTAGTTTAGCATTCCTAAATTTTTTTCTATAAAATTCACCATTCTTTTCATATCTTAACAAAAGAGCCTGCTTTAGCATGTCATAATTTTCCTGATCATCTCTGCTCATTTTGGCGAAAATATCATAAGCCGTACCACGAAGCCCTTGAGATAACTTTAAGCTCCACCTTTCTCTCTCTAACCCATACGTGGTAGCTAATAGTTCATATCTATTTAGATAGCTCTCGATATCATCTTCTTTCTCATCAAAATGATCTAAATGAAAGTTCATAGCTGAGGTTGAGGCTCCCTGACTAGCAGGGGCATCAGAGGTAAAGGGACTGGCACCATTTTCAGGAGCATGGCCTTGAAATTCCAACTCCCTTAGTCGTAACTCGTGCTCCCTTTGTAATCTCTTCTCCTACTTTTCTGCTTCCCTTTCTGCCGCCTGCTTCTTCTCTTCATACTGGAGCCTTTTAATCTCCCTATCTGCCTCCAATGCCTTAGCCTCTTTGTCAGCCTCAATCTGCAACCTCTTAATTTCTTTTTCAGCCTCTATTCTCTTATCTTCGGCCAATCTATTAGATTCTAATTTCCTTTCAGCCTCAAATTTTCTTTCTTCACGTTCAATATATTTGTCACATTCAGTAGTGACATAGGCAATCATAACTTGCCCGTCCATTCCTAATTCTTTAGCAGCCTGCACAGCAGCAGATCGAAATTTTGCTAGGTCCGCCATTTTCTAACAGGCAAATGTAAACAATTCAATCTATAAATAATTATCTAAGGACAACCACAGGCACTGAGAGCTCAACCTTATTTATTTTCACCCCAGGATCCCTTTTAATTTTTATTATTCCCTGAAGTGAATTACCCCCAATATATATAATAGGGAAAGATTCAAAATCCCGGACAGGACCCCAATATATGTGGTAAAGTGGGTTGATATAAATATTTATAAGGGACTTAGTGTACTGACTGAGATCAGCTGTGAAGGTATCTGTATCTAATAGGTGTAGTGTTTTACAGATAACCTTACTTTGCTACCACATTTAGACCTCAGCCAGACTTATTCTGGGCTATTGTGATGACTACGTTGAATGTCTAGGGTTATGATAATGATGAAGTGTATGTCACAACAACAACAGACAGATAAACACTTTAATTTAATCCACAATACTTTACAACACTGTGACACTCACATACATAGAACACTCTATAAGACTATCTTAAATGAGTCAAGTGTTAACTTTTAAAAATATATGTATTAATTCCTTCAAATATTAGATATCCTGATTCAACTACAAAGTGAATCAGGAATCACAATCAAATGTAATCACAAGTTGTATGTACACAATTTATAGATATAATCTTGGTATTGACATATATTAGTATTGCAATATGTGTGTAAGTTATGCTGTAGTACTATGAGGTAATACTGGCTTTTCAAGCTAGGTGGTTGTTTGTCATCATGACTTCAAGTGTTTGTTTCTGGTGGAAATAATATTGGAAAGGTTCACAGTTTCTTTTTATTTGAAACAATTAAATGTCCCTCTTGATTTTAGGTAAAGTCACTTTTTGAGGGGGGTATACACAAGATTGAGCTGCTCTGGCCACGAAACCTTAACTTCTGTGTGGGCGGCAGGAAACAGTCTCCACTGCTCGCTTGCTTCACCGTGTTCTTGAGACACAACACTGGTCGATATATTGACCCAGGAGTCTGCTACCAGCCTCTGGATTCAGCAAAACTCAGACCAGGTGCTGCTTTAATACGTTAGTACCACGGTCCCTGAAACAAGAAGGTTGTACCTCCTACTTCAGAACTAATTTATAATCTATTTCCACACTGAGCACAATACATAACAAACACCGAGTTCAGCGCGGTAGGCCAACTGCTAGCTTCTCATGTAACAGTATACACCAGTATTCCTCTCCCTAATGGTTACAACGCCTCTGCAATTCCAGCATTATTTCCTTCTATTCAAGAAGATAGGTGTCATAGTACTATTTGGCAATCCCATACAGTTATACTCCTCTCCGACAAGTTTTGTTCATGGGGGAGCAATATCTAGGCTTTTCCTCATGTTTGCTACTGAACCACACACATACAGACATAAATTATCAATTCACATTCAATTTTTCATCAAAAAGATATCAAATATGTCTAGCTTACCACAATTTCAAGGAAATATTAAACAAATACGTTGACTGGCGATGAGTTATGGCACAATTCCGATCTGCCTCTGTCCCAGGCTTTCATTAGAAAAATATGAGCTGGATCTCAACGCACTTGCTTCTCAGTAAATTTATTTTCAAAATGTGGCCCTGAACTGACGCTCCTAATTGACTATATCAAATGGTCTAACCAATGGGACCATGTTTACAAAAGCTTTTGAAAAAATTTACCCTTCCTACCGTTTCCCTTAACAACCAAAAATAGTATTTGCATTCGACTAATCATGTTTCGCCTTACATATTATTCTAGCCAATCAAATCGGATTTAACTTGTTGGCCTATTTCCCGTAAAATAGTGGTTTTAAAACATGCCACTGAGCAAATATGATCTGGTGCTGTCAGACAACCTCACTATTTTATTTTGGCTATAATTTGTTAATTCCTAGACTATTTGCGTAACACTTAACATATTCTTTGTCAGCAAGTCCTAAGGAACCCAAATATATAAATTTAATGGGGCCAAGTGGCTTCGTTCAAAATATGTATTTTCTTCTACCACCCGTTCACTTCGATACGATGGGGTGTCTTCTGTACTGTCAGGATTTCAAACGTAAAACAGTATTGTGTCATGTTTCCTAATAAGCATTAAACATGTTTTTTAAAACCTTACCTCGTATTGGTAGTGTTTTTTATCACTGTCTATTTGAAAAAAATTAGTGCTTCATGCCTTTCGCGTGTGATTTGCGTTCACTTTTATCGCGAGACGGCGTGGTAGCATTGCATGCGTTCCTCCGTTCAGCCCCCTCTCTCTCTCTCTCTCTAAGTCCGTCTGTCTTTTCATTACGCAGTGTATATAATGACATTAATGCTAGTATTTTATCTAGGTCATTAAGCAGTGCGCGTATCTCAAGGTTTTCTAAGAAACACAGTACCAGTTTTATTTTTAGAAACGCGTGTATGCTGCTGTAGGCTTTACTATCAAACGTGAAAGCGTTACAATTATGCAGACGAAGTAGAAAAAGGGGATTTTTGTACGCCATTGTGACAGCACTGGTATTTTACCATTCTTCTTTCCTTTTATTGAATTAATTCGTTAGGCTTTACATTTACTATTTAATTTAGATATGTGGATTTAGAATGTTTCACGACACCCTATTCATACAATCGTAGACTTTTCGAATACTTTATGAGTTCTGGATTATCTGACCCCCCTAATGTGATTATTTTTCCGAACAAATGATATAATACCGAATGTAGGTTAAATGATGATGGTGTACTTTTCAACATATTTTATTTCATGATTATAATTAGATACTGTGAATGTGAGTATGCTATTATTTTACCTTTACAACGTTGAATTCCTTTAAATTGATATGTAAAATGCATGTGAGAATAAATGAAATCATATAAAAGACGAGAGAAAGGAAGGGAAGAATGTCAGACGGGACTGCGTGACCAATTCTCAACCATTTGAAAATAAATAAAGTTCGTTCGTTCCTTCGTCCCCCCCCTCTCTCTCTCTCCCTCTCTCTCTCTTTCTCCTTGGCCATACCACCCTCAAGTCTCTTTCTTTAAATTTATTTCATCACACTCATCAAATGTGTAAGCAAGCACGTACCAGAGAGCATATATGCAATCACGCGTGTAATAGAGAGTCTACATGTAAGCAAGCACTCAACAGAGAGCCTATATGCAAGCAAGCATACACCCGAGAGTCTACACGTAAGCAAGCACGCAACAGAGAGCCTATTTGCAAGCACACTTACACCGGAGAGCAAATATGTAAGCAATCACGCATCAGAGAGCATTAGTGTAAGCAAGCATGCACCAGAGAGAACGTGCATGAACGAATGATAGAACATTGGCTTATGAAGGTCTGATGTCGTAAATGATCGAGTGAAAGGCCTAGAGAACAGTGTGTCAGTGTATAGAAATGATTATGCGCGAGCGCATTTGTTGATATCGTAATCGTGAAAACCGTTGTCATAAAATTTTCCCACAACTGTCTCTCAACAGAGGGTAATATTTGTTTTAATCGAACAAACAATCAACTTAATGCAGGAAATTGATTGGTATTTGTTCTTAATCTTTTCATGTGTCTCATAAATCCTTCATGTTAAGTTATCAGAGGGCATGACATCAGAAAAGAAAGATCAGAAATATTTAGAAGCTCAAAAATTATCACAGCCAATGCACGCCTTCCATCTCTCATTTCTCCCGTTATTCAATTTTTCTGAGTTCGTTAATGAGGAGAATTTACTTCTCATTACTTCGAACAATAGACGCCAGACCTGGCAATCGTGTTTGCTCTTTGAATATAATGGTTCTCTAAAGCGAAGCCTCGGGATTTTTTCGAAGCCAGGTATTGCAAATTTACAACAGTTTGTAAATTTTCTACGCAGGTCCACGCTCTTTGGTGGGGTGATAATAGAAATGGGCTAATGAATGAAAGAAAGTGAATCAACTGTACTTTTTGAGTTAAACAAAATAATTGGTAGAAAAAAGTAAAAACTCTGAGTTTAAACCTAATATTTCCTAACAAGCGGAAAGTGAAGTACGTGTGGGTTTTAAGCCAAATGTTTTGTGACAAAGAATAAGTAAAGTAGTTCTATTTTTGGGTTTAAGCAAAAAACTCTTCGGCAAAACAAAAAGATTTACCGCAAATAAAAATGAGAGCGTTGAAGGAAAAAGAAGAGGCGGAATATATTTGCAGAATTGTGTGTGTGTGTGTGTGTGTGTGTGTGTGCAAATTAAAGATGTTTAAAGTGTAGACACTGAGTAAAAACAATAGAATTTAAAAAATAATGTGACAATGCTTTTTTTGTTTTGTTTAACACAACAGTGAGATAAACGAAGAAAAGTAATAAGTCGCACACAAGGCTTGCGTAAGAGTCACACTAACGGAAACAAAAAGGAAGGAAGCGAGAACTAAGTTAAACACAAACAAAATTTAAAAAATTGTGTTCATTAATGCCCGACTCAAGGCCATAACCTTTCTGTTGTCCGTGATGTTACCCCACTCCTTAGACATGGCATTAAAATCACCAGCAATTAAACACCAATTGTTAGGTTCATCGGACAAATCTAACAGGAAATCCCAACTATCATCTTCAGGAAGGTCGTCAACATGAGCATTCAAATTGTAGACTCGCCATTCCTGATTGTTCACCACAATTCCTTGCAATTCTGTATCCTCACTATTATGGGAACTTGTATCCAGCCATATGTGAGGGAGTTCATGTTTGACATACATAGCTTGTCTGCCAGGCTCCCACGGATTACTATAACATTTGTAGCCTGGACAATTAATATTGCTAGTCACTTTTAAATTTGTCTCCTGAATCATGAGGATGTCAAAATCATAGTCTGTATAACTGCTGCCCGTTGATTGGCGCTTCGGTAATTCCAGAATCCTATACGCAAATATTTCTGTGACAGCCTTTCCGATTTCTATCTGAATTTTCTCTTGCCAGCTCGTCGTCTTCTCTTTCTTCTCTTCCCTACCTCTCCTCCTGCATTCATACTTTTTCGTTTTATTTACCAAAGGACGCCCAATGATGGACAAGACTGGCAACTAAACCTGGGGACACTGACTGCGTCATAGATCTGGCATTGATTTATAATACTGCCGCAACCCTTGCACGTTGGAATGTACTAGGAGCACAGGAAAGTGATCATCCACCTTGTGTAGTCCTCATTGCAAAGGGGTGGGCAACCAGACACAGGAGGCCTAAACACACTTTTAAGTACCCTGCAGGCTCACATACCTGTAATAGCCCTCTACATATATTGTGTCTAAATGCCAGGAAAAAGGCAGCCAGAACACCTTTCACCCAACCACCCTGGTGGAATGAGGATGTAGAAAAAGCATGGATAGAAAAGGAAAGAGCGCCGAAAGAATGAAGGAAAGCGCGACAGAGAAGTACAATGAATAACGGAGGGGTTGAAGAGATAAAGGAGAAAAAACAGAAAGTTATCAATATATTCAAAAGCGTTGCAAGGGAAGCCAAGGACCAAGTGTGGGAGGCTTTCGTGACACAGGTGGGCACGGAAAAGACCTTACAGAAATTCTGGTCCTTACATCGACGAATGAATAGGAACAATATAAGCCAACCCATACCTAATATTCTGAGCTCTGCGGGAATAAGTCTGAAGACCGATGAAGAGAAAGGACGTGCATTACTCAGTCGGTATATCACTCAGACGCATAAAGGTGATAAAGCTGCCCGTCAAGAGATTAAGAATCGTGTACTGGAAAATGGCATCAGAGGCCAGATATATTCCGACCACATATCTGACGAGGACGTTAGGTATACTTTAGAAACAAGTAGAAACGCTGCTCCGGGTCCTGATGGTGTACAGTATCAACACATCAAAGAGCTTGATGACAGAGGCATTATACATGTAGTGATGGATTACAACACCAGTATACAGAATGTTGAGGTGCCGGAAGACTGGCTACATAGCTACCTACTGCCACTTCCTAAACCTGGTAAAGACCACAGTGCTTAGCAGCTATCGAATCATCACATTGCAGAATGTCTACGGCAAATTACTTGAGAAGATAGTGGGGAGACAATTAATGAACCACCTTGAAAATGCACACATCCTCCCTGACACCCTCGGCAGTTATAGACCAATAAAAGTAACATCGGGTAACGCTGGAACACTTGCGTACGATGTATATGAGGGTTTCCAGGGTAAACAAGAAACGGTGGCTGTGGCAATTGATTTAGAGAATGCTTTCAACAGTGTTGACTTTGCAACCTTGATGGACTTGTAATGGCTTGTAGTGTAAACCCATGGCTAACAAGGTGGATAGCAGCTGCCTTAACTGAGAGAGCAGTTGCATTTCGTTTGGGAACGTGGATATCAGAACCAATGCACATTTGCCTGGGATTACCCCAGAGTTCCCCATTATCACCGGTGCTGTTTAACATCTATACAGCAAACATAGCTGCAATCCAACCAATAGGTTTGGGACGAACATTAACTTTTGCCGATGACTTGCTCATTTACAGGACTGGTTCAGATAGATATGAAATGGTTCAAAGCATACATGAGACACTTCAGGCAGTTTCTAAAAGGTGCGACAAAACCAGTTCCAAGGTCAATCCCAACAAAGCATCTGTGCTTTGGTGCTCCTTGAACAACTCCTTATTGAAAGCAGATCTTCCAGACTTTACTCTCAGTGGACAAAAATTGAAAGGCAGAACAAGTTGAAATACCTTGGAGTAACATTCTATCGTGGGCTATCAAATAAGCACCATGTTGATCACATCATACAGAAGTGCAAGAGAGATCTGGCAGCCTTAAAAACAATGGCTGCAGCGCACCTGGAGCAGAGACTACTGTCTCTCCTGTATCATCAGCTGGTCTTGTCTGTAATCGAATATGGCCTGGGAATCCTCACGCTGTCAATATCACAATGTGAACGACTGGAACGCATTCAAAACGAAGGGATGCGTATAGTCTTGGGCTGTACGCAAGATACCCCCATTGTGATGATGAGGTAATGCCTGGATCGCCCAGGTAAAAGCGTATATGCGAGTAACCACAGACAAAATGCATCCCCTGCATAGGAACATAGCTGTCATCAAAGGAGTGTGATAGGAAGGGCGAGTGTCGAAAATCTGGTGTAGGAAATTTGCATACGAAAGTGACAGACTATTGGGTTCAACTGAAGGGGAGATAAGACTATGACTTGTTGAATTGTAAGTAAAGGGTGATAACTCCTTAATCGCGCCCCTTGAGAAAAAGTTGTGTTTTTAGTTAATAGAGAGTCGTTTGTTAGAAATTCCAGTTTCAGAAATTTGAGTAAGCTGATTTAGCAGATTTGGAGTTTGCGTTAGAGGACGATAAAACTATGGCGTTGATTGGGAAGCAAAGGGCGATAATTTATTATTACGTCCCTTGAGGGATAAAGTGAGTTTGGTTTTTCGGATAATGCGAACGAAGTAAGTTTTGCAAGGGATTTCTGTAGGAGCGAGGGAACTGTTCGTGACAAAGTCTGATCTAGAAACTTCATAGATAATTGTAATGGTAAATCGGGCGTTTTAGTTTTAGTCAGTTCAGAGGCAGACACGTTAAGCGTAAGGTGAGAAATATGGGTTCTCTCCCAAGTGTTAAAGATACTAAGAAGGGTGGACAACAGAGACAGTGTTTCTCATGTTGAAGAAAATGTACACCTTCTCAAGACGACCAGACGACCAGGTATGTCGAATCTCAATAATTAAATAGACAGTTAGAATAATGAGAAGAACAATTGGGAGCAGCTAGCCATTAAGAAGTGTCAAACAATAGAAGTTTGGTAGAAATTATTACCCCTGGCGGTTAGGCCAGTCTTTTCTAAAGATGCACCAAGTAATCACTAAGACTCAAAATGTTAAGACGATATAAGTACAACAGAGCAAGCAATAGCAGGTAAGAACAACGAGTACCGAGATAACTGCTATGACAGAAGTGTGAAAATGACAACAGTGGTTCTCAAACCATAACCATCTTGACTACCAGAGTCAGTAAACAAAATACAGGAGAGAATAAGGAGAATGAGTAAGGACGATGTTTTAAAATTTGCATCATGAAATAAACTTTTGCTGTACAAAAGTTACCAGCCTACAGTGGAAGGTTGGGCAGAACATTTCATTTCAACTATTGCTGAATTTCTTATGTAAATAAACTTCGTATTACGTTTAACGCTATCGGCGTGAAGTATGTTTCTTCCGTTTACCAGATCATTTAAATGGCATCAATCTTATCACTGTCTTTGCAAATCAATAAGCTGTTTCCGTAATCGTCAAAGTGATCAGCCCGTTGGTGTGAACATCAGAAGTCATAAGCTTAACAAAGTGGTCTCAACATCCAACTCCCTACTGTTTAGGGCAGTGATACGAACCTTCTATACACACCATCATCACACGCCATCAGCACACACTGTTACAGGAGCAAGAATAAAGAGTTGGATGTCATGGATGGCGCAGGCAGAGGAGACTATTAGACAGATGACCATAGTTGAAAATATATTCAAGGGAGACGAGTGGAGTAAGTCAGATGAGAGCTGGACGAACTACCAGCAAGTCATCATCAGCCTTGGTAGAGAGTGCAGAACTTGGGCCAATGGGAGAGTAGAGCTGTAAGTCGATCAGCTTATAAATTCTTATGCTGGGGATGATGATGCCATTGTATATACTGATGGGTCCGTAATCCATGGTTGTGACGGTATTGCCTCCCCTGCTTTGCAGTAGTGGTCCAACAGTGGCCAAAACTCAAGAGTATCTAATATGGTCTTCAAAGGTATCTACTTTCGCACAAGAACACTCTTGGCTGAGATGTAGATAGAAGGGTGATGACACTTCTATTACAAAGGGAGTCTTCACAAAATATTCAGAATAAGCGAGAAGAATACTGCTTTGGCTGAGTATGTTAACTCTGTAATTCTGCCGACGCTTTTGTGAAGGATTTAAGCACTTATTACTTTCAGCTCGTTTAAGCCCCCACCCCTGATTTACTCAGTGGAATTCTATTATTCTAGTATAGCTCTGTTTAGAGTGTGTGTAGTAATTTGATTGAGACAAACATGCAGTAACTTTAAAATGATTAAATCGAAGTTAAATTTGCAAAATTACAAATAACAAAATTTAATATTCACTTTAGGTTTTAACAGTTGGAAATAATTTGAATAGTTATGAATCAAGAAAGGTTATCATCATGGTCTTTAAGGAATGTGAGATGTTACAAGAAGTTCAAGTGGCAGCATATATTTGAACTTGGCTGCCAATGACGGTTCTGCTCCTTCTTATGGGTTGATTCTTTTCACTCTGCTCACGCTCGTCTTTGATCAAGGTTGTCGGGGGTAGCTCGTTTCCCAGAAATATCAAGGAGAGTCTACCACGTGGGTCCTTCGTCTTAAAGCTTAGGCCACTGTTACCTTCTTTTTCCAGAGATGGTACTTTCTGCTGGTACCACCAATAACTATGGTAAAATAATAGAACGAAACGCTCTTCTGAGTATGGCGTTTTCCACCCCATAGTTATGGGTTCATTTCTTTCCATACCACTATCCCAATTACTCAGAATTTACTCTCGATTAGAATTAAATTTAATCACTCGGGATAAAACTTTCTTTACATTTACATAGAATAGCTTTCATAGTTACTTTATATTTAAATGAAAAGGTTAATAATACAGATAGAGTCTGTTTACATATACATCTGCACTGATTGAAAAGTGTTCACAATATAAATTGAATATGTTTTCATTTCTGTTTTACACTGGTTGAAAAGTTTGAAACTTCCATTACTTTTTTTTTTTTTTTTTTTTTTTTGCGTACGCCCGCTAATACTCGAGGCGAAATCTCATGTTATTATTTTATGTCTAACCTGATATTGATTTTACGTGAGTATCCCTTTATTTCTTGTACAGAGACAGGTGTCCCTCGCCATTCAGGCAAATACTCGCCGATTTCGGAGGTACCCATTGCAGCTGGGTCGGCTCAGGAGCCGCCAGTTCCTGGTCGACGACACTCCTTCAAATGTCCTCGCCAGGTCTCGAGTTAATCCAGTCCAAATCCCGGTCGACGAAAATTCCTCAAATGCCGTCGCCCGGGTTTGATCCTGTATCACCCGGTCGCCAGAGCG
Source organism: Oreohelix idahoensis (assembly GCA_024509875.1). NCBI lineage: Eukaryota > Metazoa > Mollusca > Gastropoda > Stylommatophora > Oreohelicidae > Oreohelix > Oreohelix idahoensis. Next base: position 471,429 of record JAMPIV010006750.1, read on the forward strand.
GTGTTGTAACCACTACGCTAGCGCGGCTCCCTTCCATTACTTTAAAATGAATATTTTCACATAGACATTTACACTGGTTTAAGGATGAAAACTTACATTAATTTTAAAGTGAATATGTTTATAGGGACATTTACACTGCTTTGAAAATTTAAGTCTTATACTTAGAATGTACATCATTTCCTTCATCTTTCCCTCCCTGCTCCACAGGTAACCGGGAACTACTTTATGCTTTTAGTTCTCTTTACGAAACTAGTAGTAAAGCAATCACTAGCCCGTGCAGTGGTGGTTCATGAATCATCATTCTATACGCTGAGGTTGCCAGCCTCAAATGACTTTGACATCCACAAGGGAGTTTCAATTATTACAATTCACATTGTAATACACACACACACACACACACACACACACACACACACACACACACACACACACACACACACATATATATATATATATATATATATATATATATATATATATATATATATATATATATATATATATATATATATATATATATATATATATATATATATATATATATATATATATATATATATATGTTAGTTCACATGTTAGTAATAAATATGAAATCTAAATCAAAACTTACGCCAATCCTCACAGACATTTTGCTCAGATGAATAAGAGAGACTTGAATCGGCCTCTTACACGCGTCTGGGGTGTCGTTAATTTAATACGTTCCCTCTCTGTGTGTGGTCCTTCAGTTTCCTCAGTCTCGGTATCCTTATTTAAAATGTTAGATTTCCTGGGCTATTTTGTAAGTCATGATAAATACTCCAATAAAAGGTGTCCGGTATTTTAAGAAGGAATTCTGAATTCTAATTTTTCACTGTAGCTGTCTGGTGTCTTAGCGAGCGATTTCTCAAGTGAAATAGCTTGAGAAACTGATCAGATTATATTCCCTGCCTTCCCACGCCTTCGTTTGTTATGAGCTACCAAAAACTCCAATCGTATTCAAACTGGCGGGTTATGGGGCAATTTCAAAATATTCCGACATCGGATAATTTTGAACGTAAGGCAGAGATCAACTCTCCCATATATGGTAATAAGATGTCCGATGCCCTTGTGTACAAACTTCCAAACATACCTGTAACCGCATATGACCATGTGTTCGATGTTTTACTTTTATCTAAAATAATGTTGTCATCCATGTCTGTCTGTAAGTTGTCTCCCCTTTATTCCAAGCTTTGGCGATGCTCGCACCCGTCTCTTATCACTGATTAATCCGATAGCGCTGAGGCGATGTACGTGTAATCAGAAGTCGGGTCCGCCACACCTGAGATAAACCAACATATTGTCGATTAATCTTATCTTCAGCAAATATGTGTTTCACCAACAAACTGTGCTTATTATCACGTACAGGGAGTGTCAAGCAATTCGACAAAACTCAAATATCTGCTACTTAGCAGAACAATAACAAAGAAAGAAAGAAAGAAAAGTGCGAAAATTGAGAGCAAATAATAAAAATCAGTACCACAAATGTACCGATACTGCCGGAGTGAAACAAAGATCGATAGAGCCGCCCCGTTTTGTCACAATGGAAGTAAATCAGGGTGGGGGCTTCTCTGTTAGAGTCAAGGGCAGAACCGTCGCTGAACTTAGCGGGGCTTACATGATAACAACCTCCAGCATGAGAATGGAGGTAGAGGCAGTTACTGCTGCCTTAAGATGGCTGTCTGAGACTTTATCAACAAAGGCATTTATTGTATCGGAGTCACAATCCATGCTTCGAAAGGTCCAAAATGGATGGCTCCGACATGAATGGAAAACCTTCATAGAGGTATCGAATCTTCGAACTGATTTGGATATGCGGCAATGAAAGAGCTAACAGACAAGCTTCAAGAGCACCCATAGAAGGTGCATTGGACATGGATAAAAGAGAAATACTGAAGGCAATTGATGACGGCCTATTAGAGAATGACACTGCAATCGATGAATCACCAAGACTAAGATTGCTGGAATTTAACTTCAAACGTAAGACCAGCAGGGACGGACGCATGAGATGACGCATACGGCGTGTATACAACCAGTGCGCAACAGGAACAATTAGCATTCATACTCTTCGACATTTGCTGAGGGAGACTGAGTACCTGTAGGTTTTCCCGGAGTGCAGTGACGTCTATTCTGATTAACATTAAATAAATATTGTAGGATTTATAAATGGAGGTAGCTGTCGACACTCTCGCGAATTACAGTTAAAACAAAAATGAAGAAAACAGACAAACGACAAAAATGAGAAAACAAAATGATTTATAGATGTCTATTTCTTGCTTGATAATCTGCTTCCATTCGAGATTGACACGTTGGCTCCAATAAGAGAATGGTAATTCGGCTTAGACAATCACCCCAGCGAGTGATAATTCCGCCTTTATACACGGACTAGACTTTCCCTTCCCTGGCTTCCAAAAATGATTTTATTTTATGGACTTAAGGAAACACAGCTGAGAGATGAGTGTAGTTTAAAAAATGAAACACTAAACATAATTAGAAATATAGCAACTATTTTCACTGAACATAATAGTAAACAAGAAAGTAACAAGAGATACAATACGATTTTTAAAAAATTGCATTAAGATAACAAACATCAATAAAACTTGACAAACAAACAACCGACAAATTAAAATTCACCATTTTTATGTCCCAGAGAATTGAAAGTTAACCTCATTCTCTCCTGCCTCCTTTTTACGTGGCACGAACGCCTGGAGGCTTCCTATCCCGAAACGTCCTTATTAACACATGCGAAGAAATAGCCAAACATTCGTTATTCTATTTGTGCTTATGTTAAAATGAATGCTTATACATGACTGTTGAAGAAAGGCCTATAATTATGTTATATTGGATAAACATTATGAGAGCTAGAGATGTGAATAATCTACATTAAATTTTGTCGGGGAGAGCATTCCACGCCACTCCATCAACCAAAGACTTGCCCCCAGGTACGGAATCCCTCTTGTATTTGAATCACGGTTTGGAATAGTGGTTAATTTCGCAGCTGCATTTGTCACTAAAGTACGTAGCCGCCAATGTTTGCTGATCTAATTGCTTTTGTTCTTTCCGGTACGTGAATGTTCTCTCTATTTTGTGCTTTTATGTCTACCTTCGTTGCTGTATTTCTTGTTATTTACGTCTTTTTTCTGTTTAATTTTCTTAGTCTAGTTCAGCGGCAGGCAACCCAGAACAATGGGGATCAACTATAGAAACACTAAGGTTTCTAAAGATCTACCTTTATAAAATCTTACCTGTATTTAGATTTCTGAGTATTTTAAATAAGCCCTATATATATATATATATATATATATATATATATATATATATATATATATATATATATATATATATATATATATATATATATATATATATATATATATATATATATATATATATATATATATATATATACACACACACATATTATCTCTGTCTGGCGAGCTAATTGATGCACTTCTGTCAACAAAGCGAAAGAAAATTTAAACTAAATAATGTCTTTCCGAATGTTCACGTCGCTTCAAATAAAAGATCGGATTAATATCTGATGCAATTAAAGTGACATTTGTAAAGCCAGATAGTGAGTTTTTACTACAAAAGCGGAAGAAATACTTTCAGTTCTGGATAAACTGCGCTATTACATGCTAGCATGATAGATTTTCTATTGTCTAACTTTACCATTTTTATCCCAAAGGTCACCTCGAGATGGATTAAATAATCCCTGTGATCTACTGGTAGATTGGGCTTGACTGGTTGCCAACCTGTGATCTTACCTGTATCATCATCATCTTGGAGACCACCACCTTTGGCAGCATACATACTATTATCGTCCATCACCCCCATCGACAAGGTCATCATTGTCATCACTAGTTCTTTTTTCATCGTTTTTTTTTTACTCTTCTCATTTTTCTTCTCCTTGTTGCATTTATACCCCTCTATTTTACCCACATTATTTTAATTGACGTTTATTCTCTCTTCCTTGTTACAAACCTTCACCTCCCCCCATTCTCTCTCTCTCTCTCTCTCTCTCTCTCTCTCTCTTTCTATCTCTCTCTCTCTTTTTCGCTTGACTTATTCACGAAAAGCTTAGAGTACTCTGCTGCTCATCTTTGGAATTGTCTTCCACATAACCTAAGAAACAACCTCAGTCCCTATTCATACAATCGTAGACTTTTCGAATACTTTAAGAGTTCTGATTACATGCCCCCCTAATCGGATTATTCCTTCTTATAATGTCAACTGTTGGTTCTAATGACGATGTTTGTACTTTTCATCATATTTTATGTCATGCTTATAAGTAGTTAATGTTAATATGAGTGTGCTATTTTATTTGACTTTACAACGTTGAATTCCTTGAAATTGATATGTAAAATTCATGTGAGAATAAATGAATTCAGTATGAAAGGTGAGAGAAAAGAAGGGCAGAATGTCAGACGGCCCTGCGTGCCCAATTCTCAACCCTTTGAAAAATAAAGTTCGTTCGTTCGTTCCCAAGTTTCTTTCTATAAATTTACTTTTAACGTAGTCTCCATTAACACTCATCTGTGTTTGTTTATTTCTCCTCGATGTTGCATTTATTTACCCTTGTTTTCTCTAGTTTCTTTGAATTTAATTTTATTCTTTCTACACCTTGTTGCAAAATTTCATTTTCCTTGTATTCTCCTCGGTTTTTTTTTTTTTCGCTGCCCAAAATTCTCTGTTAATAAATTTACGCCAATCACAGTCTTCATTTTCATTCATCTTTTGGCTTGTTTATGTCTTCTTTGTCATCATAACAATAGTTATGGCCAACATGGCGACTGCAGGTACATCCAATTAGTTGCAACAACTGCTAAACTAACGGGCATAATGAAATTGTTACATGGGCATTAGTACAACACTGACTGCCTTACGACAGAATATCTTCATCAAAGACCGGACTTCGAGAATAATAATAATAATAAATTCTTTAAGCACCAAACACGGCGCATAAGGCAGAAACCAGTGCTCTCCAGGTTGTTCGTTGTGACGCCACTCCTCTTAGCTCTTGCACATTATTTAGGCCCAACGTTCTTCCTTCTCTTATTATTGTTCTTCTGAGTGTTTCTTTTGGTCTTCCTTTTTTCCTCTTACCCTCAGGAACCCAAGTGAGCGCCTGTAGTGGTATTCTGTTGTTTTGCATTCGTAGGACATGACCGATATAAGACCATCGTCTTTTCCTTATATAGTCGGAGACATATTTCTGCCTAGAGTCTTCTCTTATTTGTCGATTAGTCTTGAATTCTTTCCAACTGATGTTCATGAGTTTTCTAAGACATTTGTTCTCGAATGTATTCAGCTTGTTCTCCAATGATTTTGTTATTTTCCAACTCTCACAGCCGTATGTTAACACTGAGATAACATTTGAATTAAACAGACGAAGCTTGGTATGTATATTCAATGATCGTAATTTCCAAATGTTAGATAATCTATTGAAGGCGCTAGCTGCCAAAGCAATTCTAGTATGGATTTCTCTTGTTGTGTCACCATCCTGAGTCATTTTACTGCCTAAATAATTGAAACTTTCAACTTTCTGTAGTTTTTTTCCCCGTTCAAGATGATATCAAAGGTCTCGTTAGAAAAGTTCATAGCTTTAGTTTTAGAGGCATTTATTTGGAGACCTATTTTAACCGAGAGATGACACAAATTATTTATTGCTTCTTGGGATTGTCTTGGTGTTGAACTTAAGAATGCTACATCATCTGCGAAATCCAGGTCCCCCAGGAATTTTCCATTTGTCCATTTTATACCCAATTGTTCATTGTGGGTATAGTTTCTCATAACCCAATCAATAGCTATTCCAAAAAGTAGTGGGGACATAATACAGCCTTGTTTCACCCCTGTTTCTACTGTAAACCATTCTGTATTCCCTTTATTTGTTCTAACACAACATCTTGCATTGTCATATAGCGCTTTGATTATATTCACATATTTTGTTGGAAAACCATAGATTGTAAGTATCTTCCACAATGATGGGCGGTGTAGACTATCAAAGGCTTTTTGAAAATCGACGAAGGTGATAATAAGTGGCGATTGCCTTTCCACTGATTCTTCTATAATTGTTCTTAGTGTGAATATTTGATCAATACATGATCGTTTCGGCCTGAAACCCGCTTGTTCTTCTCTGATCTTTTCGTCAGCATGCAATTTAAGTCTTTCTAACATCATGCAACATAATAATTTTCCAGGTACTGATAATAGAGATATACCACGCCAGTTATTACAGTCTGATAGATCACCTTTCTTCGGTAACTTTACAATAATACTGTCTTTCCATTGTTGTGGTGGTTGTTCTTCTCTCCATACTTCATTTATAATATCTAAAATTCTCAAGAGGTTGTTGTCATTAACTGCTTTAATCATTTCCCCTGAAATTTCGTCAACTCCAGCAGCTTTAAAATTTTTTAATCTTTTAACGGCTTGTTTGATCTCGTCCAGCGTGAATTCATCGCAAGTTATTGGCAAGGTGGTTGTGGGTGTTTCATTATTGAAATCAGGTGTTACTGTTGGTGGTGGTCTGTTTAGCACCTCCATGAAGTGCTCAGCCCATCTCTTCATTTGTTCTTTTTCTGTTGGTATTGAATTCCCTAATTTACCTTTAACAGGTGTTTCCATAGCAGTAGGCTGGTGACATAGTTGTTTTGTAATTTGATAAAGGCACCTACTATTACCAGTTCTTGCAGCATTTTCAGCTTCTACGGCCAGTTCATTGATGAAATGTCTTTTATCTCTTCGAGTTTTTGTCTTCACTTCTTTATTTAACAAGTTATAAGTTAGTTTGCAAGATTCAACTGCATTATGTGTACTTGCCGCTAGTAGTTTAAGTTTTGCTGTTTTCCTTTCTTGTATTTTATCCCAAGTATCTTCTCTCATCCATTTTTTCTTTTTATGTACTAGGTATCCGGTGGTCGCTACTGCTGCTTCTGTCATTGCTGTTCTCAGTTGTTCCCATTTAGTATCGATTGTCTTGGTGGTGATATCGTTGTCAATTTTGCCTAAAGCATCGAAATAGTTGTTCATTTTGACATTATATTCCTCCTTTATATCATTTGATTGCAGTCTGTGTACATCTATTCTTCTATTTTTATTCTGTTGGTATAACTTCTTCAGTTTAATTCTCAGTTTAGCTATGCAGAGGTTATGATCGCTTCCGATCTCTGCACCTCTGTATGCTCTGACGTCTTGAACTGATGAGCGAAATTTAGCGCTTATGCAGAAGTGATCTATCTGGTTCTTAGTTCTGCCATCAGGTGAATTCCATGTTATCTTGTGGATATTCTTATGTGGAAAGATGGTGTCTGCCACAACGAGGTTTGATATTTCACAAAGTTCTAGAAGTCTTTCGCCATTTTGATTCATACAGCCTATGCCATGAGTACCGAGATATCTTTGTACACCATCGTTGTTGTCACCTACTTTGGCGTTAAAATCACCCATGACTGCTATTATGTCATGCTTGGGTATTGTGTTGATGGTACTTAGAAGTGCTTCATAGAAGTCATCTTTTGTGGTATCAAGAGCGTCGTTAGTTGGTGCATAACATTGTACAATTGAGAGCTTGAAAAATCGTGTCTGAAATCTAGCTAATATAACTTCGAGAATAGCATAGTTGGAATTGGTGAACAGAAATAAAATGTGGTACAGTAGACATTCAAAAATCCGGCAACCTCCGGACCTGAGGAGTGCCGGATTTTTGAAAATGCTGGATTTTTTATGGTTATATATTCTGTATATATTTAACAGAAAATGACTACCTGTACACTTTATCTGCGATCGACAATGCACGATGTTTACGTTTTACACCACTTCTTTTATTTGCTGAATCCATAATGGGGCTAAACAGCAGCAAATAAATGATAAAATGAGAAGGAATGAGCAGGAATGCCTGTTAACACGTGCAAGCAAGACCCAACAGCTGCATCAAAACATAAACTGCTCCAGAAAACAGTGGCGCGCCAACGCGGTAAATTTAAAAATGCGCTCCGAAATCCATGCCGGAAATCTGAAGGAACCGGATTATCGATGGCCGGATTTTTGAATGTCAACTGTAGAATGTAATAAAATGACGAAATGATACAAGAGCACGTGAAGGACTTTGAAGCAGGAATCTTTTCTCGTGGTCAAATGAATAGTTGCCTTTTGCTCCTTAAGGGCGAAAGAGAAAAATTAATTCGTTCATTCATTTAGCATTGTTAATGTTGGGTTCTCGGTCTGCCTGTATTATTAGTAAAGCATATCTCTATATGTCCGTATTGTTTCCGGGGATCTATGACGAGAATAAATAAGACAGAAAAGGACAACTGCGCCATCATGCATGTCGTAAGTGACAACTAATATGAAGTTGTGCATGGGGCGTGCAACCTCATTATATTCTTATATATAAAATCCCAGCTTTTTCTGTCAGTGCGTAACGCTAAGGGGTGCAACTTTGGTTGAAAGTTAGACATTAATTGTATTGTTTCCCTTATATGCACTCTCCCGAAAATAGTAACACTTACCAAAGAAGAATGCGGAAATGACGATGTGCACAAAAATATATTTATAGAATGTGTGATCCCGTATACACACATTGGGATCCTCGCTGCTGCTACGTAGTTCGTGTACTGTGGTGATGCACAGTGGTTTAAAAAAAATACTTTTGAATAAGTAAAATTGCCGTTAGGTATTGGTGCTTGTGGTGGGTTTGGATGTTATTGTGTAATATATTACTTGTCTACAGAGTGAGGTCAGCTATGCAAGTCCCTGAGTCTAATAGTTGAAGGTGCTTGTTCTCAGGGTACCTAAATGCTACCACCCTACGACCTCAATCTGCGATATATTTTGAGCCTAATTTTATGTAAAGGTGTCTGGTTGTTATCTGGCTAGATGTCTAGGGTAATGTGTTATATGATGTAGAGAGAATGACAACAACCACTAATGTAACTCAATGAAAATGATTAAACAAATCAATGGTTAAAGTTTGAGTAACAATTTTTTACAATTTTAATTTCCTGTACCTCAATTTCTTGGGTACAGGAATGTTTAAAAATCAAAATAGAATGGAAATGTATTTACAGTAATATGAATTAAAAAAGACAACTTGTCTATTATATTATGAAAATGTCTATGACTTGGAATGTCCTGGTAAAGCATTAAATTTTATAAAGGGTCACTCTTATGAGGAACGATTGTGTTCATCACCTCAAGAACGCTGTGTTGATTTAATTCTGGAGAGATTATGTCAAGTGAAAAATCATGAACCCTTGGATGGTTCTTATCTTTAAGTTCTGGAGCACTGTGGTCTTTCTTCCACAACGATAGTCTTCACGACTGCAAAGTATAGACACTGCTACAGCACTCTTCAGAGTTTTGGGCAGTCAGATACTTATTGCCTCGAACGTGCAGATTCAATAATTCTTGTATGGCTCACTGAATGTTTCAACATGGAACCCTGAAAATAAGAGGATTAAGGCCTTCTCAGTATTTCAAACATATCTCTCTTTCCCTAACCAACTAAGCATTATCAACAGGTTCAAGATCAGTTTCTATGGCTATATAAATAGCTATCGTTCCTATCTGATGGGGTGACAGCTTCATACTCAGGTAAATTTCAATCATCAGTTTAATACATTCCTTTCATAGGAAAATTATAGTTAATTTTATGAAGTCATGTGGGGAGCCGCGCTGGTGTAATGGCTTCGGCGTTGTACTGGCGACCAGGTGTTCATGGTTCAAACCCGGGCGTCGGCGTTTGAAGAAATGTTTACGGCCGGAAATTTGACTGAATAGCCTGAACGGCTCCTGTGATAAACCCTCTGTGGATGGGAAGGAGCGAAGCTCCTGACCGGGTTGGAAGGAAAGTCCTCAGGTTCCCCAGCCTCGCAATGATATGTCATTGGGCCGAAGGGCTGAAAGCCCAAGTGCCGCTGGTTAAAAAAAAAAAAAAAAAAAAAATGAAGTCATGTGAAAACACTGTGACTTGCTGAAGACGGCCAGTGGTTTTCTGGCCTTCCAATCATAATAAGGTTCTATTTTATTTCTAACTATGTCTTTTCATTCTCTCCCAAAGTTTAAGAAAGCCTGCCTGGCTTTTAAAAGAAATGGTAATCTTCCCTAATAGCACTTGTAGCATAACACAAAGTGTTGAGTTTGGCGCCTTTCTGGTTTAGCCTCTACCCATCAATACTGCATACACATTCAATAATACAGATACATCTCAATAATAATGTTTATATAAATGTTTATCTTACCGCATCAATGAAATAATGCACAATTTGTAGGTTAACCGGCGATCAATGGTCACACTAAGATCGCCACTGGTGCAGAACAGCGAAGGCAATGGTTATGAATGCCGTGCGTCTGATGATAACACTACTTTTCAAATCTTTATCTTCAAGTGGCAACTAACGCTGGCTTCAAATCGTTTTTATTACTACCATTAGTCTATTCTACCACAATCAATCGATTTATGTGATGCCCACTTGCCTCTTTTTCAAAATAAATTACACTTTCAAAAAAATGTAACGTCCCCCCTCTCCCAAGACTGGCAAAGTTGAGTGAGGACATCAATGCGTCTGTCTCTCTGTCTTTTCTTTACAATATTTCTGTTACTATCTAAGCGTTTTTAATGAGAAAAGGCAATTATTGATCAGACGACTGTCTGTCATATAGTCGTTATATTTTTATTTCTCTCCTTATCATACTTTTCATCTTTATATTTTTCCTTCTTCAGTTCTTCAAATAACATACTTGTCTCTCTACGGTTTGATAATATATCATAATATGGAATATGATAGTCTAATAAACAAGTATTATCATTTTATTGTCACTGTCCTTTCGTTTATTTTATTCTGCATCGATGTTCCTTGGGCCACCCGTTAGCTATCCTTCTAAGTTTCACTTTCACCATCTCCAGCCCTACACATTAGTGGGTATTTTCAAATTTCCAAGTTAGCCGTAATTTTTTTTCTTTTCTTTAAATCCACCACCCTTTCCCCCCCCCCCCCCCCCTCTCTCGTTCTTTTTCAAAATGAAGCAACGCGTTTGGATTTCATCAGAAAATACAACTAGACAGGAAATGCGAGCTTGTCTGTGTGTTTTTACTATCGTCTCACGATCTAAGTGTTTATACATTCAAACTGCGCTTCTATTGAACGGGGTGGGCAGGTGGTTGTAGTGGATTAGCACCGCTTTTCCTAAATCTGCTAGTAGCAAAGTCACGCACTTTCGTTATAGTAAGTGATGCCTAGAACCACTGTCGCCTGTCGTTCTATTAATACTTCCTCTCTCTCTCCGACACTCCTCCGTTTTTCTCTCACTCTTTCTTGGAACGAAACACGCCTTGGCTGCCAAAATGTTATAGTTAATTTCAAGGACGGAGTATGAAAGTTTGTAATATTGAGAGAGGGTACTATTCACTTTGCCTTAAGGCTTCTCAAAACCTGCGCGACTGCGGGCGATGGCGAAGACGTTGAGCGCAACTCCCTATTTTATCTCTATAGTATTTGGATTTATAATCGATACTATTTTATCTATTTGATCGGGGCATCAGGGATCTTACTACAGTGCTTTTGAATGTAATTTCCGTCTTGTGACGGGCTTTTACACTAGTATGAAATAAAAAGTAAGAGAAATTATCACTGCAAGAGCACGTGAATGCCTTGGTGCAAGTTTTCTCTAAAAGGACCAGTTGCAGGGGTGTCTTCATGCACTATAAGGAGCGAAAAAGGAAGTGATGATGATAATTAATGATATCTTTATATAAAACTATTGACACAAGTATATTTAAACACTATACTGTGACGTGTATTTAATATAAATGAATAAACAAATGTGCTTGATTCTTTACGTTTCCTCCACAAAATGAAGCTTAATTCAGTATGGCGAGCTTCAGAGATACCGTAATAAAACAACATGGTCATTTGAAATAACGTGGTAGATGTTGACACATTTGCCACAAGAATGCTAAGAATTTAGTGAACAGCTAAAAGTTGACAAATTTGTAACAGGAATGCCAAGAATTTAATGGACAGCTAAAAGTTGACAAATTTGTCACAATAATGCCAAGAATTTAGTGAACAGCTAAAAGTTGACAAATTTGAAGAGGATTGCCGAGAAGTGCTAATAAACCCAGAAATATAGTGACAGTTATAAGACGAATACAACCAACCTGCTGAACATTTGATGAGAAAGGGAACGTTCGAAAGCATCGTGACCGCTGGGAAAATAGAATGACAGAGAAAATAGAGCAAGACAGATAAAGAAAATATTGGGTAGCTTTGCTCTATGGCACGGGAAGACAACAAAGTACTGATCGAGAGCATCAAGAATTTAAGTCTGTGGACAGACTTAATCTCCTACTCCTTAAGGCATTGGGCCAGATTTGGTTTGATTGTCAAATTGAGCTGACTATCATGAGAATAACGATAATGTACTTATTTTTGCAAATGTTTGCGCTTAAGTGTGTTTGCCCTTGCGGTTACAACAGCGCAACCCAGTGTATCTCATCCTGTCATTTCACGAAAAATTAGGACGCAGCTTTCAAATTCTGTGTTTGGCCACTCAAAGTTACCTCTTCACAGCATTAGAAGACGACTACAATAATGAAGACGATACAATTCTGGCTCCCAAAAGTAAACAAAGTTCACAATACAAGAAGCCCCTGTGTCAGGAAATGGCTGTTTATTAAATCAATCGTGCGGGACTAGTGGACGAAACAAAACAGACAATGAATACAAAAAGGACACGAGATTGAATTCCAGAAATGGACTCTAGAGACGGAGATAAACATGCCAGGAAACAGTTCGTTAAGCGAACGTGAAGATACTGCTGTCAATTAAATCTTAATAAATATTTATTTTGCACCAAAAAAAAAAAAAAAAAAAAAAAAAAATGAAGCAGAAACTAGAAATTAACAGCCGCTGCGAAAAACATTACAGTTGTATTTTTATTCCAAAAAGAAACCTTTAATAGAAACTGTTAAAAATGGATTGCAACTTTAGAATAATGTGACTCAATCAGTAGACCGCTCATGTCTAAAAAGTTTCGAAATTGTTTAATAAGGGACGATGTTTTTGATACTCGGCTAAACAATCGTTATTAAAAAAAAAAAAAAAATACCGTTGTAACTCATAGCGAACACATCAACCAAGTTTAATGTTGAAAGAAGGAATATAACGCAATCTGGCAATATACGAGTAAGTGCGTAAATCGACTCGTCTAACCCACTAAACACTTATCAAATCATCTTATATTGCCACGATGTAGATAGATGCTTCTTTTTCTAAGTGTTACCAGGGTTTAAAAACAAGCATATTTAATTAATTATACATAAACGTCATCATTAAGTAAAAAAAAAAAATTACGGTAGTCCCATATCTGATACTGTCGTAGGGGAGAGAAGTGTTAGACTCTTCACTAGCTCAGGTCAAGCTTTATATTGGGTGACCTGTTCCTTTTCTCGTTGCCTTTGCCTTCCTTAGGAGCAGAGTCAGGTAACCATTAACAGTTTGGTAGATTTAGCGTGACGCTTGCAGGTTTCGGTTCATTATAAGTAAGCGCACGATGTTTTGATTGTGCACAGCACGGAGGTAGAATATAAAGCTGGTTGAAAGGACACTTTTTTTAGATGGAATCCGGCATGTTTTACTTGGGTGCTTAAAAGCCATATTTCTGTGACGGAAGTCTCACTTAATTTAAGTCCTAAAATACGAGGTGAAACAAAGGGGGTGGGGGTTGGGAAGGCGGTGCGGGCTGTAGTATGTGTAGCGAGACGGACAAAGCACTCAGGCAATTGCGCCGTAAAGGATACATTCTCTGAGATTATAAATATCATTCTCACTTAATTTTAGCCGGTGGAAAAAAAGGATCTTTATGATTTAATCATAAATAAGGATTCAATGGCGATTTTACGCCATGGAAATTAACTTTTCATTGGATTTTCAACCATAAAAAAGAAATCACGGCAATCATGCATTTACGCCATTGGTAGAAAGTCAGCCTGAAAAAATATCATTGGTCAGAGTGAAGACGTTTCGGAGGGCAATGACATCACTGCCAGCACTGACAAAACGATTGAAAAAAAAACGCCAGATACAGACACAGTTCCAGTACTTCACGATTTAACAGCAAACTCGTACAGCTGAGAAGACGTCAAGCGGACTGGCCCGCATTTGTAAGAACACATAATATTGTGAAGTGAGAGACACACTGGCAGTGTATGATTCAACGAGCAACACTGCATGCCTGGCTAAAACATTGCGACGTCATGTCACATGAATGAGTGCACGAACACCAAGAAATTGTGGGACAGCTTCATTCTCTCACCAGGAAGTCAAATCCATCACTCGGCAACAGAGATCACTCAAGGAGATAAGTTTCCCGTGGTATCGAGAACAAAATTCAAAAGTCACCAAGGGAGTAAATTTGTTTTACATTATAAACATGATACTGACAATATTTTAATTTCCAACGTGTGAATTGTTGTCTACATATATATCCATGTTCATTTTTTATATATATATATATAATTATTAGGAGTGTATTTATTTATTGTAAAATAATGGCAGCTGTTAATTATGTTTAACTCCAGTTATTAATTAAAAATTTTTGTTCTTTGTGTGGACTTCAAAAGAATATTTAATATTTAAATTGGTAGGTAAAATTAACGAACTGCATTCACATCACTATTTACTAGGGGCACCATAGGAGCTTAGGATAGCACGAAGGTGACATTACTTCACAGCTCTGCTCTACAGCTACCGTCTAGATCTGTGCGGTTAACTACCTGATCAGTCATGTGCGGTTAACTACCTGATCAGTCATGTGCGGTTAACTACCTGATCAGTTATGTGCGGTTAACTACCTGATGAGAATGTGCGGTTAACTATCTGATAAGTCCTGTGCTCTACCTTTATTTCATCAATTCTCTTCTTGACTTTCTATGACTTCTCTTTACTGTCAACAATACATCTCGAAACAGTATTACGACATGAAACTTTGAGGCAAAGAAACTACGGTAAATAGGAAAGTCCATCCTGAGTTATTGGGAAACAAAATACAACCTACGTGACCACTGTCAGCTCTTCATCATGGACTAGGTTAGAAAAAGCAATAAAGCAAAAGAGTTAATTAATCTAAACGCAAAAATGAGATCTACAATCTAAAAATAATAGGATAAGAATTTGAGTAGTAATTTCTGGGCTGAGTAAAGAAAAATAAAATGGCGAGAAAAGATGATGATGATGAATAGTTTAGCACAGTAAAAAAAAAAAAAAAAAAAGCCACTAAGAGTATCTGAGCATGTGTTATATTCTGATCTACTTCGATTTGATTTTTTTTTTAAATTACACATGAAACTACCATATACTTATTCATCATCATCAGCTGCCATCTCCACATCGAAGGTCGGCTGTAATAGATTTCCAACCTTTTCTTTCTCTTGCCTCGATGGTGCCTCGATGGTGCACTCTGATATATTTTGTCCTGTTTATCTCTTGATTGTTTTCTTCCCACTTATATAACTATTTTCGTCTTGCACATTTGCCTTCAACTCTGCTTTCTGTCGTGGTCTTCAGTAAAGTGTTAAGCTATTTTACATGGTCTAAATTTTTTAACTGCCTAATTTTGATCTCCTTTGCTAATTTTCTTTTCATTCATAGGTTTTCTTACATCTCTTTGTTGGTTTTCTTCTCTTTCCATGAGGCGCACCCCAATTCTCTATATACCCACATCTCAAAGGCCTCAATTCTTTCTTCCAGTTGCTTGTTCTTGTCCATTTATATATTCATTAGCAACTGCAAAATTATTAATGTAAACACACACGTAAAAGGAATATTTAAACGTCAATAATATGTCCTAAATGTCAAAACTTTTATAACATAACTTTTCACAAAAAAGTGTAATACAAGTTCATTAAGGACCCACAAGTTCCCAAAGGAGCATAGGCCTTCAACAAACTCATGCCAGCTGTTGTTGTCGTGTGCTGTCAGCTCATGTGGCCCTCATACCTTGTATTTTTGTCTCCAGTTCTCTACTCCATGTATTTTAGGTCCTCATCCACCTTTCTTACGCCGGGGTTTCCATGTTTCACCTGTGTGTGTCCTGTCCATCGCAAGCATCTTCTTCTCAACTCCTGTTTAACTAGCACATGGACAACCAAGTACATTAGACAAGCACTAAACCTTCAAACAACTAATATAGAAAATATAAATTACAAGTGTCAAACTTTATTGCCATTCGTTATTGCCGAATTAGTGACAGTAAACAAACCATTAAATGAGAGAATATATATATATATATATATATATATATATATATATATATATATATATATATATATATATATATATATATATATATATATATATATCTATGTGTGTATATATATATATATATATATATATATATATATATATATATATATATATATATATATATATATATATATATATATATATATATATATATATATATATATATATATATACACATATATATATATATATGCGGTGGTCAACTTTAAACGTTAATAACTTTGAATGTATTCTTGACAAAACCACACTATAAAGTGTACACGACAACATATTTTATGACGTTTTAAAGAAATACAGTTCAGACTTATAGGCTTCAACATAACTGCCATTCTACTGGACACGTCATTTCGTTAGATTTTCCAGCTCATTGAAAGAGTCTTCAGTTGCTGCTTAGTGAATATATTTTTGGGATCCTGACCGTAAGTTCATCTACAGAATAAGTTTTGATGAATAGACAACAGGTATAACTTGATAAAATATGCTTTTATATGCCGTTTATATTTTTCTTCTTCTTCTTCTTGTCGTTGTTGTTTTACTTCTTCTAGTTCTTCTTGTTCTTATTTTTGTTCTTGTTCTTGTTCTTCTTATTGTTCTTGTTCTTCTTTTTCTTCTTGTCGTTGTTGTTTTACTTCTTCTATTTCTTCTTGTTTTTGTTCTTGATCTTATTCTTGTTCTTCTTGTTGTTCTTGTTCTTCTTGTTGTTCTTGCTCTTCTTCTTGTTCTTGTTCTTATTCTTGTTCTTCTTGTTGTTCTTGCTCTTCTTCTTGTTCTTGTTCTTCTTGTTCTTGTTCATATTCTTGTTCTTCTTGTTGTTCTTTTTCTTGTTCTACCTGTTCTTCTTGTTATTGTTCTTGTTCTTCTTGTTCTTGTTCTTATTCTTATTGTTCTTGTTGTTCTTGCTCTTCATCTTGTTCTTGTTGTTGTTCTTGTTCTTCTTGTTCTTGTTCTTCTTGTCCGTGTTTTTGTCTTGTTCTTGTTCCTCTTGTTCTTCTTCTTGTTCTTATTGTTCTGGTTGTTCTTCTTGTTCTTCTTATTGTTCTTGTTCTTCTTCTTATTGTTCTTGTTCTTATTGTTCTTCTTCTACTTGTTCGTGTCCTTGTTATTGTTCTTGTTCTTTCTGTTCTTGTTCGTCTTGTTCTTCTTCTTGTTCTTCTTCTTGTTGTTCGTGTTCTTGTTCTTCGTCTTCGTCTTCTTCTTCTTATTGTTCTTGTTGTTGTTCTTGTTCTTCTTCTTGTTCTTTTTGTTCTTCTTCTTGTTGTTCGTGTTCTTGTTCTTCTTCTTGTTCTTATTGTTCTTGTTGTTCTTTTTTTTCTTGTTCATGTTTGTCTTCTTGTTCTTCTTGTTCTTCTTGTTCTTGTTGTTTGTGTTCTTGTTCTTGTTCTTTTTCTTCTTCTTATTGTTCTTGTTGTTCTTCTTGTTCTTGTTCTTCTTGTTATTGTTCTTATTGTTCTCGTTATTCTTGTTGTTGTTCTTCTTCTTAATGTTCTTCTTGTTCTTGTTCTTCTTGTTATTTTTCTTGTTCTTGTTGTTGTTGTTGTTGTTGTTATTGTTCTTCTTGTTGTTCTTGTTCTTGTTGTTCTTGTTGTTCTTGTTGTTCTTCTTCTTCACTATGTCTGGTGGCGTAGACGATCACGCATCTCCACAACTTCCTGTCTCCAGTACTATTTACTCATTTCATTGTTGACTACTATCCATGCGTTGATGTCAAACTGTGCAGTATCTTCTCTCTCTGTCGTCCTCTCTTTCTGTTTGTCTTCAGTCTTGTTGTCTACAATATATTCCGGCTGTTTTCTTCTCGTAAAACGCCTCAAAATAATGAATTTCTTCCTTCTAGAATAAGGAATAGATGATCATTGATTATAATGTTGCTGTCAACAGCTCGACAACGGTCAGATATTACTTGTAGCACATGATGTTCCCTACAGGACGAGGTGGTTCCTTCGGAAACCACCCCGCCCCCCCCCCCTTCCTCTCCCACCCACGTTTTAACGTCGTTGTCTTTGACAAGAAAGTTGTTTTGATTCTTGATTGAACAAGCGACAATACAACGGTAGTTTCCCAATGTTTTATGCACATTAGTCTCCAATAGCCTGTGAATCAAAAGTATAACATACAAGGCAATGGGGAGGTACTACGTGATTTACTCCCCTTGCTCTACACTTGTGGTCCAACAGTGGCTAAAATTCTGAGTATCTACTGAGGGTCTTCAAAGGTGTCTACCTTTCGCTCAAGATTACTCTTGGCAGAGATATGAACTGAAGAATGGTGCTTCAGTACTAGGGAGCCTCGTAAGAATTTAAGAAATCAAGTGCTACGGCTGATAGGATCCAGGCCGTGTAAATTTTATATCTTCCCAACCTTCTATGAGAAATGATTTTGCTCGTTCTGATGAGCCCTTAACTGATTTAACTTAGTACAATATTACTTCAATAGCTCTGTTACAGGTATTTAAAATGACTGAGACATACGGGTGCATGTGAAGAGATGGATAATAGATGGTGATGAGTTGATAGTAGATCCAGTAAAAGAGTACTGGACTATCAAAGATACCCCTGTCTCAGAAGTGAGCATTGGTGTAAGAATGGCACAAGATGTAGTCAGACTGTTAAGAACTTTTGTCCAGATGGTAAAGAACAGATCAAGAGCCTACCTCGCTTCTCGTACGACTACACCATGCTTTTTTATAAAGTAATTCCACTAAAACAATTTCACACAATAACAAAATGGAATTAACTTTACAAAGTCAAAAAGTACAATCCAATTAATCAATTTATTTATACTTATTTTTTACTCTTCTTTCTTCTTGGTAAAAATGAAATTATGTTATATATATATATATATATATATATATATATATATATATATATATATATATATATATATATATATATATATATATACTGAAACACATTAAAAACGGACCACCTGTATAATCCAGGAACAGAGTGTGAAAAGTAAATATAAGTGTTTACAAGTTTACATATTTGGAATCTTTATTCATTTTCCTATGAATCCATTCTGGTAATTAATTTGTACATTTGATTGTTATGAAATTCATTGCATTCTGTGCAGGCAAGGGAGAAAACCAAACATGCAACCAATAAAAAAATTCATTCACACTATCCTCAGTATCTGGTATGTCCACCGTGTGCTTGCAAACAAGCTTGGCAGCGGCTCCGCATGGAACGCACAAGTCTCTGAAGGAAATTCCGGGGAATCAAGTCCCATTCACGTGTAAGAGCAGCTTCGAGCTGTTGCAGATTAGCTGGAGAACCTTGCCTGTAGACTCTGCTTCCAAGCTCGTCCCACAGATGTTCTATAGGGGACATGTCTGGTGATATGGCAGGCCAATCAATCGTCACAATGTTCTGCTGCTGTAGATATTGCTGCGTAATGCATGCGGTGTTCGCACGTGCGTTATCCTGCTGGAGAAGCTGCAAGTCTGGATAATTTGTGAACGCAGGAGCAACCAATGCACCCAGAACCTCATCTCGATATGTCACAGCATTGACATTTCCACGGAAGACGTGAAGAGGCAAGCGATGGTGAAAACTGAATCCTCCCCAAATGTGAATACTGCCACCTCCAAATCGGTTGTGCTGACGGAACACAGCAATCTGCAAAGCGCTCTCCACACCGTCGCCAAATCCGCATACGTCCATCAGCAAAGGATATGTTGAATCTGCTCTCGTCTGTGAATAGGACAGCATTCCACTGCAGTCTAGTCCATCTGACATGTTGCTCTGCCCATTGCAGGCGCTGCTGACGATGTCTGTGAGTCAAGTTTGGCCCAATATAAGGTCGTCTTGCAGTAAGGCTGTATATCTGAGTCGTCGTATGACTGTCATTCGAGAGACTTGCCCACGTCTACCCACTATTGCTCTTGCTGTTTGACTTGCCGGGAGAGAACGATTCCTTAGGTGACTCAGCACCATATGACGATCTTGCGCAGGGGTAGTAACTCGTGGTTGGCCACTCCGAAGTGTATTCCGGGCACTGCCAGTGGTTCCGTAACGGTCATTGAGACGTACAATAGTGCTGTGGTGGCAATTCATCCTTCTGGCAATGGCCCGCGAGCTCATTCCGGTCTTCAACATACCAATGGCTCGTTGGCGGTCGTTTTCAGATAGTCGTGGCATTTCAAGCACATGTACTGGGTGTTTTGTCTCAACTGCCTTTTTATACCGAGTATACTGCCACAACGCGTACACATTTTCAGGGTCATAGTTGTTGAGAATCGTGTTGCACGTGTAACTTTCATTGTTTTCATGTAGTCTGTACACAAACCCGTGGGTTGAATCATGCACTTTCCATTCCAGCAGCCATTCGCTCTCTACCTAATGACAAACACTGGGAAAATCTATTCCTACACTTTTTTTACAGCTTCTCGGCATCAGTATATATAATAGTGGTGCGTTTTTAATGTGCTTCAGTATATATATATATATATATATATATATATATATATATATATATATATATATATATATATATATATATATATATATATATATATATATATATATATATATATATATATATATATATATATATATATATATATATATATATATATATATATATATATATATATATATATAGAACACATCAACTATTTACACTCATGGTAAGGTAAGTAAAGGTAAAGGATCCCGTTACACACTGTTACGGTATATAATATTAACGCCGTCTGCTAAAGGTTACCAGACGTGCAATTATAAAGGTTAAGACATTTAATATATTGCGATAGATGTTTCAATTAATGAACGCTTTATACACGATCGATTATGACGTGTATAGCGTTGTTTAGGACACAGTCGGTAACTAAGAAACGCTACCCTTTTCACATTGACCGTCAAGCTGTTAAGACGCGTTTGACTCTCCTTCCAATGTTGGGCATGGTATTGCCATACAGATATATTTTATGCAAGTACGGACATGGGTCAGTCCATTGCTATTATGAAGATTTGAAATGATTAAAGGTCAGTACGAAAGTAAAAATTAAGGAAGGATGAATTACAGTTCATAGTATTTGATTTTGCCAGACTCATAGACTCACTGTCGGCCGTTGGAAAACCCCAACCGCGCGTGCATACAGCTATGACAATCTGCATACAGTAATTTGATTATTGGACAAGGACTGATAGGATATCTGCATATCTATGCCATATATTTTCAAGTTATAATATGTACCTTTGTGATCAACATGCATGAATCGTTTTGACGTGTAAACTGTATTAAATGTTGGTGGACTCAATGGAACCGACTTGTCACATCAATCGTATTCCAAGTCATTCAATTATTGTTCAGAATCTTCCACCCCTGCATTCGCGTAATCTTACATAGAAGGCACGATACACGATCACTCGAGAATATCAAGAAGATAAAACAATGGCCAGACATTTATAACTGTTTTATTAATATCACATGGAACATTATTCAGAGCTAACCAAACCACGCCTTGCAACAGACCACTTCCACTTGCAACAGTGGTGCCCGGTGTGTGGGGACGAGAAAAAACAACCAAAAACAAAAAAAATTTTTGAATGACTTTCGAAGGAAATATTTACGATCAGTTTTCGATCACATGATCCAGCTGAAGATGACGTGGAACACAGTCTAATGCCTAACAACGCGACGTCACTGAAAATCGTGTAGGTGAAACTATCGGAGAAACTGAAGTCGTTCTGTTAAGCCTAACCAAGGGAAAAATAAGTCATTTGAAGCAGACACAAGAAATGGACTACAGGAGCAGGCAGTCAGTGGCATTAGCCTAGCTGTTGACGACCTATAGCACTGATCGAAGCAACGGTAAAGATAAATCTAGATGTTTAACTGTTGGTATTGCAAACAGTGCTAACTAAGTCCATTTTGCTTTGATTAGGCATGTCTATGTATTTTCATGTATATATGTTAAATTTGTTTTCCATCGTATGTATTTGTTGTTAATTCGTGGGCCGGTTGGAGAGGGAACTGAAATCTCTGGGAATGTCGCGAACAGCTGACCACCTAGATTTCAGTCGTTCTTAGGGAACTTAAACGATTGCATTTTTGGAAGCCCATTGAGGTTGCCATTGGACAGTCTGTCCAAATCTGCTACCGTTTGACAATTTGCGTTAGCTGTACTGTCCCGTAGATAATTGGTGTATTTTATTCGTATTTAGTTAATAATTTTGTTCAGTTCTGTACCATGTTCGTTACTATTTCGTCCATTCTCCTCTGACTATCATTTATTTTATGATTATTAAATTTTCGTCCGTTATGAGTCCTGTGACGTCATCATTTTTCGCAGTCATTTTTTTTGTGTGTACCTTGAATATTCAGTTGACCTCAGGTCAGACCTTGACCCTTCATTTGGTCTGTGACATTTCCGCTTATTTTATTTAGTTCATAAATTCATTTTTAATTGTGAAAATGTCTTGTTTGCGTCTCGACATTGTTTGTACCCTTTAGTTGCATCATTGCTTGTCTGTCCTCATAATATATATTAATATTACATTAATAATATGATAATTATATGCAATAATACACTTGTAATTTAATTTAATTAATTTTTTTTGATAATTAAGATTAATATGGGACATTGCATAATTATGCAGTGATAGTCCAAGAAAGTAGCACTACAATTTATCATAGATGCCTAGGGCATAATAATATAATATATATATTGACAAAATAAACTAATCTTATATCTACCTTTGAGGTAATAGACCCATTGTATATTATTTAATATACTTTTCTAGTACTAAGAAAGTGACTTAGTACATTGAATAATATAATTACTAGGAATTATACCCAACATTATTGGATATTGAGGTTAATTGGGTGATATAATTACATTATATTTAACAGATATCATAACTATTTATGATATAGTATTATTTAGATACAATATTGTTACAAAATATTGTCTATTAGGTGAACTTAAACATTAAGTTCAATACTATTGTGATTACTTATATTGAATATTTCTAAGTTGAGTAAGTATAATAATTACTCTGAAGCTACTATTGACTATTTTAATCAGTAATTATCAATAATTACTACAGATAAAAGTCAAAATGCTTACTATAGACCATTTCGTTAAAATTGGCCGTGATTATGGCTACAAATCTCAAGAACTTCGTCAGTTTGCTGAATCAGAACTAGAAAAATATGAAAGAAAGGAAGAAGAGAAAAAAGCTGCATTAAAGAAAGAGGAAGCAGAACTTGAGATGAAGCAAATTGCCAAGGAAAATAGATTGAGAGAGATTGCTCAACGTGAAAGAGAAGAGCAAAGAACAATCGCCAAACAGGAAGAAGAGAATAAATTGAAACGAGAGGAAATTATTTTACAACAAGAAATGGAATTGGCGCGTATTAAATTGGAGACAGCAAGATTACAAGCACAAAGTGCTGATGCAAACCAGAATAATAACGCACAAAATGGATCATCATCCAGCCAACCTAAACATTTCTATAACTTTAAATTACCCATTTTCAACTTGAACGTCGACGACCTTTCATCGTTCCTGGCACGGTTTGAACAGACTTGCAAATCTAACCATTTGCCTGAAGAGTCATGGGTACTCAAGTTAAATGAATTCTTGGTTGGAGAACCACTGACAGCTTCTCAAAATGCTGACCCATCAATAGCAAATAACTACGGTGCTATTAAGTCCTTGCTTTTACGAAGATTTCACCTGGACGAGGAACACTGTAGGTTGAAATTTAAGGGAATTCTACCTGAATCTCCAAGGGATTTTGCTGGATTCATTGCGAATATACGCAATACATTTAATAGATGGGTTGAACTGGCAGAAGTCAACAAATCATACGACAAATTAGTTGATTTACTACTGCGGGATAAGGTATTATCTTCAGTTAGCCAGCCATTTTTTGCATATTTGCAGGAGCGTAAACCCGGTACTATGGATGAGTTAGAAAAAATTTCTTTAAACTACTGTTCGGCACATCCGAATGCAACCATTTCTAACTCCTCATTAAGAGAACCTCTACCTGTGGCGTCTAATATGGCCTACAATCACAATAACAAACAAAGACATCACAGTGTAGACAGAAGTAGGTTCCAAAGAAATCACAATGTTAACTTTCAGAAGGGACATAATAATGATTTCAACAATAAAAATGAGTTCAACAGAGGTAGATCACGAGATAGAAATTATTCACCTCAAACAAACTACCACAATGGTCAACATAACACTCATTATAATCGATCACATACTCCCAATAATAATAGTAACTGGAATGGTAATAATCATGGCTCGAGACATCGAGATAATAGTTACTATCGAGGGCGACGAGATAATTCTAACAATTATACTCGGAATCGATCTCATTCTCGGGGATCATCTCATTACAACCATAATACAGGGGCGGCAGTTACAAATAATACTACCCCTATAGCTCAGGTCCCACTTGACAATAATACAACACAGTCTTCTGCTGCATGTTTTGCTATTAATTATAATGTGGCAAATAGTTGCCAGCAATGCAATCTTATTTTTCAGAAGGCGAAAGAAACAGTGCTTAACTGCGGACATATTATACCACAGGTAGGTCTTGCAGTCAACGATGGAACAGGCCTATTAATTTTTAACAGAGGATTAGTTAATGGATCCGTCGTCTCAGTGTTGAGGGATTCGGGATCCACAACGATTGGGGTACGACAGTCGCTGATACATCCCAGCTGTGCAACGGGGGAATATGTCCGTTGCATGACGTTTGGTGGAACAATAGAGTTTTACCCCACAGCTATTATTCATGTTAACACTCCTTTTTTCACAGGGAATGTAAAAGTATGTATGCTAAAAAAGCCTATAGCTGATTTGATGGTCGGTCGTATACACGGCAGTAAAGATTGTACTCCAGATGAGATTATAGAATGGGAGAAACGTAACCTATGCACTGGAAACGCCGTGACAACTAGAGCGCAGACTCAACTCATGGAGAACGTTGATGATAATAAAATGGATGCAGACAACCAAGAGGAATTTGTAGTCAATTCACCTATTGACAGGGAAACATTTGCAACCAAACAAAAAGAGGATAAATCTTTAAAAAAATTTTTTAAGCTGGTTGATAAAGTTGACAATCTATCCTCAGGTAATAATAACAAACATTGTTTTGTTATTAAAAATGGCATATTGATTAGATGTTTTTAATAACAAATCACAAATGAAACAACAAGTTATGGTCCCATATACTTTTAGACGATACATTCTTCAACACGCACATGACTCACATTGTGCTGGACATATGGGATATACTCGAACACGATCTCGAGTACTGTCTTCATTCTTTTGGCCAGGGGTGTCAAGAGATATTTCGCAGTATGTACGTTCCTGTACTACATGCCAAGAAGTGAAAGCACGTGGAGCTTTTCACACGGCGCCTATTCAGGCTTGCGATATCTCAGTGAGACCTTTTGACAAGATGGCAATAGACATTATTGGTCCATTGCTACCATCGGCCAGAGGACATAGATTCGTCCTTACGTGCATTGATTTGTGCACACGATGGCCAGAAGCTATCCCATTAAAGACCACCACTACCACAGATGTAGCTGATGCACTACATCTCATCTTTTCTAGAATAGGGTTTCCTAGAAAACTTTTATCAGACCATGGGTCACAGTTTATATCTGACACCATGAAGGAAGTCATGAAAACTTGGGACATTGATAGAAATTTAAGTAGTATTTATCATCCGATGAGTAATGGTGCGGTTGAAAGACTTAACCGTACACTTAAACAACTACTACATAAGGTTACTGCTAAGCACCCTCATGACTGGGACAGAGCACTCCCAGCTGTTCTATTTGCTTATCGGGAGGTACCGCATGAACAAACTGGCTTCTCTCCCTTTGAATTAGTTTTTGGTGCTCCCCCAAGAGGTCCTATGGGACTAATAAAAAACTTATTAATTGACGACGAGATGACTCAGGACACTCAGTCATCTTACGAGTACGTAATTAATCTTCGGAAGAACATTATTGAGTCTTGCCTGTTGGCAACAGCTTCTTCTGAGGCTGCAAAAGCTAAGGCTCGATCTCTACAAAATAAGTCTCGACGATTACGCCAATTATTCCCAGGCGACGAAGCTTATGTGTTACTTCCTCACAATAACAATAAATTATTGATATCTTGGAATGGTCCTTACAAAGTCATTGATAAAATTTCCGACGTTGATTACGTCTTAGATATCAAGGGACACAAAAAGATATTTCATATTAACATGCTCAAGCAATTTCATACACGTCCTGAACACTTACAGTCAATTTTTCATGAACTAGATGACAACACAGTATCCACTTGTCATTATACTAACTTATCTGTCATCCAGGAAGAAGAATCTTCTTTTCCTGAGGTACAGTTACCGTTACCTGTACCAGTAGTTCAACCTACTGAATCTTGGCGGGATGTAACCATCTCTTCAACGGTTACACCGCAACAGCGTCTACAGATTGCTAATTTATTACAATCTTATCCAGATGTGTTGACCGACGTTCCGGGTCGCACATCGGCTATCAGTCATGACATTACTCTCAATGACGATACACCTATTCGTGTACATCCCTATTCTGTTCCTTTACATTTCCTTGCTAAAACTACTAAGGAACTTGAACAGATGTTGTCTCTGGGAATCATTGAGACTAGTAATTCGCCATTCTCTTCTCCATTAGTGATTGTCCGGAAGAAGGACAATAACATTAGACTATGCGTTGATTATAGAAAATTAAATGCTAAGACTATAGTTGACAGCGAACCACATCCACTTATCGACGACTTACTGCCACGTCTATCTAACGCAACTATATTTAGTAAGATAGACTTAACTAAAGGTTATTGGCAGATACCACTGACCGAAAAGGCTAAGTACTACACCGCATTTTCCACGCCACAAGGTCTATACCAGTGGAACGTGATGCCTTTTGGGCTTGTTAATGCGCCAGCTACCTTCATTCGCCTGATGCGACAAATTTTATCAGGTAGACCAGACGTTATTACATATATTGACGACATATGCTTGTTTAGTTCGTCGTTTGAGGAACATGTTTCGGGACTTAGACATGTTTTTGACACTCTAAGGAATTATCATCTAACTGCTAAACCTACAAAGGTGCAAATCGCGTGTAATGAGATAACCTTTTTGGGACATATCATTGGATCGGGATATATCCGAACGTTACCTAGTACAGTCTCCAAAATTCTAAACATAGCAGTTCCTCAGACGAAGAAACAGGTCAGGAGTTTGTTAGGACTTGTTCAATATTACAGTAGATTCATACCAAACTTGTCATCCATCACGGCTGTATTGTCTTCATTGTTAAAAAAAGATATGCCGGTGAAGGTGACATGGACTGGTACATGCAATGAAACTTTCAACAAAATTATAAATTTGTTCTCACATGAACCAATTTTAAGACTTCCCGATGCTTCCAAAAGATTTTTCTTACGAACAGATGCTAGTAACTACGGCATTGGTGCATGCCTGCTCCAGAACCATGATGGCATTCTACACCCCACCTTGTATATCTCAAGAAAGCTAAAGCCGGCTGAAACAAAATACTCAACAGTTGACAAGGAACTTTTATCGGTGATCTGGGCAATAACGAAGCTTGAAAAGTTTCTCCTCGGTGCTCCCTTTACCATACAGACGGACCAACGTGCGGTCGCATCCTTGCGTCGATCCAACCACAAAAGCCAGAAACTTGCCAGATATTCAATCATCCTACAGCCATTCGAGTTCTCCATTGAACACATACCTGGCACTGAAAATTGTGTGGCAGATGCATTGTCACGTAATCCTATTGACGACGAATAATCAACATTGACACTCTTAAACTACATCAATCAGAACTACATTGGATTGAACGATGTATCAACTATAAAGGAACTAACCTTGCCTTCAATTTAGACTTTATAAACACTATACGCATCACAGAATTGAATTAAAAGACAATCAAGGTATATATAGACATTCAAACTTCGTCTAACGTCCATACACGAGATATGAATAGTCGTTGAACAATCATGAAACAATGTCTGACGACAAAACGAACTGATGTTCCTGTGTATACTTAATTCTTGGATGCTAGGATAAATGACATTTCTTTCCAACGTAAACGTTTGAACATTTTGCCTAAAAGAATTCATCAGTATCAAGACTACGGATGGATCATCATATCCTATACTAATTAATTAGTTAACTTAACTTCTTAATTGAATTATTATCAATAAAATGAAATGTGAGAAAAAAATGAAATGAAAGAACAAAAAAAAAAAGAGAACGAAATACTAAAAGAAGAAATTATGAAAAGAGAAAATAAATCTCACACAAGTATTAGATTAATAATTTTTTTTTAATGTACCTATACATTATTTAGTTAGTTAAATTAGATAGTTATTATTCACTAACACTTAACACACACAATTAAGTTAAAACTTATATTCGAATTTCTTTCTATTTCTTCTCACTTATTTTGTCTTTTTTCTTCTCTCATAACATTGCATTACATTAGAACCTTAATAATTTAACTCTTAGTTTAATTAATTAATTTAATTTTAATTAGTCAAATTAATTCCTATATGACATACTAATACGACAGACCTTACTTTAATTTAATTTTATCATTCACTATTAACATTGGACATTTACTTAGTTGATATAATGATATGTATAATATTAATATATAATGTGATTTATCTTAGATGACTATGACAAATAGTTAGTTGACACGACCGCAACACGGTTCTACTCAGAACATCGTCGGCCATATGTCACAATTGTGTTAAATTTTTTTGAAAAATTGTTAAGTCGGATAGATATTGAAAAAAAATCTATCGATTTTTTTTTTCCCCGGTGTACAGGGAATTGTTACGGTATATAATATTAACGCCGTCTGCTAAAGGTTACCAGACGTGCAATTATAAAGGTTAAGACATTTAATATATTGCGATAGATGTTTCAATTAATGAACGCTTTATACACGATCGATTATGACGTGTATAGCGTTGTTTAGGACACAGTCGGTAACTAAGAAACGCTACCCTTTTCACATTGACCGTCAAGCTGTTAAGACGCGTTTGACTCTCCTTCCAATGTTGGGCATGGTATTGCCATACAGATATATTTTATGCAAGTACGGACATGGGTCAGTCCATTGCTATTATGAAGATTTGAAATGATTAAAGGTCAGTACGAAAGTAAAAATTAAGGAAGGATGAATTACAGTCCATAGTATTTGATTTTGCCAGACTCATAGACTCACTGTCGGCCGTTGGAAAACCCCAACCGCGCGTGCATACAGCTATGACAATCTGCATACAGTAATTTGATTATTGGACAAGGACTGATAGGATATCTGCATATCTATGCCATATATTTTCAAGTTATAATATGTACCTTTGTGATCAACATGCATGAATCGTTTTGACGTGTAAACTGTATTAAATGTTGGTGGACTCAATGGAACCGACTTGTCACATCAATCGTATTCCAAGTCATTCAATTATTGTTCAGAATCTTCCACCCCTGCATTCGCGTAATCTTACATAGAAGGCACGATACACGATCACTCAAGAATATCAAGAAGATAAAACAATGGCCAGACATTTATAACTGTTTTATTAATATCACATGGAACATTATTCAGAGCTAACCAAACCGAAGTTGCTCTGGTACCCAATTCATGAGGCTGGGTCGACCCCGGAGCCGTCTGCGGTCTAAAAAATCCTACCTCAACTGGGGATCGAACCATGGACCACCGAGCTAGGAAACCAGTGCACTAACCACTGCGCTACGGTGGCTCCCTACACTCATTGAATAATGAAGCGTGCTGTAACTTTCTAGCAGGCTGTATTAATCCTGATAAGGACTGTTGACAGGACTCTGCTGAGTTACTGTTGGTTATATTGTTGGTTTCCATCTTCATCAATCATACCAACTATTACAAGTATTATACATGGTACATTAGCATCATAAATATGTATATCAACCAACTAAAATATCCTGAAATAAACAGTTATATTAATTTCAAAATTATATACATTAATTCTACATACCCTTTGTATGTCAGATTACACTAGCCGGACACTGAATAAATCAAGGTAGGCTGCTACTAAGACACATACGAATGAAGTCTGCGACTAGCTCTGTCACCTGCTGTCCGCTGAGTAAACTGATTGTGTGTGTGTGTGTGTGTGTGTCGATTTCAAATTTGCCACTGTTTACAAAGGTGTAGGGCGATCGACCGATAGACCACTTACGTCATCCAGAACTTGGCAAAATTTTTCCAGACTTTCGAGAGCAGATTTTTGCAGTTTGTGCTATTTCCACTACACAAAACGTCTCCTTTCTCTTCAACTATAATCACTGTCACTTTTCTTCATATCTCCTTTTATCCAGCTCATTCGTGGCTTTCTTTAGGTTAAGGTTTTATTCCATTCTGAGCTGTCTTAGATTTTATTAGAATTTCCAAAGTGAACAAAACATGATTTTCACAACAAGGTGACACGCATAATTGCAGTTATCTTAGTCTTTATAACATACAATACAATTCTTACGATGTCTACACTTGCCTTCCATCTGCTTCGAACTAAGGGTTAAGTAAAAATATGTTGTAATAATCCATTCCTGGAATAACTGGCTGATTCTAACCTTTGACTAGTACAGATTACGATAGCTTGTTTCGCCATTGTGGAATTTACGACGAGTCGGCTGCCAGGAATAGCTAGTTTCTGATTGGTTGGTTCTGATTCGCTTTCCAAGACTAATCGCTAATCGCCAAGGCATTTTTCCACTTTATCACAGTGCAGTTCACTCAAAATGACTAAATTAACTATAAATTTGTATATGTACAGACAACAAAACGAAAAATTCAATTATCACTATCAACTGTAAAATAAATAAGGGGTGGGGTGAATTCGTAGAGTCTTTAAAATTTCATCACGGGGGATGATTTGGATAGTGTGTTTTATTTTTCGAATTTAAAAGTTCATTTGGCAGCTTTAAGTGGGTACTTAGCTGCCAGTAAGATGTCGGTTGGTTTCTACTACAGCCGATGCTTGTTCTTTGCAGGTTCTGGACTGGTTCACTCTCGTCACTGGTCAAGTCTGGTGGCAGCAACACGTTCCTGGTAGTATCGTGGGTACTTGCGATGAAGATCTAGCGTCTGTTAAGACCCGTCTGTTGTAGGTAATGTCACATAATAATTGGGTCAATCTCTTTTCCTCTCCGGCAGTATTTAGTTATATTTTTTGAGTGGACTAAATTACGTGCTTTTCTGTGATCGCCACATTTTCTTTCCCTACTATCAAGCAGATATTTAGTACTTTCAAATCATCTTACATTCCTCTCAGTGATAAGTCGTTATGCCTTTTTGTTTACCCGTTTAACCCTGCTGGAAAAAATAGACGGATGAGATAATATTAACCGACAATCGTGTTGGAAAATTTCGGGTGTGCCCGACATCAGGCTGCGGATTAGCACTAAAATCGCCCAGCGAATTTGTTTAATCGCTAATAAGGCTGCTGTGCCTTCCTCGACCAGATGGGTAAACGAAGAATTTTGTTTGCGCAAGCGACGGGTAGTTAGATTACTCGCCTGCGCGACACATTTCTGGACAGACAAAAATGACATAGTCGTTTACGGTACACCTTGCTTCAAAGACATTACTTTTAATGAAAGGAAGATGTTGTATTTGAGAAAACATTGCCGAGAGAGGATCGGATGTTTTCATTCCATATTTGGGAGACATGACCTTTGAAGTAACGCGCAGAAAAGCCCATGTGGAAATATTTTGAATTACCCCAAAAACACGCATGTTAAAACGATTGGCAGACATTCAGAATGAAGGCACAACACCCCTTCCGATTAGAGCCCTGCTTAACATCGTAACAAACAAATGCGGGGGAAGACAGACAATATAACCTGACACTTTAGCCAGGTTAAAGCACTGTGAAAATTCGCTCGCGCCAAGAAGACAACCAGACCGTGCCAGAGTTAAGAATAGTACCAGACCGGACTTTGTTGGAGCATATTGAGGACTTAGAGCCCAGAACATCGCTACCATTTAAACATGGAAAACCGGAATCTGAGAGAACTGAAACACAAGTCAAAGTGGGAACTTATTGCTAAAGTAACAACACCCCAGACCAAATGTAAGAGGCCTCTACAAGTGCCTTTATTTCCCCGTGCCAGCAGTCTGAGCCTAAAGATTGGCGTAAGTTGTACGTTTTGGATTCTACATTTTTGCATTATTAACCTGTGAACTAATATGTATATAGTGATATGTGAATATTAATATGTGAAAATTGCTTATGGGTATTCAAGTCATTTGAGGCTGGCAACCTCAGCAAATAGAATGATGATTTCTTGAATCACCACTGACAGGGCTGGTGACTGCTTTATTGCGAGTGTCTTATAAAGAAACAAAAGCAGAGGTATTTCCAAGTTCCATATGGAGCAGGAAGGGAATGATTAAAGAAATGATGTACATACTTGTTTTATTATTAACTTTTTCAACCAGTGTAAATGTAAAACATATTCTCTCTAAATGTACTGAAAGTTTCAACCTTTTCAACCAGTGTAAATGTAAAACATATTCACTTTAAATGTAATGAAAGTTTACAACCTTTTCAATCGATGTAAATGTAAACATATTCAAACTATATTGTTAACATTTTCAACTTAAGTTAAATATACAACTATTCATTTTAAATGTAAAGATAGTTTTTCGCCCACTGGGATTAAGATTAATTCTCAGAGAGTGTAAAAGTTCTGAGATAGATGGGATGGTGGAATGAAAAGAGGGGGGCACATAAGTATGTGTCGGGAAACCCAATACTCAGAGGGTATTCGTTTCTCTTCTTTTGCCATACTAGTTGGTGGTACCAGTTGAGGGTACTATTTCTGGAACCAGTGATGGTATAAGTGGCTTGACGTCGACGCTAAACACCATCATCAGATGGTCTTAGAAACGCGGGACCAGCTTTGCAGTTACTCTCTGATTCTACTAGGAACGTGCTGCAACTCTTAAATCTTGACCAGGTACACGAGTGATCCAATCATCTATCTGCAAAGACCCAAACATCAGCGGGAGGAGAAACAACTATTGGCAGCTAAGTAAACCTTAAAAGCTGCCATGTGAACTGTTCATTTTCGAAAACCATAACATCACACTGTGATGAATAGTTTTTTTTTTCTAAACAATTATTCATGTTTATAACTGTTAAGACATAATTGATTATTAAATTTTTTACTAATCTAAAGACAAATCTAAAATTGATTTAATCATTTTGAATGTACTACAACTGTATGTCTCAGGCCATTTCTTAAATACACTCAAACAGAGCTATAAATAATAATAAGAGGAAATTCGCTGAATTAACTCAGCTGGGGGCTTGTACGAGCTAAAATTATATTACATAATCCTTCACAAAAGTTGACGGCAGATACTAGAGTTAACGTGCTCAGCCAATGCAGCATTTTTCTCGCTTTTCTAAATATCGTGTGAACTCCCTTCAGGTAGAAGCATCATTATCCTTCTTTCTACAACTCTGCCAAGAGTAATCTTGTGCGAAGGTAGACACCTTTGAAGACCCACATCAGTTACTCTTGAGTTTTGGCCACTGTTGGAACACTACTGCAGAGCTAAGGGGAGGCAAACCGTGACAGGTGTCTAGCTTTGACTGCAGGCCACTTATACCACCCACTTGTTCCACAGATAGCTCCACCAATTGGTACCACCGACACAAATATCTTTGGAAATACCGACTTCTGGCTCAGAGAAATAGTTAAGGCAAATTGATTAAGATGCCTTTTACACGTGGTCTGGGTTGTTACTTTACAAATAGACTCTATGACTTAGTGTTCAGGTTCCTGGGAATCCGGGCTTTCCGTATTAATAAATCAAGAGTTGTCATTGT
The DNA here is from genome assembly GCA_024509875.1 of Oreohelix idahoensis. Taxonomy (NCBI): domain Eukaryota; kingdom Metazoa; phylum Mollusca; class Gastropoda; order Stylommatophora; family Oreohelicidae; genus Oreohelix; species Oreohelix idahoensis. The sequence continues at coordinate 505,678 of JAMPIV010006750.1, forward strand.
GTAAATCCACAAGATGCTCAAACACGTTGTCCGATTCTTTAAATTGAATCTTGATCATATTCCTTGTTCCAGCTTGTCTGGCTTTCTTCTTGACGAGTTGATTTCACAGTGCTGTAAACTCACAAGGTGCAAAATTATAAGGCAACATTCGGCCCACATCCAGCTTGCTACTATATGACAAAGCTCAAATAAGAAATGTTGTAATTTTACATCTGAAATGCCAGCCAATAGCATGCAATTTGCGTATATGTTGGTGGGGTATATTCCCCCTACCTCTCACAGAAAATGCCAGCGTGACATCAGCAAAACAAAAACAAAAAAATGTGTTGTTTACAAGTCACCTCTCCGTATATGGTATGCCAGCTTCCGTCTTTTATCGATCATGTTTACACTCACAACTTCATAATCTATCACAGGTAATCTATTTCAAGATGGATACTTCTTCTCCGGCAAGTCTGTCCGGAAAGGATTATCTCATTTACCTGGTATAGCCAACAACCAACAAACTGGTCAGACAGAACTATTATCAGTAGATAAGAAAATCGACTGTAGTCATCCCAAGATTGTTTACTCACTAATCCGGTCGCTCCTGTACACTGTCTGCTCGGAAATGTGTTACAACATTTCACTCCACCGATTCAGGTGTAAATATGGGTTTAAACGAAAGTCATTGATTACTCTAATCAGCAAAGGATGGTCGCTGAAGTCCAGACATGACAAGAATTGAGAGACAGGAGTGTAAACAATGGTTAAGTACAGAAAATGAGACGTGGTGCAACAATGTCGGCAATAAACATAAATGCCTGGAAAAGAGAACGAACAATTCTGTCACAGGAGGGGAGAGGTTAAAGTGCCTCCATCTCGCTGGGTGTCACGTCTTAAATCTTCAGAGGTGATTTTATACAGACAGCTGCCCCTCACAACTATCCTACCTCACCCTCAGTGACAACCACCTGTTTTGAGCCACGGCTGTCTATTCAGTATTCACGGCTAACTTTTTTATGTAGAAGATTTTCAACCATCCCCCACCGGGCTGACGTGTCTGGTAGTAAGACAGCAACCACCCCCTCCTCCCCCCTCCCCCCGGGTTGGCATTCTACAGAGATATTAAAGTTCAAAGTGGCACAAGGACTTTATAAATAAGCTGCGGATAACTTTAGAACACCTGTGTGTTATCGGGACCCGAAAGGGGAGCAAAAAATAGTAACATTGTACCTACCAGGCATCTCGTAAAATATACTAAATTAAAGAAAGAAAATCCCACAAAGGGTATGTAAGTTGAAACTAAAAGGGCAATGGATGACGGCAGCTAACCAGGCGGGCTATAAAGATATAGAAAAATAGTCTAACAGAGTATCGTCAAGACAAGAGGAAGAAAGCTTCGTTATAGTCAACAATCTTTATGAAGACGGTACCTGATCTATCCTATCATTACGACCTCACACGAGACACGTCTAAATAAAAGCTAATCCAGACTCTCAACTTCTAACGTTATGTTTCCACCGGATTGTTGCTCTAAAGCTTGAGTAAAGGGACACGAGAAATACGGCTAAATGAGATGCATACATCTTGTGTTGCTAAAGTCATCTGAGAATCCAATAGGAGGCAGAAGAGACTTTTCTCATTGTGTTTATTGGCTGTAGACTTGGCTCCTTATTTTATCATTATCTTCACCAATAAATTATCAGATTCGCTTTTGATTACTGAATCATGGTTGGAAATTTGTGTAGTTTTTTAATGACATAATTTCTAAAGCTAATGTACAGTACACCCAAATGGAGGTGGTCATGTTTTCAGTAATTATAGAGGAAGCAAAACACAGACAAAAATCTCGTCTCATAACAGGTAAAGGTAATAAGATAGCATAAACTGCCGTAAGCAAATTAAGTGTTAGAGATTTCCCTATAATACGCCCAGCTTTATGAGGTAGGGTGACTGGTGCCCTTCCTCGCTGCATTTTCCTTCCCTAACTCAAGAGTAGAGTCTAGTACCCATTTACAGCAATGTAGACTAGAGCTTGACACTACCAGGTTTCAATCACCTGTACCCGGTTAACTTTACCGTGAGAGGCAAGCGTTTTAGCCACTTAGCCAATCGGATGCTCTTTTTCTGAAAATGTTTATAATTGACAGAATTGTGACAGAAAGACAAGGAAAGTCCCTATGTATGTCTGAGATACTCACGGCACTGGCTGGGCTAAACTTCATTTTAAATAATTATTAAGTTGAGTAAATTTTTAATACAAGATTTAACAACACAGCAAAGCTTAACCAGTTTTTATGGACATGCATAACGTTTGAGTCGGTACTCTTCCTTCATCAGCTACACAAAGCTTAACCAGTTTTTATTGACATGCATAACGTTTTAGTCGGTACTCTTCCTTCATCAGCTACACAAAGCTTAACCAGTTTTTATTGACATGCATAACGTTTTAGTCGGTACTCTTCCTTCATCAGCTACACAAAGCTTAACCAGTTTTTATTGACATGCATAACGTTTTAGTCGGTACTCTTCCTTCATCAGCTACAGCAACCCTATTCTCTCATTCTCTTGTATTCATCCTCTTTCCTTCCAATGTTGTCCCGCATCCACACCAGCTGTCCCTGATACTACCAAACAGTCCCACGACGATGACCTCTCAATCCTTTCATAATCGATGGGACCTGCAGCCATTGTCTCACGTCATTGTCGCGGGACTGAATGTAAACGCCACCCAGGACTCCACGGCTTAAGAGGAAATCGGCAGAGTTCTCACGACTCCCGGCCGGCCTTTCCACGCGCCACAGGCCTCAATTGTATATTTCCGATTCGTTAATTACAGTTGTCACTTTTACAAAGCTCATTAGCATGGCGTAATGAGGGCACTCCGAGGTCGTTACTGACACCCTCAATTATAAATCACAATCACCGAAATCGGTTAAGTCCCGATGCAGTTGTCCCCTCAGATGGTGCCGGACCTGAACAGTTCGGGGCACATCAGTCATCCAGCTCCACAATGAAAATCTCGTTAGCTGCCCCTTCTATTTGTACTCAGTATTGTTTTTGTTCGGTTGTGTGACCCGATCGCGTCTTAGTCTACGTCAAACTTTGACACACTGGCTCAATACGAAAATAGATTGAGCAGCTTGCTATAAATAAGAGGCTGTGACAAAAATGTTGCCAAGTTGTACCAAGAAAGTCATATACAACAGTTGTTTTTTTTAACGTACACGCCTAAGAATCTCTCCTCGATTCATATGTTCTTTATTGTTTCATCATTTTACTTTGCCCTGCTTACGGAGCATAGAGTACACCCTGTATTTGGTCCACATTCATGTCGTAGATTTTAGATAGGAGAATTAAGACTTGGTCCCTTCTGAATAGGTTGGAATGAGTGATAGATACAGTGAGAGCTGGTGAAAAGCAATAGAATTTCCACACGTGAGATGATAGAATGTGATATAGAGGCTGTCTTTGAGAATCGAGATAATCTTCTCTCTCTCACCTATCTTCTACGACCGCTTTTAAAGTGTCAGACAGTCTAAACCACAGATATATATTACATAAATCTCTATCTACTCACGGGCACGCACATACACGTGACGACAGTTAAACACACAGACGTGGGAAATCTATAACAATGATATATGTATTCTTTGAACGAGCTGACCAACGCACTGATTTAGTTCAAGAGAGATTTTTATTATTATCATCAAAAAAAATCTTCTCACAACACCCAAAATTACATCAAGGAAAAAAAAACATATACAAATAGTCATAAATTCAAGAAAATGCTACAAGGATGATAGCCCGAAAAAATCTTACTCTAGGGTTAGCCCACAGCCCCGTTAAGAGAACAGATGATGGCCCAAAGAGTTATAGATACGTAAGGTTGAGTCTAAGAGGTTTCTTTCTTTCTCGTAAATGTATGAACAGAGTTGGATAAATCTGATTTAGCCTAAGAAAAAAAAAAAAAACTCTAGCATTTGTAACAAATCCTGCAGATTAAAAAAAGTTAAGACAGCAAATGGGTGACAATAATACCCCGGTAAAATAACACTCTGACCTGTGTACTCTCATTCATTCAGCCATGGCCTTTCTCACACATATATACTCACAACTTTGCTCGCTGCCTCTGGGAACATAATAATTCTAGGACCTTCGCACAGACCCGAAAAATGCAGTCATCGACCAAGAAACCCCCAGTTCCAAAAGACGTACTGAACTCTCTGTCTCAGTGAAACGATTCCTTGGGTGTTCTAATTTTTTCCGAATGTCTGATTAAGTCACATAAAATTTGTCCAGGCACGAAAGTTAGCAGAGCACAATGTCATTAGCTTTGGATTCTAGGATTTAAGGAATGTCAGATCTCACTAGTTAAAAAATAATACAAACTATAAATTAAGCACTCTGGACACAGAACTAGTTTAGATTGAAATAGGCGATTAAACACTTTATCACTTCACAAAATACTAGAGATCTATAATGTATTTACCTCAAACACAGCACTACAGGATATCGCACAATTAAGAATTATACGCTTATATTTATGGCGCAACAAACTAAGAAACTTCGCTTATACAGCTCTACTCTTCGCGAACCACCTGTCTACTGCAATTTATTGAGAAAGAATGAAAATAAAGTTTCAAACTAGGTTTAATATTTTAAACCAGACAAAGGATGAACTATTATTTCGTAGAACGAAATGCTCTCCCCTTTCCGGCTTAAACGATACGTTTAACACCTAACATGTCGTAACTGCCACCTACTGACCAAGATGTACGCGTGTCAGTTTCAAATCTCAGACAACCGTCTGCTCTGGGCGAAAGCGGGTTGGCAGTTTTAGCACCTACGTTTAGAATGACCAATAGTGAGTGCCGTGTCAGGTAGCGATTTTACACTTCGCCGAGAAATTCAGCCTGGGAAAACGCCTTTGACAGGTGAAATTTGCAGACGATAAGTCGGCCCTATTTCTAAGTATGAAGCACATGCACAGTTTCGTCCTCTGACATCTACGTAATAGAATTACGTATCCCAGTATGAGAAAACACAAGGTAAAGTTTGAGGATACTGAAGAAAATATTATTCGCAAAAACAAATGATGCGAAAAATACAGGAAAAACAAGTACGGCAAGATAAAAAATAGAAGGATTCGGGTGAGAGAATAGGAAGAAGATGTAGGCAATTTAATGATATAAAGACCTACGTGACAATGCAGGAAGCCTGCACCAATCGTTCACATGCTCTTGTAATGCTGCTTTATATGGCAATTTGTTTTACGTGATGAAGCTGCCAGGCATATGCACAACCTCACATAAGTCGCCTTGTACGACATGCCTGAGGGTGCAATAGTACTATTCTTCCTTCGTCTCTAAAGAGATCACCGGGAACTACACGGTGGTGCCTTATAGCTTATATTTACCATATATATTTACATACATCTTTAATCTCTGGCCTGTGTATTCCCTTCGTTATTTGATGCGTCGGAGTGGCAGAGGGGGTAGAGCGCTTGGTTCATGAGGTAAAGGCACCAGGTTTGAAATTAACTTCCCTCACGCTCCAGTTTACCCAGCTGTAAAAATGAGAACGTGACCCTGCCGAGATATGGTATATATGAAGTATCCTACCTGGTGGCAGTCAGAGTTGGTGTTATAAATCATATTTGCAGCTTGCTCTAGAGCTTGAACCTCAGCTGTATAATTGGAACAGAATTTACCAGTGGGAATGTTCCTAGTCTCATAGTGGTTGTCAGGATATGAGATAAAGATACCGGCACCTCCATTCCTAACATCATTAGTTGCTGATCCATCTGTATAGGCATGTATCCATGATTGATCGGGATAGCTTTCTTGGATCATACTCAATGTAGCAGTTCGTTTTTGCAGATCATTATACTCACATCCACTTGTGAGACCACTGACTGATGTATTAATTTGGAGGGCATTGCTGGCCTGCTCCCATGGTACAGGGTATAGGGTGGGCTTCAGTGGTGTTGTCTTCATGGATAGGTCTTCTTGATGCTGTCTTTTAAGTCTTTTTCCCCGTTGCACAAAGCTGCTACGCTTTAGACGTCCCAATGCCAGATCATCTAGTCTTGCCTTCATTGGGTGCGTTGGCATACTGTTGTACTTTTCCATCTGGATTATGGTTTTTGTGTCTCTTCTATGGGACAATGTCTGTAATCCAGCAACCTTCTGCATCTCTGATATTGGTGTAGTTTTGATGGCTCCTGTAATGAGCCTGAGAGCTTGATTTTGCACCTTGTCCAAAGACTGCAGATGTGAGTTAGCAGCTGATGACCATGCTGCTGAGCTAAACTCTAAGTGTGGTCTTATTACTCCATTATAAATCTTCTTTAGATTTCGTTCATTTGCTCCCCAGTTGGTACCTCCTAATTTTCTGAGTATGCCTAGTCGTCTTCGGGCCTTTCCTTCTGCATTTTCAATATGCTTATTCCATGTAAGCCTTTGGTCAAATGTCACCCCAAGATAGGTGGGGTAGCTTTCTTCCTTGATCACGGTTGTCCCTAGGTGTATGTTAGCTGCTTTGTCCTTGGGGGCGAGGGAGAACAGTGTTGTGGAGGTTTTGTCTGTGTTTATTGTGATAAGCCATTTCTCTGCCCATGACACTAGCATGTCTGCTGCCCACTGCATTCTATAATTTGCTGTGGTGACGTTTTCATCAGCGCACCAGAGTACTAGGTCATCTGCATATAAGGCAGCTTTCACTCCTGCGGGGAGATCTTTCACCAGGTCATTGATGTAAACAAGGAAGAGTGTTGGGGAAATTACTCCTCCTTGAGGTACCCCCTGATGGAGCAACACTTTTCTGCTCTGCAGACCGTCAAGAGTGACTCTAGTTCTCCTGTTATGCAAGTATGACTGGATCCATTTCATCATGTTGCCTTGGATTCCACTTCTCCTAAGTTTTGCAATAAGGCCATCTTTCCACACCTTGTCAAAGGCCTGCTTGAAGTCGACCCAGATCGTTAGGACCTTTTTCTTCTCCTGGAAGGCATCTTCTATTGCTTGAGACAAGTAAGTAACTTGGTCTTCTATACTGTAGCATTCTCTAAATCCAGCTTGTTCCGGCACCAGGATCTGCTCAGACTCTAAATACCATTTCAATCTGTGGTTGACTATTCGCTCCATAGTCTTCCCAACACAGCTTGTGAGACTGATTGGCCGGTAACTTGCAGCCTCGGTCTTACATTTCCCTTTCTTTAGTATGGGTATTGTGATGGCTTCTCTCCATACTTGGGGTACCGTTCCTTTCAACCAGCTGTGGTTGAATATCTCAAGCAGTTTTGTCTTTGCTGCTGAGCTCAGATTTACTAGCATTTCGTTGCTGATTTTGTCTGGGCCGGGTGACTTTTGAAACTTAAGCTTGGAAATAGCGTTCTGTAGTTCTCCTAGTGTGATGGGTTCCCTCATTGGGGCAGGAGTATCTGTCTGTCCCATGGTTGCCAGTATTTCTTTTCTTATCACTCTCTGATGGTCTATGTTAATGGGTAAGTTGCTTTCTGAACTGTATCTTCTAGCAAACAGGTCTGCAGCTTGTTTTCCTCTGAAATGTTTGCCACCTTCATCCAATGTGATAGTCTGCCTAGGCGAGGAACGCTCTTCATTTAGAGACTTGACTAATCTCCAAAGTTTCCTGCCGTCTTTCTCAAGGTTCAGCGATGCCGTTTTAGTTCTCCAGCTTTTCCGTTTTTCTTCTAGCTTTGTTCTCTGAAACTCTGCTACAGCCTTTTTCCATTTGTTGTGAGTTTCAAGTGAAGGCTGAGACTCTGCATCCTTTCTAGCCCTGTCCATAGCTTCCTGACGTTCTTGGAGTGTGCTGGACCAGTATGGTATGTAGTTACGCCGGCATCCTTTGGGAATGGTTTCTTTTGCAGCTTGTAGTATGCATCTGTTGAAGTCTTTTACCACTTCATTAATGTCTCTGTTCTGTACCTTGAGGGTAGACAGAAGCGTGTTTACCTGATGCCTGAATAAACCCCAGTTGGTTTTTTTGTAGTTCCATCTTGTAATGGTTGGGCCTGTACTGAGAGTTGCACTCTGGACAGTAAGAAAGATTGGGCGATGGTCGCTTCCCCCTAGTTGGTCTCCTACTTCTCTACTAATAGATCCAGCTATATCTGGGGTGGCGAAGGCAAGATCTGGTGTTGAAGTTGTGTGCCATCCTCTGCAGTAGAAGGTAGGAGTATCTGTGGCATTATTGACTAGGATTAGGGAGTGATCATCTTGCCATGTTTCAACCTCTTCACCTCTGTGATCTAGATGGTTATAGCCCCAGCTTTGGGAGTGGTTATTAAAGTCTCCAACTGCTATAAAGTTGGTGGCTGGTACCTGTATAGAGCTGAGACTCAGGGGTTTGTTGTTTGGACAGTAATAGTTCAGGAGTTCTATTTCCATCTTGTCTACCTTTATCTGCAACAGCTGATATTCTGCTCCATCCATGTAGGTTTTCCTTTCGTGTGCATCAATGTTATTCCTTACAAGAGTAAGTACTCCTCCTTTTCGTCTATCTTGTCTGTCGGATCTGAAGCATTGATATCCCCTTATTTTAAAGGTTTGATCTGCTTTCAAGTGAGTCTCTTGGATACAGCAAACACTGACTTGCTTCTCATACAAGATGTTTTCCAGCTCTGTCTTTTTGCTGTATCCAGCCAGCTTGCTGTTAACTCCCTCTGCATTCCAGTGCATCATGACAAGTGGCACTCTGGGTTTCTCTTTTTCTGTTTTGTTTCGGTCAGTAGTTCTCCTCCGCCGTCTGCTGACTCCACAAGACGGTCTAGAGGGTCCTCCAGTAGCTGAGGGTGGGCTCTGTCGAGGCTCAGAGCCCGGCACTGCACCTGCCTGGTGGAGCTCCACAGGGCGAGCACCAGTACGAGATTTATTTGACGGTGTACTCATCCATAAAAAAAAAGCGAGTTGCGTGATACTGTGGTTTCCGGTGCGCCTTCTGGCCCAGTATCTACGACTTTAGCACCTCTTCAACGGGAGAGTGGGCTCATCCCTAATCTGTTTATGTTCCCAGTAGTAGACTATTCACAAGCAGCCTGTGGGTGTCACTGCTCTGCGCGGACCTTGTTTACCGAGGCGGCGTCCGAGCTCGTATGGTGAAAATATGGTTGCGTTATCTTCAAAATAGACCTGTCTTTCCCGTGGCTATTCTGCCATCCTGCAACTTTGAGTTAGGGAGTTCTGAGCTCCAGTCTCTTTCCCAGGCATTTTGTCCTGGCCTGGCACGCATATAGAGGACTCCACTTCTGGTTCTAAGTTAGCAGTTGGGGATAGGTGGGGTGGCACACTGTGCATTCCCCATCATCCAGTGGGGCTCTCCAACTATGCAGAGCTTGCACAATGCTGTGCTCTGGTTCTGGGCTCTCCCAAGGAATCCTCACGTCCTGCACAGAGCCACTTCCAGATACCCACCACCTGCCATCTCTCCATTGTAGAAATCTGAATGCGGCCATCCAGTCAAGAGCCAATATTAAGTCCGGTGCCCAAGTGATTCCCCCCAAGCTCAGTGTGCAATGCTGGGTTCTCATCATGCTGCAACACAGAGGGGATTGTGATGCTCAGCCATCTCTCTCAACTCTGCACCGATAAGTGACATCGGGGACTTAACTGTGCCTCAGTACCGGGAGACCCCGTTTCCGGGTACACCACACACAGCCAATTGAGGCAACGGTCGTCATGGGCTTGTCTTCAGTGGGGAAATTGTGGAGTCTTCCTGTCCATGTTCTTGCACATCCTAACACTGCCCGCAAGACATCGGAGGTGTGGAGAGTGGCCTTCTCTGCTTTTTTGAGCCGGGGTGGGCTCCCCGGGCAAGTCTCGATGGGGATCGGGACGTGTCCACGCGCCAGTGGGCCCTGCATCGGCCGCATCTGATGGAGGACTTGCTCTGCCAGGTTTGAGTTAGTAAATTCCAACTTTGTCATCTTCATGGCATTGTGATGCTGGGGTACCTGTGGATTTCCTACCGCCCCGGGTAGGAGCCAGAAGTGTACTGTACCAGCTCTGGGGGAGATAAAGTGGGCGTTTCTGCATCTCCCTGTGATACGTAGGCAAGGTAGGGCTCACAGTGCTCTTTCCCCGCCACCAAATTGCCTGCTGGTTACGCCGAGTTCTCCGAGGCTCTAGGCATGTGACCAAGAGTTGAAGACATAGGATCGTCACGTTCTGAGTCTCTGTGCCTGTACGATGCGTTCCGATCTTCAGGGAGCAGTCCATACTCGTTCCCACTCCCAAGACTTGTTCAGTATCCATCTGGCTCCTTCCCACCCACAGAGGGCGTGTACGGTGTAGTGCACCGGTTTTATTATCGAGGTTTGCTCCTCTAGATCCGTTGTGTTTAGCCTGAGGATTCGCACCCTCAGTTACCAGGACTACCTCGAGGAGGGTGTGGCTCTTCACCACGCACAACGATCTTGGGGTATGAGAGGTTTTGCTAGGCGAAGAGACTAACACCGCAATGGTCGCTCCTTTCATGAACAAGAATTCACTAGGCCTAGGGTGAAGCAAGGGGGGAAACCCACTACCCACAACACCAACACATCATACCCTCTGTCTGTAAAAGACTTTGCCCCTCTAAATATGCAAAACAAGAGTTCTCCTTCGTTAGGCGTGTCGTAAGAGACGATTAAAATGAGGTTGTGCGTGGACTGTAAATTAATATTAGACAAACATAAAGGTATGTTTTCAGGCACTCGTAAGAAATAAAGAAGTAGAACACTTGGACAACAGAAAAACAACAAACGTGAGTGGCTTACCCAGGGTTCGAACCCCGTACCTTCCGTACGACAACTCCGCCTAGCTATACAAGCGAATCACACTGACCCCACGGCCAGCTAGGCATCCCCTTTAAAAAAGGATGCTTTACTGACTAGTCATCAGTGTGAAACACAAGACAACACCGGAAGTATACAGTATGGAAGGTACGGGGTTCGAACCCTGGGTAAGCCACTCACGTCTGTTGTTTTTCTGTTGTCCAAGTGTTCTACTTCTTTATTTCTTACGAGTGCCTGAAAACATACCTTTATGTTTGTCTAATATTAATTTACTTTTTACAGGCCTCTGGTTTCCCTTCCTTATGTGTTATTAATGTTTGTGCGTGGACTGGTAAGCTCATCGTGTAAAACAAATTGCTATAGATTGGATTGGTTTGGTTTTAAGGACTATCTTTATTGTACACGGACAACTCCATCAGTGCGCCGATCTCCTCCCTTAGATCACACAAGGAGGATCTCAGCACAGTGCACGAACTCCATTGTGTGTATACAGGAATCCCACATTCTATAAATATTTGTGTGTAATTTTATCAAATTGCTAGAGAAACCTCTGCTACAAGTGCCTGGGGGTTGTGATGTAGGTTTCCTGCAATGAGGCCAGCTGTAGTGGTGGCTCCATGCTACATAAGGAGCAATAAAGGAATGCTAAATAAAACTGCCAAAATATCACGTGGTCTGGGCTCTACATATGCGATACAGACATAACAAAGGAACCAACAAACGGTCTTTTAAAAGGGGAGACAATTGGGCACTTAGGCCCGTATGTCATTCTACCCGTTTTCTCAGCTTTCATTCTCTATCCTCGTATAAGCACATGCTGTCAAATCGTAAACAATAAATTTGTTCATTTTCAAATCAGCATTACTAAAACATATTCAAACATATTAGCCCAAATTTGCCCATTTAAAAAACAAAACAAAAACAATTGCTTGCTTTCATAATGCTGCAGTATACACAACCACACAACACAACCACACAAGACAACCACATTATTGGTTAAGAACGAAAAAAAAATACATTAACCTCTTCGAAAAAAATTAAAATTTTTTTTACTAAAACTAATAGAATTCATGTTTCCTTTTCGTAACGTTTTTAACAACTTTATTATACCTTTTTTGTGTGTATAAAAACACGTTTTGTTTTTAAAATTACTCCGTCACGCCTCACCAATAATTATTCTACCCTATCATAACAACCATCATCCCTCAGCATTCAACAAAACTAAAAGAAGTCCCAAAGCCGTTTCTAAATCCACCACCTTCAAATAATCAACATCCTTTTCTTCGTCTGCCCATATCATTTTCATTCCTCCTTTACTGGCCCCAGCCGGTGTAGAAAGTCAGCCGTGTGACAAATTGTCTGTCCTTGAGCCGGAAAGAGGTAATTTCCTTCCATCATGAGAATCGTTTAAGACGTCGGGGGTCTAGTGCACAGACATTGATGGTAATCACCGATAATTCTGAGATCGCCCTCTCCGTACCGTCGTGGCAGACCTGACAGGATCAATAGCTTGCAATTTTCTCGATCAGTCCCACGATTTTGGAAAATCATAACAGATAAACTTCATTGCTGTCCCTGTTGACTCTGGATTGGAATCACCTTACCCGCATCCACCCTTTGCGTATTTGCCAGGCCCATCCGAGACGAAGTGACCAGGGGCTGGAGAAAGATACGAGAGGACCTGGGTGGTTGGCGAGGACGATCAGATCTCAATTACTCACACGCTTCTGACCATTATGCAGCCCGATTTGCTGGTGTCGAATGATTGTATCAAATAATGAAGCTAGGATGCAATACTGGCCTCAGATTTGTCATTTTTCTTTCAAGCTCTGTCCATCGTTAACTTCAGCTAATGTGATTTAGTTTATCGTATGTTAGATCTGAAAATATCTCACTTGAAAGACAAAACTATAAACGTTTGAATCTAATAAATCTTTGTTTGCTGAACTCGTTAATTGATGGATTACTTTTATATTAGGCTATCTCAGACGCTTATGCGAGTGGTGATCAAAAAGTAAGGTTCCCTATGGTATAACTCTGTATTCAGAGAAATTTAATTTTCCTTTGTGGCAATACTGATTATGAGTCAGTGTAAGTGGACAGTGCGGTCAAAGTTGTTGACGTCAGCAGTTGCTTGACTGGTTCAGTTTAAAATAGTGTCGTAACTTGAAACGTGGTCCCATGTAGAAGGGTGTATTTTTATTCGTTTTTTTATGGACAAAACATGTTGCTCCCATTGAAACTCATAGACAGTTGACAAAGGTGTATGGTGGAAACGCAATAAGTGTTCAATGATAGGCAATTCAAAGACAGAGACCTCTCTTGAGGTGTTACTTTTTAACGTCATTATGTCTGTAGCGTGAGGTTTTTATTGTATCTAGGATCAGTATAGTACTGACAATAAAGAAATAGAATTTCTGCAGGAAAATGGTGAAGTCCCAGTGTATGAGAGAACTACTGGTATCACAAATTAGTTACGGCTGTGAATGATCTGATCTCGAAAAATTAGTAGAGTGGATACAGTCATAAAATGCCACCCGGCTGTGTAACTAACTGTGATATTAAAAGAAGGAAACAGATTTCACTTAACAATTATAAACTTGACAAGTCGTTCAAATACAATGTCCTTATTTATTAAGTATATACACTATCTACTCTTGTGCTGAAGGGTGGATGTTAGAAGATGGAATGTAATGGATTTGTAAGTTTACATAATATTTATATATATTACAACAAGTCTTCCAATTATATGAACAAAATTATATATATATATATATATATATATATATATATATATATATATATATATATAATATATATATATATATATATATATATATATATATATATATATATATATATATATATATATTCTTCTTCTTCTTCCATCCTTAGCCATCAACCGGCAAAGCAGTATGTGGCCAGTACGCCTAGTGGCGTCTTAGGGCAACAACAAATTGATCAATCTATCGCTGTTTCCACCACGCCTAGTGGCGTCTTTGTGGAACAAAAACAGACCAAACAATCTATCATTGTTTCCGTAATCAGATTGGTTGGCAAGCAGGTGATCAGCCCACTGTGCATACATACATACATATATTATATATATATATATATATATATATATATATATATATATATATATATATATATATATATATATATATATATATATATATATATATATATATATATATATATATATATATATATATATATATATATCAGCTGTGCTGTTAATCAATTACTGAAAATGTATCAGCTGTGCTGTGAATCTTGTCTCTCACTACGCTAAATCACTTTTTCTTCATAGACAGTTAATTGCTCACACTTGCCGACGGAAATGGTACTAATGTGTACTCATCTCTTAAAACAGCTCTGTCCTTCTTAGTTTGATGCACACAACACCCGCTGATGATCGTTCCTTTAGTTTAGCCCACCCAAGACTGAAGGGGACTAAGGAGGTAGCTCGATACAACCACTATGCTCCTGCGAAGTTCCAGGCAGCTGGATTTATCCGAACATACGACCTCAGGTTGGATGACACGAATAAACCCTCTAAGATTTATACAAGCCAGATTTGAACTTGACTAGTGAAGCAAGTTTGCCCGGCATGCAGGTATGCAGGAATCAATCTTGACAACTTTCTCTTCTACAGTTCTTCGTTCGAGCTGGCCTTCGTGTTTGTGTGTGTATTTGAATAAAATGCGCCCCCATATATAGGTCAAAGCAGGTAAATGGTACTGCATAAGGAACCCTTTTGATTGGTTCTCGGTGTTTTCGTCTTTTTAATTGCCGGGCCTTTTCGTACTTTCCGTGACCGAGTTCCGAAGCAACAGTGTTTTTCCTTTTTTTTTCTAATTCATTCTGTCTGCCGCCATCTTGCGGGAACTTGACTTCGTGTAAGTTATTCTGTCCCAGAGTCGGTTGAACGTGGATTGGCTGTGCATATTTGTATATCGACATAGTGTATTAACAAAGAAGTGGATTTACACCGACTTTACGGCAATGTCACACCACACACCGCACCTCAGACTTAGATCCTCCTGGAGTCGTTTGAATGGGACATGGTAGAACCTACAGCTCTGATCTAGCGCCATCATATTTCATAAGTTAGTGTTGCTAAAGAAGCTATTGGAAGTCGACGGTATCCAGATGTCTCATCGGTGCAGAATGTTGTTTGAGTATTTAACTAATCTAGAGCCAGATTTTTACCATGCCGGGATGTTCAAAATAGTGTAAAGGTGGGATAAATGCCCAAACACATTCGGAGACTATGTTGAATAGTAGACATAATAACACTATGGCTTCGTTTTTTTTCATGTTGTCAATAAAATTATGTATAAAATTGTCAACCTTACTTTTTGATCACTCCTTGTATTTCGAAAATATCAAAAGAAATCAAGCCCTGAAAGACACAAAACAAATTGATTTCAGATAAACTGTAATTCTAGAATAAAATACTGATAAATCATTTACGTCACCTGCCATCTTCACATCGAAGGTCGGCTGCAATGGATCTCCAACGTCTTCTGTCACTTGACTCAATGATACAGACGTCTTCTTCTTCTTTGATCCTTAGCCACAGACTGTCAAAGCAGTCAGTGGTCATCACGCCTGGTGGCGTCTTGTAGGGCAACAATAAACTGCTTCCACTTTGTTCGGTCGGCGGCCATCCTTCGTACAGTGCCTCAGCTCTTGTTCATTCCTCGCATCTAGGCCTCCACAGTTCTTCGCCAAGTTGTTTTTGGTCGGCCTCTCTTTCGCTTTCCTTCGGGGGTCCATAGCATAGCTGTTCTTGTAATGGCATCGGGGTCCCTTCAGAGGACGTGACAATCCCAACTCCAGCGTCTGCCAGCTATGATGGGGTGCATATCCTCTTGGCTACTCCGAATAAGTAGTTCTTGGTTGGTGATGGTATTCGGCCAAAAGATTCGGAGAATTTTCCTTAGGCATATTGTGTCAAAGGAGAACAGTTTCGACATTTTCGCCTCACTTACTCTCCAGCATTCCGCACCATAGAGAAGCACAGAAAGTACGCAGCTCTCATATAATCTTAATTTGGTGTTTGTGCTATACTGGGAAGACTTCAAAATGTTGTTGAGACTAGCAAAGGCTGCTCTCGCTTTATTCATTCCGTTGTTAATGTCCTTGCTTGTTCCGCCGTCTGGTGTTACTATACATTCTAGGTATGTAAATTTGCCTGTTTGTTCTAGCTTCTGGTTCCTTATTGTTGTTGGCTCAGGATTGCCCACATTAAGTGTCATGACCTCTGTCTTCTTTAGATTGATGTTCAGGCCAACCTGCTGGCCATACTTATTCAGTCTATCTGTTTTTTTTTGGATGTGTTGATGTGAATGTGCCAGTAATAATGTCATCTGCATATTCCAGGTCTTCCAGTGTAGAAAATGTTGTCCATCTAATTCATCTTGGACTGCCCTCTGTTGTATGGCGCATCACCCAGTCTATGACTGTCAAAAATAAGGTTGTTGATAAGAGGCATCCCTGTCGTACTCCTGTCTTGACCTGGAAAGTTAGGTTGCTCATCCCAACGCTGCATGTAAAGTTAGAATAGGCGTTTAATAATGGAAACATTGCAGCTGGGAATTCCATAAGCCCTCAGTATTTTCCATAGGCTGTCCCTGTGTATGCTGTCAAAAGCCTTTTCAAAATCAACGAAGTTAATGTATAGCTGTCTTTGCCATTCTGAGCACTGCTCTATAATATTCCTGAGGGTGAATATATGATCTGCACATCTTCTGTTCTTTCTGAATCCCGCTTGTTCTATCCTCAGTTTATGGTCTCATGCTTTTGAAATTCTCTGGATAATTACCTTGTCTAGTATTTTACTGGGAACTGAGAGGAGAGTAATTCCTCTCCAGTTGTTGCAGTCTGCAAGGTCGCCCTTCTTGGGCAATTCGACAATTATTCCGTTACTCCACTCCGTTGGTGTTGTCGCTGTTTTCTAGACTTATGCAAATAGTGGTTTTAATAGTTCTGCTGCTAGTTCAGGATCTGCCTTGAATAACTCAGAATTTAAATTGGCGTGACCAGGCATTTCTATTCTTTAACCCTTTGATAGCTGCAATGATTTCTTCTCTTTGTGGAATATCTATATTGACATCTAGATCATTTTCAGCCTTACGAACATTCAGCTGCGTCTCTGGTGGTTCCGTATTCAGTGTTTCTCTGAAGTGCGCTGCCCATCTTGTTTCCTGCCCCTGTGCTGTGGTGATGAGATTTCCTTGCTTGTCTCTTACTAACGTAATATAGTTTGCACCTCGTTTTCCGCTGATAGTTTTAGTAATTTTATAACTGTACTTTGTTCAATTTTCATTGCTACCTCCTCTGCCTGTCTTGCCAGATCATCCAGAAATTTCCTTTTGTTGGCTCGGGTTTTGACGTTTTACTTCCTTGTCCAGCTGACTGTACTGTTGGCTATATATTTCCTTGAACCTGGGAGACTTTGCTTCTATTTTCTTTCTTTTCATTTCTTTTCTCATCGCTATGGTGTTTAATATTTCTGGTGTTACTCAATCTTGTCTCTTCCTGTCCTGGAATCCCAAGCATGATTCGCTACTTTCCTTGTATATCACTGTATATTCCTTATATATTTAAGTGGTCGGAGTGGCGAAGAGGTATGGCGTCTGCCTCGAGTTCTAGAGGTACCGGGTTCGATTCCCAGTTAGGGGAATATAATTTATAGATAATCTTTTTTTTTCAGAACCAATGGTCCTAATGATGTCATACTGCCCCTGGTCTTGGGCAGTGAGATCAGATCTCTAGCCTTCTCGGATAAGAGCGAAAATATAGGAGGTCCCGTGTGCAAGTTGCGCACGTTAAAAATCCCACGGCAGTTGGAAATCGTAAAGAGAAGGTTTATCAGGCCACTGCCCTGGCAAAATAATAATAATAAAAAAAAATTAGAAACCTACCTACCACAAACATATTTATAGAATGTGGGATTCCTATATATATATATGTATATATATATTTTTTTTCCTTAACCAGCGGCACTTGGGCTTTCAGCCCTTCGGCCCAATGACATGTCATTGCGAGGCTGGGGAACCTGAGGATTTTCCTTCCAACCCGGTCAGGAGCTTCGCTCCTTCCCATCCACAGAGGGTTTATCACAGGAGCCGTTCAGGTTATTCAGTCAAATTTCTGGTCGTAAACATTTCTTCAATCGCTGACACCCGGGTTTGAACCATGAACACCTGGTCGCCAGTACAACGCCGTAGCCATTACACCAGCGCGGCTCCCATGGATTCCTATATAAACACATTGGGATTCTCGCCGGTGCTACGGAGTTCGTGCACAGTGCTGAGATCCTCCTTGTGTGATCTAAGGGAGGAGATCGGAGCACTGATGGAGTAGTGCGTGTGCAATGAAGATAGTCCTTAAAATCAAAACCAAATATTGCGGAAATGGTGTTGAATTTCTGGTCAACATCATCAGTCACTGTATTTTCCTGGCTATTGGCAATTTGATATCGTCTCTTTACATCAACCACAAAAGCTTTTCTGGTGAGGGGGTACTTAAGTTTCATGATGTTATACCTTTTCTGTTTGGTTGCCATTGGTCCAGCAGCTTTGAGTTTCATCTTCAACCGCGCTACTACTAGGTGGTGATCACTTCCCACATCTGCACCTCTTCTTACTTTCACATCGTGCAATGCATGCATAAATCTACCATTTATTATAATGTGGTCTATCTGGTTTCTGTCCTGTCCGTTTGGGGATTCCAATGTTAACTTGTGCACTTCTTTGTGTGGCAAAAGTGTTCCTCCAATGACCAATTTGTTAATACTGCATTAGCTTATTAGTGTGTCCCAGTTCTCGTTTACTGTCCCACTGCCGCATTTCCCCATTACTCATTCATTATAAGTATTGTGTGTTCCAACTTTCGCATTGAGGTCTCCCATTACTATAATAAGATTGTACCTAGGTGCAGTTTCGATTTTCTTATGTAGCTGTTGATAGAAGTTGTCCTTGACCTCTTCATCGCTGTCATTTGTTGGTGCATAGCATTGTATTATTGTGGTGTTGGTGAATCTCCCTCTCAGTCTTGTTCTTATCAGTCTGTTGCTGATGGGTTTACATTTCAGTAATGGCCTTTCTGTTCCTTTCTTTAGGATAATGGCTACGCCTTCATTGTGCTGACCATACTCTCTACCAGAGTAAAGTACTGTTTCTCCTGTAGCAGTTTTTATTCTCCCCGCCCCGGTCCATCTGCTCTCACTTATTCCAAAGACATGTGATCTGTAGTTCCTCATCTCTGCTGTGATCTGCCTCAGTTTTCCTGCCTCATTCATTGTTCTGACGTTCCAGAATCCAATTCTTGTTTCGTGTTTTGACATACAGACTCTTTCATGTCAATCTCTTGATGTTTTCTTCCCACCTATAGAGCTGCATTCCTCTTACATGTTTGCCTTCAGTTCTTCCTTCCTTCATGGTTTTCAACAAGGTATTATGGCTTTTTATATGGCCGAAATAGTTTGGCTGGCTAACTTTGCTCTCCTTTATTATTTCCTCTTTCAATTCCTAGCTTGTCTAGGACTTGGTATTTTTTCCTTCTATTTTCAGGAGATGCGCCCCATTCTTCTAAATAATAATACAAATAGAAATGTGTATATATATGCTTGTGTTTGTATGTGTGCATAGAGCCAGAAGACACCAAATAAATAATTAGCTGGTGGCGACTGATCCCTTGTTGACTTGGAGTGACTGAACGCTTAGAGCCTGCACTGACAACAGCTATAAAATATTTCAGTTTTATTAAGGCAATAACTAGAAACACGAGAAGCAGAATAATGAAAAATATATATGTAAGCAACAACACCGGAGAATGGAGATTAAACCAGTTTACCTAGATTTGTTGTTGTGCAGGTAATCAAGTAGAGGTTAGGAGACAAGCCTGAAGGAAAATAGAAGTATTTAGAAACTGCCGTAAGTGGTAGTACGTTTTTTTTTCCATACCATTTTGTCTAAATGGAGCAATTCAGCCATCCATTCGTCTATTGAGAGGCCAAACCAATAATTTACAACCAGTACAACTACTAGTAGAAGAAGGATACAGACAACAGATCAGACCCAATCCACTAACTTCACAGACACCAGCAGACTATCTTTTTCAGCCAGAGAACTAGCCAATACAGATTACTAGGCCACCACTATCGCTTGAGGATATCTCACGCTAATGAAGATCCACGTGGAACTGGAAATCAGACCCATGAACACATTCTCCAAACTACCCAGCTCGCGATGATCTACGATGCCAGAACTGGCCAGAAGGTGCTGAATTATATGGTAGTTACCGGGCTGCCGCATGCACCTGGACGAGACCGTGGACTTCATTCTGCCGACAGATGAGCTGACTTAGCATGTCTGTCACAAGGTTAACCCGAGGATTAACGCGAGACAGTTACCTTTGTGGTGTAGGCGTTGTCAATGGCTCAGAGTTGCCTTGCAACCGAGTAAAGAAAGACAGCAGGAGCAGAAGAAGGCGAATTTGAGACTTTGGGATAAGTTCCCAACAGACTGTTCCCCGCGTCAAGTCTTAGCTTGGGAAGACTCCTGAGTCAGGATGCCTTTCGCATTCCCTATTGTCGGCTGTGGTTCTCTTCTCGCTATTACTCTCTTCCTCATCTTCCTCGTTCCAACCATCCTTCTCCTCGTCCAAATCATCCTTCTCCTAGCATTCTTCCTCATTTACTTCTTCTGTCTCAGCTATCAACAGCTGATCAATTTCCTGTTTCAATGTCGTGGCCGTGGTCAAGAGTTGTCGCCCCTGCTCTACTACGTTCGTAATGCGGACTTTGCGGTTCTGCACGCCTGCAGATGACTCTCTAGTCGTATTGGGCCGCTGTACTGACGTCGGTTTCCCTTATTCAAGTGTCTTGTGGTCGCTCGTGTCGGGAGGTTGGCAAATTCAGTTATGTGTCTGTCTAAATATCGCTTTAGCAGAATAACAGTATATATTTCCAGCTGATTCTCCACTTGAATCTTATAGTTAGTTCGAGAGACCTTCTCGACCACTGTGTATGACCCTTGCCATCCAATCTGTAACCTCTTCTGTTTGCTAGGCATAAAGATTAGTACTTTGTCGCTTATCTCTAGCTCCCCTCCTTGAGCCTTCTTGTCATACTGGCTGTCATGTTGACGCCTCCTCTTCTCCGTACGTGGTCTGTTTACTTTAATAGTGGCTTCCTCCGTTTTTCCATGATTTAATGCCCCTCTCTGGCATTAGAGGCCCGATCTTATAAGTTGATCTATTTCCCCTGCAATCCCGGGCCAATAATAATGGCGAGGGATTCTTTGCGTAGGGATGCCTTTTCCGACATGACCACTAGGTTCACTAGCATGTCCCATTCCTAAGATATGAGATCTATATCGCGCTGGTACTACTAGCTGAGTATACGCATGTCCACGCTTTCCTGCTTTTCTGCAAAGTAGTCCTTGCTTGTTACTCGTTTTGTTCTTATAGGCAGTTCTATAGATTTTCTCACCCACTTTGTCCGGACCTCTACCATATCTCCACAATCTGTTCTGGCCTCTAGGCCGAACGAATAAGGCTGGTTCACCTTTCCTTCTCCACCCTTTTGCCTTATCGTCCTGGTAATATTCGTTGCCAGGTTTAAACCTCTTCTTTCTCCTGAGTAGTCCGATCTCCGTAACAGCAGATCTCTTTGTGAAATAGAAAGTGTTTCCCCACATCTTTCTTCTAATAAACAATCTTTGAATCATACAAATGATCAAAGTTGGCCACTGTTTGCCTTGTCTGTCCCTATTACGTATGTTGTGTATCTTGCCCGTGGAGTGGTCATAATACAAGATACGATGTAACCCATCTGACCTTTTATATCGGGTACAGTGTGTTGTAAGTTTTGCGCGTAGGCGCTGGGCCTTGCCTAAAGCTCGTACACCAAGCTGCTTTCTATCGGGTCGCCTTGTGTCTTTCCTTCTGTCAATCCGCCTAGTTTTTCTCTCCCCTTCTCCATATAGAATCGGAGCCCTGTGGGTGTTAAGCTGCTGTATCCCTGCCGGCTCTACCACACTGTTCTCCTGGTGATCCTCTTCTACCTCCTTTTGAAGAGCGTCGGGGGGCACCTCAGTGTCCTTCGTTCACCCTGTCCCGATAATAGTATGTTTGGTGTACCTCCTGCAGGCACACATCTCTCTCCGTAAGTTTGAAAAGTTGTAGGATCTGGCTTTTCCTCGTCCTGGGGAAAGGCAGACAGGCGAATTGGGCATCTGTCTATCTCCATGAATAACAGCGAATGCCCGCTCCTCTCCGGTTGCTTCTCTCCACGGAGAAGGGCCGGGGAAGTGAGGTAATAGTTGTTCTCCTGATGTCAGGAGACCTGTTTCTGTTTTCTTCTCCTCTTTGATGCAAGATGAAAATGTTTCTCCAGGTGCCCCATAGACGAAAGGTCCGCTGGAGGGGCAGTTTGCCATTAGCGTAGGCTGTTCTGGGTATTCTACTGGCCTTCCGTTATGTATGCAGAGGTGCATTGGATCCCCTGAATCCACCACGCCCAAGGAAAGCGGGCAGGGCGAACCCTGCAGTTGTGGTTCAGAGAGGGCCTTAAAGGTCTGTTCACTTCGGCCCTGTTCACACGCAAACGTGTACAGATTAATGACGGTTTCTGTCTCATCATAATCAGCTTTCCATGCGGATTTCGTTGCATTTGACGTAATGGAATGCGAAGCTGGTGTGTCTTCTAAGCGGGATGATAGCTCGCCTGCCACGTTAGGGGCGGAAAAACATATTTTGGGTTCAACTCTTGTGGATTGTTCATATGTTCCAAACAACCTCTTCATCCGAAGTGCGTGCTCTCTCTCAGCGGCCATTTCATCTTTTTTTCTGTCTAACTCTGCTTCTCGCGTCATCTTTCTATTTCCATTTCAGCAGCTAATCTCCTCTCTTGCTCTTCCTTGTGCGCAGTTAACGCTTTTTACACATATTCCATAAGTTGTGCTTTCTCTAGTTTCAGGCTCATTGCTTCCTGGATAAGTGCAGAACGAATTTGCTTAAAATCTGCCATGATCAAGCAAAAATTACTGTTTTCTTATACTACTTAAATTTTTATGAAATAAAGTGCGAGAAAACTAATTTTGCTGAAAGCGAGAAATATACGGACAGTACGCTTCGCTAAAAAATTATTTTACCAAGTCGTACTTTACAACAAAATTCAAACAGTTCTGACAATACAATTCTAAGTTTTTCAAAAGACAATAGTCCGATATTTCTGACCATAAAAAGTTTGACCACCAGGTACATTATACTTTAACAAAATATTTCAGCTCAGTGGCTTAGTCGCTATTGTTCAATTGCGAACAAAAGTACTTTTCAGCTTCGGTTGACACAGTTGTGCGTCCGAGCTAACAAAGCCAATTGTCAGTGGTCAATGTGGTACTACACGTATACAGAAAATCCAGGTAAATTTATAGCGATAGCAAAATATCAATATTGGTAACAAGATACAGTATTTAAGTGTATATAAAGAAATATAATATAATATTCTAACCTATGTCTATATCTTATTTAATATAATATGAATATCTTGTCTAATTATCTAATATTCCAATCTGTGTTCTTTCCCTCTACATAAGTAGAATAAGGAACAGTCTAAAAGACAGTGAATAGGTTTTTCAAAAATTGCAAAAAAGAGTTATTTCATGTTTTTGTCTATGGCAAATCCCAAGGTGCTATACCGGACGTAGGTCCCCACTTAATGTCACAAGATTAACCAGAGGATTAAACCGGGAGAGTTATCTTTGTGGTGCAGGCGTTATCAATGGCTCAGATTTGCATTGCAACTGGGTAAAGATAGACAGCAAGAGCAGAAGAAGGCGAATTTGAGTCTTGGGGATAAGTTCCAAACAGATAATCCCAGTGATTCTGAATCTAGTGACACTGTCACTCCTACAAATTTATCTTTTCTCTCCTATAGTTCGCGAGCTCCCAACCTTTCGACTCACTTGAGTGGACAGAAAAGTAAGAAAGAAAGAGCTGTATGTCTGTTGCACACTTTCTTTCCTTATCTATAGATAAACTAACTAGCGTTGGTAACGAAAACCCTATTACCACATTTATTGAATTACTATATGTAGCACAACAGCCAAATAAAATAATACAAATACAATGACAAGAAAAACTAAAACTAACTATACATGGAAAAGAAGGTAGTAGTTAATACATAAAAAACACAATCTAATCTTAAGTCTATGCTAAGTGATGATGATGATGAATTTAATCTAATACTAACTCCAAACTACGTTATCTACTGCCTGAATAAAAAAAAGAATATCTTGTTTCTTGGCCTCTCTCTGAATGTCAAAAAAGCTCTGGGCGTTTGTACACAATAGGCCTGGTTTTGTCTGTATTCAAGGAGCTTATAATAACACGATCTGGCCTGGACAGTCCCTCTGGAGTCGACGGTCGGATCTTTTGTTCTTCACCGCGCTCGAGTTTACAATGTAACCCAAAGCTTGGTCGTGTCCGTAAGGTGTCTTGCCGAAATAACTAGGCGACACAATCTTAATGTTGCAGTAGTGATCCGCTTGTTGTGATGGCGGTGGGAAAACTGTGGCAGTTTATATATATATTAATATATGTTGGCGTAGCAGGTTTCTTTGTTGAGTCGGTCCATTACTTGTGGTACTTTACGATCTCAATATTATCGTGTGTAGCTTCTTGTACAACAAATCATCCGTTACGGTGTCACTTCTGATCAATAATTTTCGTGGGCGGCTAATTGTAACTCATCAATTACTGTGTAATTTCTGATTACTATTTTGTGTGAGTGGTTGTTTGTAGAAAGGTTCCTTTGCCCTGGCAAGTTCCTTCCTAAACCCCCGGTTGCTTTTGTAGGTTGATGCCGTTGATATCTGTATGTACTTTTGTCTACGTGACGTGCAATCTATGTTGCGGTAGATAGCGCTGTAGTGACTATGGAGGTCTGCAGTAGCGAGTTACGTGTCGTAGAGTACATCTAATCGGCCCTACTCTTTAGCTCTTCCCATAACGCCAGCCAGGGTAATAGGACGACAGACGAAGTTATCTTAAATCTTACTGTTCGGGTCTTTACCACTAAGATGGATGAAATAATAAAGGCTTCATAAGTACCCCGAAAGGGTATGCTACGCATGTGGTGTCTGGGTGTTTTCTTGTATGTGAAATCGAAATCTTACAAATATAATAAATCTCTGCGCTGTGTTTAATGCACCGTTTACCAGATAATGTAAGAAGTAATAGTGTGTGAAAAAGTGTCTAGTAGAGGTGGGCGAATCGATACACTCCGTTGTTTCGAGACAGTCGGCTCAATTAATTATACTGTGTCGAAACAGTGTGTCGAAACAGTGTGTCGACACGGCGGCACAATTTCCCGTATAGGGGAGAAAGAAGTCTCTTATAGACAGTACCGGGGCGGGTATACATGAATTGTGTGAGACAATTTCCTCTGTTTTTACTGTCGTGTGTGAAAATCTATGGCGTTTCGTGTGACCACAATTCAATATTTTTACACAAGTCTTCATTATGATGAAATAAAACGTAGATATGAAGATAGCTGCAGTATATGGGAAAATAATAAAAAACAACAATAATAATAACAACAGTAATAATAACACATGATATCAAACTAGCGTAAGCTAGTTTTGGTAGACAATGATTCAAATCCACACCGAGTAGGCCTACACATATATCAGCAGAACTAATAAAGTGTCCATTACATTTATACGAACACACGGACACTTTCAACTTTAACATAGCGCCTAAAACATTGACAACTGCAGCACTGACACAATTTCCAGTGTCTATAACTTCTCAGCAAAAATAATATCACTTGTAAAATCAAGTCATCATAACACATCCCTGAAAAATATGACATGTTTGATATTCCATACTAATGTTCCGAACGGTTGATTCAAATTTTACATAGGATCAGACAGTGTGTCGCTGCAAAACAGCGAGGCAGACGAAACAAACAAGCAGGAAGTGTCGAATCGCTCGCTGTTTCGAAGCATATTTTCGACCCTTGAATGATAAAATACCAGAACACACGTTACATTTTACTTTGTTGTCTTTGATCTTTACAAAATAATCCCAAACAGGGCTTCTCCCCGCCATAAATGAAGATTAAATGATGTTGAACACAAGTTTTAAACACTATTTTATGTATAAACAAAACACGTTTTCTTACGAGAGCGCCCGAATCAAGAGTACCGTAACATGCGTATAATGAGCGCTTGGATGAAATAGAACTATGGAACTGTTTCGAAACAGCAGACTACAAGTAAATTAACTGAAACAATGAGACATGAGTCGTGACACCCTAGTATGCAGATTTACTTATTCTCGTTAGTACAAATCTATGGTATTTCGTGTGACCACTGTTAAGAATTTTACACAGTCGTTTTCATTATGATGATATGCAAGGGGAACATGCTGACAGCTGCAGTAAAAGTGAAAAAAATAATAATAATAACAGTAATAATGACACATTATATAAAACTAGAATAGGTACAGTCAGCGACAATGATTCAACTCAAACCGAGCAGACACCTAATAGTAGTAAGCCTCTTTCAGTCCTGAGGAATTATTTAAAAAAAAAAAATTATGACTTGTTTGATTTTCCATACTATTTATAAACGCCTAATGTACCGCACGCTTGACACATTTTTACAAAGGCCCCTGAAGGTTAGACAATGATACAGTGTGCCTCTTTGCAAAACAGCGAAGCGGACGGGAACTGAAACTGCAGTTTCAATACACGAAACAGGCTATGTATCGAATCTGCGTGAGACAGTGCGTCTCTGCAAAACAGTCAGGAATTGACACTGTATCGACACCGCAAGAAAACTGTGTTTCGAAGCGTTCGGGTACGATGCAGTTTCAACGCATTGTATCGATACATACACACAGTAGCCATCTCTAGTGTCTAGTATTTACCTGGTTATGCTTATGGAAAATGGGCAATTTTATAAATACAATCACTCGCTGCACGGTGTTTATTGCAACACGTATCTGATAGTGTAAGAAGTAGTATTATGGGAAAAAGTGGCTGGTATTTACAGTGTTATATATATATATATATATATATATATATATATATATATATATATATATATATATATATATATATATATATATATATATGTAAAACTGGAATTAAAATGGATGTATATTAATAATGTACAAACTATAGTACACTAACCTGGGTTCTGTATAAAGAATTCACTGAACACTGGATGTTCCTGAATTTTTTCACTTGACGAGTAGAATACAGTGTAGAACCAAGTAGAGCTTGCGGAATGCTTTCTGAAGCAATCCCGAGAGATGAAACTTCCTGGGTTATATAGCAATTATATTGCTGAAAATATTGCCTCCAGCAATGTCGGTGTTCCCTCTCCTGATGACTTGTAAAGGCGTTATAATCCTATGTGATGTTCCATTCGTCTTTACTTTAGTTCAGACAACCAGTCCCCATTACTCTGTAGAGTTTTCTGTAATGTTTTGCTATTTTCGCTTTCATATTTCGCTAAGCCCAGACAATTCGTCTCCTTTCGTCTTCTAATGGCTGTGCTGTGTTTCTAATCTCTTTGTAATGTCTTCTTTCATATTTATCTTCGTTCAGACTATCGGTCTCCATTAATCCAATGTTACCTTCGCTGTCCCGTGGGAAGTGACAAGTGAAATATTCGCTCTACTTTCTTCTCGCCGATCGGTCTCTGTCCGTCCTTTATGCTCTGTTACTAAGCAAAATAATACGTGTGTATTACTGCCGTTGTGTAAACACAACCGAGCCGTATTGGCGGCTACTTCTAATTGTCTCTGGATGGTCTGTTGTACTAATGTCTCATTGTTATGTACACAGTCTATGCAAAATTGGTTGCTTTCCCATGGCTTACGAAGAACGTTGTCTGTTGTGGACAATGGGTTTTCACAATCGACTGCTTTCTCATACCTTGTGAAAGTTATCGGCAACTATTTGGCAATAGGTTTTAAGAAACTAAATGCAGCCTTACTCGCCTCTCGTGACAATGTCTAATAAACTGAACTCAGAAAAAGGAGGAAGAGGAGAAGAACAAAAAGAAGAAGAAAGAGAAGAAGGAGGAGGAGGAGAAGAAGAAGAAGTAGAAGAAGAAGAAGAAGAAAGAGAAGAAAAAGAAGTATGTTATTTTTAAGATGTAACTACTACATTGTTCTCGGTAAAATTAAGCGCCACGTTTTTTTTCCCGTGTCTAATGCAAGTATTAAAAAAGAAACAAACACACATCCAAAGTGCCTACTAGTCTGTATTGCTTATTAAGACTCAGTTCTTATGACCATGCGCTATTATTAACTGTTACCCGTTACGTTCTGCTTAGTAAATTGCAGGTTTTCAGCTGAAGTACTGTGAAATGAATTCTGGGTATGAGTTATAGACAGTCGCTTAATTAGAGTACGTTTCTATATACTGTTCAAAAAAAGAAACGCAACTTTTTTGGTGTTACTTTTATAAAAGATATTCGCTGATTGGACATCAGTCAACCTATCGACTATGTTCACCTGGTCATAACTTCTCGTGGTTACCTGAATTTGCCTCACTTCATGATTCGTTAGGTCATGAAAGAGGTCAAGGTCAAAACAACATTTTTGACAATAACTCGTGACAGTTTCATGAGAATCCCGTGAAACTTACTGAACACAAAACTCTCTGACCATATTATTGAATGCCCATAAAAGATTGACGCTCCTCAAATAAATTCAGTTGAAAATTCAATGCGCAAGTATGGCTCATCTCACTACAAAACAACGACTCATCATCATTGGACGTTTATAGACGGGACAGTCACAAAGTGTAGTGGCCAGACAATTTAATGTGGTTAGAAGCACCATTAGTCGCCTTTGGAGGCGATTTCAAGAAACTGGCTCAGTGGCAGACCGGCCACACAGTGGAAGACCCAGAGTCACAACTCCTGCCGAAGACCGCTTCATACGGCTTACGCCCAGAACAGCGTTGATGAGGCTCTTCCATATGGTGGTGGAGGTGTACTGATGTGGGGGGCGATCAACTTCATGGGAAGAAGTGACCTGGTGCAAATTGAAGGACGCCTGAACGATACGTCGCTGAAATTCTTCGTCCTCACGTCCTTCCACTTCTGGCTGCACGAGGGTCAATTTTTCAGCAGGATAACGCTCGCCCTCATGTGGCAAAACTCACCACCCAGTTCCTCGCTGACAACAACGTCCAGACCATTTCGTGGCCAGCCATGTCATCAGACATGAACCCCA
Organism: Oreohelix idahoensis; assembly: GCA_024509875.1. Lineage (NCBI taxonomy): Eukaryota > Metazoa > Mollusca > Gastropoda > Stylommatophora > Oreohelicidae > Oreohelix > Oreohelix idahoensis. The sequence goes on from JAMPIV010006750.1 coordinate 534,737, forward strand.
TAGAACATTTATGGGATGAACTCGACAGACGACTCCGCCAGCGAGACGTGGCTCCAGCCAATCTCCGACAGTTGTCGTTTGCACTGCGGGAAGAGTGGGCAGCCATCCCAAAACAACAGATCCAACGGCTAATCGGATCCATGTCAAGGAGATGTCGTTATCTGATAGAGACCAGAGGAGGCCATACACCTTACTGAAACGGAGGTCTCAGTCGCAAAGAATAAAAGTCCAAACCAAATTTAATGAACATCATTTCATTGTTAAAGTCTGAAAGATTCTTCATGCCAAGATTGAAACATTAATTCCGTAAAATAAAATGTTGGTACAAGTTTGAAATTTGGTGTCCATTACCACTGCAATAATGTTGCGTTTCTTTTTTTGAACAGTATATATTGGCTGATATACCAAAGTAATCATCCTTCTACGCGACCATGCTCGTATGTCGCTAATAAGGGCATCTCTAACCAGAAAATGTCCGTTTAGGACTAAAGTAAGCATGCTTTGATATTTAAATATAAATATGATACCCAGGTAGGCCTGCTCGTGTAAGACTGAAGCAAGCCTGGAGAATTTGATAACGACTGGTCAATTCAAGATAATGTCATAAAAAATTTCTAAAGTAAAAAAAAAAGGTAAGGTAGTCCCAAAGCAGACGTCACCATACTAGGTCCAGCATCAAGAATTAGGGTGACTAAATCCCTTCCTCGCTGCCTTTTCCTTCCCTAACTCAAAGAGCATTTAGGTACCCATTTACAGCTGGGTAGACTGGAGCGTGTCGGTACTGTGATTCGAACCCAGCACCTTTGCCGCTAGAGACCAGCACTCTACCCACTCTGTCAATCGGACGCTTCATCTAAATAACCACCTTTAAACAAATTCGTCGACTTATACGATTAAAGTAACCATCTGGACTTAGGCTAAATATGAATGACTAACCTAACCATCTTCGGACGATTTCATGGACATACGTGACCAAACTAACCATCTTTGGGCGACTTCGCGGACATATATGACTAAACTAACCATATCTAGACGACTTCATACACTTATGTGGCTAAACTAACCATCTCTTGACAACGTCATATATTTAAATGGTTAAACTAGCCATCTCTAGACAACGTCATATATTTAAAAAATTAAATTAACCATCTCTAGGCAACGTCATATATTTAAATGGTTAAACTAACTATCTCTAGACATATCATGGACTTATGTAACAAAAGTAACCATCCATAGACAACGTCACAGACTTATATCCCTAAACTCACCATCTCTAGACATTAACGTACCTATATCACTAATATAACCATAGCCAAACACTGACGTATTCATATATGAGTAGAGTTTTAAAAAATACTTAATTGTACAACATAAACCTAATCTCCAGACCAGCATTATTGGCCATCAACAATAACTACCAACACTTCGCTGTAAACGGTCTTTGCACTTCTCCTTTAACGCTGTTTTCATTATCTCGCTTGGGTACACTTGTCCAGCAACCTTCGCAATAAATCGCCTGAAATCGTCTCCCGGGATGTCCAGACAACGAGCCCAGATGATGCAGATTAAGATGTGAAAGGAAGGGGCTAGTTCATAATAGTTGAAGCTATTTGTAAACATCATTAAAAAAAAAAAAAAAAACCAACAATATAACGGGTGTGTCTTGAACTGATTTTGTTGCCCGAGTCTTTGTTCTAAAAAAAAAAATAAAACAGAAACAGACAATGGTGACTACAATTTATGTGTTTAAAAAAAAAAAAACCTTTTATTACAGTTTTCTCAAGGTTACATTTCAGTCCCGCTTGGTGAGGCATGAACATTTCATTTTCCGTTTGGATATTTTGTCGTTATTGGTTGCTTTAAAGGGCTCAGTTATTTCCTAAAGTATTTAGGTTTTAGTGTTTGAAAACAACTTTTATTTGAGATGACTTAACGTTAAAAAAAACCCAAAAGAACAAAAAAAAAAAAAAAGATGTTTGATGACATGAGAATAGTAATGAAGTAACTCAAGAGGTCAAGGGTCACTTTTAGTGAATGAGAGAGCACGATGAGAATTGTACCGGCGAACAAGACTTTAATAAGGAAAAGAGACAGCTTATGAGGTAGAAAAAGTGATCTTGAATTCAAGGAGTCCATGATGAAGATGAGCATTATCTCTTGGCATATGTTCTTGAACGCCTATGCTCCTTGGGAGCTGAAAGGTGATGCTGATGAGCATAATCTGCGTATAGAACATTTCCCCCATGACACAATGGGGATTTTATTAAAGAAAAATAGGTTTATGAAGCGAACACATGCAGAAAAAACCCCCCCAAAACAACAACTATATTACTAATAGAGATTTCATATAGACGGGCGTATCATTTGAATAAGATCTTTTTTGTCGCTTTTCATTTCCTTTCTTCTCCCTGTCTGTGCACGATCAACAGCGTTACGTAACAGTAATGCGTGCTATGATATATGGAGAAAAATATTCTCGAAAATTGAAAGAGTTAACAATGTTGTAAAACGTGTATATTTTCTGAAATAAAAACGATACTTATAACGAATGCAACATTACACAGTAGCCGAGAAGCTTGTTTTAAAAGGTAAAGGATCCCATTACACGCCCATTGAGGCATATTGGGAATATGGTGTTAGGTCCATATTTTCTTGACCATCGGCGAACTAGGTCGGCATCACGCCAGCCGCCTTAACCTTCCCAGAATTGTTCTGATAAGCCTGTTTAATCTTCTATAAATGCCCACTAGCGTTAGCGACCATGTTATCTCCACAATATCCGTCGTCTAGCGAAGTTTATTGTTGCCATTGTTTAACTTAGCAGGCGGGCGCGTGCACTTCCAGCAGGTCTCTATGGAGGCAAATGTCTTAGGCATATCGTAAGAGGGATGTTAGTTGTGCTTGTGGCTGGCAACATCATCATATAAAACAAAACTCTACAGAAACTCGCCACAAGAATGCTTTGATGCAGGCCTCCTGGGAACCCCTCAATGCTCCATAGCATGCATAAACGAAAATGATGATGATGATGATGATGTTGTAAAACCACCAGTGTGGGATCGAAAGGGTAGCAACGAATAGTAACACAGGAACCTTTCACCGAAATCGTAGACGATTACTAAGGAGGGTTGGGCATGAGCCCGACTACTAAATCCCGTAAACACCTAAGATACAAAAACTCCAGTTAGAAACGTCAACAAGTCATCCTAAACCAAGTAATTTTAATCTGCTGAAAGCTAAAAAGAATCTGCACGGCTGACTCTGTTCTTGTCATATAGGAGAACCCACAGAATGTGTACATCGAATATTACAATATTAAACAAACATGCAAGCATCGCATAGGCGGTTGAAAAAAAATAAAATTATTGCAATGGCGGTTGCCCACTCAAAAAAAAAAAAAAAAAAATTATAATTATAAATAAATAAATAAAAAAAATTATCGCTTAGATGGTTGCAAAATTAAAAAAAAAGGACTAAATTTTAAAAACATCATCCTGGAACTGTGTGAAACAAGAGAAATGGAAAAGAAAGAAAGAAAGAAACTAAACAAAGGGCAAATAATGGTCTTCTCAGGGCATAAGGAAGAAAGCGCAGTTCATAGCCAAGGTGTGGGACTAAAGATGTATAAGTGAACAGCAAACGGAGTTTACATAATAGGAAGCAATGGGTCCCAGGCTAGTATTAGTAACGTTTAAAGTTGTAATGTAAGAGCACTAGGACGACTATCCAATACCATAATTCCTGTCTTAAGTACGTCGGTCGGTCGGTCACATCATGCACACCGTCATTTGCGCACTTTTCTATTTTCGAGAGAGTAGATTAACTTTCAACCACAGCTAAGGGGTGCAACTGTGGTTGAAAGTTAGACAATAATTGTATTGTTTCCATTATATGTACTCTCCTGAAAATATTAAATTAAACACCCCTCCCCCCCGTATCTACGGCCCTAAACTCTGTAGTGTATGATATATCTGCCTTCAGGGCTTCTGGTGGTATTCCGTCTGGTCCTGCAGCTTTACCATTTTTTAGCTGTTTTATTGCCCGAGAGATCTCTTGCTTAGTGGGTGGGTTGTTGTTGCACTGTAGTGGCTCTTCTGCTGGTTCTATGATGGGTTGCTGTATAGGTTGGTTTTGGTTTAGGATTTCCTTAAAATATTCAGCCCATTTGGCCCTTTGTTTCTCTTCATTGCTAATGTTTTATCCTTCTCTGCTCTTCATTGTTGTATTGCGGTTTAGCTGTGTCTTAGATAAAGTTAAGTGATGTTATATATTGTTTTCAAGTCTCCTTTTTTGTCGCAATCGCGGTTTCCTCTGTGTTTGTCAGTAAAATATCTTTTTTCTTGCCTGGCACTCTTTTTCACTTTCCTTTTTAGCTCCCAATATACTGTGAGCAGTTATGTTTTCTGTTCTGCATCTTTACAGTTGTTTACTTGCTGTTTGATGTCTATAAAAGACGAGAGAAAGGAAGGGTAGAATGTCAGACCGGCCTGCGTGCCCAATTCTCAAACCTTTGAAAATAAAGTTCGTTCGTTCATTCGTTCGTTCTGTAGCAAAGTTAATTTGCTGGAGAGGTTATGATGGTAAATGATAAGAATGATAGATCTAGATGTGTTAACCGTGTGCGGTCAAGCTATGTAAGACCTTGAGTCTAGTGGTTGAAGAAGATGAGTTCTCTAGGGACCTAACACTACCTCTCTAGATCTCACACGGTGTTGTAAATTGATTCTAATGTATGGTGTTTGATGTGGCTAGTGTCTAGGGGATGCAATGAAATGATGGTACATCAAAACAACACAGTATAACTCTCTAATAGAATCTTAATAACGCTGTTGTTTAGTTTTCAATTTGGAAATATTTTTTTTTGTACAATTTATTGTGCCTGTCCTGCAAACTCTTTTGGACAGGTCTTTTTAAAACTGAAGAAAATGTATGTTACACTGAAAAGTGAACTGAAAATAAGGACTCTTGGTCCAACAATATATTACTAGTAATATTAAAATGTTCCGTAAGGTGTTTCACAGCCTGTTAAGTGATAAGTAATAATGTGAGTCAGTTATTGGAGAGACTGTTTATGTCATCATTTCCCCGAGAGTTTCTGTTAATGGGTAGGGAAACAGTTTTCTCCAGATAAAGTGTCAGATTGCCCAGATTGTGGCACAGAATCTGAAATTTCCTTTGTGAAAATTCAATCGTTGATATGGCTCTGTAAAGAACATCAGCTCTCAGAGCTCCACTTGACAATTATTATACAGAATACGCTGTACTGGAGACGTTACTGTCTTCACTCGTACTTCAGCTTTCCTGTCACCGACTGGTAACAGGAAATAAAACCCTGCAACATAAAAGACACCCTGGCCTTTTCATATCTGTTATATTTTTCCCTCAGCTCTCCACATGACATGATGGGGTTCAGCCTCGTGTGCATTACAAGTGCACCAGCCCCTAAGTTTTTTCGAACTCACATCATATTGTGACCACATCTCAGGTCCATATGGCAGATACGCCACTGTCATTTTACATAGTCTTCTTCAACACAATTTAATAGGAGTATGTACATCTCCTTATATGCATATAATTTTCTTCTATTACAAAATATAAACGCTCCAGGCAATCAATAGTGTTCAGCGAACACAGAGGCTTGCTATTCTACTTTAGTCTTATAATAATTTTTAATTCCAACATTGCAATATTCAAACATAAATCAAATAGATATACCCAAACTGTCTCTTTAGGCATGACATACACTTTCCCACTTTTTGCATTTGCACATATTACATAATAATATAGCTATTCTTCTTACCAGAATTCAATGAAATAAGCACAGGTGCGATGGATGGCACAAATTCAGCTTTGCTGCTGGCTAGACTATGACAAATACTTTTTAGTTTTAGTTACAAATAAAAGTCAAACTTCTAGGATCACATCGACCTGCTTCAGGGATAGCTTTCTACAAAATGGCAAAAACCTAACTAAGTTTTCCATAATATAAAATGCGTTGGCCAATCAGATCGGAAGACTAAGCTTTTCAATTTTGAATTTGAAAATAAAGTCAAAATTACATCTCAATTTTCCAAATGTACGTCGGTCACATTTTGGCATTAAAAGTTAAAAACAGTCTCGGTTTTTGACCTTACATGTTCTGCCTCTCATTCACTTCAAGATTTCTACTGCTAAAATATATTTTGTGTTAAGCCATCCCATAATTTCTCTCCCCTTGTCTATCCCTCCTCCAACAGAATACATGCTTGCTTGTCTCATTTCCAACAACGCGTTCAAAATTGTAATCGTTAGTGAATGCAAAATGAATGCAAAACCGCCAGTCTGTCGGTTTGTCTGCACGAACAAATACAGTCTTTTGTCAATAACTTTCTTATCTACCGGGGAATTTTGTATTTTTAAACATATTATTTATCAGGAGAAGATAAGCCATCAAACTAACTAGGTTTTATGATCCTAAACCTATTAATAAAGAAGTCCATATATTTTCCAGAGTTAGTTTCAATTTCCACTATCATATAAATTACGCCATCTTTTCTCCTCTCCCGCGTTGTCCAAAACTGAAACTACTAGTCTGTTACGTCATAAAATGGACTCTTTTGCAGCGAAAGCGCTGTCTGTGTGTTTATATATTTCCTCAGTGTGCCTATAGTCCGAAAAAGTAGTGGGTTTTGCGGGGTATTTTTAAATTCTACACAGCTTGCGCCACGTTACCGAACACAGGCTAACTGTATCGTCTCGTACTGTCGTCTTGGGTAGCTAGTCCAAGAATCTAACGCTTGACAATTGGTAGCAGGTGATCGCTCTCTCTCTCTCTCTCTCTCTCTCTCTCTCTCTCTCTCTCACTTTTATGCGTTCGTTTATGCCTCCCCTGTTTTATTCTTACTATCTTTCTTGGAACAACTAAGCTTGTCGTTTTTCAAAATTTTTACCGTTAACCCTTGACGGGCGAGTTATAAAATCCAATACCACTAGCGCGGCAAGAAGGTTTCACACTACGTTCTCATCTCCATTCGATGACTGGCGCGGGGAAAGAAGAAGCTTTACCACTTTACTATTTCGACTCATATTATTTGGACTTTTACCTATATGTAATGATTTTATCGATGTATCAATGCACTTTTGACACATCTCCCCACCTAAGAACATGCCTGATGCAAGTTCCAACAACAGTGATACCCATAGATAAAATTAACTCCTTACGCCTGTTGAATATTCTGATTTTGCATCACAGGGATGCCTTCTGCAGAAATCTGCACCTACGTTCTGTGACCCCGGGATGTATTCAATTGTGAATGAATATGGCTGTAGGAGCAACGACCATCGTAATAAACGAGCATTTTCGTACTTTGCCTGTGATAAGAATAATAGGGGCTGATGATCCGTTTCGACCACGAATGTTCTACCATAAAGATAGATCTGGAACGTACGTTTTGCCCAGATTAAAGCTAAACATTCTTTTTCGCTTCTTGAATAGTTTTGTTCCACTCTGTTCAACTTGCGGCTAGCATAAGCGACTGGGTTCAGTTCCCCATCTTGTGAAGAGGACCTTTGTATCAAAGTGGCCCCCAGGCCCACATTGCTTGCGTCCGTTCTTATCACGAATTCCTGAGTCAAATCAGGCAATTTTAGGATAGGCTTGCTCGTGAGTTTCTCTTTTAATTCCTGGTATGCTAATTCACACTGGGCTGACCAAACGATTCTATCAGGATTTCCCTTGCGAGTTAACTCAGTCAGAGGAGCACAAATAGAGTTAAAATTTTTGATATATTTCTGGTAAAAACCACACAACGACACAAACGATCTTAAGTCTTTTTTGGTTTGTGGCCTAGGTGCTCTCTGCAATTTCTCAAGATTCTTGGGGTCAGGGGTCATGTTACCCTGATATACAGTATGTCCCACGAATTCCAACTCTTTACACCCTATACAACATTTTGTTGGTCTAGCCGTCAAGTTAGCCTCTCTTAGTCTATTAAACAGCATAGTCAAAGAGTTAATGTGTTCCTCAAATGTTTCCGTAGCAATGAGGATATCATCCATAAAATTAGTGATGCATGGGTTATTCAGGGGATCCAACAATTTTCGCATCATCCTAGGAAACACACTCGGAGCATTTTTCAACCCAAACGGTAACATGTTGAATTCATAATTTCCTTCCGAAGTGCTAAACGCCAAATAAGGTCGGACCTCAGGCTTTACTGGAATCTGATAATAGCCTTTGCTCAGATCCACCTTCGAAAAATATTTTGCCTTGTTCAGCCTGGCAAATAGCTGATTTGTGTCCGGTAATGGATCCACCTGATTTTCTGTAACAGCATTCAGTTTCATGTAATCTATGCACAGACTATGTTCTCCAGAGGGTTTCCTCAGCAAAACCACACTAGAGCTATACGGAGATTCGCTATGAGAAATAATCCCTTCTTTCAATAGGTACTCAATCTCCTCTTTCAAAGCTTTCACCTTGGCAAACGGGATCGTGTAGGCTCTCATACAGATCGGTGTTGGGTCTACTAGTTTCATATCATATTCCAACAAATTCGTGTGCCCCGGTTTGTCCGTTAACACGTCCGTATGATCAGTCAGAACCTTTTGAACCTGTTCCCTCTGTTTTTTGGTCAGGTGGTTACTGACTTTTACATGTGCAGGGGTCTCACATGTTTTAAGGGGGTACTCATGAGAGGTGAGTGGTTTATTTTTCATCCCCGTTGCTATCGACAAGTACATTAAGTGTGTTCCTTCCTGGATTTCCCTGTCCAGATACTTCTTTAGAAGGTTCACATGATATATTTTCTCTTTCCCCTTCTTGTCGATTTTATAATTTGTTCTAGACACCTTCTCTAGAACAGTATATGGACCTTGCCATCCAATTTGTAATTTGTTATGGCTGCCGGGTAGAAAAGAAGCACCTTCTCTCCCACAATTAGTTCTCTATCCTTAGCTTTCTTATTGAAATAAGCAGCATGTTTTTTCCTGGCTTGTCTGAGATTATCGTTTGCAAGTTTCCAGCCAGTTTTAAGACGAGTGGTCAGCTCGTCTGCATATTGATATGATGAGGTAACAGTCTCTTCTGCCTTCTCATCTGTCCATGTCCTCAACAAGGTTACATATGGACTTTTAATTTTGCTGACTTATTTTCATAATACAGGTAATTCCTGTTTTTGGAAGCCTTGTGTTGAGGACGTTTCTGCCGTGTATCATCACTCACAAATCTTCCACTACCTATTCTTTTCCTGGGGTTTTCTCCCCACTTTAAATTCATTGTGAGAGATCTTCTCTCTCTTTTATCTTCACCCAGTTCACATAATTCCGTCCCAGGGATTGTCGGCTTATTCTGGGGTATAACAATTCTTTGTACTCGCCGCATAGTGGCCATTCTAATACATTCAATTGAAGACTGTGTGTGAAAAGGGGGCTCCCATTCCACGTTGTCTACTTTATTACAATTATTTTTATTTCCAGCCATAAGTTTGCCCCGTGGCGTGTCTAGGTCCTGATCATTTTTCCCACTTGTGGGTGTTCCCTCGTGAAATATACCGCAAGCTTCTACAAAATTCTCAATAACTATCTTTACATCTGGCCAATAATATTTTTGAGAAACCTTTTGGCATATGGTGCCTACTTTCTCATGGTCACCATCTTTTCCAACATGTAAACTCCTTATTACATCTGCCCTATACATTTTAGGAAGTACCAGCTGTCCATGACCATTGGATCCAGTTCCAGTCTTCCTATATAACAATTTGTTCTTCATATAATAATCCCCTTTGCTTGGAGGTGTATGGCATTTAGTTAATTTCCTAAAACAAGGCTTGAGTGTCCTGTCCTCAGCCTGTGCCTTCCTCATCTCCTCTAGATGAGTATTTATAGGTTCATCTTCTTCCTTCTTGGACTGATCGGGTCTGCACTGTTGCCATGACCAAGGTCTCTTGGGATTCCCCAAGAAGACATAACGACACCCCAATATCAGTGGGTAGATGGGTGCGTCGATCACTGCTGCTCTGATTACTCCTTCCACATAGCGAGTTTTCACCGTTATCCTGGCAATGGGAAGTGTCATAAGTGGTATGTCCTTTGTCGCCCCTTGTATCTCCACTGTTTCTTTGGTATACTGATCTGGGTTCACCAAGTGCGAACTCACGACAGAATCAAAATCTAAACCTGTATCATAAAGGCACCTAATGGTGACCCCATTACAGACTACATCCTCACACACTGGGGGTGATAAGGTTCCTGCTGTCCAGTAGGTTTGTCCTTTACTTCCTTGTTCCCCAACTTCATAGCAGCAAATCCAGCAGGTTTCTTAGTACAAACTTTGGTGTCATGTCCTTCCCTCTTACACCATCTACAATATAATCTACCTTGATAAAAGGGTTTTCTTTCCTCATATTTCCTGTCATTGAATTGTGGGTTTTTATTTCTATAATCATTGCGTGGCCTATCAAAATTTTGCTTACCTTTGTTACCCTGATCTTTGTTGTCAAATCTATTAGAGTTTTGTGGAGCCTAATAATTGTCTACATGTTTCTTTTTGGCGCCAGCTACCTCTGCCTGGGCTGCCTGATACCTCTCAGCGACATTAAGTAACTCACCCAGCCTCTCTGCACCTTGTTCCATGAGAAACTTTCTCAAGTCTGGAGCCATGGACTCTCCCAATTGCTCAATAAGGATCATTTCTTTAAGATCTTGGGTTTTCCCCAGAGCAGTCCATTTCTTCAAGTAAGTCTCTAAACGTGCAGAGAACTGGTGATAGGTCTCACCCGACAGTAGCTTGGCATTTCTAAACTTTTTCCTGTAAAATTCTCCATTCTTTTCATACCTTAGCAAAAGAGCCTGCTTTAACATGTCATAATTGTCTTGGTCATCTTTGCTCATTTTGGCAAACACTTCATAAGATGTTCCCCTAAGACCCTGGGATAACTTTAAACTCCACCTTTCTTTCTCTAACCCATAGGTGGTGGCTAAAACCTCAAATCTGGATAAAAATGATTCAATGTCATCATCCCTCTCTACAAAATGGTCTAAATGGAACCCCATGGCTGAGGTTGAGGCTCCCTGACTAGCAGTGGCATCGGAGGTAGAAGGGCTGTTACCACCTTCAGGAGCATGGCCTTGTAATTCCAACTCTCTTAGTCGTAACTCATGTTCTCTCTGTAAACGTTTATCTTCTGCTTCCCTCTCTGCAGCCTGTTTTCTTTCCTCTGCTTCCCTCTCGGCCTTTTTTTCTTCCAACTGGAGCTATTTAATTTCAGCCTCCCTATCCGCCTCCAATGCCCTAGCCTCGTTGTCAGCCTCAATCTGCAGTCTTTTTATTTATTTCCCTACTTCTAATTTCTTCTCCTCAGCTAACCTCTTATCTTCCCTTTAAGCTTCGAGCTGTATTCTTTTCTCCTACCTCTCAATAAATTTATCCACCTCTAACGTCACGTATTGAATCAGAAGTGGGCCCTCTAGACCCATTTCTTTAGCAGTCTGGACAGCAGCAGATCTGAATTTGGCCAAATCTGCCATCTTATCAAATTTAACAATGTTATAAATGTACTACAATAATATTAATATAAACTCTAATTAAATTAGTCCAGGCTCTGACACTTTATCAACTTCCCAACTCCTGAGCAATAATTATAATGGGGATTCCCTGGGTTAATAATAATGGTGTTCCTACGTATAATCCCGGGACAGGAGACTCCAATTTATGTAGTGTTTGGAGTTTACGTAATGAAAAGTTCAAATCTCGGACGAGTCTACCAATTTATGTAGCAAAGTTAATTTGCTGGAGAGGTTATGATGGTAAATGATAAGAATGATAGATCTAGATGTGTTAACCGTGTGAGGTCAAACTATGTAAGACCTTGAGTCTAGTGGTTGAAGAAGATGAGTTCTCAAGGGACCTAACACTACCTCTCTAGATCTCACACGGTGTTGTAAATTGATTCTAATGTATGGTGTTTGATGTGGCTAGTATCTAGGGGATGCAATGAAATGATGGTACATCAAAACAACACAGTATAACTATCTAATAGAATCTTAATAACGCTGTTGTTTAGTTTTCAATTTGGAAATATTTTTTTGTACAATTTATTGTGCCTGTCCTGCAAACTCTTTTGGACAGGTCTTTTAAAACTGAAGAAAATGTATGTTACACTGAAAAGTGAACTGAAAATAAGGACTCTTAGTCCAAAAATAATACTAGTAATATTAAAATGTTCCGTAAGGTGTTTCACAGCCTGTTAAGTGATAAGTAATAATGTGAGTCAGTTATTGGAGAGACTGTTTATGTCATCATTTCCCCGAGAGTTTCTGTTAATGGGCAGGGAAACAGTTTTCTCCAGATAAAGTGTCAGATTGACCAGATTGTGGCACATAACCTGAAATTTCCTTTGTGAAGATTCAATCGTTGATATGGCTCTGTAAAGAACATCAGCTCTCAGAGCTCCACTTGACAATTATTATACAGAATACGCTGTACTGGAGACGTTACTGTCTTCACTCGTACTTCAGCTTTCCTGTCACCGGCTGGTAACAGGAAATAAAACCCTGCAACATAAAAGACACCCTGGCCTTTTCATATCTGTTATATTTTTCCCTCAACTCTCTACATGACATGATGGGGTTCAGCCTCGTGTGCATTACAAGTGCACCAGCCCCTAAGTTTTTTCGAACTCACATCATATTGTGACCACACCTCAGGTCCATATGGCAGATACGCCACTGTCATTTTACATAGTCTTCTTCAACACAATTTAATAGGAGTATGTACATCTCCTTATATGCATATAATTTTCTTCTATTACAAAATATAAACGCTCCAGGCAATCAATAGTGTTCAGCGAACACAGAGGCTTGCTATTCTACTTTAGTCTTATAATAATTTTTAATTCCAACATTGCAATATTCAAACATAAATCAAATAGATATACCCAAACTGTCTCTTTAGGCATGTCATACACTTTCCCACTTTTTGCCTATGCACATATTACATAATAATATAGATATTCTTCTTACCAGAATTCAATGAAATAAGCACAGGTGCGATGGATGGCACAAATTCAGCTTTGCTGCTGGCTAGACTATGACAAATACTTTTTAGTTTTAGTTACAAATAAAAGTCAAACTTCTAGGATCACATCGACCTGCTTCAGGGACAGCTTTCTACTAAATGGCAAAAACCTAACTAAGATTTCCATAATATAAAATGCGTTGGCCAATCAGATCGGAAGACTAAGCTTTTCAATTTTGAATTTGAAAATAAAGTCAAAATTACATCTCAATTTTCCAAATGTACGTCGGTCACATTTTGGCATTAAAAGTTAAAAACAGTCTTGGTTTTTGACCTAACATGTTCTGCCTCTCATTCACTTCAAGATTTCTACTGCTAAAATATATTTTGTGTTAAGCCATCCCATAATTTCTCTCCCCTTGTCTATCCCTCCTCCAACAGAATACATGCTTGCTTGTCTCATTTCCAACAACGCGTTCAAAATTGTAATCGTTAGTGAATGCAAAATGAATGCAAAACCGCCAGTCTGTCGGTTTGTCTGCACGAACAAATACAGTCTTTTGTCAATAACTTTCTTATCTGCTGGGGAATTTTGTATTTTTAAACATATTATTTATCAGGAGAAGATAAGCCATCAAACGAACTAGGTTTTATGATCCTAAACCTATTAATAAAGAAGGCCATATATTTTCCAGAGTTAGTTTCAATTTCCACTATCATATAAATTACGCCATCTTTTCTCCTCTCCCGCGTTGTCCAAAACTGAAACTACTAGTCTGTTACGTCATAAAATGGACTCTTTTGCAGCGAAAGCGCTGTCTGTGTGTTTATATATTTCCTCAGTGTGCCTATAGTCCGAAAAAGTAGTGGGTTTTGCGGGGTATTTTTAAATTCTACAAAGCTTGCGCCACGTTACCGAACACAGGCTAACTGTATCGTCTCGTACTGTCGTCTTGGGTAGCTAGTCCAAGAATCTAACGCTTGACAATTGGTAGCAGGTGTTCGCTCTCTCTCTCTCACTTTTATGCGTTCGTTTATGCCTCCCCTGTTTTATTCTTACTATCTTTCTTGGAACAACTAAGATTGTCGTTTTTCAAAATTTTTACCGTTAACCCTTGACGGGCGAGTTATAAAATCCAATACCACTAGCGCGGCAAGAAGGTTTCACACTACGTTCTCATCTCCATTCGATGACTGGCGCGGGGAAAGAAGACGCGTTACCACTTTACTATTTCTACTCATATTATTTGAACTTTTACCTATATTTAATGATTTTATCGATGTATCAATGCACTTTATGACACGTTCTTCTTTCTCTTATGAGGTTCCATGTGTTTTCTGTAAGCCATTCATTCTGTTGTTTATTTCTTTTTGCCAAGAATTTCTTCACATGTATTCCTGTATGCTTCCTGAATTGTGCACCAATGATTATCTACACTTTCCTCTTCCAGATTCTCCAGTGCTTCAAATCTATTTCTCAACTTCAGCTGAACTGAATTCTTGTGTCTTTGTTCATCAGGTTCTGGGTATTTTATTTCAGGCTTGTTTTTTCTGTCTGTATTTGTGTGCCCTCCATTTTATCCTCAGTGATGCTAGAAGAAGGTGGTGGTTTGACGCTACGTCAGCTCCTCTCTTAACTTAACATCCTGCAGGCAGCGTCTTCACTTTCTTTCTGTGGTGAAGTGGTCTATCTGATTCTGCGTGTGCCGCTCCGGGGAGTTCCCTGTAGTCTTGTGTATGTCTTTGTGTGGGAAGATAGTCCCTCCGATGAACAGGTCATTCAAATCACAAAAATTTACAAAGAGTTCTCCATTTACATTTCTGTTTCCTATGCCAATCTTTCCCATGATTAGTGTCACGAGAGGGTAGATTATTAGTGAAATTATAAGATATCCTGGACACAAAGTTGTATCAGGTGATACCAGGATAGTGCCAGATAAGAGACTGGTCTTACAAGTAATACCCCCTTCTCTGAAAAGAGTAAGGGTGTATAGACATCAAAGGTAGGATCAAGCTGTATAAGTTCCTAGAGAAGATGGTAATGTATTACTCTAGGTCCCTACTTGCTCCCTCTCCAGATCCACCTCTATTATTATTATTATTATTAATAACTCTGCTAGTGGTAATGACTTAATTATCTACCAACAGAAACTATAACTTAACTTAAGGAACTTAAGTAAGTCTGCTAGTAAATATTTACAATTTATTTTTACACGTTTTCTTTTCTTGTGAAAATCTTTTAATGAATTCAAAAGGTGATTACTGTTACATCGGATTTTCCTGCCGATGAACAAAACTTATTATCACCACTTACACAGATTGTATCGTGCTTCATTGTTCCATTGTTATTAGTTTTATTCTGGTTGTTGCCACCGTTTGTTATGGTATTCTCTGCTAACTTCTATGTGTGCCGGTTTATAACCACTGTTTTGTTGTATTATTAGTTTTGATAAATACTTCAAATGGTAGAGCTTCTAATGCCGTGCAGACAAACATGAATAGTGGGTTAATAGTCTGAACTTTCAATAATATCAACTGATAAGTCCGTGGTGTTCAGAGTCCGAACAGAGTACAATTTAATAGCACATCACATCCAAATAAAATGCAGTTCATCAGAATTCAATTAATACATCATAATTCGTCACTTCCTTCAGTCGTGGTACAGTCAAGCTATTTACTCGTGATTCCTAGATAGGCAATCCGGTATCGAACAACTCAACTTACGCGACTAAGGTGACCTTCTTGGATACTTTCCATTAAGATTGCTCCCGAAAATACATTCTCCTCTTCGAACATAAATCCCGTTCATCACTGAGATATAATATTGTATCCACTAAGTATAGGCTGACCCAAATACCTATTCATCAAGAAAATCCTTGATATAAATATCCTTCTACTGGGAGACTTCAAAAACTTCCGTCCGTCTAGGACCAAATATAACAACATATGGGTACAAATACAATGTTGTCACGTGCTACTTTACCAACGTGACACGTCACATTAAAAACTACGCAAATTATGCTCCTCGCTTTCAACATCGTAAAGCAAAAAACTATAATATATCTCTGTTGCATTTCAACAACTAAAATGTGCAACTTTTATCCGAGCTTACTACCTAGTTGCTACAAATCATATATCCTCTTGTAACATTCCCCTGGCCGACGGGGGTAAAAAAAAATAAATCTAGCCTATAGATTTTTTTTTTTTTTTTTTTTTTAAAATTATGGGTATGTGAAAAAATTTTTAAAGATTATCGATCTACATAGTCAAATTTTAGTCCATGTCAACAGAAAGAAATGTCAACTATCAAACCGTGACTAATTTATAAATACTTATGTCTGTGAAGAAAGTTCTAACTTAATTAGTACGAATAGAAAATAGTAATTAAAATTATAGTATAAATTAATGAGTCATAATATTAACTAAATGTAGACTGTGTAGTATCTTATAGAATATAATTTATCCTAAGTAAAGGAAAGTAAGTATTAATAGCTAACGAAAGAAAAGAAAAATTGTAATGAAAGTAAGAGAGTAGTTAATAATGTATTAAAAGAAAGTAAAAGTAAGTTAATAGACTAGAATATAATAGATGTACGTAAGGGAAAAAAAAATAAAAGTAACCTATAACTAACTTAGTATGTGAATTAACAATATAGAATTACTATATATATTAATATTATGTTAAAGTAAGTTCATACATACATATAAAAATGAAACAATTAATTAGCTAGCATAACTATATTATCTATTTGGGTTTTGCTGTATGTATATTACTTGTTTTATTATTATATTATTTAATTATCATACTATTAAGTAATGTCATTCCCAAGGAATACGTTGTCCTTCTTTCGTAAAGTTCCACGAATATCACGTTATCATTCAGACGAAAGTATATGAAAATATATCTGTATGTCACTTTGTTCCTATTTTCACTTTTCATCTTGAATGTATCCTATTTGAATTCGACTGAGTCACGATTGGACACTAACCAAAGTCCGTGCACATATTCACAACGTTGTCAATGTTATGTGATTATTCTACTCGGATTGTTACAACTTTGAATGTGCGTAGAATTCTTCTTTGTCAACTTGTTTGACCTGGAATTTTGTAAGTTTGTAAACTCTTGCAGAACATTCAACAAGTGTCAGTTTCATCACCAAGTTCTGGTTCCATGAGTTATTTATGTTCTCTTCTTATATGGCAAAGGATGGCGGGATAGAATATCAGCGACTATATTCTCATGTCCTGGAATTGCCTCGATGGTGAAATTAAAAGGCTGAAGTAGGATTGAAAAACGAGTAAGTTTGGCGTTCTTATGATTGGCTTTTCTAAGTGATGCTACAGCATGTTGGTCAGTTTGTATGACAAAAGGAGCGCCTAGCAGAAACTTCTCTAGTTTTTGTATTGCCCATACGACTCCCAATAACTCCTTATCTATCACCGAGTAGTTTCGCTCTGTCTCGGTAAGTTTTCTGGATATATAAAGATTAGGGTGCAGGACGCCGTCGTGTTCTTGCAATAGCGTACCTCCCAATCCGTAATTGCTCGCATCTGTACGGAGTATAAACATTTTTTTACTATCTGGTAACCTAAGAAAAGGTTGCCTGGAGAAGAGAGATATTATTTTGTCAAAAGTTGTCTGGCAGTCTGTTGTCCACAGAACTTTTGTAGGCATATCTTTCTTCAGTAACGAAGACAAGACAGCCGTAATTGTTGACAAGTTAGGAATAAACCTACTTTAATATTGTACTAAACCCAACAAGCTCCTAACTTGTTTTTTTGTTTGTGGAACTGATAGCTGTAAAATCGTAGACACATTTTGAGGAATAGTTTTTATTTGTCCAGCCCCTATTATATGTCCCAGGAATGTTATTTCTTGAAAACCTATTTGCATTTTGCTAGGTCTGGCAGTTAAGTTATTAGTTCTTAAAATATCTAGTACTGAACCTAATCCAATGACATGTTCATCAAAGGAATGACTAAACAGACAGATGTCATCAATATAAGTGATGATGTCTGTTCTGCAAGCTAAAATTCTTCGCATCATGCGAATGAACGTTGCAGGCGCATTCATTAGCCCAAAAGGCATGACATTCCACTGATACAGACCTTGTGGAGTCGAAAATGTAATATTTTGCTTGTTCAGTTAAGGGAATCTGCCAATATCCCTTGGTTAAGTCAATTTTTGTGAAATATCTAGCAGATGAAAGACGAATAAGTAGATCGTCAATCAAAGGATGAGGTTCACTGTCTGGTACAGTTTGAGCGTTAAGTTTCCTATAATCTACACATAATCGTATATTATTGTCTTTTATCTTACAATAACTCGTGCTGATAACGCGAATGTCGTGGGTTCGATCCCCATACTGGCCACCATTTTTTGTTACATCGGATTTTCCTGCCGATGAACAAAACTTATTATCACCACTTACACAGATTGTATCGTGCTTCATTGTTCCATTGTTATTAGTTTTATTCTGGTTGTTGCCACCGTTTGTTATGGTATTCTCTGCTAACTTCTATGTGTGCCGGTTTATAACCACTGTTTTGTTGTATTATTAGTTTTGATAAATACTTCAAATGGTAGAGCTTCTAATGCCGTGCTGACAAACAAGAATAGTGGGTCAATAGTCTGAACTTTCAATAATATCAACTGATAAGTCCGTGGTATTCAGAGTCCGAACAGAGTACAATTTAATAGCACATCACATCCAAATAAAATGCAGTTCATCAGAATTCAATTAATACATCATAATTCGTCACTTCCTTCAGTCGTGGTACAGTCAAGCTATTTACTCGTGATTCCTAGATAGGCAATCCGGTATCGAACAACTCAACTTACGCGACTAAGGTGACCTTCTTGGATACTTTCCATTAAGATTGCTCCCGAAAATACATTCTCCTCTTCGAACATAAATCCCGTTCATCACTGAGATATAATATTGTATCCACTAAGTATAGGCTGACCCTAATACCTATTCATCAAGAAAATCCTTGATATAAATATCCTTCTACTGGGAGACTTCAAAAACTTCCGTCCGTCTAGGACCAAATATAACAACATATGGGTACAAATACAATGTTGTCACGTGCTACCTTACCAACGCGACACGTCACATTAAAAACTACGCAAATTATGCTCCTCGCTTTCAACATCGTAAAGCAAAAAACTATAATATATCTCTGTTGCATTTCAACAAATAAAATGTGCAACTTTTATCCGAGCTTACTACCTAGTTGCTACAAATCATATATCCTCTTGTAACAATTACAAAATTAAATAAATAAAAAAACACTTGCAAATTGTTAAAATTATTTACAGTCTTTTAACTTTATAGGAATGTTCTACTCTCTAGACTGAAATCACTGTAGTTGTAGACTGTCTGTATGTTATGAGTTATTTTATCGTGTTCACAGTTCTTGGAATTAAGTAACCACTGACTAGGACGTTTGCCTATCGAAAATGCACTGTTTATTAATCATTTGACTATCTAATTGGTGGGGATGCTGTGATACACTATAAAGTAGCCTTGGGTGGCTGCTTAGCTTGAGATCTTGATTTGGTAGTCTGTTCCACCTTGGGTCTGGCAAGAAGATTGTCTCGTCCAGGCTTTTAGATCTGGGTGACTGGCCCTGTATCATTAAAGGGCACTCGCACCTCTGAATCCTATAATGGAGTCTAGCTCCTAAAGGTGGCAGGTAATTGCAGGATGTAACCTGAAAATATATTTAATTTCACCACTGAATTGAATATCTTTATCTCCCTATCACAGAAGTAGGAGATGAGAGATAGTTTTCAGACAACAGAGTGCAGGTAGACGCACAGGTCACACCAAGTCAGCATTAATACAATTCAGTTCACTGTGAATACAGTTTTCCTTCAAATCCTTAATTAGAGCTATTTGTCCATGATTCGCCTCCATAAAGTTATTAGGTTTTGTGGAAAAATACCAAGTGATATCTTAATCAATGCCGTAAAACCATTCCTTTCATCCTCCCTCATGTTCCTGGTATGTGATCCATTCCATCAAGAAATAATTTTTTTAATACTTTTCTAAAACTATAGACACAACCTTGCTACAATTCTCAATCGATTTGAATATTTTCCCAAGCTTGGCTTTTGCCCCCAGAAAATTACACAGTGGTTCAAACACGTTCTACGCACTTTCTAACACACACTGTAATTAATCATATATATATATATATATATATATATATATATATATATATATATATATATATATATATATATATATATATATATATATATATATATATATATATATATATATATATATTCTTTCTTACCCTCAGGCACACACAGTCGAGCTGTTAATGGTTGCAATGATCTGCTCTCAGATACAAAAGGCAAAGGCACTGTTCATTAACACTTGTTAGCGCTCGCTGTGATTTGAATTTTTATTATGGCCTCCATTTGCATTATGCAGGGTCTAGATATAGGTCACATCCGACGACCGAGGCGACAGTTGCCGAAATGTGCTAGAGTTACCAATATATATGCAAAAATTGTCCTGCTGTTCAATTAAGAAAATCCAAGAATTCAAATATCTTCGTTTTTCCTGGAGCGATTTTATTCATCTAAGGCTTAAAATACGCTCTGAATTATTCTACACCTTCCTAGCCACTAATCCGTTACTGTCCTAAATGCATTTATTTCTATGCGTACTTTAAACAGCCAAATTATGGACTAACCTGAGGCATCGATGCATTCCACCAAAGATTTCTCTCGTCCTATAGTACTGATCGTGAAAGTCTCTGCACAGACGTGCAGAGCAACATTCCCGTTGTAGAATTAGAGACCTCTTCCAGGTGGTACTTCTTTCCTACTTATGTAATTAAATGGCATCCTTCACTCGGTTGCACGGATTAGTCCTAGCCATTTTGTCTGTTCAATGCTTTAGTAAACACGGCAGAACGGTACCTTCCGATTGGTCAGTGTATCAAGCAGTTATCATAAAGTATGGTGCGCAGTTTCGTCAGAGTACACAGAAGGACGTGTTGTGAAAACCGACAAGCTCACGACAATTAGTTCAGTTTTTGTTGTCTACACCTACTTTTGCATTTAAATCTCCCATTTCTATCTTAATGTCTCTCCTGTGTGTTTTGTCCAATGTTCCTTGGAGTTCATCATATAAATCTTGCTTCGTATCTTCATCTGCATTGTTTGTAGGGGCATAATATTGAATAATGGTGATTTTTCTTCCTTGTCCCTGGAATCTTGCTATTATTATCCTGGTTCATATTGATTCCCATTCTATTAGTGCTTTTCTGGCTTCCTGAGATATCATAATAGCAACTTCTTGTGTGTGTGTATGTGGTCTTCATCCTCGTGTCCTAAATATATGGCATTTCCCCTGTATTGGTCATGAATTTACCAGTTTCATTTATTCTCATTTCTGCTAGTCCTAAGAGTTTTGTTCCATATCGTCTCATCTCTCCAGATACATGAGCTGTCCTTCCGGCCTCAAGCATTGTCCGTATGTTCCAGGTGCCTATTCTAATTTTTTGCCTTCGTCGTTAGAGGTGGTGTCGGCAGCCTGACTTCCAATGACTGGCTTTCATCAGGTCTCTGCGTCATACGTCCCTCTTTCGAGGGCTCTTCCTGACTCTCGCTTTTATTTCTTTCCACAACTGTTTCAGTTTCTGTGACAAACATATTTTTTGCCAGCAGGGTTGTCAGCCCAGTTCTCAAACCTCCTTTAACTTGGAGGAAAGGAGTTTTCCTACTTTGTCTGTCCCGTCCATTTTGACCTGCTCAACATGGTTGAATCTACCAGGAGCAAACGATCCCACTGATGTAGCTCACAATATCATCAAGGCACTCAAGCCGACCCACCACTTCAAGGTGGGGCACATTGGGTCATTCACTTTTACGTTGGACAGGCTAAATGCCACCCTCTTTGCACTTGAACATCGACACCTAGCAAAAGATCTTTTTATTTTCCTTTCTTGTGGGTGACGGCAAAGTTCCCTCATTCTTTGATTCAGAGAAAAACTTGACACACACGATAAATACGTTGCCTTTCATGTCGCTGAACGCGTCTAGAATTACATCTGGTCGTTCGAATGACCGCCAGAGTGTCGCTACAGATTTACGTCTCTTTTTTTTATCACCAGACGTCAAGGAGACAACTCCGCGGTCAGTACGTCGTGATTACACTGCTCTCAATGCATGTGCGACCCCACGCCTGAACACCTGCAGACGTTATCTTACTATATAAGCTAGGCGTCTCTAACCGTCCTTGCCATTGTCTCCAGAGAATTCTGCTACCTTACAAAGTGATATTCTGCGCTATAGCAAATATCAGTTGTAGTGTGTTTAGGATATTCTTGTATTGGGTAAGCACAATTACTTAATTAATGCAGAAGCATAGGCCGCTAGGTGTTTTAACTTAATTATGTGGAATAGAGCCCAATGGGCTGATCACGCGTTGGCTTGTCACACCGATTACGGAAACAGCGGCAGAGGGATCTATTTGTTGTTGCCCTAAAGACGCCGCTAGGCGTGATGGGAAACTACAACAGAGAAAATCAATCTGCTGTTGCCCTTAAGACGCCACAAGGCGTGATGGCCTCTGACTGCTTGGTCGGTCTTTGGCTAAGGACGGAAGAAGAAGAAGAATGTGGAATAGAGTTCCCTCGTTACTTTGATTCATCTTAAATATATATATAGTTTCAATTATTTAGGCAGTAAAATGACTCAGGATGGTGACACAACAAGAGAAATCCATACTAGAATTGCTTTGGCAGCTAGCGCCTTCAATAGATTATCTAACATTTGGAAATTACGATCATTGAATATACATACCAAGCTTCGTCTGTTTAATTCAAATGTTATCTCAGTGTTAACATACGGCTGTGAGAGTTGGAAAATAACAAAATCATTGGAGAACAAGCTGAATACATTCGAGAACAAATGTCTTAGAAAACTCATGAACATCAGTTGGAAAGAATTCAAGACTAATCGACAAATAAGAGAAGACTCTAGGCAGAAATATGTCTCCGACTATATAAGGAAAAGACGATGGTCATATATCGGTCATGTCCTACGAATGCAAAACAACAGAATACCACTACAGGCGCTCACTTGGGTTCCTGAGGGTAAGCGGAAAAAAGGAAGACCAAAAGAAACACTCAGAAGAACAATAATAAGAGAAGGAAGAACGTTGGGCCTAAATAATGTGCAAGAGCTAAGAGGAGTGGCGTCACAACGAACAACCTGGAGAGCACTGGTTTCTGCCTTATGCGCCGTGTTTGGCGCTTAAAGAATTTATTATTATATATATATATATATATATATATATATATATATATATATATATATATATATATATATATATATATATGTATATATATATGTATATTTATGTATATATGTATATATATATGTGTATATATATATATGTATATGTATATATGTATATATATATGTGTATATATATATATATGTATATGTATATGTATATGTATATATATATGTATATATGTATATATATATGTGTATATATATATATATATATATATATATATATATATATATATATATATATATATATATATATATATATACATATATATATATATATATATATATATATATATATATGTATGTATGTATGTATGTATGTATGTATACACACACATTTGTCCCTTTAGATAATTTTTCCTTGACAGGGAAACTCTGAGTTTTATTATGTGCGCCACCATTCAAAATCACTAAGGGCTAATTTAAGAGTGATTTTCTTAAGACTGAAGGTGTGAGCTTGTGTGTAGTATTACTGTAAAGGATATTGCTATTTTGTAAATACTGAGCATTAGCTCATTTCTAATTTTGTAACTTACCAGTTTTTATTACTTACTTGAGTAAATATCTATCGGGAAACGTTAAATTTTCTTGGAATGAGTGTACAATCTTAAATTGTTGTCAAACATTACTATCGGGTTCGTAAACTGTGTGTGTGTGAAATAAGTTGGCCAAAAGCCGTGACCTCAGATTAAAAACGTCACTTCGCGTTTAGCCACGCAAACGCAGGCTACGGAAGATTTATAATCGATAAGGGGGCCGGACTTTACTCGGGAATCTGATACCTGCAGGTAAATGGAATAAGAAGTGAGAGTTTGTTTATGACTGCGAAAGAGAGGGTGAGAGTTGGTGTATGATTTCGTGTGTGTGCGTGAATAAATGGAGGTGTCTGATACTTGTTATTAATAGGATATTGATACTTTTTTTTTCAGGGGCCTTAGGATACTCCCTGTACCCTGTTTCCAGTATTACATAATACCGCGTATGTGCAGTTTCTTGCAATTACTCATTATTCCAGTATATACGCAGTATAATCTAGTACGACAGCATATACCTGCTTCCTTCAGCACCTACTTAGTTGCCGGTACTCGTTACCTGTCTGGTGGCTCAAGATCGTCACTAACCATTGTCGTGAAACGAAGTGTAACCCACTACTTTGTTTATCACTATGTCCAGATACAGATTTGCTTCAACCAATCAACTTGCACCGTTCACCAGTCTCTGAGACAGAATAAATTAACGGCCATCATGTTCACGCAAGATGGCGGATTTAAACTGAATAAAATTAGGCTGTACAGCGCTTGAGACTAAACCGGAGGAAACCAATCAACTTGCTCCACCAGGAACCAACCGAAAGCTTTCCTCAAGTATTTACTTGCCTATATAATCGGGCGGATTTTATGCTAAATACGCAACACCAAAAACGAAGCCAGACCGACCGACTGAAGAGGAAGAACCTGTCACTTTGATTTATTGCTTTCTGAGGGCATCGACCTGCAACCTACTTCACTAGTCGAGTCAAACTGGCCTTTTTTTTAAATCTTGGAGGGTAAATATAAATTTACGATAACCTTTAGGAAAAGAGGCTTACAGCAGACCTGTATATATTTAATATATTTTGGTTCACTGATTGTATCTTGGGGAAATTTAGTATAATGATTGTATTTCCTATTATGATTTAATAGACGAAGACTAATAGGACTCATACTTCAATCTATTGTCAGTCTATAACTTCAGTCTATTGTCTCTGATAACTCCAAACTGCAATATAACCAAAACAGTCCTTGTTAGGACTCAATCTATTGTCAGTCTATAACTTCAGTCTATTGTCTCTGATAACTCCAAACTGCAATATAACCAAAACAGTCCTTGTTAGGACTCAATCTATTGTCTCATCTAACTCCAATCTATTGTCTCCTATAACTCCCACCTGATATATATAACCAAACAGTCCTCGTCGCATATATTCCTATCTTAAGAACATAACGTTATTGTTAGGATATATGTTACCAGCTTGTATAGCACTCGTCAGAGGGGGCCTGGGATTATAGGGGGAAGGACATTGTTGTATCACACCTAGGTGTACATATTATTGGATTTATTCATGTATTGATTTATATTATGGGAAGTATTCATGTATTGAATCTATATTATTGAATGTATCCATGTATTAGTTTATCAGAAAGAATGCTTTGCAAGTAGACACCTGTCTTGTCTCGCTATTGCTAAATCATACTGAGCCATGTTGTCATTCATCCTACATGCATACATCTGAGACACGCTCATTTCACTCACACTAGAAATAGGTGGGCTTGAGGACAGAAATTAGCCCCTATTTTTGCTTTGTTACAGGTTTATTTGTGTCCTAAAAAAACCTGAGGTCGTATGTTCGAGTCAATCCCGCTGCCTGGAACTTCGCAGGAGCATAGAGATTGTACAGAGACAAATTACATTCCATTTTTCAACATTCACCCTTCAGCACAAGAGTAGATAGTGTATATACTAAATAAATAATAAGGAAATTGTATTTGAACGACTTGTCAATTTTATCTTTGTTAAGTAAAATCTGTTTCCTTGTTTATTAATATCACAGTTAGTTACACAGCGGAGGTGGCACTTTATGTCGGTCTCCTCTCTACTATTGTTTCGAGATCAGAACATTCACAGCCGTAACTAATTTGTGATACCAGTAGTTCTCTCAGACACTGGGACTTCACCATTTTCTGCAGAAATTCTATTTCTGTAATTGTCAGTACTATACTGATCCAAGAGCCAAACAAAACCTCTCGCCACAACCATTACAGGAGGTCTATTTGACCCACCTCAAGGTTACTCGTCTCAGTGTTGGATAAATCAGCGGGGGAAACTGTCAGATGACACGTTAAATCTCATTCACCCGCTACTATCGCCACAAACCAAAGGCATTTGAAAGCAGATTGATTTAGTAAGAAGTTTTTTTTTTGTTTTTTTTTTCGTACGCCCGCTATTACTCGAGGCGAAATCTCAGGTTAGTATGTCTAACCTGAGACTGATTTTACATGAGTATCCCTTTTTTCTTGCACAGAGGCAGGTGTCCCTCGCTACTCAGGCAGATACTCGCCGATTTCGGAGGTCCCCATTAGAGCTGGGTCCGCTCAGGAGCCGTCAGTACCTGGTCGACGACACTTCTTAAATGTCCTCGCCAGGGCTCGAGTTAATCCAGCCCAAATCCCTGTCGACGAAAAATCTTCAAATGTCCTCGCCCGGGTTTGATCCTGGGTCACCCGGTCGCCAGCGCAGTGTGGTAACCACTATGCTAGCGCGGCTCTCAGTAAGACGTAAATAAAGAGAGAGCTTACCTCCATCTTCTTAGATCACCAAATTAGCTGTACAGTGATTTCTTTGCAAACTAGGAGCCTTCCTTATTGAATTATTAACAATCCAGGATCAACCGTCTTCAATCAAGAGGACTTCGGGTTGACCCCTAATAGTAATTAGACACCTGTATTCATGTGAAGTTAACTGTGTAAAAAAATCAATTATTATTTACCTGGGCATCTCTTATTGTGATAGCTCGCTCATTTTTCTCTATGTTTTTTTCTAGCGAGCTTCGGTGTAATTTTATTCTTTTTTTTCTTTTTGTGTGTGAATTTATGTAACAAATATACTTATATGTTATAATCGGTCAGAATTCACTTTCTACCTCTCACTTAATGTTAACTGTTGTTGTTCTTACTGTAATAGATTTCCATAATTAGCAGAGAGGACGGAGGAGGTTAAATGACATTCTAAACATTGTCTCGAGTGTAGCTGGAAAAAGACATTAGATTCCTAACTGCATATCTCGTCTTTCCAGGTGTCATACCTCACTCCCTATTTTACATTAGTGACTCTATTCATATCTATTTTAACCCTACTCAGGTTTGGTTTGGTTTGGTTTGGTTTTAAGGACTATCTTCATTGCACACGGACAACTCCATCAGTGCTCCAATCTCCTCCCTTAGATCACACAAGGAGGATCTCAGCACAGTGCACGAACTACGTAGCACTGGCGAGAATCCCAATGTTTTTATATAGGAATCACACATTCAATAAATATTTTTGTTGTGCCCAGGTTTCTAATGTTTAGAATTTTGCCAGGGCAGCGGCCTTATAGGCCTACTCTTTACGATGTCCAACTGCCGTGTGATTTTTAACATGCGCAACTTGCACACGGGACCTCCTATATTTTCACCCTTATCCGAGAAGGCTAGACATCCGATCTCACTACCCAGGCAGGAGCCGCGCTAGCGTAGTGGTTACAACACCGCTCTGGCGACCGGGTGATACAGGATCAAACCCGGGCGACGGCATTTGAGGATTTTTCGTCGACCGGGATTTGGACTGGATTAACTCGAGACCTGGCGAGAACATTTGAAGAAGTGTTGTCGACCAGGGATTGGCGGCTCCTGAGCCGACCCAGCTGCAATGGGTACCTCCGAAATCGGAGAGTATTTGCCTGAATGGCGAGGGACACATGTCTCTGTACAAGTAAAAAGGGATACTCACGTAAAATCAATGTCAGGTTAGACATAGTAATAACCTGAGATTTCGCCTCGAGTATTAGCGGGCGTACGAAAAAAAAAAAAAAAAAAAAAAAAAAAAAAAAAAAAAAAAAAACCCAGGAGACCGGGGGGGGGGGGGGGGGGGGGGGGGAGGGGGGGGGGGGGGGGGGGGGTGGGGGGGGGGGGGGGGGGGGGGGGGGGGAGTATGACATCATTAGGACCACTAGTTCTGAAAAAAAAAGTCCGTAAATTAAATTCCCTCAACTGGGAATCGAACCCGGTACCTCTAGAACTTGAGGCGGACGCCATACCTCTTAGCCACTCCGACCCTGTAAATGAGTAACACTACTCATTCATACTCTGTCTAAATTCAGATATCATCTACTTCCATACTCGTGACAAACATGAAAGAATCAAAGAAAAAGAGACGGGACGACAAAAGGAGATATGATGGCACAGAAAGAAGTTAAAAACATAATTGATCAAAAGCATTGTCAACATAAAATTGGGGAGATACATAATCACCTACACCAAACCAACAGGTGCTGTACTTTAATAAGAAGGCCTGGTAAATCACCCTTCATGTGAAGATTATTGTGTTAGAGGAAATGAAGGCTATCAGGGGGGAAAAAAAACCCTCTCATATGAACGGCTTGGAATTTGAAGACTATTGATACACGTTTATTCTTCGATATTTGAACATAATATACGCTGCCACTAAAGGGCGAATTCAGAATACAGCTGTACGTCATATACTCGTCACATTGACCGTATCAAGAAGCCATAACGAGAGAGGTACCGTCTATACGGCGTACACTCTTTCCTTGTTGTCCTAGCGGTCAAATTTCCAACGTGCGTGGCGTCTGGGATGAACGCTCGCAACGGTTATGTCAACTTTCAAGTTTCAGCATAAATTAATTAAGTGTGAAACACAAACTATTTTTCTTGTCCACGTATCGCGGGGAATTTTTCAAGGTTCTATGAAAGAAAACGTCACCCTGTGAAATGCAGTGCTGTTCGTCTGCGAGCAATGATTCTCTAGCTAATTGGTCAATTTAAATATTACGATGATAATAGGGCGATGAGAAAGTAAAGATTCAAAATTTCGTAGCCACGTAAGAAAGCGAACAAACCGTTTACTTAAGCGGACTTGAAAACCATTCCTCGATTAACCGGAGATTTCGAGCGTCAGATCAAATTTACAGAGACATCCAAGACACCAGCATAACAAATGTCGCTGGAGCTACACAGGCCGCACGAGCAGCGTTAAAAACGAAACACGAATTTGTAAACGTACGAGACACCTTGTATTAACAAAGCGTATTATTTCAATAATATAGGCCCAGAAATAGCGGTTATCAGAAGCCACTGTGAACGAAGCTAAAATAAGTTTTATAATTTCCTATCTTTTCAAATATTTTGCAGGCATTGAAAACTAAAATACGCAGTAGCAGATGTGTAAATATGAACACGGGACGTCATAGCCACCTGCGAGTGGCTACAGCTACAGGGAATCTTTGAATGGTAACACTGCACTGTGTAAATAATTTACTAAAATAAAAATAATAAAAGAATAAAATTTTATATTGCTCCCTTTTGTTCACATAATCTTCTGATTACTGATATGTAATGTGCGAAACATGAAATGTTAAACTGGGAATTTACAAATGCATTTGGCTCTCTTTATAAAGGACCAGATTGTGTACCAGTGACCGAAGAATGGAATAAAAGACATTCACTTTGGATTGGACACTTGTTGACGAAACCTGCTGATAGCATTACAAGGTATTCTGGGATCCATAAGGTAAAAGATGTAAAGGTAGATATAAAACATATGGGGAAGAAAACTGGAAACTGGCGTAAAAATGGATAACGAAGATTGGGTTGAGCTTGAACGCATGGAACTGGACAAGATAACACATAAGGAAGGGAAACCCGAGGCCTGTAAACAGTAAATTAATATTAGACAAACATAAAGGTATGTTTTCAGGCACTCGTAAGACTTACGAGTGCCTGAAAACATACCTTTATGTTTGTCTAATATTAAGGAACTGGACAAGACAATTGTGCATGAGCTGGTAGTCATAGGCTTCACTAGGAACTAACTGGGATTGCTGATAATTAATATTTACTTTCGTGGGTACTTATCCCTGTAAACACACGTTTCCGTCATGTCGTCTCTTCACTATCTCTCTCTCTGGTTGTACTATTAATTCTTCCATTCTGAGGTAGGTTTCTTTTCTCAATTTCGTCCTTGAATTTAATTTCTTCCTTTTCTCTAGGACTGAGTCAGTGTTTGTACCAGAAATAGATTTATTCAGCATGGGTCCAACTCAGCTTGCTTTCCGTTTAATGCATTTAACTCTAGGTGTCACGGGATGCCTCCCCTGCTTTGCAGTGGTGGTTGTCGTAAAATACAATCTGTATGTGCAACACGCTCACATATGTCTCGAGATTTCTCCGATTGAAACACATAACATAGTTGTTTATAAGTAGAAAGTAACCTAGGAATAAAAGAGCGAAGTTATGGAGATCGTTGTCGCCGACGCCGCAAGTCATTGCTAAAATTTTATGCCTCGATCTTGAGACAAACGCTAATTTCCATAGAATTGTACTCCCAAATGCTAGTAAATATAACAGCCCGTGTGTTAATGACTAACAGCTTCTACTATGCCAGTCGGGAATCCAATGTATGCTGTAGAAATGCTGATTAATTATCTCGCTAGCAAAGCCACTAGATTTTAGTACCGCTTGCGTGAAACTAACGTCACAGTTCAAGCCTAGCCTTCAAAGCAAGAGAGAGAGAGAGGGAGAAGAAAACGTGTAAAAACGAATACACGAAGGCATAAAATTGAGAGATAAATGTTGTAGCATGGCAGAAACGCGACGTCACAAGTTGCAGACCCCCCTTTTTCTCGATTCGCGTTAGTGGCACATATTCACGCTGTTAGTCTCGTCAGCCGATATAAACACGCACACACAAGTCGCATTTCTAGCTAGAAGTAGTGCTAAAGTAGTGATTCTACAAACGTGTTGTTAAAAATTTGGTAACGTACTACAAGGATCTGCTGCGGTCTGCATGAGAGCGATAGTTAAAAATAAAAGAAAAAAATTAAGGTTAACGTGAGATTTTTTGAATATGCAGTACTGAATGGGGGGATGAGACGGAGTATCGGACTAGGAGTGTCACGAGTCGTGTTTACACATTTGAATAGGAGAGATAGGAAATAGTTTTTTGAAGCATTGTAGAAATAAAACGATACTAGGCATTAGAAATAAATACAAGAATAAAATAATGTAATGACTGTGCGATAGATAACAACAGGATCAATAAGTATGTATCAGAATTTAAAACTATTAAGAAATAAAGAATTTGGACAGAAGACAGATAGACGAATGGACTTGAAAATATTTCTCAGTTTGCCCGTAGTGGGGGGTAGAGGGGAAGGAGTCCTAATTTTGAATATTTGAGGTCAGTTTTGAAAAAAGAACGCTAGAAGCCAAACGGTCCCTGATTGGCTGTGGTGTAATATACTAACGATTGAATAAAAGCAATTAGTAGTTGGTATTCGGGGCCAATTGTTAAAAAGAATTCATTCACTAAAGTTGTTTAAAGACAAGAAAGGAGTACATTCTTGTTTGCTATTCTGCACTAGCAGCGATCTGGATTATTACCATATATCGCAATATTCAACTATTTAGTGTTTATATTTCTTTGATGCGGTAAGAATGAAAACCTTTATATTGTAAATTTTATCATTATTATATATGCATTATTGAATCAGTATGAACCGTATGGGGGGGGGGGGGGGGGGAGAAACGTTTATCTAGAGCAGTGGTGGCCAAGCTAAAATTGGCCGAGGGCCAGATTATGGTAAAGGGTAACACCAGAGGGCCAGACCTATAAAATCCTTAAAAAATAACGTTCTGAGATTTAGTTTTACATATGTAATGAACCACGTACAGAAAGCAACGGCAAACTACTGTACTGCACATCTGTCAAGACATGTATACCAGTATTCGGACTGAAATTACTGTTAAAAAAATACAATGAATCTGTTGTTCTAATTTGATTTGTAATATGACATAATTATTTATTTCAAACTTACATTTGTGTGTCATTTCATTGTGAAGAGTGTGGCTTCAATCAACAATAAGAGGCCGACCAAAACAGGTTGGCGGGCCGGGTCAAAGCTGGTTGGCGGGCCGGATCTGGCCCGCGGGCCGTAGTTTGGCCACCGCTGATCTAGAGGGAAGTCAACATCAAACACTGTGTTGTTTCACAGCGTTGTTAGGAAATGTATTAACCTGTTGTAGAAAAGCCAGACAGGCTTTCTACCATATTGGGAGACAAGAAAATTAAATATTAATGAAAAAAATTATTGTATTATGACATAAGACCAGGAAGATCACTGGCCGTCTTCTTCAGCAAGTCACCGTGATTGTACATGACTTGATATTATTAATGTAAATTGTTTCCTTTGTCAAGGAAAGTGTCAAACGGTGGTTTGAAAGTTATTTATCCATGAAGGGAGTACCAACCAAATTGAGAACGTTAACTAATTGTTTAGTTACCATACTGATGTCTGATGATATTGAAAATGTTAGAGTAGGGAAAGAGAGAGACTATTAGATGCTGAGTTGGACACATTTATATTGTTCCAGGGTTTCTTCTACGTTTGAAAGTGAGCCCAGGTGATCAAATACCTGACCATAAGTTCTGCAGTGAGGCCATATCTACTGAGTGCCTGCACATAAATATATTACAAGAAGCAGAAGCGTGACTTGGCAGTGGAAGCTGGCATTGTATACTTCAGTCAGCCTGTTACCAGAAATCCCAGATAAGCAATCGTGTCTGGGATATTTGATATCGCAAACAATCCAACTCTCAATTTCCCAAAATGTATTGTGTCAGACAGTGATGAATCCAACCGTTCGAATAATCTGTACCCGTTTCTAGGAGCAAGGAATACTTGACACTTTTCTAGCTTGACTCATATAAATAATTGTGGGAAAACACAGACTCAATTATATTTGTGAATTAATTGCTGTAAATATTTATATTATCATTTTGAGTTGATTATTCCTGTGTCTAAAAGAATAACAAGGATACAGGAAAATAAATTGTACAAAAAATGTGTTAAATTGAAAACTTAACCAGTGACTTGTTTAATCATTGTTTATTAGTAATAGGTGTAGTTGTTGTCCTGTTTCTACACTTCGTCACATTGCATATACCCTAGACACTTGCTAGACAACATACACACACCATTACACTTCAGTAGGGGAAGATATACAATCGGATGAGGTCATTGGTGGAAGCAGACAGGTTCCCTGTAAACTTATCTGAATGTAATAAACCTCAGGGGCTTGCATAGCTGATCTCACACCTGATAGAATTAAAATTCATAATATTTATAGAATAACACCAAATCCACCACAGTGGTCCAATAATGGCCAATACTCAAGAATATTAAAGGTGGGTCTTCCAAGGTATCTACCTTCACTCAAGATTACTCTTGGCAGACTGGTAAATAGAAGAATGATGATGCTTTTATCTTGAGGGGGTATTCACAAGATATTCAAAAGTCAAGAACAATGCTTAATGTGTCTTAGCAAAGTTAACTTATTATCCGCCCGCTGTCTTTTGTGAAGAGAGACATTGTGTATTTTATTTAGCTCGTTCAAGCCCCCAAGTGATTTAACAGTAAAATGTTACTTTATTAGCTCGTTTATCTATGGAAAGTACTGGTTCATACGTGTGCACTTCTCTCAATATTAATAGTTATATCAACTTTGATTTGTAAAAACAACAAATTTAATGATCTATTATCTTTTAACAAACGTAAAATAAATAAATTATTGATGAGTTAATATTGGTTCTTCACTGAAACTTCGCTCTAAATGTATTATTAAAGGGTTCTGGCCTGATGAGATTAGACATAACTGTCATATTGATGAAAGGTTCTTGTTGCTGCTCCGTCAATTGACGATCCCAAAATGTGAGAGCAAGGTGTAACCGCTCCTGGTCAATGCGAGTATATTCACAGGCCGTTCAAGGTAGGCATCTAGTGTTGATTACAAGCTCTGGGCTAAAGGTTCGTCTTCCAAACTGGTATCTTAGACTGGTCTTGTAGACTCGTACCACGAATTTTAGTGGAAAACAAAGGCCTCTGCTACGTTTTATGTTCTCTGATACTAATCAGGCTCCTTCCCGCTGTCTCTTCCAACGACTCTTTTTCTCGGCAATTGTATCCCCTCTGAGTATATATTATAGCTCAGTGGATATGATAAAAATTTACCTTTACTTTCAGTTAGTCTGAGCAAAAAGTATGTCTGGACAGCGGTAAATGCAATGGTTTGTGCCTGGGTGAACATGTCTAAGTATACATATAACGTATAACAAATGATCATACATATATTCACATGATGTCATCATCATCCACTCCTTGCTCTATTTTGGAGTCTGGGGTTACCTCTGCTTTTGTTCCCTGTGAGAACTAGCACAAAGCAATCACCAGCGCTTTGCTGTGGTGGTTCATGAATGTATCATTTTCACATGCTGAGGTCGCTAGCCTCGTATGGACCTGTATAACCATCAGCAAGTGCAAACATGTCAAATTCAAAGCATAAAATGTATGTTACAACTCTCCCAAATAGTTGGGAAGTCTAGACTTCTTGCTCAGTAGAATAGTCTTGGCAACTTGATGAAGATGCCTCGAACACGCGTCTGGGGTATTTTTTTAATTTAGAATCCAGCTGTGCCTTGTGAGTCGTCCTGTAGAATCCAGTTTTCGTATTAACATTGACGAGTTTTCTACTGATGTTTTAGAAGATGCTCTAATGTGTTTTTGTGTCTGGTCTTCTAATTCGGAATCCTAACACTATTTTTCCTTGCTTTGTCTGGTCTGTCTTACTTTGACGATCTTGGAATGCAGTGCCGTATAGCGCGAATTGTGCTACGTTATATTGCAGTTTTCCTGCCCACACGTCCACCTTGTTTTCTGACCGGCTTCCAATCAGAACGAGTGTATTTTTCTTGTTCTCATTTGATCTAATCCATGAGCAAGGAATGAAGTGGGTTGGGGATTTTGTTATTACCTTCACCCTCGTGTTTTAAAATATCATTTTAGAATTTGAACTCATGACCTCCTCCACATATGGCCCGGCTTCTTCCGTTACCCTTAGGTAAACTTTAAAATCAGATTTGTAACCTACTTCCTGCAAGATAGTGCATCGCTAAGTTGTCTCCTCAAACTGTAATGATTATTACTTCTGAACGGAAGTGCTTATGCAATTATCACCCGTACTTTCGCGGGTCCCAGAAGGATAAGCAGCGACATATGGCTGCAAACAGACATTTTTCACAGACAAGATCTAGTCTTCCTTTTGTATTCTCCACCAAAATGTCTGAACGCGTTTGTAGCGAACAATGGGATGGGCATGCGTGTCTGGCGAAAAGAATTACATAGAAAGTCAACACTTACTTTCACGTTTACCGTATGAAGTCAGTCTGGTTCAACAACTTAAGCAATTATAATTAATCCTTAAGGATGGTCAATTAGCAGTGAAATGACACGAACGCAGTATGAACAGAAGTAAAAAGTCTAATGAGTGGCCGGCACAATTTTATGTGTGGAAAAATGAAGAAATAAATAGATAGCGGCAGAGAAAGAGAAAGAGAGAGAGAGAGAGAGAGTGAGAGAGAGAGAGAGAGAGTGAGAATACGAAAATAAGAACGACCAATTTTGTGACACTAGGTAATCCCATATCGGATACTGTCGTAGCTAGAGAAGTGTTAATGACTTCACTGTTCTAGCTCTCAGTTTTATGAGATGCTGTAGCGAGAGGAAATATATAATGATGATGATAATATCCTGGACAAATAGATGTATCAGATGATACCAGGATAGTGCCAGATAAGAGACTAGTCTTACCAGAAATACCCCATTCTCTGAAAAGAGTAATGGTGTATCGACATCAAAGGTGTAGTCAAGCTGTATAGGTTCCTAGATGAGATGGTAATGTACTACCTTAGGTTCCTATGGTGCCCCTCTCCAGGCTAACCTTAGACACTGACTCTGCTAGGGGTATTTAACTAACCAACAAGAATTAAGAATCAAACTTAAATAATTCAATAAAGACTGTTGGTACAGTTTATAATTTATTTATGTGAAGGATCTTTCCTTGTTCTGTTGGATAATTTTCAAATAAACTCAATTTGATTCAAAATATATATATGGTTTCACTGTCAAGTATTTATATTACATTTAAAGTTAATTAAAAGTCATCTTCATATGTTTTCTTGATCTTTGATGAAAACTGTCTTTCTGCTGTGCTGAACTTGAACAAATGTTAATATTATTATATCACAAGTTATAATGGCATTTGCTAGGTTCTTTAACACCACATACTTGTTTTTCATCATGTCAAAGGTTACTTGTAGAGAATAAACTCGTAGGTTATATGTTCCATAGTCTTTAGATTCTTATAATCTTAAGTTTTTAATTTCTTTGGTGTGGTACGGGTTTTTGTGTGTGTGTTGCGTGATAAATTCTCGCAACATCGTTTTATTTCAATATCTGTTTTATAACGCAAGGGCAACAACTGCTTGAAATCTATAGTCACTTTTCTCGGTAAGCATTTGTCTTCTCGCGTTAGTATCGAATGCAGTTAACTTTTGAGCTGTGGTCATTTTTGCGCTGGACTGCGCATGACTTGTCTTGTTGTTTGGTCGATCGGTTTCCGCCCACCACTAGTGGGAGTGAGCGATTTGGAATGGCGAAAGAGATGCCTCGTTGAAGAGGGGATCTCCGCTATTTTTGTTCTGTCAGGGATGTGTAGTCCTCTTATGGATATTTCGTTTATTCGGGATAATACCTCTAGTGTTTTCCCACACGTCGGGAGGCGTGATATTTCTGTGTATTTCATGAAAGCAAGGTAAATTGACTTTTTTCATTAACTCTATTGATTTTGGGTCGTGAGCGATTTCGATTCATAGCCTGTCTGCGAAAGTCGTCGTCACGAGATGTTTTTTCCCAGCTCACATGTCGCTGCATTGTACTGCATCGGTTGATGCAGGTACCAAGGACCATTACTTGCTACTTTGTTAAATGAACTAGGTTTAGAAAACCTTTATTATCTAGAGGATATTTTTGAGGACATTATTTATACTTCGGCAGACGTGTCTGTCTTGCTGAAGTCAAACTAAGGAGAGTGAACTGATCTCATACATCTGGTTATCTCCTGGCTGTTATAGAAAGGGATGGAGTTTTTCACCTGACTACATTTACAGCACTATGAAATATAACATGCATCTGACTCATCATTGTAATGCTGTCTACCGTTTATTGCTGTATTGAA
This sequence comes from Oreohelix idahoensis, assembly GCA_024509875.1. Classification (NCBI taxonomy): domain Eukaryota; kingdom Metazoa; phylum Mollusca; class Gastropoda; order Stylommatophora; family Oreohelicidae; genus Oreohelix; species Oreohelix idahoensis. The sequence goes on from JAMPIV010006750.1 coordinate 571,941, forward strand.
TGTTGCTGTGATAATGACTGTTTGATGTGCCTACACATTTGCGTAACCATTTTGTCACTGTGGCGTCCACAATAAATAATGAAGAAAAACGTCAACGGCTGTTTCAAGACTCATTGACTTTATACGTCGTGAGTTTACTGACGTCCTATGTGGATTGCCCTGTTATTGTTGCATGAACATTGTTTTGACTGAACACATCTACACACTACACAAAACCAGACATGCGGATGCCATCCATCATCATATGGCATCACGCATCATTTGGTGGCCATAAGCTGGTTTGATTCTGGTACTAGCAAACACGGGGTCCCTTACCCACTTCATTTTCAACAAGAATTCATCAGCATCCTTCAAGAAATTAACATTCTTCAATACAGTCAACATCTTCAAAATTTTCAAAGTACTCGGCGTTGCCCGGTAAAAGTCAAAATTTCAACCTTTTGACGGAAACAAGAATTTGACAGTACCCGGCGTTGTTACATGTTGCCGGATAACTCGGACTGCTGTTATCTTTTACGCAAGTCAAGCAAGTTGCTGCTGTCAAGGTTCCAGTGCTGTCGTTTTTTGAGAAGGTCAAGTGCCGGTTGAAACGGGTTGTTTTCTGAAGAAGGCCAAGTACCGATTTCCATCAACTTACTTTTGGATTAGAAGGTCAAGTGCCGAAACAACTCAACACACAGTATTTCAGAAGCTCTTGTACCATCGTGTTAGCAGTGGAAGCAGTTCAGATGTGCCATCATCGTTGGAGCTTCGCTCTTTAGGACGTTGATTGACATCCGTTTTTCTGCTGTTCTACGATTGGAAGCCTTTAAGTTAAGTGGCCTGTTTGTAGGTAAACTGTGCCCTTATACTTCTGCTGAGTCTTCTGTGTATCATCTCATTCTATATATTATATGTCTATATGTTATTTGTATATTTATATGTTTATATTTCAGCGGGTTCTCGGTTGGGTGGTGTCTCCGTTAGATTATGCCACGTCATAGAGGTCGTCTATTGTGAGCGTTTTCTGTAGGGTTTGCAAATTTCCGATACTGGAATTTGCTAAGCGACTTCTGTTGCTATTTATGTTAGCTGTGATGACATGTTTTAATATTGTTTTCGTTATTATTTCACATTCTTTAGTTTTGTTGTGATTTGTTTGTATTTGTTAGCCTACTCTTGTCTATAATTTAGTTTCATACAACATTTTTGTTTATACACTGTGGTGTCATGTATTTTGTTTAATTCTATCGCAGATATCGTCACATTTTTTGTGATATTTCATTAATTTCTGCTTTATTTTTAGTTGATTTCTGCGAAAGTTTTTGTATTGTTGCTGATCTTTGTTATTGTTTACATTGTTATTGTTTACATTGTTTGTATTGTTTACATTTTCAATGTTTACATTCTGCATGTGTTTACATAGTCATTGTTTACAGTTATAGTAATTAGTTAATGGGCTATGCTAATGCACTGTTACTACTATACTGATGATAAATGAATGATGAATAGTGTCGTGCACTATTGAATGAGAAGTGCACTTATGATCAAGATTTGAGTGCTGATATTTCATATACAAGTTCTTTGATTGGAGACTTGTTTCCCACAGAGACTGGGATAATATAATGTGATGTGAATATACAAGTGCTTAATTAAGACTTGTTACACTTAGGTTTGAAATAAATTAGTTAATTATTTCAGGTTTTGGACTCATATGTTAGACAACATGTCTACATTTGAGCACTTTATTGAGCAGGGTAAATTGCTTGGGAAGACTGGTGATAAGTTAGAAGAATTTGCAACTGCTCGATATGATAAAGCAATGGAAGCTGAACAAAAGAAACTGCATATGGAAGCTGAACAAAAGAAACTGCAGATGCAGGTGGATGAAAAGAGATTCCAAATGGAAATGGAAAAACAAAAAAGGGAATCAGAAGCTGAGGAGAGAAAACTCCAGCTACAGCTAGAATCTGAAAGACTTCAAAAAGAGGCTGAGAATAAAAGACTTGAAAAAGAGGCTGAGAATAAAAGACTTGAAAAAGAAGCTGAAAATAAAAGACTTGAAAAAGAAGCTGAAAATAAAAGACTTGAAAAAGAAGCTGAAAATGAAAGACTTCAAATGCAGGCTCAAGCTGAAGAAAGGAAGTTACAAAGAGAGTCTGATGAGAGGAAAGCAAAAATGGAACATGAAGAAAAACTCTTAGCTTTAGAGTTGGAGAAATTGAAATTGACGAGCATGAGTAATGGTAATGATTCAAACAAGGGTTCATCTTCTGGGAAGGCTAATAATGATACTTTTAAGATTAAGTTACCAACATTTAGTCCTTCCAGTGATGACATAATGTTCTATCTGGACAGATTTGAACAAGCATGTACAGCTCATAACATAGACAAAGCAAAATATGTTTATCAGTTATCAGGGATACTGACAGGTAAAGCTCTAAGTATATTAAATATGGTGGATGAACCTGACAAGAGCAATTATGAGGTTGTCAGGGCCGCTTTGTTAAAGAAATATCAGCTTAACGAAGACGGCTATCGTCTACAATTTAAAAACATGTTACCTGAAAATGGAGTTGAATTCTCCGAGTTTATTGCAAGAATACGCATTACTTTCTCACGATGGGTTGAACTATCTAAGACGGAAAAAACTTATGAAGGACTTATGGACTTAATACTTAGAGACAAAGTCATGTCGTCTGTCAATGAGTCTTTCCTTGCTTTCCTTCATGAACGTAAACCTAAAACAATAAAAGAAATGGAAGATTTCTGTTGCCAATACGTAACTGCGCACCCACACATAACCATGGGTAACTCTAAGGTGAAAGAAGGTTTACCAGTTGCTTCGGCAGCTCCGTATGGTCAAAACTTTGCTCGTAGATCCCAACAAAATTTTGATAGAAAGGGCAGCGGTAATTTCTGTCAAAATCATGGAAACCAATTTCATGGTGATTCTTCTTCGAAGAATTGGAGACAACCTGATAGTGGTCGTTACTATCACCCTAATAATTATAAGCATTTCAAAAGAGGATATGGTAATAGAGGTTATTCCTGCCGAAGACCTCAGAACCAAACAAATAGATGTTCGCATCAATGTGAACATGATAGTAATCGTGGAAACTGGAATTCGAACCAGTATAACAATTACAATAGAGACAATAATAACTGCAGAGATAATAATAACTCTGATAACTTCAGAGGTAATAATAGTCGGGGTAGATCTCAACACAAAAAAAAGAGATATCAGCAGGCTAATGCTGTACAACAGGAAACTGAGGGAGCCTGTAATCATGTTGTTGATAGTAAAAACTTTGACGCTGTCACTAGTTCTGCTTTTGACTTTGAGAGAGCAAACAAATGCCCCCAATGCAGTACTTTATTCGAACCGGGTACCATAACTACTTTGAGTTGTGGTCACCCACTTCCCGCTCTTCCTGCTGCTGTTGCGCATGACGGGAGGGGTTCTTTAATTCTACATAAGGGTCTTGTTAATGATACTCCGGTCTCACTACTTTTCGATTCCGGATGCACCACTATTGGTGTTAGACAATCGCTTGTAGATCCATCTTGTGCTACAGGAAGGGTTATTAAATGTGTCACATTTGGCGGCACTCTAGAAAAATATCCTACTGCTGTAATTCGCATTGCCACTCCTTTCTTTACTGGAGATGTGCATGCTTGTCTCTTACCTAATCCTATTGCGGACCTTATTATTGGTCGTATTCACGGAGTTAGGGAGTGTAACCTACAGCAGATTGCTGCTTGGGAAGATAATAACATGCAAGCTACAAATGCAGTAGTTACAAGAGCACAAGCTCTACAAACACCCGAAACTTCACTGAATAGTGATAATGAAGTTGATAGCCAAGATAGTCACTTAGTAATTACTCGTGACTCTTTCATAAAATTGCAAGAAGAAGATCCTTCTTTAAAAAAATTCTTCGTTCTTGCGAAGAAAGGTGATCCGAATCAGGATACAAATAGAAAATCTTGGATTGCAATGAGAAACGGCGTACTTGTACGTATGGTACAAGATTCGACTACGTCGGCACATTCGCAAATTCTTGTTCCCAAGAGCATGAGAGTCCAAATATTACAACATGCTCATGACTCGCAATGTGCTGGACATATGGGTTTTGCCCGTACGAAGTCGAGAGTCCTTGCGGCTTTCTTTTGGCCTTTTGTCAATAAGGACATTCGTATTTACTGCCGATCATGCAAGGTATGTCAGGAGGTCAAATCTAGAGGACCACGACATGCTGCGCTTATCCAGGCTGCTGACATTCCTATTCGGCCGTTTCAGAAAATGGCCATAGATATTATTGGCCCTTTTAAGGTCAAGTCGGCCAGAGGACATCAGTTTATCCTTACATGTGTCGATATGTGCACACGTTGGCCAGAGGCTATTCCTCTTAAGAGCATATCTACTACAGATATCGCAGATGTTCTTTGGTTGATATTTTCTCGCTTGGGGTTCCCCAGAGAAATATTGTCAGACCATGGCACTCAACTCATATCTGACACTATGTCACAGGTAATGTCTACCTTACATATTGAACGATCTCTCAGTAGTATCTACCATCCTATGTCTAATGGGTTAGTTGAGCGTCTGAATAGAACGCTCAAGACTTTGCTTGGTAAGATAACTGAAGATCATCCTCAAGATTGGGACAGGGTTTTACCCGCGGCTCTCTTAGCCTATAGAGAAGTCCCTAATGAACACACAGGATTTTCTCCCTTCGAACTTGTCTTTGGCGCGCGTCCACGCGGCCCTATGTCTTTATTACACGATCTCATCACTGCCGATGATATTAGCGATGAAACTCAATCCTCATATGAGTATGTCATTGCTCTTAGACAAAAGATCATTGAGGCATGTAAGCTAGCAACTGCTTCATCAGAAATTGCTAAAGAGAAGGCAAGGCAGTTTGCTAACAAGAATAGATGTCTACGACAACTTTGTCCAGGTGACAAAGCATTCGTCCTACTCCCCAGTAGGGAAAATAGACTTCTTATTGCATGGAAAGGTCCGTATGCAATAGTCTCTCGGATTTCCGATGTTGACTATGTGGTCGATATTGATGGAAAGCATAAAACTTTCCACATAAACATGCTTTCGGAATTTCACGAACGTCCGGACTATTTGCTGCCTATTTTCCAGGCAACGGATGATGCTCCTGCACCTCACGGTCATTATTCATCCCTGTCTGTCATTCAGGATGAGGAAGCTACCTTCTCTGATGTCAACCTTCCCCTTCCAGTGGTTCCATTACATTCTACGGAATCTTGGAAAAACGTTTCTGTTTCTCCTAATCTTTCTGGTGACGAACATCGACAAGTGTCGTCGATGTTACAAACATTTCAGGATGTTCTCACTGACATTCCTGGACACACAGATGTCATAGAACATGACATAATTCTTACCGACAATAATCCAATTAGGGTTAGGCCGTATCCTATTCCTATACACTTTCAGTCGCAAGTGGAAAAGGAATTGGATGAAATGATTCAATTAAATATAATTGAACCATCGACTTCACCATATTCTTCTTCCATGGTTATTGTCCGGAAGAAGGATAAGAACATACGAATTTGCGTTGATTATCGCAAATTGAATCAGGTCACAAAGTTCGACGCTGAACCGATGCCTTTGTTAGAAGATCTACTGATTAGACTTTCTAATTCTAGATTCTTCACTAAACTTGACTTGTCTAAAGGTTATTGGCAAGTGCCTTTAGCAGAGCATGCCAAACCTCTTACTGCTTTTTCTACACCTAGGGGTCTATTTCAATGGAATGTTATGCCTTTTGGTCTCATGAACGCCCCTGCCACTTTCGTTCGCATGATGCGTCGAATTCTGTCACATCGTTCGGATGTCATCGCATACTTAGATGACATCTGTCTCTTCAGTGATACCTGGGAAGATCACTATTTAGGGTTATATGACTTACTGTCCACTCTACGTGAGAATAATTTGACAGCAAAACCTTCTAAAGCTTTTGTTGGTTTTGGTGAAATCTCTTTCCTGGGTCATCGTGTTGGTCATGGTCTCTTGAAGACAGAAGACCACAATACTTCCAAAATACTGAACATCTCTGTTCCTAAAACGAAGAAACAAGTTAGGAGTCTCTTAGGTTTAATTCAATTTTATGGGAGATTTATTCCAAATTTATCTTCGATCATGGCACCTCTCTCAACATTGTTGAAGAAAGGTTCGCCTAATCTGGTCCGTTGGTCTGAAGAATGCCAATCTTCACTAGACCAAATCAAGAATATATTTTCTTCTCCTCCCATCTTAAGATTACCTACTCTTGATAGGACTTTTGTTCTTCGGAGTGATGCTTCATCCACTGGGATTGGAGCAGCACTGATGCAAGAATATGCAAATACTCTGCATCCTGTTATGTACATTTCTAGAAAACTAAATGCGGCAGAGAGGAACTACTCGGTTTTAGACCGTGAGTTGTTAGCGATGGTTTGGTCAATTCTAAAGCTACAAAGATTCCTCCTGGGCGCACATTTCATTCTAGAGACTGATCAGAAAGCTCTTACAGCTATTCAAACTAAGAATTTGAAGAGTTCGAGATCCACTCGATATGCTATAGCTCTTCAACCTTTTCACTTCACGGTACGAGCTATCCGTGGTGCGGATAATGTGATGGCTGACATTTTGTCTAGATACCCACATGACTCCAACTAATACTTCTGTCCTATATTTCTATATATTACAGAGTCATAACACACCTATATTTCTACAATAGATTAGCACATCTGTACTTACTTTATATGTACACACTATCGTGCTTTGTTGTCATCTTCTTCTGTTCGTTTTTTAAAATGATAGAGGAGGACTGAGTAGTTAATATAAGGGCCGTTAGTTTACTAAACAGCCACAATTATTAATAATGTATTGTACCTTATGAAGCATATTAGTTATTAATTAGCATTATATTGCTTGTACTTTCTCAGAATGTCATTGTTGAGCTGAGGACTTACCTTACGAGTTCTAGATTGTGTACTTACCCTCGGAATACCAGAGCATATGTCCTGGATCGTCATGTAGTTTAACTTTGCTATGTACTTATGTCATTACATGTCAAAGAATGTACTATTTAAATTTTCCTATCAGATTTGTACATCCATTTTTAAAGACAATATTAGAGTATGCTGTTTAATGATGATTATAGTAACTTGCATACGTATATTGTGTTTACATGCTAACGTGATGTGTGTTGGTGACACCTCCCCGATGTGAATATTTTTTGAGACATATTTATTTTTCTGTTGAGGTATATCCTCACCAGACACTCTATAATTAGCCTATTGTTTGGCAATTTAATTAATTATCAGCGCATAATTCGTGCGTTTTGAGCCGCTTATCGCTTGCTCTTTGATATTGAAAAAAAAAATATGTTCCACATTTTTTTTTTATCGGGAGGAGGTGGTGATATGTTGCGTGATAAATTCTCGCAACATCGTTTTATTTCAATATCTGTTTTATAACGCAAGGGCAACAACTGCTTGAAATCTATAGTCACTTTTCTCGGTAAGCATTTGTCTTCTCGCGTTAGTATCGAATGCAGTTAACTTTTGAGCTGTGGTCATTTTTGCGCTGGACTGCGCATGACTTGTCTTGTTGTTTGGTCGATCGGTTTCCGCCCACCACTAGTGGGAGTGAGCGATTTGGAATGGCGAAAGAGATGCCTCGTTGAAGAGGGGATCTCCGCTATTTTTGTTCTGTCAGGGATGTGTAGTCCTCTTATGGATATTTCGTTAGTCGAGATAATACCTCTAGTGTTTTCCCACATGTCGGGAGGCGTGATATTTCTGTGTATTTCATGAAAGCAAGGTAAATTGACTTTTTTCATTAACTCTATTGATTTTGGGTCGTGAGCGATTTCGATTCATAGCCTGTCTGCGAAAGTCGTCGTCACGAGATGTTTTTTCCCAGCTCACATGTCGCTGCATTGTACTGCATCGGTTGATGCAGGTACCAAGGACCATTACTTGCTACTTTGTTAAATGAACTAGGTTTGGAAAACCTTTATTATCTAGAGGATATTTTTGAGGACATTATTTATACTTCGGCAGACGTGTCTGTCTTGCTGAAGTCAAACTAAGGAGAGTGAACTGATCTCATACATCTGGTTATCTCCTGGCTGTAGTAAAATAATTTCTTTCATTCTTTCCATCTTTACAATAAGGTGGTCCATTCCAGCAAGCTTAACATCTTCAAAATACTTTCCTAAAACTAACATCACAATCTACACGTCCATCTGCTTTCATTTCACAATTAAATTGAATTAACACATGTTTGAATTCCCTCCAAGTATTACACAGTGAATTCACACTCCTTTATCCACTTCTATAAGGCACACATTAATAATATAATTATATATACATATGTAATTACATTCTTTCTTACCCTCAAATACATGCAGACCGGCTTTTAATAGCTCTCAGACTGTGTTACCATGCAGATGGCAGTGGAGTCTGGTAGTAGACGATTTCGCTCGTGTCTGAAGTTTGAATTGTCTTCAAAGTGTATTACTACTGGTACCTTTCGCCTTTTATAGGTCAAGGTTTCCCGTACGAGAAAGCATCAAGGCCAAAGTATTTTGCAGACTAGAAAAAGTGAAAATCTTAGGCGTCTGTGCTAGTATGAAAAACCTGAAATCGTTCTAGTTTCTTTATCTCTGAGCGGATTTCCTTCATCCAAAGCTTATATTATTCTTAGGGCTAAGCTCAATCTATTGCAGTATCTCTCTTATGTCTAGATTAATCCGATCTTTCACTGGAGCAGCTTAAACATGGCAAAGCACAACATGGTCCATGCTTTGATGCCTTAAATACACATTTTCTCCGGTTCTACACCGCTTTCGGTGAAATTATAGATATCTGCCAATAGCTTATGATCCCTATTATCGAATTATGTTCATCACCATTGATATATTTCGTTCATATCTGCACATTGCCTTTCGAAAAATTGTCAACATCTACACTTTCTCGTCTTCCTACAAAAAGGCCTTACAAAATATTAGCATTGCATGTACCGAGCTGCGGTTTTGATTGGTTGTTTGACTTCTCGGAATTTCTGTACGGTGTAATATTTTGAATGAGGGCCGAGATAGGATTTAGATTTCATCACAGATGCGTTGACTGGTTCCATTTCTCGTTGTCTTTGTCTTCCGTAAACATTTGAGCAGAGACAGGTACCCATTTACAGCTGGGTATACTTGATTGTGGAGCTACGATATTCCGAACGTGGTACCTTTGCCTCGAGATGCAACAAGCTAACTACTATTGTCACTCGACGACGCTCTCATTTAATTTGCATATACGCTCGACATTTGACAATAAATAAATGTAAACGACAGTGAACGATAATGGTTTGTGTTAGAAACGTAATATAAACAGCCGGTATCTGTACTTCAGTGATGGCAGAGTTAATTAACTCTAACATTGTTGTCACGGATTGCCTCCCCTTAACTCTGCAGTAGTGGTCCAACAGTGGTAAAACTCAAGAGTATCTAATATGGTGTTTCAAAGGTGTCTACCGTTGCACAAGATTACTCTTGGCAGAGTTGTAGATAGAAGGATAATGATGCTTCTATCTCAAGGGAGTTTTCATAACATATTTCCGAAGTCAAGAACAATGCTGCATTGGCAGGGCAATTGTTAACTTATATCGGTGCGCCGCCTTTTATGAAGAATTAGGCAATTGTTTTAGCCCGTTCAAGATCCCAGCTGGTGTAAATCCAGCGACATTCTGTTATAAGTATTAGCTCTATATATGTAAATATATGTCTATGTGTATATCTATTAAAGAGTCTTGCTCATACGTTTGCTTTCATACTGAAAATAACTGAATAAACAATGATTGTTTAGTTTTAAAATAACATGTAACAAATTTAATAATCAATTAGTTTTAACAGGTTAAAATGACGATGAAATGATTTTAAATTTTAGGTGTAATTAAAATTGTCTTCACTGAGACTTTGGTTTGAGGATTGATATAAAATTTGTTTTTGTCCTTTTGCTTTTTCCTTGTACAAAAAAACTTAGCTGGTCTAAGTGAGTCCTGCAGCCGTGGTTTCGTCAATTCTTCTGTGATGAGGGCACTGAAGATCCCGCGTACTACAGTTGCCTCGTGAGATCTGCACATAGACATTCCAAGTTCCTTTAAATATGTGTCAATTTCTTCTTTCTTACTATTAATCGGTGTTGTAATATTTTATACAATTTAATTACTAGTGATTTGCCATTTATCTTAATTAATTGGATTTGATTTGATATTGATCTAATTATTTAACCTAATATGTCTTCACTAACCGGTCTCTCACATACTAGGTTCATATGACCAATGTATTCTTAATTATAATTTTTATCACAGTAGCTTGATGACGGTCTGGCACCACATGATGCTTCTTACCGGAAGAGGTGGTTTCTCTGAAACACTATGCACGCCGTTCTCTTTTGTATGGAATGTGTTTCGTTTTATCATGCACAAAAGACAATACGACGATGGTTTTCCGTTGCCTTTCGTCGATTTTTTTTTATAGTAAGAGTCTTCGCTAGCCTTTGGCTGATAAAGGTCTAACCCAAAAGGCCCGTTGGGAGGGTTGAAATGAAGGAGCGTCTTGTGGCCTGACACGTCATACAACTTTATAGATGCTCTTTTACAGATAACTCCCCCATTCCTCCACAAGCGGTCGCTTCCCTAGGAAACTGGACTTGATTCTACCTAGCTGTAAATATAGGTTCATGACTCTGCTCTGGGTTAGGGAAAGCAAAGACAGCGAGGAAAGAAACTGATCATCCTACCTCATAAAGCTGGTATAAATGAAGTCTCTAACACTTCACTCCACTACGGCAGAGTCTGCAATTGAACTGCCTTAACCTTTACCTTTTCCCTCGTACCACACCTCACCCTCAGTGACAATAACATGTCTTTTTCCACGACGGCGTATTCAGTATTCATAGCTAAACTCAATATTTAAAGGCCATCCCTCTATCTGCCACTACGGACGCATCTGGTAGAAGGACTGGCTCATTCTCCAAGCCTTCGAATGTAAATTTATTTAAATAAAACACAGTCTATCAAATGAGCTAAAAGCACCTTAAAAATTGTAAGGCCTTAAATAAGCAAACCATAATTCTCAACCCTGCACATTTTTTTTTCATCCTTGCAGCCTCAAGGCGTTGTGCGTTATTTTAAAAGATTTGCTCTTTTGTACCTCGTAAAGGCGAGTATAATAGAATATATGCTTTCATAGCTGCAACAACCAATTCTTAATTTGTCCCTTTATGATAAGTCCGAAAACAGAAATTAAATTACACCATTTCGTTTAAGGCAGACAACGAGCCAAAACGAAGCAAAAACAGGAGTTAGAAATACGAATACTAACTATATAAAGATATTACTTCCATTTGCTTCCGCTAGACAATCATCACTCGGTACTCTTCTCATGCATTGACGGGGTTTTCATTGATCTTCTCGATAATTGAAATCGCATTAGCAAACTTACTTTGAGTTTCCAGACAATCTTAGACCAATTCAATGTTTTTCAATCACCCGCGTTCCCTTCTTCGCAATCACGTCTCGCGCTGAAATTCCATTTATAATTCTGGAGCCATTTCAAGGATGATAGCAAATAGCCTCTTCGTGTTGTCGCAGACACTTTTTTTCCCTGTCCTTCAAACGATGACCACGTCTTCGGCCCGGCCTGGTCATTTTGTACTAAAAATATTTATTTAATTGATCACATCATGCTTTGCACTTGCTAAGTTGGTTTTTAATTACGGCTGAATCGGTTGTTTGGAGTTCACAGGATCCGGAGACAGCGACAACATCGATGGAGGAGTGAATGAACTCTGACTTCAGGCTGTGTATTTTTCCTCTCAAGTATCACCATTTTTGTCACTCAGAGCGTGCTGTCTGCTGACTAACTCTTGTCTGAGCTCCTGCAAGAAATGCTGAAGTATTGCTTGTAGGTCAAAGTGCAGATTGTTCAAAAAGAAGCGAACTAAATAAAAGGGGCTTCTGACAATTAAATAAAAAATAATGAGTGTGTGCACTTGATCATAAATACAAGAGGAAATTGAGCAAAACCAAGAAAGCCGGTAACGTTCTGGGGTTCTGCGTCAGATCATTGTTCGTTTCCTCTTGCAAACAGATCCTTTGACACCGGCGGCAAGGGGAGGTGTCTGGGTGTTTGCCCGACTTGTTCTCTCATTAAAGTTCGTGGCGATCGTTGCAATCGGGAAAACATGATTTTCCGCACCACGACTTTTTGAATTACATTCATCAATGACCACTTTTGTGTTATTCACCGCTTCTCTCCAACAAATTATGTCTTCCCTTGGAAAATACTGGGGGCGTTAAGCGCTTTACATTCAATGCTACAATGAAGATAATATGTTCAATTATGTGCGTATTTTGTGAAGTCATCTGTTCCGGAAAACAGCGGATGTATCTATTCAACTTCGGTTAGCTGAACAAAGACGTACATCAGCGTAGACTGTTTAAGAAAAGTCAAAGACGAAATGTCAATTCGAGAAGCAAAGACTGCCTAATGTCGTCACTTTCCTTACGTGCTGGACATCACTTGTCTATATGGTTCACTGAATTACGTCTTAAAGGAGAACAGGTAGCACTGGACCATCATCCCGCTACAGGCAACATGTCAATGTGCCCGATGTCCACACGAATAGATACATAATAGCGTATCTGGAACAGTGAAATATTCAGATTGTAACCAGACAATTAAAAAAACAAAGCAAAAACAGGAGTTAGAAATACTAACTTTATATAGATATTACTTCACCATAAGATGAAATAGCATTCGAAATATTCTTATCGTTATCATAATCATCATCATTATCATTAATATCATTATTTTCATCATTATCGTTGTAGCAAAGGTAATTTGCTGGGGAGGTTAAGATGTTATTCCTAACAAGAAAGATAGTTGTGTCTGTGTCAACTGTGTGATGTCAAGCACATGTAGGTCCCTGACTCTAAAAAAGATGATGATGATGATAATGATATATATATATATCTATCAGGAAACCTAACGCTACCTCCCTAGATCTCACACAGTCCGTATTTTGATTCTAGTGGCTGGTGTATGATGTCTCTAGTGTCTAGGGGTGAAATGAAAATGATGGTACATCAACACAATACACTTTAACTCACTATAAGAAAATAAATAAGACTGTGGTTAAAGTTTTCTTTAAAAATTGGAATGTTTTTTCTTTGTACAATTTAATCTGCCTGTCCCGCCATCTCTTTTGGACAGGTCTTTGAAAATGAGGAAATATATTTACATATAATGCTTTAACTAAAAAATATGGACTCTTGGTCCTATGAATGTAATGTTATTATATAGAGTTTCTGTAGGTGTATTCACAGACTAAAACTTTAATAACTGCTAGTGATAGTCATTGGTTATGAGGAGCTGTTGTTTTCATCATTCCCCATATAATTCAGTTTTATTTTGATAAGAACCAGTTTATTAGGATGAAGTGTCAGATGTCCCAGCTGTTAACGTGTCACCTGGGATTCTTGGTATGACGATAATAAGTCAGGATGTCGTTGCAGATATAATAGATCAGCACCCACACACAAGCTCCTTCAGGCTATCAGCTGACAGCAACTTTTAAATGGAGACTTTTCACTTTTCACTCACTCATCAGGTTTCCTGTCACCGGATGGTAACAGCAAAAAAAAAAAAACTCACTAGTTCAAAGAAATATGTCTCAAATAACGTTGACTGGCAAAGAATATGGCCTCAGTTTTGCTCTGCCCTGACCAGATAGTGAATTTAGTAGTTAATTTTACAATTTATCACATCTGCTCTCAACGTAGTTGTTTGTATAAAATTTTCTAGTCAAATGGCCACGAGACCAGTACGCCTTTTGCTAATATCTATTAGAGCCGACCAATGAAAGCAGGCACTCCCAAATCTTTTTTTGAATTTTTTTTGAAAAAACAAAACCAAAACTCCAAACAAACTGTGTGCCTCGTAGTCCATTGGTCAGTCTGCGTTAGTTATGCCAATAGAAAAAGATGTTTCGTTTTTGTTAACCTTTTCCTATCTCCCCCCTTTTACTCCTATACTCTTATACCAACCAATAGGATTTGAATTACTCCAATGCCTCTTTTTTTAAACTAGCGTCCCCAATAACGTTATGTGTAACGAGCAAGAACAACAGTCTGTCCGTCCAAGCGTTCTTAGACATATAGTATTTTCTCAATAACTTGGCTAATACTTGGACTACCATATTTTTTAAAACATATTTTTGCTCAGGGGACACTAAGCTATCCTACTATATGATTTTTATGGTCAGTTTCATTATGATTTAGATTTTCAGTTTTGTCACTGTCAATCGTCAAATATAACTTTTACACAAGTCGGCCATCCCCCCCCCCCCCCACCCTCTCCCCCTGTCTCTATCAATTCTTTCATTATTCAAATAACCAACTCGTTTGAGTGACGTTAGAATTTTACTGCTAGGAGGAAATGGAAAACTGTCTGTGTGTTTGTCTCTGCTGGCTTTGCCCACAGCGTGTATATATTAAAGAGACCGCTTGCAGAGCGAAGAGGGGTTTTTTAAAACTTTGGTAGTGTTGGCGTTAATTATTACAATCGTCTCGTTCTTACTACTGGGAAATGTCCGAATTATTACAAATTTTAGTGTTAAAGTTAACATATTACGTTTATTCAAACTTTTTCCACCTTTTCGTGCAGCAGATCGGCGAGATGTTAAAATGTTTATTGCAAGTTTCGAAACCGAAACTAAAAGCGTGTTAGATTTTTACGGCTGGTCATTTTTTAAGCATTCCCACTGCACAAAAGGCAGCGCTCTATTGGCGTCGAAGATGAAAATAGTCTGACACCTGAGGGCGGGTGTATTTATTATCATAGGACTAGAATTTTACTGAAATAAGCGATTATCTCACAGATTTCGCTACACACCTCCCATCCTAAAACATGCATCCATTGCAGGTTACTATCTGTGAGATAACTTAGCGCAAATGAAGTCCTATTCTTTCTTTTGATTTTCATCACACGGATGTCTACTCGAAAAATCTGCACCGACGTTCTGAGGGCCGGGAATATATTCAATCAGAAATGAATATGGCTGTAATAGTAATGACCATCTTAATAATCTGGCATTTTCATGCTTGGCTTGTGATAGGAATACGAGAGGTGAATGATCTGTTTGGACCACAAATGTCCTGCCATATAAATAAATCTGGAATTTTTTTATAGCCCATATTAACGCCAAACATTCTTTCTCACTTGTTGAATAATTTTTTTCCGCCTTGCTCAACTTGCGGCTTGCATAAGCGACTGGGTTCAATTCCCCATCTTGTGAGGAGGACCTTTGCAACAATGTAGCGCCCAGGCCCACATTGCTTGCGTCACTTCTCACGATAAATTCTTGATTCAAGTCATGCAATTGCAATACTGGCCTGCTTGTGAGTTTTTCTTTTAACTCCTGGTAAGCGAATTCACACTGTGTTGACCAGTTTTATTGTATCAGGTTGTCCCTTTCGAGTTAAATCCGTCAGAGGAGCACATATTGAATTAAAATGTTTAATGTACTTTTGGTAGAAACCACACAACGACACAAAAGATCGCACATCTTTCTTTGTTTGTGGCCTAGGTGCTCTTTTCAGTTTCTCTAGATTCTTGGGGTCAGGGGTCATGCTACCCTGATGTACGGTATGTCCCAAGAATTCCAACTCTTTACACCCAATACAACATTTTGTTGGTCTAGCAGTCAAGTTAGCCTCTCTGAGTCTATCAAACAGCATATTCAAAGAGTTAACATGTTCCTCAAAAGTTTCAGTATCAATGAGGATATCATCCATGAAATTCGAGATACATGGATTTTTCAGGGGATCCAACAATTTTCGCATCATCCTAGAAAACACACTCGGGGCATTTTTCAACCCAAACGGTAACATGTTGAACTTATAATGACCTTCTGAGGTGCTAAATGCTAAGTAAGGTCGAACCTCAGGCTTTACTGGAATTTGATAATAGCCTTTGCTAAGATCCACCTTGGAAAAAATATTTTGCCTTGTTCAGCCTGGCAAAAAAGTGTGTAGTATCAGGTAATGGATCCACCTGATCTTCTGTGGCAGCATTCAGTTTCCTGTAATCTATGCGCAGTCTATGTTCTCCCGATGGTTTCCGCAACAAAACCACACAGGAACTATAAGGAGACTCACTGTGAGAAATAATCCCCTCGTGTAACAAATAATCTATCTCCTCTTTCAAAGCTTTTTCCTTAGCGAAAGGAATAGAATAAGGCCTCATACAGATGGGTGTTGGGTCTAGTAGTTTCATATCATATTCCAACAAATTTTTGTGCCCCGGCTTATCCGTTAACACGTCTGTATGTTTCTCCAGGACCTTTTGAATCCTCTCCCTCTGTCCTTTTGTCAGGTGATTACTGATCTCACCTGTTCAAACGCTTCACTGGGCTTCAGTGGATATTCAAATGAGGTGAGAGGTTCATTTTTCATTTCGGTTGCAATTGACAAGGTCATTAAGTGTGTTCCTTCCTGGATTTGTCTATTCAGATATTTCTTCAGAAGGTTCACATGATAGACTTTTTCCTTTCCCTTCTTGTCTATCTTATAATTTGTTTTGGACACCTTTTCCAAAACTGTATATGGACCTTGCCATCCGATCTGAAGTTTATTGTTGCTGCCTGGTAATAGAAGAAGCACCTTCTCCCCCACAGCAAGCTCCCTATCCTTCGCTTTTTTGTTATAAAAAGCAGCATGCTTTTTCCTGGCTTGTCTCAAATTTTCATTTGCCAGTTTCCAATTAGTTGTTAAACGAGTGGTCAGTTCGTTCACATATTGGTATGATGAGGTAACAGTCTCTTCTGCCTTCTCATTTGTCCACGTCCTTAACAAGGTTACATATGGACTTTTAATTTTTCTGACATATTTTTCATAATATTGGAAGCCTTGTGTTGAGGACTTTTCTTCCTTTTGTCATCACACACGAATCTACCACTACCTATTCGTTTCCTGGGGTTTTCTCCTCACTCTAAGTTCCTTGTGAGAGATCTTCTCTCTCTTTTACCTTCACCCAGTTCACATAATTCCGACCGAGGGACTGACGGCTTATTCTGGGGTAAAACCACTTTTTGTACTCGACACAGAGTTGCCATTTTAATACATTCAAGTGAAGACTGTGTGTGAAAAGGGGGTTTCCATTCCACATTGTCTACTTTATTACAATTATTTTTATTTCCAGGCCTAAGTTTGCCCCGTGGCGTGTCTAGGTCTTGAACATTTTTCCCACGTGTTGGTGTTCCCTCGTGAAATTGGCCGCAGTTCTCCTCAAAATTCTCAATAACTATCTTTACATCTGGCCAATAATAATATTTAGAAATGTTTTGGCAGATGGTACCTATTTTCTCATGGTCACCGTCTTTCCCAACATGTAAGCTCCTTGTTACATTTGCCCTATATGCCTTAGGAAGTACCAACTGTCCGTGACCATTGGATCCAGTTCCAGCCTTCCTATATAACAATTTGTTCTTCATATAATAATCCCCTTTGCTTGGAGGTGTGTGGCATTTAGGTAATTTCTTAAAGCAAGGCTTGAGTGTCCTATCTTCAGCCTGTGCCTTCCTCATCTCCTCTGGATGAGTATTTATCGGCTCATCTTCTTCCCTTCTGGATTGTGAACGGGTCTGGACTGCTGCCAAGACCACAGGTCTCTTGGGATTCCCCAAGAAAACATAACGACATCACAATATCATAGGGTAAAGGGGTGCGTCTATCACTGCTGCTCTGATTATCCCTTCCACATAGCGAGTTTTCACTGTTATCCTTGCAATGGGAAGTTTCATGAGTGGTAAATCCTTGGTCGCCCCTTGAATCTCCACTGTTTCTGTGGTATACTGATCCGGGTTCACCAAGTGCGCACTCACAACAGAATCAAAATCCAAACCGGTATCGTAAAGGCACCTAATTGTGACTCCATTACATATCAAGTCCTCACATACTGGGGGATGATAAGGTTCCTGCTGTCCAGTAGGTTTTACCTTTACTTCCTTTTTCCCCAACTTCATCGCAGCACATCCAGAAGGTTTCCTTGTACAAAATTTGGTGTCATGACCCTCTCTCTTACACCATTTGCAATAGTATCTTCCTTGATAAAGGTGTTTTCTTTCCTCATATTTCCTGTCATTGAACTGTGGGTTTTTATGTTTATTATCATTGCGTGGCCTTTCAAAATTTTGCTTAAACTTGTTTCCCTGATCTTTATTATCAAATCTATTTGAGTTTTGTGGGGCCCTATAATTATCTATATGCTTCTTTTTGGCGCCAGCTACCTCTGCCTGTGCTGCCTGATACCTCTCAGCGACATTAAGTAACTCACCCAGCCTCTCTGTACCCTGTTCCATGAGAAACTTTCTCAAGTCTGGAGCCATGGACTCTCTCAATTGCTCAGTAAGGATCATTTCTTTAAGATCTTGGGTTTTTCCCAGAGCAGTCCATTTCTCCAAGTAAGTCTCTAACCGTGCAGAGAACTGGTGATAAGTCTCACCCGACAGTAGCTTGGCATTTCTAAACTTTTTCCTGTAAAATTCACCATTCTTTTCGTATCTTAACAACAGAGCCTGCTTTAACAAGTTATAATTGTCTTGGTCATCCCTGCTCATTTTGGAAAAAAACTTCATAAGCTGTTCCCCGAAGACCTTGGGATAACTTCAAGCTCCATTTTTCTTTTTTTAGCCCATAAGTTGTAGCTATTACCTCATACCTACTTAGATATGATTCAATATCATCATCTCTTTCAACAAAATAATCTAAGTGAAACCCCATAGCTGAGTTGGAGGCTCCCTGACTAGCAGTAGCATCAGAGGTAGAGGGGCTGTGACCATTTTCAGGAGCATGGCCTTGCAACTCCAACTCCCTTAGTCGCAACTCATGCTCCCTTTGTAATCTTTTATCCTCTGCCTCTGCTTCCCTTTTCAGTCGTTTTTCTTCTGCTTCCCTTTGCGGTCGTTTTTCTTCTGCTTCCCTTTCTAATTTTTTCTCCTCAAACTGGAGCCTCTTGATCTCAGCCTCTCTATCAGCCTCTAAGGCCCTAGCCTCCTTCTCAGCCTCAATTTGTAAACGTTTAATTTCTTTTTCTCTAGCATCTTCTAACTGCATTCTCCTCTCTTCAGCTAACCTATGTTCTTCCCTAGCAATAAACTTATCACATTCTGAGGTGACATAGTCAATCAAAACTTGACCCTCCATGTTCATCTCTTTGGCAATCTGCACCGCAGCAGAGCGAAACTTGGCCAAATCCGTCATCTGATAAATACTAAAATGTTCTAAATCAATTTCTAAAACAAGTACAACTTTAATTAATTATTCCAGGCTCTGACACTTCACCAATTCCAAAATCTTGGGCAATATTAATAATGGGGACTCCCTGGGTAAATAGAAATGTTGTTATAGCTAAAACCCAGACCAGACCCTAATATATGTAGTACTAGAAGCTCAAATCCCGGACAAGCCTACCAATTTATGTAGCAAAGGTAATTTGCTGGGGAAGTTAAGATGTTATTCCTAACAAGAAAGATAGTTGTGTCTGTGTCAACTGTGTGAGGTCAAGCACATGTAGGTCCCTGACTTTAAAAAAGATGATGATAATGATATATATATATATATATATATATATATATATATATATATATATATATATATATATATATATATATATATCAGGGAACCTAACGCTACCTCCCTAGATCTGACACAGTCCGTATTTTGATTCTAGTGGCTGGTGTATGATGTCTCTAGTGTCTAGGGGTGAAATGAAAATGATGGTATATCAACACAATACACTTTAACTCACTATAAGAAAATAAATAAGACTGCGGTTAAAGTTTTCTTTTAAAACTGGAATGTTTTTTCTTTGTACAATTTAATCTGCCTGTCCCACCATCTCTTTTGGACAGGTCTTTGAAAATGAGGAAATATATTTACATATAATGCTTCAACTAAAATATATGGACTCTTGGTCCTATGAATGTAATGTTATTATATAGAGTTCCTTAGGTGTATTCACAGACTAAAACTTTAATAACTGCTAGTGATAGTCATTGGTTATGAGGAGCTGTTGTTTTCATCATTTCCCATATAATTCAGTTTATTAGGATGAAGTGTCAGATGTCCCAGCTGTTAACATGTCACCTGGAATTCTTGGTATGACGATAATAAGTCAGGATGTCGTTGCAGATATAATAGATCAGCACCCACACACAAGCTCCTTCAGGCTATCAGCTGACAGCAACTTTTAAATGGAGACTTTTCACTTTTCACTCACTCATCAGGTTTCCTGTCACCGGATGGTAACAGCAAAAAAAACTCACTAGTTCAAAGAAATATGTCACAAATAACGTAGACTGGCAAAGAATATGGCCTCAGTTTTGCTCTGCCCCGTCCAGATAGTGAATTTAGTAGTTAATTTTACAATTTATCACATTTGCTCTCAACGTAGTTGTTTGTATAACATTTTCTAGTCAAATGGCCACGAGACCACTATGCCTTTTGCCAATATCTATTAGAGCCGACCAATGAAAGCAGGCACTCCCAAATCTGTTTTTGAATTTTGTTTGAAAAAACAAAACCAAAACTCCAAACAAACTATGTGCCTCGTAGTCCATTGGTCAGTCTGCGTTAGTTATGCCAATAGAAAAAGATGTTTCGTTTTTGTTAACCTTTTCCTATCTCCCCCCTTTTACTCCTATACTCTTATACCAACCAATAGGATTTGAATTACTCCAATGCCTCTTTTTTTAAACTAGCGTCCCCAATAACGTTATGTGTAACGAGCAAGAACAACAGTCTGCCCGTCCAAGCGTTCTTAGACATATAGTATTTTCTCAATAACTTGGCTAATACTTGGACTACCATATTTTTAAAAACATATTTTTGCTCAGGGGACACTAAGCTATCCTACTATATGATTTTTATGGTCAGTTTCTTTATGGTTTAGATTTTCAGTTTTGTCACTGTGAATCGTCAAATATAACTTTTACACAAGTCGGCCATCTCTATCTCCCCCTGTCTCTATCAATTCTTTCATTATTCAAATAACCAACTCGTTTGAGTGACGTCAGAATTTTACTGCTAGGAGGAAATGGAAAACTGTCTGTGTGTTTGTCTCTGCTGGCTTTGCCCACAGCGTGTATATATTAAAGAGACCGCTTGCAGAGCGAAGAGGGGTTTTTCAAAACTTTGGTAGTGTTGGCGTTAATTATTACAATCGTCTCGTTCTTACTACTGGGAAATGTCCGAATTATTATAAATTTTAGTGTTAAAGTTAACATATTACGTTAATTCAAACTTTTTCCACCGTTTCGTGCAGCAGATCGGCGAGATGTTAAAATGCTTATTGTACGTTTCGAAACCGAAACTAAAAGCGTGTTAGATTTTTACGGCGGGTCATTTTTTAAGCATTCCCACTGCACAAAAGGCAGCGCTCTACTGGCGTCGAAGATGAAAATAGTCAGACACCTGGGGGCGGGTGTATTTATTATCATAGGACTAGAATCTTACTGAAATAAGCGATTATCTCACAAATTTCGCTACAATCATCATAATAATAATAAATAATAATAATAATCATGTTCCTTTTGCGCTCATTACGGAGTACGGGGCTATCAGTGCCTATCGTCACCTTGCAGGAAGCTTGCATTCACATGCTCTTGTAGCGGTGGTTTCTGTTGTAATTAATTTTGAATGACGAGGTTGCAAGCCCCAGTCACAGCTTCATATTAGTAGCCTTGTACGACATGCCTAAGTGTGCAGTAATTCTATTCTGTCTTTGTCTCTTCAGAAACCACCAGAAACTACAACAAGTGGAGTTTTTGAAATATACTGGACGACAAAAGTGGAGGTTTTGAAATATACTGGACGACAAAAGTGGAGGTTTTGAAATATACTGGACGACAAAAGTGGAGGTTTTGAAATATACTGGACGACAAAAGTGGAGGGTTTGAAATATACTGGACGACAAAAGTGGAGTTTTTGAAATATACTGGACAACAAAAGTGGAGTTTTTGAAATATACTGGACTACAACAAGTGGAGGTTTTTAAATATACTGGACGACAAAAGTGGAGTTTTTGAAATATACTGGACTACAACAAGTGGAGGTTTTGAAATATACTGGACGACAAAAGTGGAGGTTTTGAAATATACTGGACGACAAAAGTGGAGGTTTTGAAATATACTGGACGACAAAAGTGGAGGTTCTGAAATATACTGGACGACAAAAGTGGAGTTTTTGAAATATACTGGACGACAAAAGTGGAAGTTTTGAAATATACTTGACTACAACAAGTGAAGGTTATTAAATATGCTGGACGACAAAAGTGGAGGTTTTGAAATATACTGGCCTACAACAAGTGGAGTTTTTGAAATATACTGGACTACAACAAGGGGAGTTTTTGAAATATACTGGATTACAACAAGTGGAGTTTTTGAAATATACTGGACTACAACAAGTGGAGGTTTTGAAATATACTGGACTACAACAAGTGGAGTTTTTGAAATATACTGAACTACAACAAGTGGAGGTTTTGAAATATACTGGACGACAAAAGTGGAGGTTTTGAAATATACTGGACTACAACAAGTGGAGTTTTTGAAATATACTGGACTACAACAAGTGGAGTTTTTGAAATATACTGGACTACAACAAGTGGAGTTTTTGAAATATACTGGACTACAACAAGTGGAGGTTATTAAATATACTGGATTACAACAAGTTGAGGTTTTGAAATATACTGGACTACAACAAGTGGAGGTTTTGAAATATACTAGACTACAACAAGTGGAGGTCTTGAAATATACTGGACTACAACAAGTGGAGGTTATTAAATATACTGGACTACAACAAGTGGAGGTTATTAAATATACTGGACTACAACAAGTGGAGGTTATTAAATATACTGGACTACAACAAGTGGAGGTTATTAAATATACTGGACTACAACAAGTGGAGTTAATTAAATATACTGGACTACAACAAATGGAGGTTATTAATATACTGGACTACAACAAGTGGAGGTTATTAAATATACTGGACTACAACAAGTGGAGGTTATTAAATATACTGGACTACAACAAGTGGAGGTTATTAAATATACTGGACTACAACAAGTGGAGGTTTTGAAATATACTAGACTACAACAAGTGGAGGTCTTGAAATATACTGGACTACAACAAGTGGAGGTTATTAAATATACTGGACTACAACAAGTGGAGGTTATTAAATATACTGGACTACAACAAGTGGAGGTTATTAAATATACTGGACTACAACAAGTGGAGGTTATTAAATATACTGGACTACAACAAGTGGAGGTTATTAAATATACTGGACTACAACAAGTGGAGGTTTTGAAATATACTGGACGACAAAATTGGAGGTTTTGAAATATACTGGACGACAAAAGTGGAGGTTTTGAAATATACTGGACCACAAAAGTGGAGGTTTTGAAATATACTGGACGACAAAAGTGGAGGTTTTGAAATATACTGAACGACAAAAGTGGAGGTTTTGAAATATGCTGGACGGAAAATAAAACATGCAACCACGAATTACAACAAACATTAGCACAGCTTATAGAACAAACATAAACTATAGCAAATTATCAGAGGCGTGTTACAAGAGCTCTAATGGATAGGAAAGAGTAGTAATACTGCCGCCTCCAGACATGTCGCAGAATGCGACTAAGAAGGGTTGGGTACTGAGCCAATTTCATGTAGAACCTTTAAACCAAAATATTTCAAATATTGAGAAGTCATTAATAATGTAGATAATTCAGCTCGACCACCCAAGTGTGACGTGTAATGGAAAAAGAGTCTAAAGTAATCCGAAAGCCTATGGCAACCTTATAGCTGCTCTCTGATTTGCTAGCTAAACCATGTATCAATACCCACTGTCTATTTCTGCAGCTTACTCTCTTGTGCCGCCTTTGTTTTAACACGAGCTAATGCAATGTTTACAAACTGCGTGACCTGTCAGTCATAACAGGAAAGCAAACCAGGGTGTGTTTACCTCCTCGCCCTCACGCGAGCATCTGTCAATCATAATAGTTCTCAGACAGGCTGGCACGTGGGGAAGACAAAAACACAGACCCTTTGAAGTTCTTACTCAGGGGAGTTAGAAACCCCTGGGCTCTTTGATCTTCAGAAGCGGGCATTCGTACAGAGAAAACCCGTTAGGGAACAGCAAGTCTTTTGATGACGGTTGAAACCTCGACGAAGACCGACCGTAAAGCCTTTATCTTGATACCCTTAGCTTCTAAAATTCTGGATAACACCGGAACGCGAAATTAACGTATTCAGATATCAGAGAATCCTAATGATATATATACTGTTGTTTTCTTAACCCCATCATCAGTTGTCAGTCACAATTTTGAATAGTCTAAGCGCAGTCCTAGAAACCAGATTTCCTTGTGTGGATTTGTTACTAGTTTTTGTGGAGATTTTCATTTCTGAATTTTCAGGTAAAAAGGCTATTGTTTTAAGAATTGATAGCTTTTAAAATTTGTTCTTCACTTAGATTTTTCTCGCTAGTAAAACGAGTGAAATAAAGTAACGCGTAGCGATTTCTTACCAGATATTGTATTAAAATGTTAAATCACGCCACCCGTATAGACAGTAAACTGATAGTGTAGGATAGAATACAACAATATATTTCATTTGTGCATATTTGTTATAGCCCAATGGGCTGATCACCCGTTGGCTTGTCACACCGATTACGGAAACAACGGCAGATGGATCTATTTGTTGTTGCCCTAAAGACGCCGCTAGGCGTGATGGGAAACTGCAACAGAGAAAATCAATCTGCTGTTGCCCTTAAGACGCCACAAGGCGTGATGGCCTCTGACTGCTTGGTCGGTCTTTGGCTAAGGACGGAAGAAGAAGAAGAAGAATATTTGTTATAGTGTCTATTATTTTAATCATATACGGCAAAGCCAACAGATGCCGACAATTTAATTGCTATTTAATGATAGGCGATCATTGTTTAGGCAGCGCGTATGGACAGATTAAATAATAAGCTTCATTGTACGCTGACGCCGGCGAGCAGGGGCGGGCGAGCTAACATAACTCAGACCCGACGGAACTCAGCTGCCAGCGGAATTTGTTAATTGATAGGAGTAAGGAACCACCGTGTGCCGTTTAAATTTAATCAGGACTGACGGAGTGGAGAGGAGATCGTCTTGTCCCCGTCAGTGTGTGTAGATATAGGATTAGCATATTTTTATATAAATGTTTCTTGTATTCTTCGCAGACCTGATCACAAGGGCGGCCAGCGGTCTTTTTTCTTTTTCTTTTTCAATTTTTTTGGATTTGTTATTTTCTTCTTTTCTTAGCTGTGCATCACCAGTTTCATTTGTAAACGGGCACACGCCAGAGAGTATTGGAGGACAATAAATATTTTTAATAACTGGACTTACCAAACCCAGAAAGATATATATATATATATATATATATATATATATATATATATATATATATATATATATATATATATATATATATATATATATATATATATATATATATATATATATATATTTACCAGCCACAAGTTGGCCGATAGAAGAACCATCATCAGCCCATGAACAAAGTTCTAGCAATCAGATGTTTTCCCAATATTGGAAGTATTTTTCCTTCTAAAGAGTGACCCTCAAGAACTCTCTCAACTTTTTAACAAGTTGTAATAACACTTATAGGAGACGCAACCATATTAGGCGTTCACCTCATGAATTAATTTCGGGGGATGGACTGGGGCCAATTTGGAGCTGCGACAACTGGGGTGACAGAATATTAAGTGAATTGAATAATGTTCACGGAGGGATATTGTTACCAAGGGATATTACAGACCTGCCATACCAGGCAATTAGGCAAGAGTGTGAGAATGGCCACTTTTTGCAAGAGTGTGCGAGTATTTTCTTGTTTGAGAGAAAACTATTCATATATTTGATTTGTCTAAAAGTTTGTTTATTTTACTGGGTCGCATAGAGCACCCCTACGGTTCATTCTGTAACAGAGTGCTAACCTTCAACCTGTGGGTTGATAATTTTAGGGTTCTTTTTCTCCATTTGGGGAGGGTGCACGTTTTTTTTCTGCTTTATTTCATATGCATGTAAATGACTCTTTGATCTTTTTCCTTTAGATATTTTGATGTTGTCGAGTTTTAATGATAATAAACTACAAAGAAACTTACCTTTGTGTGTTGGTCAGACCCATACCCATTTATCCTTAGTTTTCACGTTTGTGTGTCTTGTGTCACATAGCTGTGTGTGTGTGTGTGTAGATTAACTTATCTATTCTTGATTGGGAGATAAAAGCTGTCTTGCACTAAAAGTACAGTCGTACGGATAGGCTGGAAGAAATTATCTAATCACTCCAGAGACAGATCTTTTTCCTCAATTCTACCACCTGTGAAACAAAATCTATTTCTATACATTCTCGCGTATCTGTCGACATCCACTCTATATACTCAGACGGGCAAAAATAACACAATTAACCTTCCGTACGACACCAAGATAGAAGAGGGCCCCTCTATTAATAAGGTGTTTCATGGCAACAGCACAAAGAAAATAAAAAGAAGTATTGGTTGCGGCTCTATTTTTTTTCCTCCCTCGGGAAATTTTCAGATTTGACACCTGGAATGTTCGTACATTATCGAACAAGGCAAAAATTGTGCACATGGCAGTAGAAATTAGAAACTATAAAATTGACATCCAAGACAGTCCAAACGAAGTTGGAATGAAGTAGAAAAGAAGAAACTGAATACAGGATAATTGGTGATGTCCTCAGGGTTTGAGAAAGAAAGCAAACGTCATAGTGAAGGCGTGGCTTTAATGATTTCAAGACAAGAGCAATAAGCACTCGTTTGATGGGAAGCAGTGTGACCTAGAATCAGATCGGCATAATTCAATATGACCAAAAAGAAAATAAAGATAAATATCATCCAATGTTAAGCACCAACTAAACACAACGATGAATCCGTAAAAGAAAAATTTTAAACAAGGATACAAAATATCACTGATAAAAAAAATATAAAGAGAAGAAAAGGGATAACAATTGTGATTTTTGCAACATCAGCCCATCAGGATTTTTTATACTTAGATGTGAGCCCTAAAATGACCAACGGACCTTATGTCTAGGTTAAACGGGACGAGCCAAGACAAAGTAAAGCAAAACTTGAATTTAAAAAATGGGTGATTAAAGTGCAAAGATAAGAACACATAATAGCGGCGTTGAAGAGATCATAGAAAAACACGAACTTGGAAAAATGAACGAAAATGGAGAGATGTTCATAAACGTATGTGCTTCAGCGAAACATGCATCCTTATAAAAGAATACATAAAGCAGCATAAACATCACCAGACTACATGACAGAAAATCAGACTGATCATGTGTGAATCAGCAAGAAGTTTGATCATGATTATATGACGTAAAAGTATGTAGATGAGCAGATGCGGTACCAGATCACCATCTTCTGTTAGCCAAAATAAATATGAAATGTATGCAACAAAACAATTACTGCAGATATCAGTAGATTGTGAAATATCTCAGAAATCAAGAAAAAAAAAAGCAAAAAAAAAAAAAAAAAAAATTAAGGTAACAATGGCGGGGTGATATATTAAATGGGAATTTGGAAGGCACAAGCTTCCAGATTGAGTAAAAATTGTAGCGAGATGCAAGAATGGTAAGATAGACATTATCAATGCTTGTGATTATCTTTTCGCGTGACATTCAACAACCAAAATAACAGGGTACTAAGAGACCTCGATCGTTGTTTTCACCTCCGCTCTTCTTTTGGTTGAAGCCACGCCTTCTCCTTATTTTCTGATTATACAAATAGCGAGGACAAGGAAAAACCTGAGAAAACTGCTTGTCTGGTATCCATCTTTTGTCTCAATTTAATAAATATTTAAATCGCACAACTCAATGATAAATAAACAATTCAAACATCTACCATGGTCTCTAAAAATACATGAAACGAATCAAAGAAAAAGAAAATAAATAAGCCATATATCATCACGTATGAAAAAAAATATGATTGAGAAACAAACAATGTAAAGGAAGAAAATGTCAGAAAGAATTTGAAACACGCAGTTACACAGAGTCACGAAACTGGATAGGACAGCACTTCTACACGAAGAACAAGTATACCCACACAAATGGTCTGGGCGTCCGCTGGCCGAATTGGCAGGGCAGGACGTTTTCTTAGAAGGTAACTAAATACGTAACTCCCAGGCC
Organism: Oreohelix idahoensis; assembly: GCA_024509875.1. Taxonomy (NCBI): domain Eukaryota; kingdom Metazoa; phylum Mollusca; class Gastropoda; order Stylommatophora; family Oreohelicidae; genus Oreohelix; species Oreohelix idahoensis. The sequence goes on from JAMPIV010006750.1 coordinate 600,252, forward strand.
ATAACCCACGTGTGAGATCCGCGGTGACCAATGTCTACTATCCTGAAGCTCTGACAAGAAAACTCTGTCTCTCGGTCGTCCACTGACCGTTAACTTGTGTCTAGCTGGCGAAGGGGCCAGAAAAAAAATGATGAAAATATTCAAGGATCTGTGCTTTAAACTACACTAGGCTTGTTCTCTAGAGACAGATAAGATCTGTGCTCTAAGAGTCTAGTCGAAATGCTGACTGAATAACCCACTATGATACGCCCGTAAAACTCAGCTCACTGAGAAAAATAAACGATGCGAGCACAGTTGGATAAAGCCGTTGGATGTTGGCTGCGTGGAAGGTTCGATACTGCTTGTTTTGGCTCCCTTTTATCCGTACGTTAAAGGCGATGCTAGCTATTTTTGACTAGCAATAATTCTACCGGCAGTCGTCTGAAAATAGACATACAAACATACATCTGATTAACCCTTAAGCAAGTTATAACCATTATTATCTATATACATGCATACAACCGTTCAACTCCCAATTCCTCTTGTTTTTCTCACAGCACACAAACACCCTGCTTTCAGGCTTCCAGTTGTACTATGACCCGACATGAACGTATAACAGGATTGTATTCCTCTCGCTGACCGGCCATGTAGGCCGATGTAGGCTCGTTTCGCTCGAAGAAATTTATTAAAAAACTGTATCTCGCTGTCCTTGGCGGGGATTGTTTACAAAAGAAAAACTCACCCGCACATTAGCTCTGTCAGGCTATCACATTCATAAATACATTGTATATATTTATACTAATATTCAGGCTGCCTCCTGAAATAATGATAATGTATAAGTGAAAATGGCTGGTCCCTCCAAGCATATACCGAAAATTTACAGTGTCATTGAAATTATACAATTTACAAGGCCTTGGGGGTTTTCTCCTTTTTGTTAGAGGCTCACCATCAAAAACACAACTCCTTCCTTTACACAAAGACCTGAGGCCCAAAACTAATACGGGTTTATGACGTTATCTTAAATAACTTTATTAGATTTTTCTCTTTTGAGAGAGGATCTACGCCCTGCGTTTAAATTGCTTAGCAAAAGAAACCACTTTATTTATGGATATAATGACTACTTCAGTTTCAAAAAGTAGTCAATGATGTCCTAATTAAAACTACTAATAAACCAAATGTCGCTAACCCCAAAACAGAAAATGAATCCGTTGGAATTATCTCTCAGAGAAAGTGTCATAGATATGTACGCCACTGTATAACTAGAAGTAGTAATCCACTTCGCCTGACCGGTTTTTGTTGCTCCGAGTAAAGGATGAATTTAAGAACTTATTTATATACCCTAAATTAGGCACCAACTATGTTTCTGAAGTCGTCTCGTTGATTGTACAGGAAATGCGCGACAATGGGCTAAATTATCAAGAAAATTAAAATAGAGCATGGTCAAAACCAGGTAGGCAAAACACATGAATTGACAGGCCGGTTGACCGAATAATCCAAATCATCACAGTAACAGTACTTAATAAGCACTAAGTGCTCCAGCAACTAGAAGATGTAGCTAATACAGAAGACCACAGGCGACAGAAAAACATTTGGAGATGTTATGAAAAACAGCGGACATCAGCACAAAGTATAGGTTACAGGAGAAACTATCGATAAGATAAAAGACACACACACAAAAAAGAAACAAAACAAAAAAGCAAATTTAAACAGAAGTAAAACAAAAAGTTTCAAACCAAGATTCACGAAGTGCACTGTGATGAATTTACCGTGATACAACGTTAAAATATCTCCAATTATAAAGATAACATTGTAGGGATAAAAATAATGCGTAAGATACTAGGAGACATGCTCGCCTATGTCCGCATTTCCCACCGCCATTTAAACTAACTAGTTAAACATGCAGACGAAACGGTTTACCCTTTGTAGACGGGAGGGAAACGGAGATATAAAAAAGGAAAAATATGACTGAACACATGTTTGAACCTAAAGGGCAAAAAGACGCAATTGGTAATAAAAGAGAAAAAAATTCACGCCACTAGTTAACACAATGTAAGGAAATGGACAGAAAAGACCTTGGCTCTTATTCGAAACAGTCATTTCTTGGACGTTTTACGATACTTGGTTGTTTTATTTGAATTCAGCGGCAAACGCCGTGGAGAAGGTTCGAGAACAAATTTCAAAAAAAACTAACCTTGAGAAAAAATATGTTTTCTTAATAATAAAGTTATGAATATAAAACCTAGCTAGTTTGATAGCCCATCTTAAGCAGGGAAATAATATACTTTCATTTATACAGACGGACAGATAACATGGAAGATATTGACAAAAGACTGTATTGTTCACATCAGACCAGCGACAGTACTGTTGTGCACACTTTCACTAAAGTTTCAAATTTTCGTCCTTGAGGCAAGGAAATGCAAAAATCTAGCTGTAATGAACGAGAGGGGGAAGGTTGGAGAATTGTGGCTAAAAATAACTTAGGAGGCAGATTTGTGTAGGGTGTTGCGTGTAGTTGGTCCAAGAAACAAGTGTGTTTTTGTGAAAACCCAAGTAGAGACAGACGGACCAACAGACAATAATACATACTTGACTGAGATCTGACTGAAATTTGACTTTTGGTTTGAAGATTTGAAAAAGTTAGAGGGGAAGTCTGTGATTGGACAAATGTATTCATATTAGCGGGATAGAGACGCGCATTTTTGCCATTTGACATAAGTCTGTCCAGGGACACAGTCAGTTATTTCCAGTGGTGTTTTCCCAGAAGATATTATATACAATTTAGTGGGACGCCGTACTATAGCCAGCAGCCCAGCTGAGTTTTGCTAGCATTAACTGTGTTCTCAATTCTGAATTCTGGTAAGAATGAAAGCATTTATCTTGTATATTTTAAATATTTTGAGTGATTGATACTGCCATATCATATAAAATGATTACGACAAGTAAGTGCTCGCTCTAGGTCCCCAGCCCAAGTTCAGGGTCTAGAGACAAACAAAAAAATATATGGACGCCTAACTAAGACTATGGAAGGCGGATCTATTATTGAGATCAGTGGGAACATATCACCTATCTTATTGAATACAAGAGGAACTATTGAACATATATCAGATGCAATGCAGTCTTGGGGAACTGGTACTATATGAAAACAACTGGGTAAGATGTGCTATGTTGGTCAGAGAGAGCTGACCCATTCTGTGTAATGTTGATGTGTTGTGCTGTGTGTAAGAGTGGTGCAGTAGATAGAGTACTGACACATGGCACAAATTTTGTTTCAGAATTGTGAGTTTCTGTTGTGGCACTAAAGGTAGTGCCACATACTTAAGCAAGAATACACAAGCAGGTGTGTGTGCCGCCTAACGTTTGTGTCGGTGCAGACTAGCATTGTATTCCAGCTACAGAGAGGAGTGGGCCACAGAAATCCAGTATCAGATCTTCACAGACAAGATGAGTGAATAGTGGCCTGCTGAAGATTCACCAGTATTTAAAACCACCACAAATATTTCCCCTATCAAATATAGACTGAATTCTTGGGAAATATAACATTTACTACAGTCTATAAACTAATGGACAAAGCTTGTTGTAATCACAGAGTGGGAGTGATGACACCACCCCAACAGCACATCCAGTAATAGTTCTCCCAGAGACAGTATAGATATTATTAATATTAACCAGTCTTATAAAATACCTATGTACACAAATTCCATTTTATTATGCCATATATTTATGCATTCCATTTATAACTCCATAACATTTCATATGTTCTGACCAAAATAAAACATTGGTTCAGAACTAATAAATTTAAGAAAAAATTGTTAAACTCAAAACTAAAACAGTCTGAGTTAGTTCAGTGTGTTATAGATTTTATTAATATTATTAGACTTATTAATTACCTATGTGTGTTTGTATATTCTATTAAAACACCTTACATTTCAGTATCCTAGACTTTTAACGGAGCTACATTCATGATAGTAGAATAGATCTGTTTGAGGTCGTAGTGGTAGTACGAAGGGCCTTCTGTAATTCACATAAACTTTTATCTCAGGAGCCTTCACAGCTGACCTCATACAGCACCCTAGGTAACATAACAACCATACAATACCATCAAAACCACTACATGCACATAGCAACAAACAAGGAAGTAAGATGAAACTTTAGTTGAGGCGCTATAAAATATACTTACCAGTTAGTAAGAGGATCAAAGGATATTCGGTCAAAGGAAATATGAAAGACATGTATAACATTGCAAAGAAGCTAACAAGGAAATACAAGAAATCGAACGTACTCACTAAGGACAAGAATAGAAATTTGCTTTGCAACATAAATGAGCAAAGAGAGGGATGGATGGAGCATGTCGAAGAATTTTAAATAGATCAGCTTCTGAAGATTATCCTGCCATCCACCAGGCAGAAAAGGAGCCAAAAGTTAACTGTGAAGAACCAAATAGGGAAGAAATAAAGTAAGCCATAAAGCTTCTACGAAATGGAAAAGCACTTGATCCATGATAACACCTCAGCAGATACCATTAAAGCAGACATCACATCTCTACAGAGCTACTACACTAAATACTTGGTAAACTCTGGGACAGATAATAAATGCCAGCAAACTGAAAGGAAGGATACATGGTAAAGTTGCCTAAAAGTGCACTAATTATGGAGAATAATGTTGTTATCAGTACCAGAAATCAAAGTATTAAACATGATCACTGTTAAGGATACGTAAGTGGTGTAGGAAGACAAAGTTCATATTACGGCTGATGAAGGCAATCAGCTTGTGGTCGGGCTTACGGATGGCCGACAGGTGTGTAAATATGTATAGCTGTAAGTGCGAATGTTGTAAGTAGGTTCTAGATTAAGTATCCATAGCAATCACACACACCATGGCAACATTGGGTCAGGAAACAGTGGAACTCGTTCTGACTCGTACATAGTTTATTAACACCACAACACAGTCACGTTGACATTGTAGAAACACAGTTCATAGCAAATCATGAAGCATCAAGTACAAAATATCCATGGAAAAATAGATTGCAGAACATGGTATCAAATAGCTGTCACATCGGTTGCATAAACCACAGGCCTCAGCACAGTACACTGTTACAATAAATATCCCTCAGGAACAAACTGCCAACATCTTAAATATCTAGTAAGTCAATCCAATGGGGAAACAATAGGCTGCGTAACAAAGCAGCTCACAGTATCTCTCCTTTCAAAATAGACCAAGGTAAACATTCATTAGGAACAAAGATTTGTATGAATATCTTCATCAATAATAATAATCGCGGGTGGTTTACTCCATGGCCCCGAAAAGATATCTTCAATATCACAAAATTCTCCCCTTTACAAAAAGAAACACCCTGGAACGCACTAGCGAGATGGGACCGCCATCCCGAAGCCCTGCCAGCAACACACTGTCACGAGATTACAACTTCTCGGTCCAGCTCAGTAAAAATTACCCATGCGCGAACTCACCGCGTGAGACTACAGCTCAGGCTCAACCGTCTCTACCCCAAAACTATCACTCAGAACATTCGAACAGTTTCTTTAACATATTGTTTTCAAAACAAACTACCAACTACTCAGTTGAGCTATGTTAAAAAATTACCGAGCATAAAGCCCCCAACTAAACAACTCATCTCATCACTAAAAGCGTGCTTACTAGCGTGTGTACAAAAATCCGACCCGTACATACAAGTCTTTAACACAACTCCCATTAATAAGAAATATGACTTAACAGAGTACACCGACCCCCGGGGAAAAAAAATGATTTCATCATTTTTTTTTTTTTGAAAATTACATCGAACAAAAATGTGAGGTCGATGACATTCTAATATCTACCACAAATAATTACATTATGTTAAGTCATATAGTTAACATAACAATAAAAAGGATGGAAGTATGAGTAGAGTAAGAAGAAGAAATATACAAGTAGAATCAAGTGAAACGTAGATGAAATATGGAAGCCTAAACAAAATATGAACCCATAACTGAAAAGTCAATAGAAGAGATGGAATGAAATGAAGAATGATCAGCAAAGAAAGAAGGAAAGCAAAGATATGTATGTAGAGAAAGAAGGTAAAGATACATCATGATAACCATTGAAATTAAAACATACATTGCATGTAAAATAAATACAATTATGACAAAACAGCATAGAACAAAAAGGCAATGTATATATATCAAAACCATAAAAAGGAAGCCACAATGTAAATGTAGCATAATAGGCAATTTAACCAGTTAATACACTTATACGGTACTAATAATGCATTATTATGGACATCGACTAAAAAAAAAAATTAACAATACCGTTATAAATAGTTACCACTGGCGCACAACTAAGCGCTGGGTAAAGAAAAACATTACAATGTCAGAAAAAAAAAAACCTTTTCGCTTGTCTTCATTTTTTTAACAAAAAATGTACAATACCGAAATGTATCGTAATGATAAGTTAAGTAACAATAGTATCATCATTACAATCGTCACCGACACTACGTCTATCAAAACACAGTAGTATAAGAATAATATGGGAATGAAATGGTGCATTATCAGAACACAGTCATATAATAATAACATGGCAATGAAATAGTGCATAACGATGAACCAACATACTATGTTAAAGAAGTTATACCATATCCTAATACAATACTATCTAATATACTATACTATACTAATATACAATACTATCTACTATCCTAAAGAAGTTACATAGTAAGGAAAACTCCAGAGGTCTTGAAATATCCTATGAACCTGAAGAGGTAAAATCATCCAATACGGAGTCAACATGCCGACTGGCTTCACTTGAACAGCAAAACTTGCGCAAGGCGACAAATACACCAGGTTGTAAAGTAACAGCCTAATCAATCAACATAGCAGCTCTGTATCTCATCGAAAAGCCGTCGCTGTGAAAAAACACCAATGAAAATGACTATTTTAATAACAGTAGGATTTTATGAAAGGCAACAGTTAATTTCAAATTTAACCTACCGCGTGTGGCTGTGTAAACTTCTGACCACTGTACGATGTTAACCAAACCTTCCTCCGTTACACAAGAAAGGGTAACAGAGAAAGTAGCACGTACTAAACAGAATCCTGAATTAAACAGGGTCAAAAAGTGTTCTACCAGTGTGCGATAATGTATAATAGAGTCGCAGAGATATATATGATACTGTAATCTATAAGCAAATCTAGGAGATGGTAGTTAATCAGAATTATGTTGACATTGAGACAATATGTCCGCCATCACATTAATCGAACCCCAGTTAGCGTTGTTGCAATTACTATTTCCCCTTTGGTCAAAATATCTATTAGATGGATTTTGTTATCTCCGAGAAAAATTATTGTAAGGTTGATAATCTCTAGTATAGTTACCCCTTCCAAAATTTCCATAATTGTTGGAACCAAAATGCTGAGGTCCGTTAAATTGTCTCCAATTTCTCGGAGAAGGAAAATTACTACGTGATGGAACCCCTTGGTGCTGTCTAAAATCACGATAATCTCTCCTGCCAACATTGTTTATATTTTGCATGAGGGAATGTGCTTAACATATGCATCGTACTGACTGTGCTGAGTATGATGAGTAACAGCTTCAGCGAAACCACTGTGCACAGGAATGATAGAATTTTTATTGTTACAAACATAATGGGTATTATTTTGGGAACGAGTAGTAATAGTTTTATCCCCTGTAACGAATTTATCAGAACTCTGAAAAGTCGATGCACGGTTGGTCTGTATAGCCTTGACATGAAGTTTATCAGTGTTTTTACCGTGATCTAAAGGACTGACTGTTACAATAGGATTACTTTTGTTGGCCTGACGCCAAGAATCACTCCTATTACAGGCAGTATCGTTATTATGTGGGAAATTGTATTTGCCTCGAAAGATTTGTTTACCCCATGTTTAATGTTATAGTTTGCATTGAGTGCATATGGCTGACTCTTTGCATCTGTGAAGTGTTGATCATCAACTGTATGTCTAACACTGTCAACCTTGACAGTAGACAATACCTTGTTGTTTAAGAGAATATCTAATAGGCCATCAACTCTGTTACGAAGTTTTGTGATTTCTACTTCTGCACTAGTTTGTTCTTTAGCCAGAGCTTTATGTATTTTCTAGTTGGTTTTAACTTGAAGCCTGTTGTAATCTAACCTTAAGTTGTGCAACTGAGAAGAAAGAGTCTTCTCTTTAGCAATTCTATCCCTAAGATCTACTCTCAATTTTTCCTTCTGAGATGTAGTCTCCAATTTAAGGATCTTAATCTCTTGTTGGAGAGTTTGGATAGTTTCTAAAGCCTTAGCCTTCTCCCGCACAAGTTCAAGTTTGAGTGCTTCAATAGCACTATGATGGCTACTCATAAGCTCATCAACCTTCTCGGGAAATACCGTATTCTTCTCTTTAAGTTGGTGCTGGAGATCTATATTATCATCCAATAGAGCAAGAAGCTCTTCTGTACTTGACTCCTTACGTTTCTGGGCCTCAACTTTTAATTTCTCATAGTCCCTTTTGACTTGTTCTAGCTCACTAATAAGAGCCTTTTCCTTACATAGATGTTTGTTTTTAATTGAGTTCACCTCATCTTCTAGCTCCTTTTTCTCCTTCTCCAGTTGAGATTGTCTTAATTTATTTTCATCAGGAAGAGCTAATGTTTCTATTCTCTTCATCTCAGCTAAATCTTCATCTCTCCTCGTCTTAGCCAATTTCTCTATTCGCTTCATGTCTACCAAATGCAATTCTGCTTGGCTCTCCTTAGAAAAATCTTCTTTCCTCTTCCATTCATACCAATCTGGAGTAAGTCTTCTCCTCTCTTCCGATGCATAGGCTACATACACTACTAAAGGCTCACCCTTCAAACCCTGTAACCTTCAAAAATCCATAAAATACTCTAATATAGACATCTTCGCTAATTTTATAAGTACTTAACTTATCTAAGATATCTTGTAAGAATAATCTTATCCCTAATTAGTGGGTGGCAAGTCCTTGCTCATAGAACTTGTATACAAGTACTTTTCTAACAGCTAACAATGTTATTAATTACTTATTGAAATATGCATTATAATATTATCCGATCATAAGAAAAATAGACAATGTAAACAAGAGTGACAAAGACAAGATATAAAATACAAATGACTACGTTCGCAGAATCAACTAAACAGGAAAGCAAAACTAAAGAAGAAATATTGCAAAGCATGCAATGACACTGCGAAAAGAGCGACAAGACAAGCAACAGCACAGTGTATAAACAAAAAATTTGTATAGAAATAAACAATAGAGAGATAGAGGATGAAAACTACAAACGTATTAATCAAGAAACTAAGGTACAGAGAAAAAATACTACAATAACAACAATAAAACAGTTCATCACACCTAAACAATTACTGTTGTAAGGGACAAGTAGCGATCTGAACTTCAGCAAGGTTTTTAGCCTTGAACCGGAATTATCGCTCAATTGAAATTTACAAACTAAACCCTACAGAACGCTTACGTAGGCCCTTGGTGAACTGGGATGTATCCTAACGTAAGTAACCAACCCAACCAAACCCGCATAAACATGGAACATAGAACATTCAAAAGAAGAAATAATGCACAACATAGGAAGGCCTGTTAACATATAAAGTAGTAAAGTTTACGAACATACAGCCACTTATCATGAAAGAAAGAAAACTCCCGGCCTTCCTGCCAAAACGATGGGCATCAGTTGTCATAAAATCTGAAGAACTGTAATGCTGGTGGGTACTGGAACTCCAACGTTGCAAGGTACAGGAACAGGTACTTTTCTTTTCTCAGATTCTTGAAAATACTGTATGACGTGTACTTGAAAACTGGCATACGAAAAGGAGAACAGTAAACACTGTAAGTCTTGACTTGTGGCATACGTAAGGAAGGACTGGAAACACTGCAGATCTATCACTTAATCTCCTTGTAGTAGTAGAGGTACAATGTCAAACACACCACTGTATGTTAGTGGTTGGTCTGGGGAATACTGTTCACATACTATAGATGAGATAACCCCATGTCACTGGCTCACCACTTTATGTTACCACCAACAGTTTGGGGCATAAGAAAAGAACGTAATATTGTCCTGCTGCTGGGTAAATTTCTGTGGTGGTAGCAGATCACTGTGGGCGTTGAATGTGTTTCGGGGTGGTGTGTGTAATGTGTATATCCATGAGTGCGAATGTCATAAGTAGGTTCTAGATTAAGTATCCATAGCAATCACACACACCATGGCAAAATTGGGTCAGAAAACAGTGGAACTCGTTCTGACTCGTACATAGTTTATTAACACCACAACACAGTCACGTTGACATTGTAGAAACACAGTTCATAGCAAATCATGAAGCATCAAGTACAAAATATCTATGGAAAAATAGATTGCAGAACATGGTATCAAATAGCTGTCACATCGGTTGCATAAACCACAGGCCTCAGCACAGTACACTGTTACAATAAATATCCCTCAGGAGCAAACTGCCAACATCTTAAATATCTAGCAAGTTAATCCAATGGGGAAACAATAGGCTGCGTAACAAAGCAGCTCACAGTATCTCTCATTTCATAATAGACCATGGTAAACATCCATTAGGAACAAAGGTTTGTATGAATATCTTCAACAATTATTATAATCGCGGGCGGTATAATCCATGGCCTCGAAAGATATCTTCAATATCACAAAATTCTCCCCTTTACAAAAAGAGACACCCTGGAACGCACTAGCGAGATGGGACCGCCATCCCGAAGCCCTGCCAGCAACACACTGTCACGAGATTACAACTTCTCGGTCCAGCTCAGTAAAAATTACCCATGCGTGAACTCACCGCGTGAGACTACAGCTCAGGCTCAACCGTCTCTACCCCAAAACTATCACTCAGAACATTCGAACAGTTTCTTTAACATATTGTTTTCAAAACAAACTACCAACTACTCAGTTGAGCTATGTTAAAAAATTACCGAGCATAAAGCCCCCAACTAAACAACTCATCTCATCACTAAAAGCATGCTTACTAGCGTGTGTACAAAAATCCGACCCGTACATACAAGTCTTTAACACTTAACTCCCATTAATAAGAAATATGACTTAACAATCACACTTGAGAGATTAAAAGAGGCCATTGAGGAGCAGTTGAGAGAACAGGCAGGTTTTCTACAAAATATTTTCTGCACAGACCAGATAGCCACACTACACACAGTAGTTGAAGGAAACCTGAAACTGAACTCACCACTAAACTTCGAATTTGTGGACTACGAAAAGGTATTGGACAGTTAAACAGAGGATCGCTCTGGAAACTGATGAGGCTTTATTGAGTACCCCTAAAGTTCACTAGCACAATACAGAAAGGACATGAAAAGTAGAGTTCTCCATGAAGGAAAACTTAGACAGCCGTTTGAAGTGGATTCCAACAGGGATGCCTCTTGACACCATTTGTCTTCTTACTGACTATTGATGGATTATGAAAACAACAATATCAGACATTAAAAATTGAATTCAGATGACAGAACACTTTATCTATAGTTTCTTGATTTTGTAGAACAACCTAGCTCCTATTTCCATAAATGTAACAAAATGCAGGAGAAAATGATAATAGCTGAGGAGAGGTAACAAAAACTGGGTTTGAAAAATGCACAGAGACAAGACAGAGACTGTAAAGATAAATGCAACTAACGGTTGCCTGATTGCATTGGAAAATACATCCCTACAAGAGTGGAATAATATACATATCTTAGCAGCAAAGTAGACAAAGTTAGTGAAACAGACAGTTTTGGTGGGTTTGGATGTTATTGTGTAATATATTACTTGTCTACAGAGTGAGGTCAGCTATGCAAGTCCCTGAGTCTAATAGTTGAAGATGCTTGTTCTCAGGGTACCTGACTGCTACCACCCTACGACCTCAATCTGCGATATATTTTGAGCCTACTTTTATGTAAAGGTGTCTGGGTGTTATCTGGCTAGATGTCTAGGGTAATATGTTAAATGATGTAAAGAAAATGACAACAACCCCTAATGTAACTCAATGAAAATGATTAAACAAATCAATGGTTAAAGTTTGAGTAACAATTTTTTTCAATTTTAATTTCCTGTACCTCAATTTCTTGGGTACAGGAATGTTTAAAACTCAAAATAGAATGGAAATATATTTACAGTAGTGTGAATTAAAAAAGACAACTTGTCTAGTTATATTATGAAAATGTCTATGACTTGGAATGTCCTGGTAAAGCGCTAAATTTTATAAAGAGTCACTCTTATGAGGAACGATTATGTTCATCACCTCAAGAACGCTGTGTTGATTTAATACTGGAGAGATTATGTTAAGTGAAAATTCATGAACCCGTGGATGGTTCTTATCTTTGAGTTCTGGAGCCCTGTTGTCTTGCTTCCACAACGATAGTCTCCACGGCTGCAACGTATAGACACTGCTACAGCACTCTTCAAAGTTTGGGCAATCAGATACTTATTGCCTCGAACGTGCAGAATCAATAAGTCTGGTATGGCTCACTGAACATTTCAACATGGAACCCTGAAAATAAGAGGATTAAGACCTCCTCAGTATTTCAAACATATCTCTCCTTCCCTAACCAACTAAGCATTATCAACAGTTTCAAGATCAATTTCTATGGTTACATAAATAGCTATCGTTCCTATCTCATGGGGTGACAGCTTCATACTCAGGTAAATTTCAATCATCAGTTTGATACATTCCTTTCATAGGAAAATTATAGTTAATTTTATGAAGTCATGTGATAACACTGTGACTTGCTGAAGACGGCCAGTGGTTTTCTGGACTTCCAATCATAATGATGTCCTATTTTATTTCTAACTATGTCTTTTCATTCTCTTCCAAAGTTTTATTAAGCCTGCCTGGCTTTTAAAAGAAATGGTAATCTTCCCTAATAGCACTTATGACATAACACAAAGTGTTGAGTTTGGCGTCTTTCTGGTTTAGCCTTTACCCATCAATACTGCATATACATTCAATAATATAGATACATCTCAATAATAATGTTAATATAAATGTTTATCTTACCGCATCAATGAAATAATGCACAATTTGTAGGTTAACCGGCTATCAATGGTCACAGTCAAATCGCCCCGGGTGCAGAACAGCGAAGGCAATGGTCATGAATGCCTTGCGTCTGATGATAACTCTACTTTTCAAATATTTATCTTCAAGTGGCAACTAATGCTGGCTTCAAATCGTTTTTATTCCTACCCTTAGTATATTCTACCACAGCCAATCAAATTATGTTATGCCCACTTGCCTCTTTTTTCAAAATAAATTACACTCTCAAAAATGTAACGTCTCCCTCTCCCAAGACTGGCAAAGTTGAGTGAGGACATCAATGCGTCTGTCTCTCTGTCTTTTCTTTACAATATTTATGTTACTATCTAAGTGTTTTTAATGAGAAAAGGCAATTATTGATCAGACGACTGTCTGTCATATAGTCGTTATATTTTTTATTTCTCTCCTTATCATACTTTTCATCTTTATATTTTTCCCTCTTCAGTTCTTCAAATAACATACTTTTCTCTCTACGGTAGGATAATATATCATAATGTGGAATATGATATTCTAATAAACAAGTATTATCATTTTATTGTCACTGTCCTTTCGTTTATTTTATTCTGCATCGATGTACCTTTGGCCACCCATTATCTATCCTTCTAAGTTTCACTTGCGCCATCTCCAGCCCCTACACATTAGTGGGTATTTTCAAATTTCCAAGTTAGCCTAAGTTTTTTCTTTTCAATATGAAGCAACGCGTTTGAATTTCATCAGAAAATACAACTAGACAAGAAATGCGAGCCTGTCTCTGTGTTTTTACTATCGTCTCACGATCTAAGTGTTTATACATTCAAACTGCGCTACTAATGAACGGGGTGGGCAGGTGGGTTGTAGTGGATTTGCACCGCTTGCTAACAATATTCAAATATTTCTGCCACGCGTCTTGCGTTGCCTAAACACACTGTCGCATGTTGTACGATTAACAAGTTCTAAGAATGCCTTAGTAGTTTTATTTTTCTTTCTCTCTTTTACTCCTTTGGTGTCCCTTTTCTCTCACTCTCATGAAACTAGGCAAGACATTTGGCAAGCTGCCACACGGTCAAAATGTTAGATTTAATTTCTAGGCCGGAGTACGAAAAAGCGTGTAATATGGAGATGGGGTATCATTCACTTTGCGTTAATGCTTCTCAAAACCTGCGCGACTGCGGGCGACGGCGAAGACGTTGAGCACAACTTCCCTATTTTATCTCTATAGTATTTGGATTTATAATCTATAATATTTTATCTATTTGATCGGCGTATCAGGGATCTTACTACAACAGTGATAGCGTAATAATAATACAAAAGACAAGAGGTGCTTAGATTGCATTGTAAATACATGGCGAAATAAGAATCTTCAACTCAAAGTTTGAATAAGTCCTATTTTAAGTATATGAAACTTGGAGAACAACAAAAACTACAACCAAGAAATTACAGACTTTTATAAATGACTATTTGCGCAGAATAGAAAGATTAAAATGGTATGATAAGATCCCCAGTCCGCAACAACAGAAAAGACCAGTCATATACCACTGAAGATGAAGTGATGAGAAGACGGTGAACGAAAGAACGAACTTCATTTTCAAAGGGTTTAGAAGTTAGATATAGCACACATTGAGAAGTTAGATATGGCACACATTGAGAAGTTAGATATGTCACACATTGAGAAGTTAGATATGGCACACATTGAGAAGTTAGATATGGCACACATTTAGAAGTTAGATATGGCACACATTGAGAAGTTAGATATGGCACACATTGAGAAGTTAGATATGGCACACATTGAGAAGTTAGATATGGCACACATTGAGAAGTTATATATGGCACACATTGAGAAGTTACATATGGCACGCATTGAGAAAACCAGTTGAAAGCTTTACAAGGAAGTCATTGTTCTGGAATTCTCAGGGCAAGAGAACCAGAAGGAGATAAAAACAACATGGAGAGGAGAACGGGACCGACATGATAGAAATAAAGAAGACATTGAAAGACCTTGTGTGAATGAGAGAGGAGAGACAGGCTAGGACGTTATTTGGTGATTACCTATACTCCCCGGGGAGTTGAAAGGTCATTGATAATGAATGAATACGTGAATGAATGAATGAATGAATGAATAAATGAATACGTGAGTGAATGAATGAATGAATGAATACGTGAATGAATGAATGAATGAATGAATAAATGAATGAATACGTGAATGAATGGATGAATGCGTGAATGAATGAATGAATGAATGAATACGTGAATGAATTGATGAATGCGTGAATGAATGGATGAATGAATGAATGAATGCGTGAATGAATGGATGAATGCGTGAATGAATGAATGAATACGTGAATGAATGGATGAATGTGTGAATGAATGGATGAATGCGTGAATGAATGGATGAATGAATGAATGAATGAATGCGTGAATGAATGAATGGATGGATGAATGCGTGAATGAATGGATGAATGCGTGAATGAATGGATGAATAAATGAATGGATGAATGCGTGAATGAATGAATGAATGAATACGTAAATGAATGGATGAATGCGTGAATGAATGGATGAATGAATGAATGCGTGAATGAATGGATGAATGAATGAATGAATACGTGAATGAATGAATGAATATGTGAATTAATGGATGAATGCGTGAATGAATGGATGAATGAATGAATGAATGAATGAATACGTGAATGAATGAATGAATGCGTGAATGAATGGATGAATGAATGAATGAATGGATGAATGCGTGAATGAATGAATACGTGAATGAATGGATGAATACGTGAATGAATGGATGAATGCGAGAATGAATGGATGAATGAATGAATACGTGAATGAATGAATGAATGAATACGTGAATGAATGGATGAATGTGTGAATGAATGGATGAATGAATGAATGGATGGATGCGTGAATGAATGGATGAATGAATGAATGGATGAATGCGTGAATGAATGGATAAATGAATGAATGGATGAATGCGTGAATGAATGGATGAATGAATGAATGAATGAATACGTGAATGAATGGATGAATGCGTGAATGAATGGATGAATGAATGAATGCGTGAATGAATGAATGAATGCGTGAATGAATGAATAGCAAAGAATAAATTGAAAATAATTTTGTTAAATTTTTACAAATCTTTTAATTAAAGTAAACAAAAGGGGCTTGCTTCTTTTACGTTTGGGTTCAAAGGTTAACAATAAATCAATAAAATAGAATGCCTTTATAGTTAGACACAATTTCTCACGAAAAAAAAAATGCAGGAAACAGTTTTCGTTGTAACGACGCTGCTGTAATACTGTGTGCAACTGATGTGCTACAATTTGTAATGATGTAATGTAGTGTGCTACTCGTATGCTACAATTTGTAATACTGTAATTATGGGCTATTATTATGCTGCCAATTGCAATGGTGTAATATAGTGTACCACAGGCTTGCTACGACTTGTAATGCTGTAATATAGTATACTACTGGTGTTACTGGTGTGCTACAATTTGTAATGCTGTAATATAGTGTACTACTGGTGTGTTACTGGTGTGCTACAATTTGTAATGCTGTAATATAGTGTGCTCTGGTGTGCTACAATGAGTAATGCTGTAATATAGTGTGCTATTGATGTGCTACAATTTGCAATGCTGTAATATAGTGTGCTACTACAGTGATACAATTTGTAATGGTATAATATAGTGTGCAATTGGTGTTCTACAAGATGTAATGCTGTAATATAGTGTTTTACAATTTGTAACGCTGTAATATAGTGTGCTACAATTTGCAACGTTGTAACATAGTGCACAACTGGTTTGCTACAATGTGTAATGCTGCAATATAGTGTGCTACTGGTGTGCTACAATTTGTAATGCTGAGATATAGTGTGCTACTGGTTTGCTACAATTTATAATGCTGTAATATAGTGTGCTACTTGTCTGCTACAATTTGTAATGCTGTAATAAAGAGTGCTACTGGTGTGCTACAATTTAAATGCTGTAATATAGTGTGCTACAATTTGTAACGCTGAAATATAGTGTGCTACTGATATGCTACAATTTGTAATGCTGTAATATAGTGTGCTACTGGTGTACTATAACTTGTAATGCTGTAATGACGTGGAACTATTGTGCTACAATTTATAATGGTGTAGTATAATGTGCTACAGGCTTGCCACGACTTGTAATACTGTAATATAGTGTGTTATTGGTGTGCTACACTTTGTAATGCTGTAATATAGTGTGCTCTGGGGGGCTACAGTGTGTAATGCTGTAATATAGTGTGCTACAAATTTGTAATGCTTTAATATAGTGTGTTACTATAGTGACACAATTTGTAATGGTGTAATTTAGTATGCAATTGGTGTTCTACAATTTTTAATGCTGTAATAATAGTGTGCTACAATTTGCAACATTGTAATATAGTATGCTGTGACGTAGAATGTAAATATTGATACAGTAATCTGACAGCCTTTGCTTTCCCATTTAGGGTCTACTATTTGCTAAGCCAAACCACGCAATTTTTTGACTGCATTACTCATATCTAATCCACGCCCTTTTTGTCTTGATATGTAAACAAACAGACATTTACCAATTTCCATGACCTGCCAGCATAACAGGCAGCAAGCCCTGATTTGTTTACATAGTTTCTCACGCGAGTTGATCTGCCAATCACCAGACATCGGACAGATCGCACGCGGGATAAACACGTAGCCCTTTGATCTTTAGATACAGGGGAACTCTGACGCCGGTTTTGCATTTCATCTGGAGAACGCGAGCGATTTCGAAAGAAACTCCGTTAGCGGGATGACGTCTTTTGATGTCGGGCAAAGCAGCGATTGACGGGAAAAACGGTGGCTGCCAGAGAACTTTTTATCTGGTCCACAGTTGCTCAATCCTATGTTTCGCACGTCAATGGGAAATTAACACCATTAGGGATCTGAGAGCAAATGAATGGATATAAACAGTGGTCTTTTAAATTCAGTTATCAGAAGTAGCTCAGAATTTCTTGGATAATCTAAACACGCCGGACTAGAACCATTCTTCGCTAAATGTGTTAAATTGTCTCGTGGGGATTTCATTTTCTGAGTTGTGGTAATAGAAATTGCGCTTAAGTGTTAAAATGTGTTAGGTTTACCATTTTTATTCCCTATAATTCCCTAGCGTTTAAAACTAGTGAAATAACCTAACGCATAGATATTTCTTGCCAATCGTTTAGAGTAATGGAATTTCAAACACCCCATTTTTCTTACACAAGAAGATACCGCTTAGCTGACTGAGATTATAAAGCGTGACGGATGAGAGACCGAATAGAATTCGCATTATATTTCATTGTGTAAAATTAATCAAGTGACTAGAGTTAATGTTATGTGACTAAACAATAGACGCCGACAAATAGCTAGTAGTGACAGGCAATTTTTGTTAAAGTGCGCGTATGGATAAAGTAAATAATAATTGACTTTGTGCGCTGTGAATTGTCTCGCGGGCAATAACGAGGGAGGGCGCATATTCTTTTTCCCGACATGCCATAGCGGAAAACTTACGGGTGGATAGGATAGTAGCAAGTTTTTTAAATGTTCTTTTCTTCCTTATCTAGCACCTGATCAAAACCAGAGGCCAGCGGTTAAACATTACCAGTACAAATATTATTATTTTGGGTCTTCGATTTTTGGACTAGTTCGGTCCTCTATCTTCATTCAGTGAAGAATTAATGGTGTCTTCTTCGTGGCTACCAGTCTCAAGTTCCTTCGTGAACCGGTTGGGCCCCAGAGACCAATAAACATTAAGATAAAATCGTAACTGGACTGTACATTACCCAGAATTATTTATCCAATTTTTCCAGCCCACTGGTCATACGAAAGAACATATATTCCTGACGTTTGACAGCCGTAGCAACGGAGTGATCCAGAAAACTACGCTGTTTCAAAATCGGCACTCACCATAAGAGCCAGCAGATAGGATTTACCATCATCATCAGTTTTACATATTGTAACATTTGTCTTAGCAACCAGTTGCTTAGCAATACAGGAATTACTTTTCTCCTTTAGCAACTGTGAACGTCCCGAGCGCGTCTTGCTTCAGTAACTATTTGCGGTGACACATGATTCATACAGGAAAAATTAAACCACCAAATTTGGCGTCCACCTTGTAATTATTATTCGATATATAGGCTCGACTAGGGCCATATTTGGGCAACCCACCTGACAGTATATGTTCAGACTATTGTAATTTTTTAAGGGACACCAACACCACTATTAGGTAAGCAAGAGTGTTTGTGGCCACATATGACAGAGAGAGAGATAGAGAGAGTGAATATTTTCCTTTGTTACAATCATTGTACTAACTTCTTTTTTTATTTCGCTAAACTGAATACTTTACTGAGTAGTAATTTAGTGGGGAACTTATTCTTCATAGTCTATTCTGTAACGTAGTGCTTATCTTTGACCTTTGGGTTATTAACTTCTTTTGGGATCCTTTCTCAACAAGGGGAGGGCACTTATTCGGTTATTTTCATATATCTGTAAACATGATTTTATTGATTTCTCTATATGTTTGATGTTGTAAAAAAAGTTTAATGATAATAAACAACAAAAACAACTTACATTTGTGTGTTGGTCAGACCCATACCCAATTAACCATAGTTTTTCACGTTTTGTGTGTCTTGTTGTCACATAATTGTGTGTGGATGTGTTTAGTTAAACTTATCTTTATAGAGATAAGGGGTTGGAAGAGTGTCTTACACTACAATATAGTCGTATAGATAGGCTGGACTAGAGAAACTATTCAGTCCAGAGACACCTTTTTCTCCTTAACTATTCACTCGCGAATTCGGTGTGTTCACTCTAATTCAGTTTGCGATATCGATCCTACGTTCAGCGTCCGCCTCCCGATCTCTCACTTGACTTTATCAATTTTTGTGTGAAGTGAGTCGCCCCGGGTAATTCCCTAAATTAAAATCCCCTTCATGAGATATTTGTCAGACCTCAAATCGGTACAGCATTTGCGTATCGAGATAAAACAGGACTCCTTCGTTATTGACTCACTCCAGCCGCACATTTCACCCCGTGGGAACGGTGGATGAGCATCAATTTAGTTGCACGAGAGTGAGACGTTAGCACTTTGCTGCCTCACACGAGGGCCAAAAGAGCAAGTGTGCGCATTGATTTCCTATTGGTCCACCTTTTCGACCACTTGCAACCTTAGAATGAGACGCAAACGGGGATCATTACAATGTAAATATTATTTCAATGATTCTTAATTAGCGCTCGTCTGAAGAAATCTCTCCACTTCGCAAAAGGGCTCATGAAGAGACGGCTTGCGTTCACTCAAGAGATCAAAAAATTTAATCACATTTTTTCTCCCTGCTTTCAAAATGGCGTCCGTTTTATCTTGCCACCAAAAGACGCGGGACATTGAAGTCTATTATTCTGTGCTCTGTAGGCAAAGCATGCGCTGCCTGTCAACCGACGTCGCTCGCACGTTATCTTCTGGGCGCAGGACATAGAGGAGGTCCTTTTCTCCAATACAGAAGAGGGTTTTCGAATCGTTTTGGAATTTTTGTAAAGTGTCCAACACGCGAGTTATCGACGTTGGCCCGGCACACGCTTCCAGCGCTAGACATAGCTATTACATTGTCATTAGCGAAGATATCGAGATTTTTTGGGAACTGAGGTTCAGAAGTGTCCCAATGTTATTAGTATTTAACGAGCAAGTAGCCCGCCAAAAAATGGCGAAAAATATTTATTTTGTGCTTTTTCTGCTCCATGTCCTGATGATGGCAATATGTCTCCCCTGGTCATTTAATTCATGTCCATTTTCTTTCAAAAGTAAATCAATGACACTCAGAGAGTAGCACGAAAACATAGAAGCTTCAAATATGATGAGCAATGATGCTTCTCTGGCTAAATATGTAAATATAAGATGGAGATTACATTGCGCGAGAACTCTGCTTAATATAAATAGGAAACATTTCAGAAATAAAAAGACATGAATGTTACTGCCATGAATGAATGGAAGGAAATGCTCGTTATTTCAATAGGCGTGCATTTTGGTTTCCAGAGCGGATCATGCTTCTTCACAGCTTGCAACAACTCTGTTGTTGAATTTTTTTGTTTGTTTTATTTGTTGTTGTTTTATAATGATAATGTTGTTCAGTATCGCCTTTTATCTCTCTTTATGTTTTTCAAACTTTTTGTCCTGTTGTATCTTACCTTCCTTCCTTCTGTAAATCATATTTGTGACAGCTATCTTCACACCGAGCCTTTCCATAACGTGCTATAAGTTCAAGTCACTTTCATGTCTTCTGTATCCCTTTTTAGTTTGCTTTATTTTCCCTTCTCCATGCGATTTTCAGTTTCCTACTATTTCTCTTACATTGGGGTTTCGAGAATAAGAACTGCCTTGTTATGCCATTAACATATTTCTTTATACATGCCCTATCCACAGTTTTTTGCTTACCTCTTATTCCACTTGGTTCTTCTGCGACTTGTGATATAGTTATCTTATTTCTGTCCTTGCTGCACAAGCATCCATTTATGAAATTCTATAACTTACTGGTTGTCGTTTTTTTTTTAAATTTTGCATGTCTCAGAGCCGTACAATATTAGTGGCTTGATGTCCGAGTTAAAGATTTTTATTTCTTGTGTTGGACTTGATTCCTTTTGTTTGGCATAAATTTCCAATACAATCAGAGCCCTCCTTTATAGTCTTATCTGTATACCGAGCGGGACGCTCCTCCTACTTTGCATCTTTGCCTGTGTTGCTGGCAGTATATCTAAATAAATACATGCATGTCTCTATAGCTTATCTGTTACGGTAAATCTGTCAGTCAAATTAGACAGTGTCAGCTAACATAAAGTTTTCTGTAACGGAAGCTATGAGAAATTGTTTGTTAAACTTAAACTTACTTACTTTACTTTTGTGTTCAACTGATGTCGTGAAGCGGCGTGGGAAGCTCAAGTTTGCCTTCTTGAACCAAGTGTTTTTGATTTCTATGGTGTTGTCTATCCATCTGCCTCATTGTCTTTCCCGTGTCCTTAAATCAGATCTTCAACTGTTGTAGTCGCGTAGTGGTAATCTATAGGGCTCCATTCTCATGAGATAGCAAAACCATTTAATGTTCTTTCTCTCTATACACGATGCAGGATGTACTTCTGACAGTTTTTTAGATATCATCATGTCTAATTCGGTTTACCCTTGTAACGAACATCAATGGTTTTTCTTAAGCAACTTATCACACAGGGTGAGATTTTTCTCTCTGCTGCACTTTGGTTATAAAAGGGTAGAATAAAAACGGATCAAAAACGTTTTGTTTTTTATCTGAATGCTTAAAATTTCAGCCTTAAAGTCGGATACTAAAATTACAACTTCTGCATATTTGAATCGTTTTCACAATAGTAACTTCAATTTTCATGAATTAAAAAATAAACCCTCTACGACCTAACCAATTTAAAAAATAAAAAAAAACTTAATTCCTGAGGTCAAAATGGTTTGTGAAGTACGATCGCGAGTCCTCCTGTATCGGAGACGATTACGTTACCATGAGAACAGCGGGTATTGTTTATTAGAACAACAAAATATTTCACAAGCAAACTCGTCATCAAAGGCGAGTTTATTATACGATACCCCACCTAGTCAATATAAGCACGTTTCTTTTACGTATTTCTGGCAATTCCGCTTCCGGTTTCTCGTGGGGTCAAGCCAGGTTAGGGCTGTTTGTGCAAGTGTCTTTGAGCAAGGAGAAAATTTGCAGTTGTCTTTGGCCGTACAGTTTCCACGTATTCTCTTTTCGCACAATCACAACGCCATTAGAATCTTGTTTTCCTGACGAAATGCGAGGCAGCTGCGAGATCCACGACATTAGAAAACTCAGAGAACATCAAACATTGACGATTCTTGCCAGATGATCGGATTCGCATTGAAAGTTCCGGAGGGAACTAACGACTGTTTTAGCTCGGCAGCGTGTCTTCATTAAGCAAGCATCTGAGGGAAAAAAAACGTGGGTGCTTTAAGATAATCATATCCCTGGAGAAACTCACGAGAACAATGCATACATTTGGTAGCTTAATGTTCTTCGTTTGAAAGGTTAGAGCGCGCAGGGCAAGGCGTAAACTCCCGAAGTATTCATAGTTCCACATTGTCGGGTTAGACCGGTAGTGCCACTAGCTTCGTTGTGTTGTTTATTGTGATTCATATTTCGTCAAATGTGGTACTGATGAAATCTCGAATGGTCCGCCGCACTATTTTCTTTGTGTTTTCTGCGCTTACCCAAAATTCACCTAAACATTTGATACTGAGAAAACAACATTTTTATTGGAAGGGGGCAGGGAAATATAGTTGAAGTTCGGATTGTATCCAATATTTCTGTTCCGGCTTACTTCCCTCTCCTACAACATGGTACATCAAGTTGCCTTAGATCAGTCCGTGCAATGTATCATTTTTTTGTTCCGACAAATATGCGCCCAGTTCCAATTGCACAATTGTGCACTTGGGTTTAGTTTGATGTGGAAGCTACGGCGGTGCAGTGCAGTTTGGAGAACATTAGTCAATAAAGGTTATACTTTTTTGAATAGCTCGTCGTTGTAGATTATCTACGCACTACATTTAGCAAGAGCACAAAGAGCAATATGAGTCTCTGGTTGATTTGAATAATTATAGTGTAGATGTTTCCCTGGGGTGTCCTAGGAGACCAAGAAAGTATAAGGCTGCTGATCCCTCAGACGACTAAGGCGACTAATATACGGTTGTGTATTGGTTGGACTGAACCTTATTATATAAAAGAAATTGCTACAGAAACCACTATTTCTTGAGCACATGAATGTTGTCGTGCAGGCTTCCTGCAAGGAGACCACATGCAATGGTGACTCTGCTTCATAAGGAGTAAAAAAAGTAAAACGGATGATGATATTTTCTGCAAGTGTGAATTCTGAAGTTTTACTATGGTGTTGAGAAATACCAGTATTGAGAGACCTTAGTCTGAAACCGTAATTTCTAGAATTTCTAGTTCTTCATTAACAAAAACCTCTGGAAGAATCTAGCCCCTTTTTGGGCTAATAGCTATGTGGAGAAACATGTTTACGGAGGCGATGGAAATTATCTTGTGTGGGGACGATGAAGAATCGTGCCTTAATGCTGCTCAATATCACGGTAGAATTATGAATACCTCATCAGCGATTACCGTCACTAGGATAACAAAGGAAAACACACTTGTGCTCGATGTTCAGTGAGTACACAAACTGCTGATGGTACTAATGTTATCATAAAAGACAAAATTATTCAGCATTACCTATCAGCTCCCCGTGGAACATAGGCCTTTAACAAATTCATGTCAATACTTTCTGTCCTATGTCAATCCTTTAATGTCTTTCATTGTCTTGTTTATCTAATTCACGCCTGTCTTCAGTACCCTTTATTCACGTGTTTTTTCGGTGTTCCTCTACCACTCTTACCTTTTGCATTCCAGAATAAGCATTGCCTTGAATGCTATTCTGGTTCGATCCCCAGATGAGGTGGGATTTTTTAGGCCACAAACGGCTCCTGGGTCGACCCAGCCCCAATTGGGTACCAGAGCAACTCTGGGAAGGTTAAGGCGGCCGGCGTGATGCCGATCACATCACCCCTAGTGTGCCGACGGTCAAGATAATATGGACCTAACACCATATTCCTAATATGCCTCAATGGGCGTGTAACGGGTTCCTTTACCTTTTTTTTTTTTTACTTTGAATGCTATTTCATTTATATCAGCAAATGTAATCAAGCCACATAGTTGTTAATAAGAAACGCGGAGTGTTCAGCTAAAAACATTAAATATTTGATTTTTATGGACACGACTACACGAGGCATGACGAAAGTAAAATGGGTCAAACCATAAACTTGTCCATTATCGAAATATCAACAGTTCTTTTTCTTTCCTCGTGGAATGTAGCGCCACTGTGTTGCTCTCCACCGATGTACTGCCAGTTGGTTGTTGTCTGCTGCTCTGCCCATGAGTTTCAGGTTGCTATGACTTCATCTTCGATTGTTCTATCCGTGTTTACTTTGCCCTTTCTCTTATCCAGAACAGATCCTTGGAGGGCATCCTGATTTTCTGGTGGATTGTGTCCACAGTGTATGTCCTTCCCGTCTTTGCTGTTCCTCTTGTAATGTCGTGACTGTCTGCTTTACGTCAAAATGTTTTCTATTATTATACCTACCATCTTGTCCCGTATAGTTCCCGGGTATTTCTTATGAAACAAAGAAAGAATATGGCTACTGTTCCCTCAGGCATGTCGTACAAAGCAACTAACAGGAGGTTGGGTATGGGACTTGGTACCTCATTATGTAAAATAAATAGAATCTCAACGGTTTGTTCCGGCTTCCGGTATGGTTCAAAGCTGCAGGGGTGGCTGTTTACTCCATAGGGAGTCAAAATATGATGATGGTGACATCTGACGTCTTACATGGAGAAATGGAGACTGTTGATGAAGTTCTTAAGTTTGGCCGTGATTTTCTGAGTGAAATGTCACATTAGCAAACCACGCAGTAGAACAGATTTTGTGTTATGTTGGTCTTCAGTTTGCTAAATCCTGGCACTGACATTGCGATTTGCTCGTATCATCAAAGTAATTTGACATCAAATTTGTTCATATAATAAAAATATTGTTTGCATTATGATTGTTCCTGTGATGAAAATATTGTGACACTATGATTAGTTGTTCCAATGAAATATTTTTACACCATGATTTGCTTCTATAATACAAAATAGTTTGCTTTAATGATTTGCTCCTTGTTATGAGTAAAATTCATAACGATTATGTGTGAAGTATCTTCAGCTCGACAGAGCTTCATTTATTATATTTTATTACGGATTTACTCACAATAAACGGAAATGACGTCATGCCGGGATAGGACGGTAGCAGACGCGAATTTGAGCAGAAGTGGGGTTTGTCGTCTGCAAGAGAAGATGCCGATTGTGTTTTAATGCGAGAGGTCGCATGTATGTTTGCCCCTGCAGTCTACTGTGTTTTACCTGAGTTTTACCATCACTAGGGCACCAATATACTCAGTTGAGGTGTTCCTAGCTTCTTTGAATGTCAGGGAATAATTTTCATTATTGTGTCGAATGTATCAAATATATTAAACTGTTGAGAATGCAAGGACAGCGTCTCCATAGCGGAACGGACTGCCTTACGACATTATGAAGACTGCATATTACTGCCTTTGCCATTGGGCGTGAACATATTACTATACTTGATGGAGCTATGTAACTGTACATGAATAAATTGTGTATCGTGACTTGTGAAAAGGAGTTACGCTTATATTGGCATTCAAGTTGATACATGTCTGTCGACATACCCCTATGTGTGTATTTGGCGACGGACCGTGTTCCGATTATTATATATTACTACAACTGATGGACGGCACGCATCACTCCTATTATGAAAATACAATTTACATTTTTTTTTCTCAAACCAGCGGCACTCGAGCTTTCCAGCTCTTTTGGCCCAATGACACGTCATTGCGAGGCTGGGGGGTCAGTGGACTTTCCTTCCCATCCACACGGGATTTATGTGCAGGAGCCGTTCAGGTTATTCAGTCAAATTTCCGGTCGTAAACATTCCTTCAAACGCTGACGCCCGGGTTTGAACCATGAAAACCTGGTCGCCAGTACAACGCCGTAGCCATTACACCAGCGCGGCTCCCCTACAATTTACATTAGTATACAGTACTTACTTATCTTAATTCACGACTGACAGTGGAGAGCCAAAAGTATCATCCAGTGGTAAATACAGTTCTGCATTAATTTAGGTTGAATGAAGAGGGCATGCATTATTTGTAGTACGTTTCTGAGACAGTAATGTCCAGCAAAGAGAACTTTTACAGTTCAATGAGAGATATGCCGTGCTTGTTACAATGTGGCAAATTACACTGTAGCAGTGAAATGTTGCATTTATTAAAGTACAGTATTCATAATACTGCTGGGAGCCGCGCTAGCGTAGTGGTTACAACACCGTTCTGGCGACCGGGTGATACAGGATCAAACCCGGGCGACGGCATTTGAGGATTTTTCGTCGACCGGGATTTGGACTGGATTAACTCGAGACCTGGCGAGGACATTTGAAGGAGTGTCGTCGACCAGGGTCTGGCGGCTCCTGAGCCGACCCAGCTGCAATGGGTACCTCCGAAATCGGCGAGTATTTGCCTGAATGGCGAGGGACACCTGTCTCTGTACAAGAAATAAAGGGATACTCACGTAAAATCAATGTCAGGTTAGACATAAATAATAACCTGAGATTTCGCCTCGAGTATTAGCGGGCGTACGCAAAAAAAAAAAAAAAAAAAAAAAAAAAAAAAAAAAAAAAAAAAAAAAAAAAAAAAAAAAAAAAAAAAAAATAATACTGCTATACTAATGTTACGGTTGTTGTAGTACAGAGCCACCATATTACAGCTTTGCATACGATATGTTACATTAACCCATAATAAAATAAGTTTTTGTTTTTCAAATTAGGGAGACACAAAACAGCATTGCCATAAACGGTAAAGGGAGTCCCCATAGCAGATACAGTAGTAGGGGAGTGAATTGTTAGAGACTATACTAGGTCCGGCATCGAGAGGTGAGGTGACCAGTTCTCTTCCTCGCTGCCTTTTCCTTCCCGAGCTCAAGAGCAACGCCAGGTGCCCATTTACTGCTTGGTAGACAAGTGTGTCAACATCGTGAATCGAACCCGGCACTTATGCCGCGAGAGACCAGCGCTCTAACCACTCTGTTAATCGGACGCTCCATGACCATACATAGTCTAAATATTGGATTACGAGCAGTTTACTAAATTATAGAGCTCATTCAAGCACAAGCACAAGCACAAGAGCTACTCCCTGTCACATGAAGTAAAAGGTGACTAATGTAAGGTTGTGGCTAACTACAGTGATGGTGCCATGCTGCTTTCAGATCGAAAAGGGGAAAAAAAAGAAAGAAGAATTTCCTGCTTGTTCACATTCCCCCCATCACTCACTGTTCACATTACCTCAATCACCTATAGTTCACATTCCCTCCTTCACCCACCGTTCATTTTGCCTCCATTGTTGACATTTCCTCCATCACCCATTGTTCACATAACCTCCATCACCCATTGTTCACATTACCTCCATCACCAGTGTTCACATTACCTCCATCACCCACTGTTCACATTCCCTCTATCACCCATTGTTCACATTACTTCATTTCCCCACTGTTCACATTACCACCTTCACCCATTGTTCACCTTCCCTCCTTCACCCATTGTTCACATTACCTTCTTCACCCATTTGTGGCGAGATGGGTGGTAGTTAGTTAAGTAGTTCCCAGAAAATAAAGAAGATAACTGGTGAACTAGAGATACGGAGGGCACAGAACAGAGCAGGTAGATAACACACAGATCTAGATGGTAGCTGTAGAAGAAAACTGTGAAGTAAGTCACCTTCTCGCTAGACCTATCCTATGCTCCATGGGTGTCTCTATTAGCAAGTGATGTGAATGCAGCTCCTTAATTATTATCTACCAGTTTTTAATTATTAAATATTTTCACACAAACAACAAGAGTTTAAAAATTAAAACTGGAATTAAACAGAATTGATTGAGCCATAATCAATATTGATTTATATATATATATATATTTAAAGACTATCTTCATTGCACACGGACAACACATCAGTGCTCCGATTTCCTCCCTTGGATCCCACAAGGAGGGTCTCAGCACAGTTGATGATCTCTGTAGTACCGGCGAGAACCCCAGCGTGTGTATACAGGAATCACACATTCTATAAATATTTTTGTTGCAGGTAGATTTTTCCTAATTTTGTAAATTTTGCCAGGGCAGCGGCCGTATGGCCTACTCTTTACGATTCCCAACAGCCGAAGGATGCTTAACATGCGCAACTTGCACACGGAACCTCCTATTTTTTCGCCCTTATCCGAGATGGCTAGACATCCAATCTCACTACTCAGGAGATCAGGGGCGTAATACTGCTGTATGTAGAATAAACATATCGGGATTGAGACAATGTAAGTGTGATATAAGAAAACATAACGGCACCATTTAAAGTCATTTGCCGTATAGCTGGATTAACACAGGATTTGTGAGTAACCGATATTCTTCAGTATTTGCCAACCAGTGCTCCATGGATTTGAACTTTCAGTAGTGCTTCTTTAAAAGTTAACGCTAGATCAATCAATATCCTTTACCTCCCCAAGGAGCATAGGCCTTCAACAAACACAAGCCAAGTCCTCCTGTCAAGTGACATCCGCTCAAGGTCTTTCCATGTTTTCTTCATCATTTTCACTTCTGTATCTAGTTCTCTTCTCCAAGTGTTTTTTGGTCTACCTCTGCCTCTCTTTCCCTGGGGGTTCCAGAACAAGGACTGCCTTGTAACGCTTTCAACAGGTCTCCTTAATGTGTCCTATCCATCGCCAACGTCTTCTTCTCAACTCTTGTTCCACCGGCACTTGTCTGGTTCTTGTCATCAGTTCCACCTCTGTGACTTTGTCATACCATTTCAATCCTTCTATTCTTCGCAAGCACCCGTTTATGAAAGTTTGTAGCCTTTTGGTTTTTGTTTTTGTTTCAGAGCCATACAATAGGACTGACTTGACATTTGAGTTGAAGATTCTTATTTTCGTGTTGGACTTGATTTCTCTTGATCTCCATATGCTACCCAAAGCAATAAAAGCTCCTCTTGCTTTTTGTATTCTTAGTTTGATATCATTTTCTGTCCCTCCAACTTTGTCTATATTGCTGCCAAGATATGTGTACAATTCTACATCTTTTAGTGGTGTTTCTTCAAGTTCAACCTTGTTATCATTTCTTGCATTTATTCTCATTATCTTTGCCTTTTCCCTGTGGATTTTTTGACGCACTTCTTGTAACCTCTCATCAAGAATATTTATTTCGTCTTGCATCTGAATGGTTACGGGACAGAAGAGGATCTGCAAAATCCAGATCATCAAGCTGTTTAGTCAGTTCTGTAAGTTGTCCTTCATGAAGAACTCTGCATGTCATGCCTTCATAGGTCTTCTTCATTAAGTTAGTGATCTTCATGGGAACTCCATAATGCCTCATCAATTTCCAGAGCGTTTCTCTATCTACACTGTCAAATGCCTTTTCTTAGTCCACAAATCCGATGTATAACGGTGAATTCCATTTCACGCTATGTTCCTCTATTATTCTCAGTGTGGCTATCTGGTCTGTACATGAACTGTTTTGTCCAAAATCTGCTTGTTCATCTCTCAGTTGCTTGTCTATGGACTCCTTTAATCTCTCAAGGATGATTCTGTTTAATACGTTTCCCGGCACTGATAGTAACTTATTCCTCTGTAATTAGGCAACTTGACCAGATAACCTTCCTTCCATTCTGCTGGTATTTCCTCTCTCTCCCAGACTTTGCCAAGTAGTTTGTATAATATCTCTGTAGAGGTATCAATATCTGTTTTGATGTCCTCTGCAGGAATGCCATCTGGACAGAGTCTGTCTGAGACAAGACAAAATAAAGTTTGAGACAAGACAAAAATCTGAGTGAGAACTGAGAAGATAGATGAGTTTTGGTGTTCAATATGAAATGAAGTGAATTATAACTATCAGGAGTAAAAGATCACATGGTGACTGTCACCTCCTGTCACTCAGTGACTTTGTTACTTTCACTCCGCCTCTCTCTTCTTGGAGTAAGGACAAGTACATGTTAGCGAGTCTACAATCAATCAAGTACAAGTACAGATAGGAAAGACGCCTGATCCGCAATTTGGTTGTCTAATTTTTTTTATTTTAAACACACACAATATTATGGCGAACAAAAAACTTCAATCACACAACGGCAACCAGTAATACACTGCTATATTACCAACATCTAGAGACAAATAAAGTGATAAGAATAATATTAGTAACCAACTAAGCTGGCGTCAAAGAACGTAACTCTCACGTCCAAAAACACCCACTAATTTTTGGCTAGCTAACGTACTTAGTATCCTGCATAGAAATCCTGAAAAATAAAGAAACCAGCTAACTCCTTTTGGCCAGCAACACAGCTGTTCTGCACCACATAATGCGCACTATCCAGCTATTTCTCCAGCGTTCACCTCACTATTATTTTATCGTCCACCTTCCAAAAGTCCTTTGTCTGCACACCGGTTTGAAATTTCGCCTGTTGTTACGTGCGGACGTGTTTTTATGGAGTCCTACATTTGGATTTTTAAACTGCATTTCTAGCAATATTTCTGAAGGATTTTTATATCACTGTGTACACAATATTAGTTGCTTTATCGTGAAATACATATTAGTGTATTCATGCGAAAAGGAACTGTGATTTTTAGGAAAAATGAAGACTAGCATATCTTTTATTATAAATATAGTAAGTCGCTTTCGTGTTGGAATTACAAAACGTTCCACATGGTCGGCACTGATAATTGGGGTAGCCGACAGAAATGGATGTTTTATTACACCCTACGAAATGTCAGAGAACCGTGGCTTTAGAAATTGGTCACCGGTAAATATGTGTGTCGACGAGTCAAGCTGTCAATGAGAGCGGAGCAAGAAAGCAGTAAACGGCTATAATTGACCTCTTTCCACACCCATTAAACACGCCGGGGCATTTACGTTCTCATTCACAATGCTACACGTAAATTCGGTCGCCACGACCCGACCGAACACAAAAGGTACCAAACACAAGGAGTACATTTTGAATGTAACTAAAGCGGTTAACAAGAAAACTAGAAGTTTGAAGACTAGCACGCTATACACGCCCTGCGTAACATTATCTTACAAGAACAATAATCAGTGTGCGGTTCTTACGTTTTCTACCTTATCGAATATGAAGCATTACGTAGCCTGTCTAAGGCATACTATGAATCTAGTGCAACTGTTGAAGCAAGGACTGACGCTAATGGTTCATATGTAGAAGATGTTATTTCCACAGGAGAGGTTGTCCTCCATTTCTATAACACAACAAATAAAGTAATGGTACAAGGTGCAGAGTGCGCTATTAAAGACTGGATTAATACGGACGCAAAAAGGCATTCAACCCAAAAAAAAAAAAAAAGAAAAATACCCAATCACCAGCATTTAAGAAAATTTTTGACCGGGATCACAAAGCATGACCAGCAAAGCCTATCCAAATATCTAAAGAAATTAGCTATCACGCAACACTGAACTTTTCCGCTGTCACCAACCCAAATCAAGGAGTGCAAAAAGTGAGATGAGGGTCACTAATTCAAACAAGAAACCAAAGTACGAGGTCACCAGCGTTAGCTGATACAAGTGACATCACAGAGACAGAGCAAACTCCTATCAAGCACTATTTTAAACGGACAGTAGTCCAACACATCTCATCCCCCTCTTACATCTTACAACTGTATATGCACTCGTCAGTGGCAAGATCAATTTTTCCTTCATTAATACAATTGTCCTGAGATGGAGACTATTATGACAGCAAAAGCACACGAAGAATTAAAAGTATGAGCAGCCTCATGAATAAAAAGCTTGATCAAGCAGCCATACTCCATGCCTGATCATATGTCCCTAAAACAAAATTGACAATAGTCACACACATGTGGAAAGAAACCGAGTCTCCAGAACTACAGAAAAGGGGCTTTTTCACATGACAGCAAATGAAAAACATAAGTAAAACAAGATATAAATGGTGTCATATTAAACATAAAATTATAAACACAGGCGAGCTCTAAAGAAAAGTAAATTACAAATACTTAGTGGACGTTGTGCAACAATCGACACAACTGAAACATGAGCCATAATATAAAGAGGACCATGTCAAAATCTGTACCAATGAATTCCAATGCAGACGTGCACAAATCAGTACACATACATCATCCGATCACCCTAAACAAGTGAAAGATTTAAAACTTTGATTCTTATTTTCCCCCATCTAATAGAGAACCATGTCACTGTGCCACTCTGGAAATTCCATGCAAGATATCGGAATCCCCCACTTCGACCGGAAATGTATACACCATCATATGTCCAGATTTTCTAAATTCGGCCGCCCCCACTTCCCGAACCTGGAAAATTAGCCAGATTCACATCATAGCAAGAAAACTTCACACGATCCCCGGCACATTTCAAACACAAGGAAGAAACAGCACACACTATCACCGGCACTCCACACACGTCTTTCCAAAATAGAAGGAAACACCTCATCTTGGTGACCAAAATGTGAAGGACCTTCGAAAATCTATAAATTAGTAACAGCAGGTATAAATTACGGTCACTGTTACGCTACCTACAAACAAAAATTGGGCATCAGCGCAGGGGGACCTCACTGACCCTCCTTAAAAGCTATGAAACTGATCTTTAATGTGAGCCAAGCACAAGAGTCACTGTGTGCACTAGAGATGGGCAAATCGACCACACTCCGCTGTTTTCGAGACAATTCGAGGCACAATCGTGATTTAACAACTAACTGTATCAACAATAAACACAAGTCAACTGTCTTTCGAACACAACGGCAAACATCATCGGCACATTTTTGCCCGTTGTCGGGACAAGTCTCTGCTAGCAATAAGACAGTATACATGGAAAGATCTATGGCGTTTTCGTGTGAAACCAACAATTCAATATATATTTTACAAACCCACGTCTTCATTTATGATGAAGGAAATAACACGGAGATATGATGATAGCTGCAGTATACTATGTTGAAAAATATAAAAAAAAACAACAACAAAAATAATAAAACAGTAATAATAACAACATGATTTCAAAAACTAGAGTAACGCTAGTAGTATTTGGTAGACAAATGATTCATAATATCCACACCGAGTACACAGAATATTCCTTTATATCCACAGCAGAGCTAATCACAAAAGTGTCCATTAAACATTTTATACGAAACTACACGGACCACTTTTTCAATTTAACTTAGTACAAAAGGACTTTATCCTAAAAAAACATTGTGCCTTAAAACTGCACTGTCTGCACTGACAACTGACACAATTTCCAGTGTCTATAACTTCTCTGCAAAAATAATATCACTTGTAAAATCAAGTCATCATAACACATCCCTGAAAAATGTGACATGTTTGATCTTCATTACTATCTATGAACGACTAATGTCCCGGACGCTTGACTCAAATTTTAGAAAGGCCCACGGAAGGTGAGACAGTGAGACAGTGTGCCTCTTTGCAAAACAGCGAGGCAGACAGGAACTGAAACTGACTAGCAAGATAACTGTAAATCGAAAACAAGAAGCAGTGTGTGTTTCGGATCTTTCGGACTCAGCGCTGTTTCGAAGCATTGTTTCGACACACACACACAGTAGCCATCTCTACTGTGCACATTGGTCTGTCGGACGCGCTAAAACATAACGAAATGGCACAAACAGAGCTAAATCTAATCACATCTAACTTTCAGTTCCTGTTCCCAAATGTGCAAAGATTATCTGTTTTTTCAGCTATTATAGACCCTCCAGTTCGCACACATTATCGGAAATCTGTTAGAGATTAACAACAACATAATTTGAAAAAGCAATTGCAATTCAGACCCCAACGCCATAAGTGGGTGGGACAGGGGTGAAGTTTAGAAGAGCACGGGGTCCTCGTTCCTTGCCAACATCTTGAGCTCCAACTGTCACACAATCAGGAGTATCAAGACATACCCCTTGTTAGAACTACAGATGTGCAGGAAACAGCCAATAATATCAGCCTTCAGCAACATTCTACGACCGACGACCCACCTCAACAACAACAGCTTGAGGCACTCCATCCCCAAAGGTCTGTAAGTGACTCAATTCAAACAACTCAGGGTCCATCTACTGAAATCTTTCCACGTCCGCTGTCATACCGGACACCAATGAGAGATCACCCATCATCGCTTTCATCACATGTTTTCCCATATCAAACCGCACATCCAACCTTTCATAACTTTCTACATCAGCAAAGCCTCTTGAACTGCGCACCTTACACTTGGAGGTCCTACTGGCCGGAATATCCCATTCATACAACAACAATTCCTCAACATCCAGCTCACACCTACTACCAAATGAATCATCTATCACGGCCTAATCCATCTCGCTTTTATTTTCAACAACCCTCTCCTCAACATTATCAGTGACTGTTCACTTCACAAGTCGACGTCTCTGTAGGACCAGTAACTGTCGGATAATGCTTATCTATTTGTTCTCAATGTCTGTTTGCCTGTTTGTCTGTTTGCCCGTCTATTCTCTTGATGCAGCTTAACTTTGTTGTTAACATTCACAGTGTGGATGGGTGCGCTTGTTTTGTGACAATTTTCTTACAATTTTTACATAGTTCAGTTAATGAATTGTTTTGAATTAGTTGTATTAAGTTTTGCATTTATTTACTAGTACTATTAATCTCACTTCTTGTCGTAGATTTGCGATAGGTGATTAAGACTTAGTTTGGTCCCTTCTGAATAGATTAGAATGAGTGATAGCCCCAGTGATAGATGATAATAGAAATAGAGTTCCACGAGTGAGATGGTAGAAATCAATAGAGGCTGTCTCTGAAATCGAGAATCTTCTCTCTTTCTCAGCCTATCTTCTACAACAGATTTAGAGGAGTCAGACAGTCTATTGACTACATATATTAATATATATATATTACCACTCACGTGCACACACCCAATTGACGACAGTGGGACACACAGACGTGGGAAAACTATAACAATGATTATACAGATATTTTGGAACGAGCTGACCCGACACTCTGATTAAGTTTAATGAATTTTAATATCAGAATAAAATTCCATCACAACACATAAAATTACATCGAACATATACAAATAGTCATAAAGTCAAGGAAATTTCTACAAGAATGATAGACACATTGGTATGATCCTTCCCCTCGATGAATAGCCCACAGTCCTGTTACAAGAAAAGTGATAGCCCCAAAGAGTCACGGATACATATGATTTAGTCTAAGTCTTCCCTTTAATTAAAGGTATGAACAGACTTGGATACTCTGCTCTATCCTAAGGAAAAATATTTGTTAGCAACAAAACTTGCATAAAGAAATTTAAGACAGCCAGAAAAAAATGGGTGCCAAAATACCACAATAAAGGAATCGCTCAGTCCTGCGTTCACTCTATTCAGTCATCAGGGATCCCTGTCATACATTCTTACCTACAATCGTGCTGTTGTTCGCCGTCTGGCGCAAACTTTAGGACACTTCTCTACAGTGAATCTGTATTCTTTGGATAAAGAGAATCCCAGCTCTGCAGATACAGGTTTCTTCCACTGCTCCGGGGAGCATTCACTTCACCAGTTTATTTCAAGATTACTGTTAAGGTCACTTGAATCAGTTTGGGTAAGAAAGTTTAAACGGGCTCACAGGGTCAGAATCACGAGGGTTCCACTACTTAGGAAAAATGGCAGGTTTGTAACTTCGATCAAGGGTAAATTCTGGGTCACACCACAAGGTTTCCAACAGTGTCGGAAAAGTTATTGATTGTAATATCTTACTTGCCACAAAGGCTGAAAATGTACTCGAGGTTTTTCTCTGGAAGAGTTAAATCAGGCTCGATGGGCCCGTTATTTCATTTAACAGTTAAAGTTCTTGTAAAGGTTATACACCAAGTCTTTAAGGAAAATGTTTTAGTTCACAGATATTTCTCTGTACTACAACGCTGGCAAAGTTGGGTCACCCCAGTTTTCACTGCATAAAGAAAACAACATATCAAATACTTATTCATACTATGTACTACGGTTACAACTTACATTAAAAACTACAAGCGGAGGCTTGACTTATCGTTTAAAACTTCCCGTGAAATAAATTATATTCATAAAATCAGTCATCATGAATTAGAAATACATACGTATTTCGTCAATACTCAATGATGAATCGGACATTTATAATTTAGTTGAAATATTCACGACGGGTTATTAGCAGGTGAATTAAATTTATTTATAGCTGCATGAGTTTTAAGCTAGAAATTATAATTTATGCTGCTTTCCACTGAAACACGTCAGCTAGAGAGTATAACAAACTTATAAATTAATTTCTTCTGCACAAAAGAAACTAGTTAAAATTAAATAGGCGATTTATCCCTTAATCACTCGCAAAATACTAGATATCTAATATAATATTTACCTCAACACAGAACTACTAACAACTTAAACCACTTCGACCAACTAAATGATGCTTCTATTAACAGACATTCTTAGGAATTGAACGAGGTCGTTCTAATCTTGACTGCGAAGTTACTGAGTGACTGAAATCTAAAACTCTGGTTAAGATATATCTTAAACGGACAAAGGGTGTGCGCTATTTCCAAACCCTCGTCTCCCCCTCTCTTATCTCTCTCTATTAACACTTCCCACCACTCAGACGCTGGCCATAACATGTCAACGTGCGTCTTCACACCTCACGCGCAGGACTGACCGTAGAGCCGTGAGTGTCATGGAAAAACCAGACCAATGTCTGCCATTCGGTCTCTCGAGAACACATTTCTCACACTATTTTGTCTACTGCCGGGCCTGACACCGAGAAACTTAACCGTAGAGCGCCAGATATGTCTGCCATCCCATGTCTATCGAGACGAATCTCACACTATACGCTACCATGACATCTTATGCAATAAATGCGTTTCTAAATGAGAATAGAAACAGGCGAAAGTTTGAATGGGAAGGTAATATTTTTTTTCGCAAACGAACGAATGCGAAAAATACAGGAAAAGGATAAAAGAGCGATAATAAAGTAGAGGACACGGGTAGAAAAGAAAAGAAATATAGAAAATTTATTGATCATAAATCTCTATGCGACACTTCTTTAGCAACTTCGCGATGTTTAATTAGTTATTTACTTTCTAAATAATAACATTCCTATGTGTTCGGAACAGACCAAAAATATAGGCTATATCACTAATCCATGGCTTAAACTAACAGGGCTTAAAATTGGACATTTAAACATTTACCACCTGCTAGATAAGCTTTCTGAAGTCTCCACCTCTCTCCAACAAAACTTCCACATATTCGGTTTTTCTGAAACCCGTCTCAATGACAAAATTACAGATGAAGAAATTTGCATTCATGGATTCACAACCATCCGGAGGGATTCAAACAGACAACTTGAAACAGGGCTAGTCATATATATCTCAACATCTCTTCAGTACATACGCCGTGATGATCTAGAACATACTGACATTGAATGTATATGGCTTGAAATAAAACTCCCCAACCAGACCCCTGTTTTAATTGGTTACATGTACCGGAACCCTAGCTCTTCTACTGTATGGTTTGACACATTCTCACAAATGATGGACAATGTTTGGGCTTCTTCGAAGGAAATTATTCTACTGGGGGATTTCAATATTGACCTTCACAAACCGAACAACACGTGGAATAATATCACAATCTCATACAATCTCACACAGTTAGTCACCCAACCCACGAGAGTAACAGACTCATCGTCTACACTAATTGATCACATCTATACGACCTGCCCAGAAAACATTATAGAAAGCACAGTCACACAGACATCAATAAGTGACCACTATCCTATTTGCTGTACCTGGACGAGAAAGGGGTTCAAAGCACCTAAAACGGAACACATCACAGTCCACTACAGAAATTTCAAAAACTTTAACCATCAGTTGTTTCTACAAGACCTACAAATATCCCCTCTCTCATACGTGTACCAACTTCCGCATCCAGAAGAAGCCATAACTTACTGGACACAAACTTTCTACAACGTATTAGACAAACATGTTCCTATAAAGCAGGTCCGTGTCAAAAACATCAGAAAGACCCCCTGGATAACAAAAGAAATATTATCAGCAATGAGAGAGCGGGACGAGGCTCATAAGGTCAAAGATTTCAGCAGGTATCGGATACTTAGAAACAAAGTACAGTACCTCATTCGTCAGGAAAAGAAACTACATTGCAGAAAGGTGATTCAAGACAAAGCAAACAGCAAAGAAGTCTGGGCAGCCATTAGAACACTAACACACAAATCAAAGTCACTAAACTCTTACCAAAAATCTGCTCACTCACGGCAACTCATTTTAGTAACCACTTCAAAACAGAAATTACCCACCTCAAGTCGACACTAAAGCCTATGGACTGCGATATTGGTAAATTAACAGACTTCTGCAGCACCGAAAACACCACAACAGATCTAAAAGATATTCCTTTTCTAACAGTGCACGAAGTACTCAAATATATCTTGGCATTAAAAAACAACAACTCATCTGGACTTGATGGTATCAGCAATACGATTCTACGTTACGTTGCGTACGTTTAACCCATGCAGTCAACCCCATTTGCGACTCTTTAACTATGTAGTGTATCCAACCAATGTATTGCACACAACTACTTTCCCACAGCATTTAAATCTGCCAAAGTGTATCCTCTCCATAAATATGGCTCACATAGCGATCCCAACAGTTACAGACCAATATCCATTCTATCATCTATATCAAAACCACTAGAGAAACACATTTACAACACCACACTTCAACACTTAACAGTAAACAAACTGCTCACTGAGAGCCAGTCAGATTTCAGACCCAAACATTCCTGTCACACAGCTCTCACCAAAATGGCAGACAACTGGCTGTCGAACATAAGTGATGGAAAAATTATGTGGTGCTCATTGCGTTTTTGTTGACTTCAAAAAAGACATTTGACATGATTGACCACACTATCTTTGGTTCAAAAGTTAGTTAGAAACCCTCAGAATAGGTCCTAATCCACTAAACATCATCAAATCATTCCTGGCAGATCGACAACAGTTAGTGTTCCACAACAACTCGACATCAGATTTCTCGAAGATAGATACAAGAGTACCACAGGGTTCTATTCTTGGACCCCTACTCTTCGCACTGTTCATCAACGACCTGCCATTACATCTAAAATATTCAACATGTGACCTCTTTGCAGATGATTGTACTATCTACACTAGTGACACTGACAGCGCGGCACTTGAAATGACTCTTCAAAGCGATGTAGACAATCTAACAAAATGCGGTCATATGAACCATATGCCAGTAAACACAGGAAAAACAAAATCTATGTTGATTACCACCAGACAGAAACTTCTAAACTTCCCCAAAAGATCGCTACAGCTACACGCGGAGTCAATACGCATTGATCATGTAACAGAACACAAAGTTCTAAGCTTGACGACTGACCAGCACTTGACGTTGAACTCCCACGTAAGGAATTTAACGAAACACTTAGCTCAAAAGACATACCAGCTGGCCAAAATAAAACACATCTTAGACGCAGACACTAGACTATTGTTCTACACCTCACATATACAGACACATCTAGATTACCGCTCTACACTATGGGATGGTTGCCCTGTTTCCACCTCAAAGAGACTGCACTCCCTGCATAAGAGAGCAGTACGTCTGATTACCGATAATCGCACGATACTACACGCAAGGACACGAAAAGAACCCAAAATACTGTCCCTAAAAAACGTCTCCTCTATAACAAAGCCAAGATGACTCACGCAATTCTATCAAACAATGCCCCGCCGTACCTACGATCATTGTTTCAAACCAGTAGAAGAGAGGGACTACAATTACATCAGTTACGTCTGCCCAAACCTAGGATCGACCTGTTCAAAAAGAGTCTAGCCTACCCTGGAGCCTACTTGTGGAACAGTCTTCCACACCACATAAAAAACCAACATACACAATACTCACTCAACAAAGCACTTTTTAAACACTTAATCAACACCGATTATCTACCCCCATAGAAGCAGCCATTGTCAGTCCACATCTTATCTATATGTCAACCTTTCTTTTCCTCTTCCGCTCGTTATTGTCTATGTGAAAAATTTGTTTTATACCCACGTAGTATTGCTATATAATGTAATGTATATGAGAATGTACC
Organism: Oreohelix idahoensis; assembly: GCA_024509875.1. Lineage (NCBI taxonomy): Eukaryota > Metazoa > Mollusca > Gastropoda > Stylommatophora > Oreohelicidae > Oreohelix > Oreohelix idahoensis. Next base: position 641,052 of record JAMPIV010006750.1, read on the forward strand.
TGCATAGAACTGTACTTTTAAAATATGTAATTGTATTTTGTTTGCTTAAATGTGATGATGTGTATGCGAATGAGCAGATATACATTTTTACAGCTCGAAGATGTGTCCTGCTACAGAAGTGCGGAAGAAATTATTATTATTATTTCATTTTCCCTCAAGAATGTACAGATATAAGCGAGAATATGTTTATGTAATTTGTGTATTGATGTTTAATGACACATTAAAAAATGCAGATTAATTGCCGATGAACACATGAGTGAGTGTCGGGATACAGAATGAAAGATAAAGGGCTGGATGGTCGGACAGACCTGGGTCCCAATTCTTTACCCTTTTAAATAAAGTTATGTCTATCTATCTCTCCTACTGATTCTGCTCTTGGGTTAAGGAGGGCAAAGAAATAACACCAAGTCTCACCTCCTTCAATAGCAGACTGTCAAATACTTCATGAGGTTTGATACCATGCCACCTAATCTGATTATGCTTGAAATCATAATTTACTGTACGTATTTAAAAAAAAAAAAAAATTAAATCTAATTTAATTTTATTATAATGTTTGTTTAATTAACAATACTTAATTTTGATTATGACTGCATATTGTAAACGCACGCTGTTAAATTACCTTTATAATGTTGCATGCCTCCATATTAATGCTTTAAGTAACATGTGGGAATGAAAGGATATAATATGCAAGATAAATGAGAGTGGAAGGGCAGAATGTTAGACGGGCCTGCGCGCCCAATTCTTAACCATTCGAAAATAAAGTTTGTTCGTTCGTTCGTTGTCGGCAGGTCGCCGTCTTAGATATGTTAACCCTTTCCTCTAAGTCGCTGACAATCCGTGGAATAACTATACATCCACTAAAGATGAAATTATCTTCCAGTTGTAATATAAATTCCAATGCTGCACCGATGTGCTTTAAATCCAGGATCTCAAAGGGTGGCTATGAATGCACTCACGATTAAGTACGATTTAGGCACTAAACCCACTATTTGGCGCAGGCCCGTCAATACTGTGACGGCGCGTAGTACTATGGATGAAATTGAGCTGACGATGGCTACAAGGTGACAGAGCTGGCGATAATTTGTAGCTCTTTGACATTGATGCCGGTGGAGCATGAGCGCTCCACTTATTTGGTGGGGGTGGCGTAAAATTCCCAGCCAGGGAAATCACAAGAATGCACACGTAGGGTGTCGGGAAAATAAAACACCTTAGTAGGTTTGAACACCCCAATGTAAAGGGTTAGAAGATTTATCCTGCCTTTCCAGGAAGGAAAAACAAGCAAGCGGCAAGGGGTCCCAAGGGCGCATCCAATATTACAACACGAATTTAAAAATTGAGGCAAGCAAAACAAACAAAGTGTATACATGAAGTCTACCAAATTTCTCAGCCCTTTCTCCCATTCCTCAAGTGTCATGTCAGCTGCGTGTCTGTAATTTTACACTATTCCTTCCCCAGACACTAATCCAGCGCTTGCGAGTAAGGGTGCTGTAAGCGCGGCGGAGCCTACTGGTGAAGAATGCGAAAAAACGGGCGTATGGCAGACAATGCCCTGTCGGGGAAAGGGGGGGGTGTAAGTAAATCTTATAAACAAAATTTCCCGCACGCTGACCTACAACTGTGCGAATTTGAGCTTCAGCTCGCCCAAAGGACACCCAAAAGGTGACACAACTAGACATGTAGCCATCTTGAAAGAGTAGGAAGCTTTCCTATAGCCCAAGGACGCGTACAACAGCTGGTATAATCCGTGGGGGGGGGGACCACAGGTGGGAGGATGGGGGGGGGGCGGGGTGGGGCAGAGGGGGGGGGGGGGGGGGGGGGGGGGGGGGGTATTGGGAGGGGGTAAATACTATGCTGAAAAAATAATAAACTAAAAATCATATTTAAATATATTAGGAAGAATAAATATTTTACACAAATAAATATTTAGATTATTAAGGGTGGGGTATGGGGGGAGAGGGGGTGGGGGGGGGTTGCATTAGTTTTGTTGGAGGAGTGTTTGGGGGGGGGGGGGGAGGGGGGAGAGGGGGGGTAAATTATAGAATTAATTGTGAATATGAATCAGAATAGTATAATAGCTAATGATAAATAAAATATAAGTACACATATAAGACTGTTAAAAAATAACTGTTTGTTTAAATGCAAAGAGAAGTATTAAATAAAAAAAAAATTTTAGTGATATAATTAAAGATTGATTCCAGTTATAAGTTCATATGATATACTGCCAGTTCGCAGACCAGTCTATAACAGGATCCTAAGTCATAATGTGCATCCTTGAGCGCCATAGAGACCGATCTTCGGTCGTATGATAACAGCACACCAACGCCCACCAAAATGGACAGGACCGATCACACGATTGTTTATTATATTTATAAGTGCGCGAAGTCTACAATTTCAAGAACGAAGCTCAGAAACCTCCCAGGGCATAGACAAGAAATGCGGACTTAGTTTGTTTTCAATAAGGAGCACTTTTTAAATCTAAAAGTTTACCGTACAGTTTGGCTTAAAATAAAAAATCTTAAGTGCAAACAAACAAAGTTACCTCCTATGTCAGAAAAAAAAATAACTAATTAGCTTCTTAGTGTTTGTTGGGTAATATGGCGCCAATTACTGCCCAATCTTTAATAAGTAAAAAAAAGAAAGCAGAACCCAAATTAAGCAATAATATAGAACTTGACTGACTACGAGTTCTAAGGTAATGGCCGTGCACCATGGGCCCTCGCGTACATAAAGCACGTCACTCACACGATAACCAAAAAGTGGAAAGAAATATAAAAACTCTCAGAGATTACTTAAGGAATCGTATAGAACTTTTCAAAGCCAGAGAGGCATGATCTGAATCTTAAAACAACATATCTAATATCCCATTAAATCTAACGAAAAGAGACAAAACAAGCCATTCGCACACGCACAAAAGATCACCGCCTATCCCACGAACAAAAAGTTTTCCAGGGACTAAAGGATAGTTAGAAATGGGAACTCAATATACAAGAATCGGCCACCCCCCAACCCACAACCCTCCCCCCTCCCCCCCACAGGATGTCGGAGTGGGGGTTAAACGCACACACCATGATGCACCGAGGCTGAAGAAAAACAGCGGAACAATTCCAGGAAGACTTTCCTGACGAAGACGGGTGCCCAAGCAGAAAGACATCAAACGATGTTTTGCGTAACTAGAGTGGACCCTCTGGAGCTACGAAGCTTACCAGACTTTCCTCTTGTCCCAGGGTGTACGCGAGCGCAAAATAAAAAACCAAGGGGAAAATTTTGCCCGGGCGTAGAACATCTTCAAATACTTACACCCCACAAGGAAGCGTTGCGACTTAGCTCTCCGCGAGAGCGACGACCCGCAAAGACTCCACTTAACCAGTCTTAAAAAAACTAACTTTCCATTCTACCGCTGCCACTTCTCGTTTCAGCGGGAGACAAAGGGGAGTTAGATGAGTAGTGAATTGTTTTACCATGGTTCAGATTCAAAAAGTGACAGATTTCTAGAAGCGACCAAACGCGACAAAACCTATAAAAAAGTCTAAAGATGAATAGTACAAAAAATGGGCGATGCCTAAAAAATCGAAATAAAAAAGGAAAAGGGGTAAAAGGAGGGGATGGGGGGGATGATAGGGAGAGGGGAGTGAGCTTCCAACTCGCTTAAAAAGGTGGGACATTGGAGCCAAATAGTATTCTGAATCTGATAATTTCCATTTAAGCATATAACGATAATCCAACGTCACCATTAGCTCATTAAGTAGAACTTTATCGACTCGCAATGCTCCTTTTCCATAAGGATATAAATATCAAGACAAACAGCTCAATTTGACAAGTCAAAATAAATACGTTGTTATTTAGTGAAACCTCTATAATCTACTCGGCTATCTTGGTTCGTTTCGAACAAGCTTATAGATTGGATAAAAGCTACACCCATACGTCGCGGTTCTAATCTTTTTAACTCGTCAAAAAGTGTAGCTTGGCTGTAGCCTGTCAATGGGGGGAATCTCTAGGCCAATGTGGAGCTGTCGTCCTCATTTTGTAGGAGAAGTTTAATCCTCCCAAAATGGCGAGTATCATGATATCCATTCAGAAAACTCTATCATTTTGTCCTGTGATACATTACTAAGCTAGTCTTTTCCATTCGCGCTGGTTCCTTGATGCGAGCCCTATTTGCTTGCTCTTATATATTAATTCCCGTGTTAGCTTTCCTTTGTGTTGTTGTTACAGGTTCCCTCAATATTCCTGTTGCTGATCTCTAAGAGATACTGTCCTGTGCTTTCCGACTTAGCAATTAGAGACCAAACATATCTTCAATATACTTAACATTCAATTCTTGTTTTCCTTTGATGGTTTTTTTCTTCTTACTATTGCTAGTTGTTTGCTTCACTAACGTACACTTAAGCAGCCTTGGCTTCGGAGCTTCTGGTTTTTACTTTTGTTTAAATTATATCTTTGCATTCTATTATGTTTCTTGTACTATTCTATTTTGTTTATGGTTTCTGTTGTTTATCGATGCTTTGGTGCTGAATGTCCTCTTTTTTCTCCTCAGTATTCCTCTGAGCAATGCCTCACCTAAATATTTAATTCATGGTACCCTCGTTCCATATATATATAATTACTTGTTCCCCCGAAACAGATAGTAATTCAATTACAATAGTAATAACAAACATATTGACTAATACCCGATCTTTTACTTCCCAGCTGTTGGATTACTTGTATTTTTAGATATGTTAGGATATAGTGATTGATGAAAATGTTTCTCTTATTTCCCCTGAGTTCGATTAGATATCGCAACAGTGCGCGATCGTCGAGAATGATCATGCACTGCATTACTATGCTCATCTAGAGTCTATGAGCCTGTATGGCCAAATATCCCTTCTGAGTTATTTAATTTAAGTTGTGGCAATAAACAGAACAATGAATTGTGATCTGTATACCCGAGCAACATCTGCCTCCTCTATATACTTTTACATCCATGCAATGATGACCAACTAAAACTTATTATGTATGCAAATGTGATCAATTCGAACTCTCCAGTTTTGCTAGTGTGTCTGGTTGATTCATCCAATGCTGCTTTTATGCTATTCTTTCATGTGGAGCCAATAATGAGCGACCATTCCCTATAGCTCTCTGTATAGTTATTTGAAGCACAGAATTAGTGAATAGCTTCCCATTCTCGTTATCAATCGTACCTAATCCTCTGCATCCTTCCCATAATGTGTCTTACAAAGCCCGTTTGTTATCTGTTTTTTTCCTACTTTATGTGAGCGCATTTAGGTATGCCCCTATCAAAAATTGTGATGCCCCTATTCATTGTCTATTTTAATCTGTCGACTATTTTGTAGTTTGGGCTTAAAAATTTCTTTCATCCTTCTCAGAACCATCTTCTTATATCGAGTTTTATCTCGCTACTATGAGTGTATAACACTGGATGATGTTTATATATTATTTCTCTTTTAAGAGCTGTTTCTTTAAGAATATTGCTGTTTGAAAAATTCTGGGGTCCCCCCTTGCGTTTCCCATTTCTATAATAAACCGCTCTGTGGTTCTCTAGACATCATTAGAGCTACCCTTTCACTGTAGTGGGCACTTCCCTCCTGATGTCCTGAGGACAACACCATTTCTCCTGTGATTAATTTCTTCCTCTCTATGCCCTTCCATCGTGTCTTGCAGAGACCCGGGATATCAATCCTGTAATTTTACTTTTCTGCTGCTACCTGTGCAGTATTCCCTTGTTCATATAGTGTACGAACATTCCAGGTGCCAATCCTGGAGCTCTTATGGATATTTCGTTTATTCGGGATAATACCTCTAGTGTATTTGCACATGCCGGGAGGCGTGATATTTCTGTATTTCTTGAAAGCAAGGTAAATTGACTTTTTTCATTAACTCTATCGATTTTGGGTCGTGAGCGATTTCGATTCATAGCCTGTCTTCGAAAGTCGTCGTCACGAGATGTTTTTTTCCCAGCTCACATGTCGCTGCATTGTACTGCATCGGTTGATGCATGTACCAAGGACCATTACTTGCTACTTTGTTAAATGAACTAGGTTTGGAAAACCTTTATTATCTAGAGGATATTTTTGAGGACATTATTTATACTTCGGCAGACGTGTCTGTCTTGCTGAAGTCAGACTAAGGAGAGTGAACTGATCTCATACATCTGGTTATCTCCTGGCTGTTATAGAAAAGGATGGAGTTTTTCACCTGACTACATTTACAGCACTATGAAATATCACATGCATCTGACTCATCATTGTAATGCTGTCTACCGTCTATTGCTGTATTGAATGTTGCTGTGATAATGACTGTTTGATGTGCCTACATATTCGCGTAACCATTTTGTCACTGTGGCGTCCACAATAAATAATGAAGAAAAACGTCAACGGCTGTTACAAGAATCATTGACTTTATACGTCGTGAGTTTACTGACGTCCTATGTGGATTGCCCTGTTATTTTTGTATGAACATTGTTTTGACTGAACACATCTGCACACACACACAAAACCAGACATGCGGATACCATCCATCATCATATGGCATCACGCATCATTTGGTGGCCATAAGCTGGTTTGATTCTGGTACTAGCAAACACGGGGTCCCTTACCCACTTCATTTTCAACAAGAATTCATCAGCATCCTTCAAGAAATTAACATTCTTCAATACAGTCAACATCTTCAAAATTTTCAAAGTACTCGGCGTTGCCCGGTAAAAGTCAAAATTTCAACTTTTTGACGGAAACAAGAATTTGACAGTACCCGGCGTTGTTACATGTTGCCGGATAACTCGGACTGCTGTTATCTTTTACGCAAGTCAAGCAAGTTGCTGCTGTCAAGGTTCCAGTGCTGTCGTTTTTTGAGAAGGTCAAGTGCCGGTTGAAACGGGTTGTTTTCTGAAGAAGGCCAAGTACCGATTTCCATCAACTTACTTTTGGATTAGAAGGTCAAGTGCCGAAACAACTCAACACACAGTATTTCAGAAGCTCTTGTACCATCGTGTTAGCAGTGGAAGCAGTTCAGATGTGCCATCATCGTTGGAGCTTCGCTCTTTAGGACGTTGATTGACATCCGTTTTTCTGCTGTTCTACGATTGGAAGCCTATAAGTTAAGTGGCCTGTTTGTATGTAAACTGTGCCCTTATACTTCTGCTGAGTCTTCTGTGTATCATCTCATTCTATATGTTATATGTTTATATGTTATTTGTATATTTATATGTTTATATTTCAGCGGGTTCTCGGTTGGGTGGTGTCTCCGTTAGATTATGCCACGTCATAGAGGTCGTCTATTGTGAGCGTTTTCTGTAGGGTTTGCAAATTTCCGATACTGGAATTTGCTAAGCGACTTCTGTTGCTATTTATGTTAGCTGTGATGACATGTTTTAATATTGTTTTCGTTATTATTTCACATTCTTTAGTTTTGTTTTGATTTGTTTGTATTTGTTAGCCTACTCTTGTCTATAATTTAGTTTCATACAACATTTTTGTTTATACACTGTGGTGTCATGTATTTTGTTTAATTATAGCGCAGATATCGTCACATTTTTTGTGATATGTCATTAATTTCTGCTTTATTTTTAGTTGATTTCTGCGAACGTTTTTGTATTGTTGCTGATCTTTGTTATTGTTTACATTGTTATTGTTTACATTGTTTGTATTGTTTACATTTTCAATGTTTACATTCTGCATGTGTTTACATAGTCATTGTTTACAGTTATAGTAATTAGTTAATGGGCTATGCTAATGCACTGTTACTACTACACTGATGATAAATGAATGATGAATAGTGTCGTGCACTATTGAATGAGAAGTGCACTTATGATCAAGAATTGATTGTTGATATTTCATATACAAGTTCTTTGATTGGAGACTTGTTTCCCACAGAGACTGGGATAATATAAGGTGATGTGAATATACAAGTGCTTAATTAAGACTTGTTACACTTAGGTTTGAAATAAATTAGTTAATTATTTCAGGTTTTGGACTTATATATTACTCATCATGTCTACATTTGAGCACTTTATTGAGCAGGGTAAATTGCTTGGGAAGACTGGTGATAAGTTAGAAGAATTTGCAACTGCTCGATATGATAAAGCAATGGAAGCTGAACAAAAGAAACTGCAGATGGAAGCTGAACAAAAGAAACTGCAGATGCAGGTGGATGAAAAGAGATTCCAAATGGAAATGGAAAAACAAAAAAGGGAATCAGAAGCTGAGGAAAGAAAACTCCAGCTACAGCTAGAAGCTGAAAGACTTGAAAAAGAGGCTGAGAATAAAAGACTTGAAAAAGAAGCTGAAAATAAATGACTTGAAAAAGAAGCTGAAAATGAAAGACTTCAAAAAGAGGCTCAGGCTGAGGAAAGAAGATTACAGAGAGAGTCTGATGAGAGGAAAGAGAAAGCAAAAATGGAACATGAAGAAAAGGTCTTAGCTTTAGAGTTGGAAAAATTGAAATTGACGAGCATGAGTAATGGTAATGATTCAAACAAGGGTTCATCTTCTGGTAAGGCTAATAATGATACTTTTAAGATTAAGTTACCAACATTTAGTCCTTCCAGTGATGACATAATGTTCTATCTGGACAGATTTGAACAAGCATGTACAGCTCATAACATAGACAAAGCAAAATATGTTTATCAGTTATCAGGGATACTGACAGGTAAAGCTCTAAGTATATTAAATATGGTGGATGAACCTGACAAGAACAATTATGAGGTTGTCAGGGCCGCTTTGTTAAAGAAATATCAGCTTAACGAAGACGGCTATCGTCTACAATTTAAAAACATGTTACCTGAAAATGGAGTTGAATTCTCCGAGTTTATTGCAAGAATACGCATTACTTTCTCACGATGGGTTGAACTATCTAAGACGGAAAAAACTTATGAAGGACTTATGGACTTAATACTTAGAGACAAAGTCATGTCGTCTGTCAATGAGTCTTTCCTTGCTTTCCTTCATGAACGTAAACCTAAAACAATAAAAGAAATGGAAGATTTCTGTTGCCAATACGTAACTGCGCACCCACACATAACCATGGGTAACTCTAAGGTGAAAGAAGGTTTACCAGTTGCTTCGGCAGCTCCGTATGGCCAAAACTTTGCTCGTAGATTCCAACAAAATTTTGATAGAAAGAGTAGCGGTAATTTCTGTCAAAATCATGGAAATCAATTTCATGGTGATTCTTCTTCGAAGAATTGGAGACAACCTGATAGTACTCGTTACTATCACCCTAATAATTATAAGCATTTCAAAAGAGGATATGGTAATAGAGGTTATTCCTGCCGAAGACCTCAGAACCAAACAAATAGATGTTCGCATCAATGTGAACATGATAGTAATCGTGGAAACTGGAATTCGAACCAGGATAACAATTACAATAGAGACAATAATAACTGCAGAGATAATAATAACTCTGATAACTTCAGAGGTAATAATAGTCGGGGTAGATCTCAACACAAAAAAAAGAGATATCAGCAGGCTAATGCTGTACAACAGGAAACTGAGGGAGCCTGTAATCATGTTGTTGATAGTAAAAACTTTGACGCTGTCACTGGTTCTGCTTTTGACTTTGAGAGAGCAAACAAATGCCCCCAATGCAGTACTTTATTCGAACCGGGTACCATAACTACTTTGAGTTGTGGTCACCCACTTCCCGCTCTTCCTGCTGCTGTTGCGCATGACGGGAGGGGTTCTTTAATTCTACATAAGGGTCTTGTTAATGATACTCCGGTCTCACTACTTTTCGATTCCGGATGCACCACTATTGGTGTTAGACAATCGCTTGTAGATCCATCTTGTGCTACAGGAAGGGTTATTAAATGTGTCACATTTGGCGGCACTCTAGAAAAATATCCTACTGCTGTAATTCGCATTGCCACTCCTTTCTTTACTGGAGATGTGCATGCTTGTCTCTTACCTAATCCTATTGCGGACCTTATTATTGGTCGTATTCACGGAGTTAGGGAGTGTACCCCACAGCAGATTGCTGCTTGGGAAGATAATAACATGCAAGCTACAAATGCAGTAGTTACAAGAGCACAAGCTCTACAAACACCCGAAACTTCACTGAATAGTGATAATGAAGTTGATAGCCAAGATAGTCACTTAGTAATCACTCGTGACTCTTTCATAAAATTGCAAGAAGAAGATCCTTCTTTAAAAAAATTCTTCGTTCTTGCGAAGAAAGGTGATCCGAATCAGGATACAAATAGAAAATCTTGGATTGCAATGAGAAACGGCGTACTTGTACGTATGGTACAAGATTCGACTACGTCGGCACATTCGCAAATTCTTGTTCCCAAGAGCATGAGAGTGCAAATATTACAACATGCTCATGACTCGCAATGTGCTGGACATATGGGTTTTGCCCGTACGAAGTCGAGAGTCCTTGCGGCTTTCTTTTGGCCTTTTGTCAATAAGGACATTCGTATTTACTGCCGATCATGCAAGGTATGTCAGGAGGTCAAATCTAGAGGACCACGACATGCTGCGCCTATCCAGGCTGCTGACATTCCTATTCGGCCGTTTCAGAAAATGGCCATAGATATTATTGGCCCTTTTAAGGTCAAGTCGGCCAGAGGACATCAGTTTATCCTTACATGTGTCGATATGTGCACACGTTGGCCAGAGGCTATTCCTCTTAAGAGCATATCTACTACAGATATCGCAGATGCTCTTTGGTTGATATTTTCTCGCTTGGGGTTCCCCAGAGAAATATTGTCAGACCATGGCACTCAACTCATATCTGACACTATGTCACAGGTAATGTCTACCTTACATATTGAACGATCTCTCAGTAGTATCTACCATCCTATGTCTAATGGGTTAGTTGAGCGTCTGAATAGAACGCTCAAGACTTTGCTTGGTAAGATAACTGAAGATCATCCTCAAGATTGGGACAGGGTTTTACCCGCGGCTCTCTTTGCCTATAGAGAAGTCCCTAATGAACACACAGGATTTTCTCCCTTCGAACTTGTCTTTGGCGCGCGTCCACGCGGCCCTATGTCTTTATTACACGATCTCATCACTGCCGATGATATTAGCGATGAAACTCAATCCTCATATGAGTATGTCATTGCTCTTAGACAAAAGATCATTGAGGCATGTAAGCTAGCAACTGCTTCATCAGAAATTGCTAAAGAGAAGGCAAGACAGTTTGCTAACAAGAATAGATGTCTACGACAACTTTGTCCAGGTGACAAAGCATTCGTCCTACTCCCCAGTAGGGAAAATAGACTTCTTATTGCATGGAAAGGTCCGTATGCAATAGTCTCTCGGATTTCCGATGTTGACTATGTGGTCGATATTGATGGAAAGCATAAAACTTTCCACATAAACATGCTTTCGGAATTTCACGAACGTCCGGACTATTTGCTGCCTATTTTCCAGGCAACGGATGATGCTCCTGCACCTCACGGTCATTATTCATCCCTGTCTGTCATACAGGATGAGGAATCTACCTTCTCTGATGTCAATCTTCCCCTTCCAGTGGTTCCATTACATTCCACGGAATCTTGGAAAAAACGTTTCTGTTTCTCCTAATCTTTCTGGTGACGAACATCGACAAGTCTCGTCGATGTTACAAACATTTCAGGATGTTCTCACTGACATTCCTGGACACACAGATGTCATAGAACATGACATAATTCTTACCGACAATAATCCAATTAGGGTTAGGCCGTATCCTATTCCTATACACTTTCAGTCGCAAGTGGAAAAGGAATTGGATGAAATGATTCAATTAAATATAATTGAACCATCGACTTCACCATATTCTTCTTCCATGGTTATTGTCCGGAAGAAGGATAAGAACATACGAATTTGCGTTGATTATCGCAAATTGAATCAGGTCACAAAGTTCGACGCTGAACCGATGCCTTTGTTAGAAGATCTACTGATTAGACTTTCTAATTCTAGATTCTTCACTAAACTTGACTTGTCTAAAGGTTATTGGCAAGTGCCTTTAGCAGAGCATGCCAAACCTCTTACTGCTTTTTCTACACCTAGGGGTCTATTTCAATGGAATGTTATGCCTTTTGGTCTCATGAACGCCCCTGCCACTTTCGTTCGCATGATGCGTCGAATTCTGTCACATCGTTCGGATGTCATCGCATACTTAGATGACATCTGTCTCTTCAGTGATACCTGGGAAGATCACTATTTAGGGTTATATGACTTACTGTCCACTCTACGTGAGAATAATTTGACAGCGAAACCTTCTAAAGCTTTTGTTGGTTTTGGTGAAATCTCTTTCCTGGGTCATCGTGTTGGTCATGGTCTCTTGAAGACAGAAGACCACAATACTTCCAAAATACTGAACATCTCTGTTCCTAAAACGAAGAAACAAGTTAGGAGTCTCTTAGGTTTAATTCAATTTTATGGGAGATTTATTCCAAATTTATCTTCGATCATGGCACCTCTCTCAACATTGTTGAAGAAAGGTTCGCCTAATCTGGTCCGTTGGTCTGAAGAATGCCAATCTTCACTAGACCAAATCAAGAATATATTTTCTTCTCCTCCCATCTTAAGATTACCTACTCTTGATAGGACTTTTGTTCTTCGGAGTGATGCTTCATCCACTGGGATTGGAGCAGCACTGATGCAAGAATATGCAAATACTCTGCATCCTGTTATGTACATTTCTAGAAAACTAAATGCGGCAGAGAGGAGGAACTACTCGGTTTTAGACCGTGAGTTGTTAGCGATGGTTTGGTCAATTCTAAAGCTACAAAGATTCCTCCTGGGCGCACATTTCATTCTAGAGACTGATCAGAAAGCTCTTACAGCTATTCAGACTAAGAATTTGAAGAGTTCGAGATCCACTCGATATGCTATAGCTCTTCAATTTTTTCACTTCACGGTACGAGCTATCCGTGGTGCGGATAATGTGATGGCTGACATTTTGTCTAGATGCCCACATGACTCCAACTAATACTTCTGTCCTATATTTCCATATATTACAGAGTCATAACACACCTATATTTCTACAATAGATTAGCACATCTGTACTTACTTTATATGTACACACTATCGTGCTTTGTTGTCATCTTCTTCTGTTCGTTTTTTAAGATGATAGAGGAGGACTGAGTAGTTAATATAAGGGCCGTTAGTTTACTAAACAGCCACAATTATTAATAATGTATTGTACCTTATGAAGCATATTAGTTATTAATTAGCATTATATTGCTTGTACTTTCTCAGAATGTCATTGTTGAGCTGAGGACTTAGCTTACTAGTATCAAGCATGACGAGTTCTAGATTGTGTACTTACCCTCGGAATACCAGAGCATATGTCCTGGATCGTCATGTAGTTTAACTTTACTATGTACTTATGTCATTACATGTCAAAGAATGTACTATTTAAATTTTCCTATCAGATTTGTACATCCATTTTTTTTTAAAGACAATATTAGAGTATGCTGTTTAATGATGATTATGGTAACTTGCATACGTATATTGTGTTTACATGCTAACGTGATGTGTGTTGGTGACACCTCCCCGATGTGAATATTTTTTGAGACATATTTATTTTTCTGTTGAGGTATATCCTCACCAGACACTCTATAATTAGCCTCATGTTAGGCAATTTAATTAATTATCAGCGCATAATTCGTGCGTTTTGAGCCGCTTATCGCATGCTCTTTGATATTTAAAAAAAAAAAATATGTTCCACATTTTTTTTTTTATCGGGAGGAGGTGGTGATATGTTGCGTGATAAATTCTCGCAACATCGTTTTTTACAATATCTATTTTATAACGCAAGGGCAACAACTGCTTGAAATTTATAGTCACTTTTCTCGGTAAGCATTTGTCTTCTCGCGTTGGTATCGAATGCAGTTAAGTTTTGAGCTGTGGTCATTTTGCGCTGGACTGCGCATGACTTGTCTTGCTTTTTGGTCGATCGGTTTCCGCCCACCACTAGTGGAGTGAGCGATTTGGAATGGCGAAAGAGATGCCTCGTTGAAGAGGGGATCTCCGCTATTTTTTTTGTTCTGTCAGGGATGTGTAGTCCTCTTTATGGATATTTCGTTTATTCGAGATAATACCTCTAGTGTTTCCCACATGTCGGGAGGCGTGATATTTCTGTGTATTTCTTGAAAGCAAGGTAAATTGACTTTTTCATTAACTCTATCGATTTTGGGTCGTGAGCGATTTCGATTCATAGCCTGTCTTCGAAAGTCGTCGTCACGAGATGTTTTTTTCCCAGCTCACATGTCGCTGCATTGTACTGCATCGGTTGATGCATGTACCAAGGACCATTACTTGCTACTTTGTTAAATGAACTAGGTTTGGAAAACCTTTATTATCTAGAGGATATTTTTGAGGACATTATTTATACTTCGGCAGACGTGTCTGTCTTGCTGAAGTCAGACTAAGGAGAGTGAACTGATCTCATACATCTGGTTATCTCCTGGCTGTTATAGAAAAGGATGGAGTTTTTCACCTGACTACATTTACAGCACTATGAAATATAACATGCATCTGACTCATCATTGTAATGCTGTCTACCGTCTATTGCTGTATTGAATGTTGCTGTGATAATGACTGTTTGATGTGCCCACATATTCGCGTAACCATTTTGTCACTGTGGCGTCCACAATAAATAATGAAGAAAAACGTCAACGGCTGTTACAAGAATCATTGACTTTATACGTCGTGAGTTTACTGACGTCCTATGTGGATTGCCCTGTTATTTTTGTATGAACATTGTTTTGACTGAACACATCTGCACACCACACAAAACCAGACATGCAGTTTTCCCTTGTTCATATAGTGTACGAACATCCCAGGTGCCAATCCTGGAGATTTTCCTAGACGAAAAAAAGGTTAGTCGGCAACACAGACTCCTTTCGTCTGTCTCTGGGTTGCTTCATGCGCCTCCTTTCCAGAGGACCTTCTTCTGTCTTGGGCTGCTGTTTTGATTTATATTCTATATTTGACTTTTCCATATTTGTTGAAGTTTTTTGGTAAACAGTTTTTTTTAATGGGATGGGGTAACCAGCTCCATGCCCAACCCTCCTTAGTCGCTTTAACGCTAGATATCGTTAAAAAAATAGTTACACGTTTTGAAATGTCTCGAAAAATATCCTTCTATTTATTAAACCGTGTTGCAAAATATTGCGGAGAGCTTTGTACAACAATTTAATGAATGAACATCTGAAGTAAGTAAATCAAAAACTGTTAAATGCCACTAATCATTCCAAAGATCCCTTCAAACATCGCAGAAATTTTTGTCTATCAATCAGGAATAAAATACATCTTAACTTATGAACTAACGGTATCTCTCAAATTTTAGACACCGATATAATTCAAAGAAAAAAATATGTTTGCTATCTGTAAAGTAGAACTGTGAGCGTTCTTAATGCTGTTATTTATGACGTGACACGTCGGGGTAGGACTGAGTATAAGTTTCCGACCAAGTGCACATAATGTGGCCCGGTGTTTTCTCGATTTGTCCTCCTTCTTTAAGATATCGGTCGGATGTGAAATGCCATGTCTGAAAAATAAAATCTTATAAAACCCGAAGAAACGTTGTGGGAAATGAAGAGATCAGGGCCAACGGTGAAACAGCATTTGCGAAGGGCTCAACTGAAAACAAAGAATAATTGATTTAGACCCCCGTTTTAAAGAAAGAGAATTCTGACCAACCAGCATTTCGGCATAAAGCCTAGTAATAGAAGTGACCAGGGGTAGAGGACTACCCAGAAAAGATGGATCGAGAGATGACAGACTAGTTAAACACATCATAACAGCAGACTGTGATATATTGTGCTCACTGGGTCGAAAATGCTATCTGCTTTGCCTGAAGGTATAAGAAGTTGGTGATAAGAAAGAAGAAGATTCAGTCAAAGAACGTCCAGTTTTCAGGTAATTCCATATGATTCGTTCTCAAACATGAGTAGTTGAACTGGACAATACAATCGTTAGTTACCATGGTTTATGGCAGGCACTAGCAAGACAGAAAGAAAGAAAGGTAGACAGAAAGAAAGAAAGAAAGAAAGAAAGAAAGAAAGAAAGAAAGAAAGAAAGAAAGAAAGAAAGAAAGAAAGAAAGAAAGAAAGAGAAAAAAAAAGGGTGGAAGGGGGGACAAAGCAACTGAAAAATAACAGATATGATAGGCTCTCCGGGAATTCCAACTAGGAACCATACGAGCGACGCCAGTGCCTCGCTGAGAGAATGACCATGACAGGACACAAGACCATCTGAGATCCGTTTGGTTTATTATTTAACATAAATATTTGTAAACCATAACTTATGTGAAAGAACAAACCGGCAATTAAAGGTTACCATAAATTATTGTAAACTATAACTCACGAGCAAGTAATCCGTCAAAAAATTATAGACATGAATTATCTTGTGATTTTTCTGCTGCTTGTCCAGATGACGGTACTATTTCTCTTGTGGTCATTTCATTTCATTCTGTTTCATTTCACCTTCACTAGATCTTTCTAGTCAAACTTATCTGAATACGTTGGGTAGGAAGCTACACAGCAACCGTCAAAAATGACATGGGGGAGAAGTGAAAAAAAAAAACCCAGTTAAATGAAATATTACTCATTAATTAACAGGTCTTTAATCACAATATTTGTGTGTGTAAATTTAGGAATAACTTTTTAAAATCTTTCCCTGGTACGTATAAAAAGAAAAAAAAATCCAGATAAACCTTTCATTACTCCGAATCACAATTAAATCACTTACCGACTAGGGAGGCTAAATTATTATATTTACGTACCGGCAATACTGTGTACGAGGAAATCTGTGAAAAATAAATATTGAAATTCGAACAAAAAACTGTTCGGCCTGCGAGTTTTTTTAATGGGTCTTTTTCAATTTAGTTTTCACAGTGAAAAGACCGCCATTTCCCCCCAAAAATGTTGGTGGGTATGTGTCATTATATACAGTTAGGTCATAATAAAACTCTGCGTCGACGTGACAGATCAAATCGGCAAGTAAAGACTACCATCAATTATTGTAAACTATAGCTTATATTAAAGAGCAAATTGAACAGTAAATAAATTAGGCACCACTGTACACTTGACGATACGAGTAGGTATTTTATTTTGTCCTATGAAATGCAGGGTCTGGTATTAATGTCACAATGATATAGTTGTTTTACTAATGTGTAGCAAACTGAAGTATCAGAAGCTTGACTTAAAAGTAAATTTATATGTTCGTAAAATCTGCAGTATAGAAAGAAGAACCCGTACCGGAAGATAAAGAAAAGAGGTAGGGAGAAGATGAAATGTGTTTGCGGCAAATTGGTGACTTACTGTAAAACTGTTTTAAAAGTAGCGCTTCAAGGAATGCTTCCAATTGACAAAAATTAAATTATATTAAACTATTATAACTTGTGAATGGCCACACGAAGGAAGATAATGCAATGAATAATATATGTTAAATCATATCACATTTTATATTCTTTGTCTTCTACAACATCAGCAACAACAATAACTAATCACCACAACTACTATTACTGCATCACCATCATTATCTTCTTTGACTAATACTAAATTTATTACTGCAACAGCTACACTGCAGCTAAACCTACAGAAACAACGACAACAAATGCTACTACGCCTTTGTCTTGTACTAATAGTACTGCTGCTGCGATATACCACAACAACAACAAATACTATTACTATATACTCATCCTCTTTGCCGTTAATGTCCACCTAGTCTTCATATTTATGTTCCTCGTCTTCTATGTCGTTCTTCTTTTTGTATTCGTATCTGCTAGTGTCTCGATCACTTGATGTTCAATGACATATGTAAGTTGCCTGCTTCTGTCTGCTGACTTTAGTGTTTTCTCTTTTCAGGCTGTGCAGTTTGTGCCTAATGCTAACAACCCACGTTCCTGGGCAGGTCCCTTTTGTCTGGTGACTTTCCTCTATTTTGTAAATACACGGTTCTCCACAAGGTATGTCCAAAGTACCATGGTTGTACACAGGGCCGGATTAAGCTAGTACGGGGCCTGTAGCATATGTTAAGAAAGGGGCCCTATATTTAAAAAAAAAACAATAAAACAACACAAATATATTTGAACACATACATTTTTAATTTGCATAGTAATTATCATTATCAAAAGTAACAACACAGTCAACATTATTGTTTAAATATTAATGTTTCTACATTTAGCAAGAGCAAATTTGTTGATGATATAGGATGTATCAATTTCACGCAGAAGTTTATGTTCAATGCTCATTAGTGTGAGATTGTTCAATCTCTTTTGACCCTCTTCCGGATTTTATTTAATAAGATTCGATGATCTCGTTACCACCTCTTCAGGTGTAAACGACTGTAACTGACGAAGGAATCCAAATACACCATTCCACTTTTGATAAGCTTTCTGGCGTTTTGACAAGGCAGAGCAAGCTATCAATAAGGACAAGAAATGTTCGGCTTCTAAACTGCTGAGAAGGCGTTTGAGATTCAACAAGTGGATCAAGTGTGCTGGAACCACTGAAATCATCATACTCTCGATTTCGTTTGTGTTTTCTTCGAGTTTGTTCTTGATAATATTCACTCTCAGTCAGATCCTTGGCCTTTTGCTCTATGTCTGCAAAAGAAGACCGCATAGTTTGAATATACCCCCGCAGGGATTCATAGAGTGCACAAGCTGTATTCAAATCTTGGTCAGAAGATTGCAAAGAAGCACTGGTCATTTGAAAACGCTGTAATACTTGATCCCACAGTATGATCATTATTCCTGTTTCTAACTTCATCATAGTTGAAAGTAGACCACGAGCCTGTTGACGACACTCTGCCTTCTGATCATTGTTATCTGAAATATCATCCAAGACTTGTTTTATTGCAGAAAAGCTGTGTAAAAGTGCTTTTGTTGCATCTGCCCGAGCGGACCACCTGGTATCTGAGTCTTTTCACAAAGGGCAAATGGGACTTATTATGAGTACCGCCAGCACATAATGCAGTAGTAAAGGAGACCCCACCAGTAGGTAGAAGCAGAAAAGAAGGTGTACTGGCTTTCAACAAATCCAAAGAAAATGACTGCTTCTTGACAACCTTCAGCAGCACATTTTCCAACCAAATTTAGTGAATGTGCAAAACACGGAATGTAATGCGCAAACTTATTCATCTCTTTAATTCGGGCTTGTAATCCTATAAACTTACCACTCATGTTGCTGGCGTTGTCATAACTTTGACCACGGCAGTCTTTAATATCAGTGTCATTTGCCTTTAAAAAATTAAGTAGACTTTTAGTAAGCTGTTCAGCACTATGACCTTCCATATCCAAAAATGTCACAAATCTTTCAACTGGTCCAGATGGCAAAACATAGCGCAGAGTCAAAGTCAGCTGGTCCATATTAGATATATCTGGAGTAGAATCCAATGAAACGGAATAATACTTGTATTTCTTCACTTCACAGAGAATGTGATCCAGTATGCTGGATCCAATCAGATTGATGAATTCCTCACACGTTGTTTTAGATAGATATGATGTATGTCCAAATCCTTTGTTTGCATGAGTACTTATATGCTCTGCCAGAAAAGGGTAAAACTTGGCCAGTAATTCTAACAACCCTAAGTAATTCCCGTTATAAGGGGACCCAACAATTTCATCACTGCCACGAAATGAAAGGCCTCGTTCTGCTAAAAACGTCACAACTTCAATTATTCGCTCTAGAAGTTTGTGCCAATACTTTTCTTGAATGCCCATTTGTTTCACAAGTTGGGAATCGACACGTTCACCTTTGTTTTTACGCATCAACAGTGAAATTAAAGCTTGTCTATGTGAGGAGCTTTCTTCATGTCGACGCAATAGAATGCTTGCATTTTTCCAGTCATTAAACCCTTCCACAGTAAACTTTGATGAACATTCTGAACTCATAAGCTTGCATGGGAAACAGAATAGGCGCCCTTTACTTTCTGAATAGCATAACCATTTTCTTGCATGTTGCTTGTTTGTAAGTTTATGAATATGTGTAAAATAAGACTTCTGACAGTATCGAGTTTTGTTTTCAGTGTCATACAATCGCAAGGATGAAGAGAAGGCACTATCAACATGTTGATATTTTTCACTTTCCTTGGATATCCAATATTCACGCTCACAGTCATCTATATTGTTCGGCCAGTCATCAATATCATTAACTTCTTCGTTTCACTTATTCTTTCACATTCAGACTCAGTGTATACTGGGTTTTGCTGTATGTTTTCTGCTGCACAGCCAGTACTAGTTGTTCCTGTATTTCCAGCTTCAGCGGTTAGAGTACCACCACCACCACGAACATCAAAATATTCTGTCAGCTTACGTGTTTTTGATATCACAAGTTGATCTCTTCTTTCTTTTTCTTCCTTCGCTTTATGTTTTTCACTCCCAGAAGCATAATTACGTCCAATATCTCTGTGTCTACTGCTCATTTTTTGAGTTTTCTAACCTTACAAATCAAGAAATTTTAATCAAGATCGAAAGAGAGTGCGAGCACGCCGTATACCTCAATTAAAACAGGAAGTTTCCGTTTCCTAAATTCTAGTTTTATTGTTAATGCAAATTCATTTCACAAAGAACGAAACAAAATTAGAGGGGCAGTCGCCTAGAGCCAAAAAAGTGACTTCCGTCCAAACGTGACCAAATTTTCAACGCCACTTAAATGGCTTCCGTCCGCAAACAGTTAAGATAAAAATAATGAAGAGTCACACTAAGTCACCCTCTTATGCTCTTTCTCTCACAATTTCGTGACACCAAATGAAAAGGGGTTAAAGATGGCATAAATCACAAGATCACTGGTTTAACGCTCGTATTAGAAGATGACCAAAAAATTATGTACATATTTATTGGCGCGGGGCCCCTAAAAGCGCGGGGCCCGTAGCATATGCTACTTTTGCTACTACGTTAATCCGGCTCTGGTTGTACAAACGAAGTAATATGTCAGAGCGAAACATATTTAGTTTAATGTTTGTTTGATTTCTGATAGACTCTTCCTATTATTTAAAGCAAACTCAACAACGTTTCTTCGTTGTTCATACAAAATGCCCATTCTTTAGTTCAGCTTCTTTTGGTTTCTGTGAATATTAAAATGCTTGAGATTATTCCGTGACACTAAAATATTTTTTAAAAGCCTATATCTCAGAATAATTCAAAACGTCCAGAGCTTCACGTATTGAGATATTGTGTAAATTTTTGAAAGAGTTCATATGTATATTAACTTTCCGATTTTTTTCATTGGGTTCACATAATTTTACTTTCTATGCGTGTTTTTCTATCTTATTTTTAAAATTTCACATTCATTGATGGTCTGGAACCACAAACCTTTCGGTTACAAGCCAGATGGGTAGCCAACACAGGGAGACACTTGAAATACTGTCATAGACCTCTCTACAACCATTACAATCCAAACCGTGTCATTTTAAACAGTATTTCAATCTTTATGAGTGGGTATCTCCGATAGATCTATGCAGATTTAACAAATATACGCGTCATTTTTCAACAATCATATCATTTAAACGAGCAGGTAACCCGCAACAACATGGCTGACAAAAAATTATGTTGTGCTCTTTCTGTTGCATGTACTGATGACAGTATTAACTCTCATGAGATCATTTAGTTCACTTCCGTTTTTTCTTCAGTAGTAGATCAATGAGACGCAAAGATTGGCACGAAAGCATAGAAGCTTCATCTATGATGAGCAATGATGCTTCTGAGTGTCACAGAGTGCTCGAAGATTTCGTCTAGATTATTTTAAAATTCCTTACTTTTCTATTCCCTCACATATGCTGTCTGTTTTCTCTACAAAATATTTGCACCTGCGATCTGTTCTTTAGCTGTTTTTCAAGTCTTCACTAATAGTCCTGTCATACTATCCAAATTCTATCTTCTTCAACTAAGGCACTTCAAAGCATTTCAATAAGGACGTCTATACGATTTATTCGCTTAGTCGAAACGACAGTAGTTCTCAGAGTATCATATTTCCGTGTTCAGTGGTCAACTGGAGACCGCCCGATAAATCTTCCGGCATGGCTGAACGAGAGACAGGAAATAATTAACTCTTGGCGTGGGAATCAGGAAATGTTTTAACTTCATGCGAACTAATGCTGAGTTTTAAGATCACTTGCTGATTAACCGTTGGAAGACAACGCACGCTTATAGAAGAGAAGCCTCATACCACCTCATACCTACAAGTATATGTGATTGAGAGTAACGCTACTCAAATTCTAGTTCTTAAGCTGTGGATAAGTCCTGAGCGCCCAGTTGCAGAATCCTAGCCAGTTTCTGGATTTTGATTGCTGTAAATTGTTGCGAGTAAACCGCCTAGTTGCTCTATGCTACAGAGAGAACTAGTGCTTACGTCTCAAACCTAGCGGTGATATCACTAGTCAGCAACCCTGAGCAGTCTACCGATTTAAGCAGTCAACACCTCGTCAGCGCCTGAACAGCATAACGCAACTTCACAACAAGGTTAACGAAAAGCCTAGTCATCTTTTGGACGATAGCTCAACTGAAGCACATTATCCAGTTGGTAACTCCTACCTACTGGGACGCCCAGGAGAAGTCCAAGCAGATAAGTCTACTTAAAACCCAGGCCAAAATCAGAATTCACTTTTCCAAGAAATAGCCATAGGAATAAACTTTCGTCAGTGAGGAAAATAGCCTCTTATTCTTATCTGAACCAAAGACACTGACAGTTCTAAATTTCCCAGTATTTCTTTTAGTTAAAAATACATGTCAACAATTGATTTTATTTTCCACTGTAATTAAAGTAATTATGTACATTCTGTAACTCACCATCATTCTGAGTTTGACTTAGTAGATTGTATGTTCTGTTCAGAAAAACATTCTCAACCCTCCTGGTATTATTACCTGTTACTACTAGTTCATCTTCAAAAAGATTTGAGTAAGAAAGAGTTAGTCGTCGCCAGAAAAATACAAGAGTTGGTAGTCTAAAAGGTGAGAGAACCACTGACACCAACCTGTGCCCTTCTGTTAACTCTTTCCCTCAACACTAGCTCACCTCTGTGAAAACTAGTGTATAAAGGTCTATGTGCTTCCTACACATCTTCCTTTACATACTTACATCATCCATCATAAAATAAAACTCTTTATGCGACAATTGGGTTCTCATTCTCCAACAATTGGAGTGCACCATCAACTATATCTGCGAGAAATTGGGATGCTCAGTCCGGAATCTTACCTTTGGTGACCTATCTGCAGAAGAATTGTTGAATCTTTAACTAGTAGTCTATCCATACCTTGGAGCAGAATCTATTATATATCCCTAGACAACGAAACTTCTTTTATTTTCTGAACAGAATTGTGGAATTACACAGTAGAATAAGGAAAGTGAAATCTGAATGGTCCTGGAATTAATTAATTAATTATTTAATTAATTAAGTTACTTAGATTAATTAAGCTCATTAAGGTAAATGGTGGCTTAATATAACAAAGTGTACAAGTTGATGATTGTGTGTGAAAGACTGGCTGCAATTGTAATACCTTACTTCAGAAGAAATAAGAGTATACACAGGGTTAAAAATACATCACTTATACTTGAGTCTGGCTCAAGTTAATAATATCTTAATTCAGTAGAAATAAGTATATTATTAAAATATCAATTATACTAGTCTCCTGTAAAGGGATACATTACGTCAGTAGACTTAATAGTATTACCTCGAGCTTCTGTAAATTGATCAATGGTTATTATTACAATACTTCATAGAATTATTAGTAATAATCGAAAGCAAGTGTAGCGTCTGTCTAAAGTTAATAATACCTTAATTCAGCAGAAATAAGTATTATTAAAATATCAATTATACTAGCATCTGTAAAAGGATACATTACGTCAGTAGACTTAATAGTATTACCTCGAGCTTCTGTAAATTGATCAGTGGTTTATTATTACAATACTTCATAGAATTATTAGTAATAACTGGAAACTAGTGCAGCGTATACTGAGAGATTGAACTACCTACCCAGCGACCTAAAATGAACGCAGTAGCGGAACTAAGAGCTCAATTTTTCCAATATCTGATAGATCACAAAGTGACCGATTCCATAAAAATTATAATATGTCTAGATACATGGATAAGTGACTCTTATTTGGAAGGCGAGGAAAGAGGTTACTCGAGAAAGTTAATTGCGAAACATGTCTTAGAACAGGCAGAACTTTTCACGAGAACAGAGATGGAAATGATAGAGAGTGATGAAAAATGGGCCCGCGACTGGAACGAGAAGGAGGCCAAGTGGAAAGAAGAGGCCAGAAGCAGTGAAGCTTATGAGAAGGAACAGCTGGAAGCTCAACCCTACCTTAAGTTGAAGACGTCGCCACTGGAAACTCTAAACTCGCCAGGAGATTTGAAACCCATGGTTAGTCATAAGGCCACGGAATCCTAGAGCCCCGCTCCCAGGTCAGATGAACCATTATTTCAAGAGGAAGCACCCTCTGCTCCACAGGAAGCGCAACTTAGTACTCAGAGCCTAAGTTTAGGCAAAGCAGAGAGGCGGACATCGAACTCGAAAAGTCATGACCCCTTTATGAAGGTACTTAAGCACATAAATGCTGGTAGTATGAGGGAAAGTACACTCTCGTCAGGAAAACGTCAGAAGAGGAATTTCCAAGACACCCCGAACATCTCTAATGAACAACAACATGCCTTTGCTAAATCTCAGAAAGCACACAAAGACCGATTTCATAACCACAACAAAAGCGCTCAGGACTACAAAAACACTAGAAACCGGAAGAATGGAGACTGTAAAGAATTGTCTAAGCAGACAGAAAATTTCAGTAACGGCCCCTTCCCGCAATTAATGACTTGTTGGCAAACAACGTCACCTGGGCAACAAAAGGACAGAGAGCTTAATAGTAGCCCAGAGGAACCTCTCATTGTTGACACTAACGGAGTGAACGACAAGGAAAGTTGCATGGTTCTAGGAGAACTAAAACAGCCTTTGATGGTACACGCTGAACCACCAAAAGGGCTGATAAAACATGTGACTCATAGAGACACAATGGGCTCTTTAATTAGAGTCGTAGAACAGGTTCAAGAGGAAACTTCTTTACCTGTCACTTTATCCACTGGAATGTTGGAAACGTGTAAACCGGCAAAAACTTGCCACATCACTGGGTTTAACCCAGAACCAAAAACCCCACACCTTCTCTGTGAGAGAGAAGCGAATATGACACCCAGCGAACGTAGTTCACAGGCGCCAGGTGGACAAAGTCCCTTCTGTGAAAACATCATGCAAACGGAAATTTTAGAGAGTAGCCCACCCCTACTAAACACTGGAGCAGAGGAACAGGTTACTCCTCATACTAACACCGGGCAAAATATCGTCATCGACAGAAACAATGGAACGCGCGTTGTCAGCTGGAAGCCTGACCCTTTCATGCCTCAGTGCACGGATGAAAATGAGAGAGTTCATACTTCTGCTGAGAAGCCATTCTATAACAGTTTCCCTAATCTCAAGGAGACGATTAGTTTTACAGAAGGAGATGCATATTTTCAAATTAGAGGAGATACGCCAGGGTGATTGAAAGATCCAAACAACATTTTGCTTGAGAAAATCACAACAGTGATAGGAAAAGCCCAGGCTGAAAACCATTCAGCAGAGACTGAGGTACAAGATACGCCTGTGGTTGAGAAAGGAATGGACAGAAAGTTTAATGGAGGGAATGACTCTCGCATTAAACCACTTGTGAGAAAAGCTATAAAGTTGTTTTTCACCCACCCCAAACTGCTTCGTTCATACCTGAACGCCAGTGACACTCAATCTTGGTGTGATTTGTCAAGGAACAAGTTATCTGAAAACTTGGGATGTTTCGGAAACTTGAGTATTGGACGTTTTAACCCGCAATGGAAAACTTTCAATCCAGAAAGAAAGAACGGGACTGCTGACTGTCTGAGCAGGTCAAACGAAGGAGCAAAGTTAAGGAGATACATGAGGTCCTATGTCTCATGGAAGAGACACAAGCAAGAATCTCATTGTTACCGTGACAAAGGATGTTTTGCACGCCCATTCAAGCGGGTCACGGAACAATCACAGACAAAGCGCAGCGAACGGACACCAGATAGTGGACGGGCTGAATTAGTTCATACGAAACTTCTTTTGTATGAAGATGTGAATGGGTACAGCATTTTGACCGGACGAACTGTCTTAGTAGAAATTACGAAAGTTAGCTCTTTGAGAACTCAGAACTTCAGGGATTCTCAAAATGAAGAGCCATGGCCAAGTGGAGCGTTAGCAAGCGGGCAAAGGTCGAGAGAATTGAAAAGTTGGGTGACACGAGGAATTTATAATTTAGACAAAGACCTTCTCTCGTTGAATAGTTTAAATTGGGGAGTATCTGTCACAGAGTGCTCGAAGATTTCGTCTAGATTATTTTAAAGTTCCTTACTTTTCTATTCCCTCACATATGCTGTCTGTTTTCTCTACAAAATATTTGCACCTGCGATCTGTTCTTTAGCTGTTTTTCAAGTCTTCACTAATAGTCCTGTCATACTATCCAAATTCTATCTTCTTCAACTAAGGCACTTAAAAGCATTTCTTTAAGGACGTCTATACGATTTATTCGCTTATTCGAAACGACAGTGGTTCTCAGAGTATCATATTTCCGTGTTCAGTGGTCAACTGGAGACCGCCCGATAAATCTTCCGGCATGGCTGAACGAGAGACAGGAAATAATTAACTCTTGGCGTGAGAATCAGGAAATGTTTTAACTTCATGCGAACTAATGCTGAGTTTTAAGATCACTTGCTGATTAACCGTTGGAAGACAACGCACGCTTATAGAAGAGAAGCCTCATACCACCTCATACCTACAAGTATATGTGATTGAGAGTAACGCTACTCAAATTCTAGTTCTTAAGCTGTGGATAAGTCCTGAGCGCCCAGTTGCAGAATCCTAGCCAGTTTCTGGATTTTGATTGCTGTAAATTGTTGCGAGTAAACCGCCTAGCTGCTCTATGCAACAGAGAGAACTAGTGCTTACGTCTCAAACCTAGCGGTGATATCACTAGTCAGCATCCTTGAGCAGTCTACCGATTTAAGCAGTCAAAACCTCGTGAGCGCCTGAACAGCATAACGCAACTTCACAACAAGGTTAACGAAAAGCCTAGTCATCTTTTGGACGATAGCTCAACTGAAGCACATTATCCAGTTGGTAACTCCTACCTACTGAGACGCCCAGGAGAAGTCCAAGCAGATAAGTCTACTTAAAACCCAGGCCAAAATCAGAATTCACTTTTCCAAGAAATAGCCATAGGAATAAACTTTCGTCAGTGAGGAAAATAGCCTCTTATTCTTATCTGAACCAAAGACACTGACAGTTCTAAATTTCCCAGTATTTCTTTTAGTTAAAAATACATGTCAACAATTGATTTTATTTTCCACTGTAATTAAAGTAATTATGTACATTCTGTAACTCACCATCATTCTGAGTTTGACTTAGTAGATTGTATGTTCTGTTCAGAAAAACATTCTCAACCCTCCTGGTATTATTACCTGTTACTACTAGTTCATCTTCAAAAAGATTTGAGTAAGAAAGAGTTAGTCGTCGCCAGAAAAATACAAGAGTTGGTAGTCTAAAAGGTGAGAGAATCACTGACACCAACCTGTGCCCTTCTGTTAACTCTTTCCCTCAACACTAGCTCACCTCTGTGAAAACTAGTGTATAAAGGTCTATGTGCTTCCTACACATCTTCCTTTACATACTTACATCATCCATCATAAAATAAAACTCTTTATGCGACAATTGGGTTCTCATTCTCCAACAATTGGAGTGCACCATCAACTATATCTGCGACACTGAGGCTTAATATAAGATGGAGATGCTTATTCATACTTACCCGCAATGCACAGCCCGATGAAATGGGGAAAAATTCCATAAATTTAGTTAAAGGAAAACCAGGTATGAATGTGTTTAAAGCACCCACCACGAAAAGATAGGAAGAAATGCGTGTTATTTCAGAGCGATTTCAATTTAGTTTCCACGCAACGCGTCGCTTTTCCTAATTTCCCTAAAATGTACCATAAAAACATTGCAAGTTAGGGGGAATGTAGGACGTTTCTCTTGTATTACGAGCATAACACTAAGACAATTATGTGCTTAACTAGTAACAACCAGCCAAAATTGGCAGGTTTTTAATTATAAAGTGTTGTTTCTGTTACACGTATTACATTGCTGCTTCTTCTATAGTTTCGCTTGCTCGCTGTGAATGACGCGATCGTCTCTTCCTTTTAGCCATCTTATCATTTTGATCCATAATAATAAGTCTGCAATACTTTAAATTAAAATTTTGTCTTCAAGAAACAATATAAAAACTTACATTTTAAGGTCATTTTTAAGAAAAATGACGAGTTAAATCCGTTTCCCGAATTAAACTGGACAGAAGAGAATCTTGATTGTCTGTTGATTTAATGCACACCGTCACACTTTTTCTATTTTCGCGAGAGTACCAATAAGGGGAAACAATACAATTATTGTCTAACTTTCAACCATAGTTGCACCCCGTTAGCTGTGGTCGATAGTTAATGCACTCTCTCGACAATAGAAAAAGTGCGAAAATGACGGTGTGCAAAGGGTGACAGACCGACAGACCGAAGTACCTTACGGCGGGAATTATTTTAGTTGGGATAATGCGATCCTTTTTCTTGTTTAAACTGCGGCTTTGGTGCAAACAACACAGATAAAATAAGGCCATGAGAAATCGAGCAAATGTCCAGGAAGACCTTATATAAAGAAAAGTGCGTTGCAATAAAAGTGTACGCTGCAACAGCAATTTAAACCTTAGACTACAATAATTGGAGAAAATCAAGATGGGCAAAGCAGCAGGGCATGATGGTATAACACCAGAAATGACTAAGTACATGGGAGCATCAGGTGACCTAGTACTCTTAAGGATCCTACAGGCAGCGTGGTGCAACAAGACCATACCAAAGGATTGGGAGATTGCCATCATAACACCAATTTTCAAAAAGGGTAACAATCGATAATGTGGAAACCATAGAGGCATATCCCTTCTCAGTGTCCCTGGTAAAATCTACTCTAGAATCCTAGAGCAGAGACTCCGACGCCTAGCTGAGCCAAATTGGATGAGGTCCAGTGCGGATTCCGAGCAAACTGAAGTACTCAAGACCTCATCTTCACACTCAGACAGCTGAGTGAAAAGGCCCTTGAGTATAAGAGTGAGATCCATCTTTGTTTCATAGATCTGGAAAAGGCGTTTGACAGGGTCCCCTAGAGCAAACTGTGGGACTGTTTGGCAAGGAAGAACATTCCAGTACGTCTAATTCATGCTATACAGAGCTTCTACAAGTCTTACAGAAATTATGTGAGGACAGCAAACCATAAGTCAGAAGAGTTCAGGACCACCACTGGTGTAAGACAAAGTGATATCCTGTCACCTTATCTTTTCATACTCCTCATGGACGATGTCATCAATGCATGTAAGGAGAGAACAAGAAAGTATTCAGTGGGGTACTGGAAGATGAGACAGGTCTGTATTTCAGAGCTGGCATTTGCTGATGATTTTGCCCTGGCTGCTAAATCAGAGGCACATCTTCAATCCAACCTGCAAGTCTGGAAGGAAGAGCTGGAGAAGAGAGGGATGGTCATAAGCAGCTCTAAAACAAAATCCATGGTGATATCACGAGAAGAAAGAAGACATCAGATTAAGCTGAGAGAACAGGTCCTGGAGCAGGTCGACCACTTTAAATACCTCGGAGCTATTATAGACCAAAAGGGAGGCATCAAAGAAGAGTTGGCCACTCGAAAAGCAGCAGCTGGGAGACTTTTTCAGGCCGAGGATTCCGCAGCAAGAGAGAAGTTGGTAAGAAAACGAAGATGGCTGTATACCGCTCCACCTATGTCCCACTCTTGACATATGGATGCGAGTCATGGGCAATGACTACAACCCACAAAAGCCAGATCCAAACCTCAGAAATGAGGTATCTGAGGAAGGTGGTTGAAGTAACAAGAAGAGGCATTGTCCGCAACCAGACGATACGTCAAGGCCTAAAATCCCACTCCCTGTAGACCCAAGTAGAACAGTCCCAACTAAGATGGTTTCGCCATGTCTGCAGAATGGGAGAAGATCGGCTATCACGACAAGTATGGGAAACAAAGAGCCAGTGATCCAGACCCCGGGGACGACCCAGAGTCCACTGGGAGGAGGCATTAGACGATCTTTGAAGGACCGAGGACTAGAATGGAACCAGGCCAGGAGGAAGACAGCCGATAGGATAGTCTGGCACTCTCTCTCTTCCAAACCTCTACACCTCAAAGTAGAAGGGGAACGACTAAGTAAGTAAGTAAGACTACAATAAGCTGCTAACGTTTTTAGACTTCATAAAAGATATAAATGAATAAACACAGAGTTTATAAAGTGAAGATTTACGTTAAATCGCATTAAAGTTAAGTTAGTTGCTTATCCTTTACAGGACGTGGCAATCAACCCCAGCTTTTATTGGCTGTTTGTGATTTTTCTAGGCAATTTTTTTCATTCAGTAGTTTACCATTGCTTTCTGAACGGTACGGCGCTTATACCATTGTTAAAAATCCACACAAAGCGACCTGCTACTAAACCGCCTGCAGCAGGTTTTGAACCTGGTATATCTGGATTATGAAACTGCATTCATATCCATTAGGCCACAGACGCCGACAAATCGCATTAACACGTAGAAAATTACAATTATGTACTCTTGGTATTCTTGGGTAACTTGGTGTTCAGGAAAAGATAAGTATCTTTATAGAAATAGCATCACCCGCGTGTTACTGTGACCTGAAAGGAGAGTACAGAATAGTAAAACTATTTTCTAACAAGCATGTCGTAAAAAGCGACTAAGGGGAGCGTTAGGCATGGGCCCGGTTCCCCCATCCAATGAAAAAAGTTAAAATAACAAACATGGACAGGTCAACTAAGGAAAATAAAACTCAGCCAACCAAGAAAGTATCAAAAGAGACAGGAGGAAGTATACTGCGGAGTTGGCAAGAGAGGCAGAAGATGCTGCAGCCAAAGGGAATATGAGAGAACTGTATAACAGCACAAAGAGGCTAACAGGGAAATACAAGCAAACAAGTTGCCTCATAAAAGACGAGAATGGAAAACTGCTCAGCAATATACAAGAGCAAATGAAGAGGTGGACGGAATATTTTGAGGACCTTCTCAATAGACCAGCTCCACAAAACCCCACGGACATCCAGCCAGCAGAAGAAGAGCTACAAATTAACGGTGAAAGACCAACGAAGGAAGAAATAAAGAAAGCCATAAAGCTTCTAAGAGATGGAAAAGCGTCTGGACCTATGGCATTCCAGTAGAGGCCATCAAAGCAGATATCGACACGGCTACAGAGATGTTATATAAATTACTTGGTAAAGTCTGGGAAAAGGAAGAGATACCAGCAGAATGGAAGGAAGGATATCTGGTTAAGTTGCCTAAGAAAGGAAATTTACAAGAGTGCACAAATTATAGAGGAATAATGTTACTATCAGTGCCAGGAAAAGTATTAAATAGGATTATCCTTGAGAGAATAAAAGAGTTCATAGACAAGAAACTGAGAAATGAACAAGCAGGTTTTCGACAAAACAGATCCTGTACAGACCAGATAGCCACTTTGAGAATAATAGTTGAACAAAGTCTGGAATGGAATTCACCATTATACATCGGATTTGTGGACTACAAAAAGACATTTGACAGTGTAGACAGAGAATCACTTTGGAAATTGATGAGGCATTATGGAGTTCCCCTGAAGATCATTAATTTAATAAAGAAAACATATGAAGACATGACATGCAAAGTTCTTCATGAAGAACAGTTTACAGAACCATTTGGGATAAGAACAAGAGTGCGACAGGGATGCCTCTTGTCTCCATTTCTTTTCTTATTAGCAATAGACTGGGTTATGAGAACATCAACAACACACAACAGAAATGGAATCCAGTGGACTCTGACTAAGCAGTTTGATGATCTGGATTTTGCTGATGACTTGGCTCTTCTGTCCCACAACCGTAATCAGATGCAGGACAAATTGAAAACACTCGATGAGAGGTCACAGCAATTGGGTCTGAAAATACACAGGGAAAAGACAAAGATAATGAGAATAAATGCAGGTAATGAAAACAGGGTTGAACTTGAAGAAGCACCAATACAAGATGTAGAATCGTACACATATCTTGGCAGCAATATAGACAAAGTTGGAGGGACAGACAGTGATGTCAAAATAAGAATACAAAAAGCAAGAGGAGCTTTCATTGCATTGGGAAATATATGGAGATCAAGAGAAATCGGAACCAACACGAAAATAAGAATCTTCAACTCAAATGTGAAGTCAGTCCTATTGTATGGCTCTGAGACATGGAGAACAACAAAGACAACAACCAAAAAGCTAGAGACTTTCATAAATGGGTGCTTGCGTAGAATAGAGGGATTAAAATGGTATGACAAGGTTACCAACGTGGAACTGATGACAAGAACTAGACAAGTGCCAGTTGAACAAGAGATGAGAAGAAGACGATGGCGATGGATAGGACACACACTGAGAAAACATGTTGATAGCTTTACAAGGCAGTACTTGTTCTGGAACCCTCAGGGCAAGAGAGGCAGAGGTAGATCAAGAAGCACATGGAGAAGAGAGTTGGAAACAGAGATGAAAATGATAAGGAGAACGTGGAAGGAACATGATATGATGGCACGTGACAGGAGGACTTGACATGTGTTTGTTGAAGGTCTATGCTCCTTTGGGAGTGGAGGGTTATAAATGAATGAATAAACCAAGACAGGAAAACGTCCTCTGGTACAGAGGACGAATGACGCCACCACAGAGAAAGCCGAAAGCAGTCTGCGCTGCTGATTAACTTTCTTCTAGGAAAATCTCCACATTGGCACCTGAAATTTTCAAACATTGGATGAGGAAAACGTGACAAGAGCTTGAGCTAATGGCACGTGACAGGAAGATATGACATGTGGTGTTTATTGAAGGCCTATGCTCATTGCGGAGCTAAAGCGTATTGATTAATTGATGGAACTTGTAGAATGGCCATGGGTCAGAAGCTGAACAGGATTAGAATACTGCCTTGATGAGAGGCCACAGCAGTGGGGTCTGAAAACACACAGGAAAGGGACTGTGAGGGTAGATGCGGCAAATGATTGCAGGATTATACTCGAGGAAACGCCCCTGCAGAGTGTGGATTAGTACAGATGTGTTGGCAGCAACATGGACAGAGTCGGAAGAACGGACTGTTTGATTAAAAAAAAAACAACAACTAACGTGGAACTGCTGAAAAGCACCAGACAAATGTTAATGAAACAAAAGATGAGAAGAAGATGCCCGTGTTAGAACACATGCTCAGAAAAGTGTTTGTTAGCTTTGTTATTGTTATTGTTAATAAGAATCGACCTCACTGCACTCCGGGCAAACCCATAGGTGCTCAGTCTCCCTCAGCAAATTTCGAAGAGTATGAATGCTAATTGTACCTGTATCACGCTGGTTGCACATACGACGGATACATCCTCTCTCACATCCATTTCTGCAAGTCCAACATTTGATGCCAAACTCCAGCAGCCTCAGCCTTGCTGATTCATCCATTGCAGTGTCATTATCCAGCAGGCGATCATTAATAGCCCTTAGTATCTCTCCCTTATCCATGTCCAGTGTCCCCACTATGGGTGCTCTCGAGGCCAGTCTGTCAGCTCTCTCATTGCCACGTACCCCTGCATGACCAGGACAGTAGATCCACGCCAGTTCTTCAAGACTTGAGGATTCTTTTGATGTTTTCCAGTCCTGCCGCAGTCATCCGTTCTGAACTTTCCGAAGCATGGCTTGAACGACTGACAATATAACTGCCTGGTTGATGGAGTTTCAGACAGCCACCTCAGTGGTGCAGTAACTGCCTCTACCTCCATTCTCATGCTGGAGGTTGTTGTCATGTAGGCTCCACTCTGTTCAGCACGACCTTGCCCTTTATTCTCGCAGAGAAGCCCCATCCTGATTTCTCACTACACACTACAGACCCATCAGTGTACACAATGGTGTCATCATCCCCAGCATGATCACTTATCAGCTGATTAATCTCCAGCTCTGCTTTTCCATTGCCCCAAGATTTGCACTCTCTGCCAAGGCTAATGATGACCTGCTGGTAGTTTATCCAGTTCTCCCCTGACTTACTCCACTCTTCGCCTTTGGATACATTTTCAACCCTGGTCACCTGACCAATCGCCAGTGCCATCCATGACATACCCCTCTTGATTCTTACTCCTTTGATGTCAGCTACATTCTCATGTAGGGGATGTCTTTTGCCGGTGGTTACCCGCATATATGCTTTTGCCTTGGCCATCGCATATCTGGATGTAATCGACAGCAATCCGAGCATTGACACAATGGGAGTATCACGCGTACAGCCCAAAACTAGTCGCATCCCTTCATTTTGAATGCGTTCCAGTCGTTCAGATTGTGACACTGACAGCGTGAGTATTCCTAGCCCGTACTCAATTACTGAAATCATGAGTTGATGATACAGGAGAAACAAAAGCTTTACAATGCAGTTACTATTCTGGAATCCATAGAGTAAGAAAAAATCGATGGAGATTAAATATAAACACATAGAGATAAATAAACTGGAGATAAATATTTCAGAGATTAAGAAGATATTGAACGGCTGGCGTGTTTTTGTAGAAGAGAAGTACAGTACAGTAGACCAGTGATCCACAGTTCATAACTGAAAGGTAATAACATTATCTATCTATCTATCTATCTATCTATCTATCTATCTATCTATCTATCTATCTATCTATCTATCTATCTATCTATCTATCTATCTATCTATCTATCTATCTATCTATCTATCTATCTATCTATCTATCTATCTATCTATCTATCTATCTATCTATCTATCTATCTATCTATCTATCTATCTATCTATCTATCTATCTATCTATCTATCTATCTATCTATCTATCTATCTATCTATCTATCTATCTATCTATCTATCTATCTATCTATCTATCTATCTATCTATCTATCTGTCTGTCTAGCGCCTACTTATGGAACAGCCTTCCACACCACCTAAAAAGCCTACCTACACAATATTCTTTTAACAAAGCACTTTTCAAACACTTCCTCAACACTGATTATCTACCCCCATAGAAACAGTATTTGCCTGTCAACATCTCATCCATAGGTCAACATTTCTTTTCCTCTTCCGCTCATTTTTGTGTGTGAATAATTTGTTTTATATCCATGTAATATCATTATTATATTCACTTTAAAATATTATTATATAATGTAATGTATGTGTGAATGTACCCACATAATACTGTACTTTAGAAATGTGAGTCGTGAGAATGTACCCGCATACCAAAAATACAGATTAATTGTAGACGGATTGACCGCATGAGTGAGTGTCGGTATACAGAATTTATTTATTTTTATTTATTGTTTTATTTATTTTATTTTATTATTACTTTTTTCCCCCATTTACTAGCTTGTTTGTTTCAAAAAAAAAAAACCCTACTCATTTTTTTATTATTATGCTTGCATACTGTAAATGAATGCTGTTATGGTAACTTTAAAATGTTGCATGCCTTTAAATTAATGCTTAAAGCATCATGTGGGAATGAAAGGATATAGTATGCAAGATTAATGAGAGTGGAAGGGCAGAATGTTAGACGGGCCTGCGCGCCCAATTCTTTACCCTTCGAAAATAAAGTTCGTTCGTTCGTTCGTTCGTTAGTTCGTTCTGTCTGTCTGTCTGTCTGTCTGTCTGTCTGTCTGTCTGTCTGTCTGTCTGTCTGTCTATCTATCTATCTATCTATCTATTTATCTATCTATCTAAAAGAGGTAAAGATAATCACATAGCGGTAATCGAAGTAAGGGAGTGAAGTGTTAGAAACTTCACCATACTAGGTCCAACTTTATGCTGTGGGGTGATTATCTCCCATCCTAGCTATCTTTTACTTCCAGAACCCGACAACCCGAGATTGTCAGGTACCTATTTACGGCTAACAGATTAAAGCGTGATGTTACATGGCTTCGATCACAGAAGAGTGTACATGTGCCGCGAGAGAAAAGCGCTCTAACCGCTTAGCCAGTCGGAATCATTAACTATATATGTGGGTGTTTATGTATATTCCTTCGATTTAACGGTTGTTTTAGTTATAAACTTCACTGCAAGAGTGTTACATTGTATACTACTTAATAATTGTTTCCCAACCTTCAGCCCGTAAAATAACATTTTCATAGCCAAAAACAAAAACTGTTATAGGTCTAGAAAATGTCCAAAGCAAGGGGCCCCATTTATCATCATTTTTTCTTTAAGTTCCTTACGGAGCATGCAGCAACGACTGTATCTGATCCTCTTACAGGAATCCTGCCCCAATCATTCACATGCTATAGCAGCAGTGGTTTCTCTGGCCATTTGTTTTACGTGATGAGGGTGAGCCTCCATTCAACTACTGCTAAATTAATCCCAAGATAATGTTTATGTCAGGAGGATGTAAACACTAGGCCTTTTCGCTTATTTTTTTAATTAGCGTCAATTCTGTTCATAGATATTCTTTATTGTTTTAAATTGTATTTTTGGAAACTAGTATTCTATTGACTAATAACGAGCTCTGTTCTCCTTTAAATGCATCTGCCATGCTACAAATGTTCAAGTCTTTATGTTATTTTTAAATCCTGTCATTCAATTTATGACGATTCCGTATCAAGTGCTTTAAATATTCTATAAGGTAAAGGTGGTCTCATAACAGATACTGCCGTAGGTGAGTAAATTGTTAGAGACCACTATATTACGTCTAGCATCGAGGGTTGGAGGGGGGGGGGGGGAATTGACCAGTTCCCTTCCTCGCTGCATGTTCCTTCCCTAACTCATATACCTTAGAATAAAGAGAAGTTGATAAACGATTAAGGTGTTTGGTGCACGTGGACAAATCGCGCGTTGTATAACAAACACTGATAAATAAACGATATCTTGCTTATGCACATCAGAGATCTCTGTAAGGAAGTAACAAACAAACAAACACAGACACATACACACATATATACCAAATACCTTGTTTTACGTCATCATCATCATTTTCCATTTTCCTCCACACGGAGCATGGAGTCACAACTGTAGCTGGCCACCTGACTGGAAGCCTGCATCAAACACTCCCATGATCTGTAGCGGCTTGTTTTACGTGATGTTAGTCGCCTTGTACGATATGCTTGAGGGAGCAGCAGTTCCGTTTCTTTCTATGTCTCATGACAGACCCTCTCCCCCACACCGCAGGAAACTACACGGGGTATTATTATAAAAATCAATCAATCAAACAATGCCTTTTAGCTCCCCAAGGAGCATAGGACTTCAAGAACACACTCAAAGTCCTTCTGCCATGCGTCATCAGCTCATTTTTTTTCCCACGTCTGTCTCTTCATTTTCACTTGTGTCTTCAACTCTCTTCTCCATGTGTTCTTTAATCTACCACTGCCTCTCTTAATCTGCGGTTTCCAGAACAAGTACTGCTTTGTAATGCTATTATTATTATTAATACTATAATATTATTATTACAGCCGATGTATAATTGAAAGAAAATCGAGCGCTGTGTTTTCCTGTAATGATATATGTGTACGTAATTTGGTAATGACACCAAGTAGTTTGTCAGTAATTGAAGCCGGCCTTCTCTCCCTCACCCTTCTCTCTATCCCTCGCCTTTCTCTCTCAGTTTTTAGCTCTGTTATTCTGAACGTGGGTAAGGCACCTAGAGAGTGGGCTACAATTCTTCATCTAAGCATTCTATTAAACTGTGATTTAGTAGCAATTCTCCCTAGCTTAGACTCTAGGTTGACTTGTTGGTTTCTCCCATGTTAAAAAGAAATCACATCTGTAATCTTCATCACCTCCTCGTAACCCTCTTCTCCCCTCCCCCCTCCCCTTCCCTTATTAAAGTACGAAGGGGTTCGTAATAAAGTAAGTTCGTTCGTTCGTTCGTTCGTTCGTTTATTCTTAGCAACTGTCGTAGAAACATGTAATGCAAAGTATATTCTGAATCCTGGAGGGATAACTCTTATTTTGTAAGTAAACAAAAAAAGTTATCTTATAGATCAGGACTTTTTAATCTGTGGTCCGCTCGGGGATCCGTGAATGGATTTTGGGTTGTCCGTGAATGGATTCTAAGGGGTTCGTGAATGGATTCTGGGTGTCAGTAAACATCGTAAACATCTGAACTTTATTCTCACCAAAATGTGTAGTCAAATTATTCATTACAAATATTGTTGTTGTTGTTCTATTTATATATACATAAATGTTGTGGATGATACTCACAAAAGTCTCCAATTGGAGAAACAGTAACTATCGTCTCATTCTAGTGTCCTCTTAAACGGAATTAGTATTTAATGTTTAATGTAAATGATTTTTAAATATTTAATTTTATTCGTAGAATTATCATCGACTTTTGTATTTAAATAAACATGTTCTTTTCACAGATTGTTTTTATGTTCCATTGTGGTCATACGTAAGCTTAACAATTTTTCTTTGTAATAAAATGTATTATTTGTATGTAAAATGTTTAATTACGTGTTTATGTTCTTCTTTGTTCTATGAATGGTGTCCATGGAACAAAAAGGGTTAAGAAGAACAGGTTTTATTTCTTATCTCTCTGTGTACTTTTTAATAATTAACTTTTATATTGTTCTGGGCCTTCAGAGTTTAATACAGGTATTAGAAAAAGAATGTCTGGTAATAATGAGACAGGTATCTTGCTGTTTGTTTCTATAAAGAGAAGATCGTAGAATCGATCGGTGAAAATTAAAAGTTGAGTCATAAAATTGTGTATATACTCTGCTAAGATTGCAGTATGTCTGATTTGACATTCGGCAGTTTCCGCTATCTATCTATCTATCTATCTATCTATCTATCTATCTATCTATCTATCTATCTATCTATCTATCTATCTATCTATCTATCTATCTATCTATCTATCTATCTATCTATCTATCTATCTGTCTATCTATCTATCTATCTATCTATCTATCTATCTATCTATCTATCTATCTATCTATCTATCTATCTATCTATCTATCTATCTATCTATCTATCTATCTATCTATCTGTCTGTCTGTCTGTCTGTCTGTCTGTCTGTCTGTCTGTCTGTCTGTCTGTCTGTCTGTCTGTCTGTCTGTCTATCTATCTATTCATCAATCAATCCATCGATCCATCTATCATCGATCCATCTATCCATCCATCCGTCTGTCCGTCCGTCCGTCCGCCTGTCTGTTCGACAGCCTATACGAGAAAATTAACAAGAAACATAAACAAATATTTAAAAAATAAACGTACTGTGCAATGATTCACGAGAATCATGAAAGGAAAAAATGTGAAAAAAGAAGAAAATGGTGTTAAGGCTGTGTACATTTTTTTCAATCCAAGGGAATGTATCCCGTACCTAAATCTCGGTGTGACATCGAATATGTATTAATTCCCTTGAACTTCTGACACGAGTAAGTTTCCCTCGCGAGACAGGCTGTATCTCACAGACTACATACTATAGGATGTTTTAAAAGGTGTACAGTATTTACAAATTCAGCTTTTCAGAACAAGAGGGAAGTCTTCGTCATTCCCTTATGGCCGCTTGTAGAACAGTGAACCACTGCTGCTGATGTTTGCCTTGTAGTAAGCACACACCTAAGAAGTCATGCACTATTGTACCGCTGGTTTCAGTAACAATTAGTTTTACATGATGAGGTTGTCAATCCCATGCACAGCTTCAATATTAGCTCCCTGATAGGGCAGTAGCCTTATCCCGTCTGTGTCTTCCCAGTGACCCCCGGGAACTACTGGAGGCACAAGGACAGAAGACACGGTAATTTCTGTTATGAAATATGTTTCAACAAGACACGTGACACAAAATAAACTCATTAGACAAAATCTCAGGATATTTATTATCCTATTAACTGTTTAGTAATCAGGATATCTTTAACCAGAAATAAAGTCAACGCAGTATATTGGTAATATTCTGTTTGCCTCAAGATGGCGAAAGTGCTCAAGATAAATGGTTGTCAATACTTGGTCAATCATTTTTTTAAATTTCGTTTTGTTGCTGCTGTTGTTGTTGTTTTTTTTTTTAAAGACAAAACAATATAAAATCATAACAAAAACAAAACTGGAATTGGCGAAAGAAATGAAGGGTAGACAGCCTTCAGTCATGGACAAGATGGACATTCGAACAGAAGCAAATATTAGCACAAAACAGTAATAGGGTTAAAGAAAACACGAAAGCGTTCAAATGAAAATGATGCCCAAACGATCACCTAGGTTACCTGACAAATGGAGGATAGATGTTCCAATAAGATATTGTGCTCTTCAAGTCTCGCACGTCGAGGCAAAGGAATGCGTTACTCTTCAATCTGTAAAAACAGTTACCTGTCTGCTTGTGAGTTAGGTAAGGTTTTGGCAGCAAGGTAGGGAGCTGATCACCTCACCTCCTAAAGCTTTGACAAAGTAAAGGTAAAGTCCTGAACTCTTAACTCTTCTACGGCAGTGTCTGATAAGGGATTACTTTCACCTTTAAACACAAACACACCTGAGATAGTTTCGTCATCAACGCCAAATTTAGTAGATAACATTTTACTTAAAGCTTTAAAATGACAGTATTTTTATACGTACTGCAAACTCCTTGATCCAGGGACATCGGTCAATGAGCTTCCCCTTATAATCGAATTCCCCGATTAATCCGCAAAAATGAAAAAACAAACCAAAAAAAAAAAAACTATATAACACTAATACACATAAATGAAGAAGTTATAAATATATTACATTATTGATTACAAAAGAAACAAAGATGGTTACTTTTTCCCATCATTAACGTTCTTGCGTAACGTAGAATGACAATTTTGCAGCATCTTTTTTTTCGGCATGAGAAACGTCTGCTTGTTGTTCCGTTATTGGGATTCCCCGAAAGTTATTATAGATTGTATGGCAGTGCTATAACGATAAGGCCAGTTGACGGGGGCAGTCGAAACTTGCGCTATCGCACTGTAACGATGTACTAAAATTATGTTTAAAAAATAAAACAATATTGTATGCTTTATTGTAACAAAATAAGTTAACCGTTTCTATATTTGCAACGGAAATGTAAGATGTAGAATTTTTTATAGTTTAATCCGCAGTCCCGAGCACCTCCCCCCTCCCCACCCCACCCCCGGGACACCCGGGTGTTTGTTGTACAATAAATAAAGGTTATATTTGCACGCGTCTACTAGTAAATACATAGAGTTACAAAGACTTTAAATCTACCACATTTTATCTTACCCATGTTTGATAAATTCAGGAGAGAACAAATGCACATTTCTGTAATTTTGCAAGCTACTGGGGTTATGTCCCTTTAAAGTTACATTTGTTTTAAAAACAAAAACCGAAATATATACATTTAAAATATAGCTGATAGAACAGTAGTTTGCAATGAATAATATACAATAAACAACCCGTAATTTCGATATTACGCCATCGAAATCTAGTCACGATATGTATTATCACTACTTTGAATACCATGACTTCTACTGAGTCAGTCATTATTAAAAGTAGGTGTCATTATTAGCCGATAGGATAGTCTGGCGCTCTCTCTTCCAAACCTCTACACCTCACGGTAGAAGGGGAACGACTAAGTAAGTAAGTCATTATTAGCTACTTATATTTTTTTCTTATTTGTTTGTAACGCACGCATTCAGGGCCACGTACTTTTCGCTGATTTGATGGTTTTGGCATTTTAAGTACAAGTCGACTTATATGTGGATTAAGGTAATAATTATTTGTATTATACTTTTAAATCGCGTTTGAAAACAGATGGTTGTATGCTTATAAAGATTTTAAAATAATAAGTGGAAAATACATTTAAAAAACTTTATATAATTGAATATATAAACAGTTTATGTTTTTGTGGTCTGACTGTTTCTGTTGAAAAATTTGCACGGAGGAGGAAGAAATACATTTCGTGAAAAGATGGAACAATTAATAATCAATTAAAACAATTTAAGTACACATCTTAAGAAGAAGTAGGAACAAAATTATTATTCTTTTTCAAAACTTTACAAATATTTAAGTAAATTCGTTTAGAATTAACAAATGAATTCTGAGCAAGATCCTCAGTCTTCTAAACGCAACTAGCATTCATACCCTTCGACATTTGCTGAGAGAGGCATTGCACCTACGTCCTAAGGGATTGCCCCGAGTGCACTTATGTCAATAATGATGAACAATAACAACAACATATTTTCATACGTTTTTACAACACTTCAACATTATCGTCACTATAAACATGGCCAGAAATTATAGCATGCGTAACGCTGTTACGTTGTTTACATTTATTTTAAACAATGAATATACCAGCTACTCTTTCTGCATAAATGAGTCCTTGTGGTCATTAACCGTCCAAGAAAAACTGCACGGCGATGACACAAGCCTGAGACAGACCGCCAGCATTATGAGAGAAACATATTTGGTTATATGAGAGCGAAAGAAGAAACAAATAAGCTAGCAATCATTGTCAAATCATCAGCATAGTTTTTAACTTCATTGTTAACATCAGCACGAGTAGGTCTTCAGCCACGTGTTCCCCGTTCTTATATGTGTGATTTTTTGTTTGTGGGGTGGGGTCGTCTGAGTGGCTAAGAGGTATGGCGTCCGCATCGATTTCTAGAGATACCGGGTTCGATTCCCAGTTGAGGGAATATAATTATTGGAAACGTGTTTTAATGATGTCATACTTCCCCCTGGTCTCCTGGGTAGTGAGATCGGATGCTGTCGTACGGTAGGTTGATTGGTTTATTGGGCCCAGTCTAAGTAAAGAGTAAAGGTTGACTGATACACGAGAATGTATAGAAATAGATTTCACAGGTGGTAGGTTGAGGGAAAGACATGTCTCTGGAGTGAGCAGGTTTCTCTCATCCAGCCTATCCGTACAACTGTACTTTGTTATAAGACAGTCTTTGCCTCCCTTACCTAAAAATAAGAACCGGTTACTCTACACACACAACAATATGTGACAACAGTGACACGCAACCGTGAAAAACTAAGGATAAATGGGTATGGGTCTGACCAACACACAAAGTTAAGTTTTCTAGTTGTTTATTATCACTAAAACTGATTTTACAACATCAAGTTACCCAAAGAATATCAAGAAAAGCATTTACACATAGTGGAAATAAAAAACAATGGTGCGCCTTCACCGTATAGGAAAAATAACCCAAAGAAAATATTTGCCCAAAGGTTGAAGGTTACCACTAGGTTTACAGAATAACAATATTGGTACAATAAAAGACCAAGTAAAATAAACAGAATCAAATCAAACCACCAAAGATTAATAGATAATTTCCAGCAACAATAAATTCAACACACGCTCTCTCATTCATGTGGCCACCTCCTACACTCTTACCTATTTTGTCTTGTCTTCCCTTGGGTCTGTGGTATCCCTTGGTACATTTATTACATGAACATAATCCCTACTGTTTCTGTTGACTAATGTATCATGCCAGCTGTCGAGGATACAAACTGGCCCCAGTTCATCCCTAAAACTAATGGGGTGAACGCCAAATAAGTTTACTTCCACGATAAATCCTGGTGACGATATGAGTCATAAAGGGGTGTCTTCACTGTTCTAAAAAAACTAGCACTGTTCCTCCGATGGGTGCACAGGGGAATGTGATTCTAGATGCAGGAACTACAACTGAATAATTTCGTTGCGAC
Source organism: Oreohelix idahoensis (assembly GCA_024509875.1). NCBI lineage: Eukaryota > Metazoa > Mollusca > Gastropoda > Stylommatophora > Oreohelicidae > Oreohelix > Oreohelix idahoensis. The sequence goes on from JAMPIV010006750.1 coordinate 684,693, forward strand.
AACTCTTGCAGTTTGAGGGCAGGCGGGGAAAACAGTCTTGTTTCCCGCTCGGCTAGAACGTCTATTTGGATATATATATAGGGTTTACTACAAATATTGAATATGTGAGGGTCCTTGGTGTTTACCGTTTTAAGAGAGGGGTGCACTTTTCGAAAATCTGGAAAAATCCGGTTGTTACAAATGATGATGATGGATTTTCTATCGGCCGACTCTTTGTCAGAGTGCCAGTCCTGCACAGTGTATATTTTAGTACTCCACTTGGATTACAACTGTCAGGTGTTGGGGAAAAGAATAATAATGTTTTAAGTACACGCCACTGTTGGCTGATAACAGAGTATCCTGGATTTTGTAAGTCCAGTAGGATAATTTATAGTCATACAGTATCTTCGGCTTGTACACGCTTAACCATGAAAATGGAAAAGGAAAAGAAACGACCGCTGGTCCGTCCACTTGAGATCAGGTCTGCAGAAAATCCAGAATAAAAACCTCGACGAATCACTTTTTAACCAATAATCCAAAAGAAATGGTTTAAGGCTGCGCTAGATTCTTCTCAAATTCTGAGTGACGACTGATAGATGGTTTATAGAAACAGTAGTATATATATATCATTAAATTTTCCTTGATCTCTAATGCGTTAATTCGCGCTCCTGTGTGAAACAAAAATTCAGAAGCTAGAGGTATCAAGATGAAAGACTTCGTGTTTCGGTCTTCCAGGGTTTCTCGTCTGGAGCTTTGAACGACATCAAAAGACTTTCTGTTCACTAGCGGGTTTCCTTGTAGGATGCTCGTGTTCCCAGATCAAAGGGTATTGGGGATTTTAGAATTCCTCTGAGCAAACTTCTAAAGAAGTCTGTTATGTGTCTCTCTCTTACGTGCTGTCTGTCAAGTATTATATGATTGACAGATAAGCTCGCGTGAGTGGAACGCGGTAAAACGAAGCGTGATTAGTTTTCTGTTATGACTGACAGGTCAACGAAGATGGTAAACACTGCACTAGCCTGTGTTTACATAAAAGAAGGCGGGGACAAAATGGTATGTTGCAGAAATAGACAGTTGGTAAAATGCATGATTAGCTAGCAAATCAGAAGGCAGCTATAAGGTTACAATAAGCTGTCAGATTACTGTAGGCTCTTTTCCAGTACACGTCACAGATGCCTAGCTTTCTCGGATAAGGCCGAAAAAAATAGCAGGTCCCGTGTAAGTTGCGCACGTTAAAAGTTCCACGACAGTTGGAAATCGTAAAGAGTAGACCATAAGGCCGCTGCCCTGACAAAATTTAAAAATTAAAAAACTACCCACCACAAAAATATTTATAGAATGTGTGGATCCTATATACACGCATTAGGATTCTCGCCGGTACTCCGGAGTTTGTGCACTGTGCTGAGATCCTCCTTGTGGGATCTAAGGGAAGAGACCGGAGCACTGTTGGAGTAGTCCGTGTGCAATGAAGATAGTCCTTAAAACCAAACCAAACCAAATCAAACCAAACCAAATGTGTGATTTATCAAAACAAGATAAGTAGAATAAATGGCAACACAAGCCAAATTTAGAAAATTGGGCTAAAAACGTCATTTTTAGTAAGTCAGATGACTTATTGTAACGAGAAATGTTAAGCTATAACCTCCAGGTAAATCAAACAGATTATGAATCACGAGACACGACGACATACACCAGAAATAACATTTAATAAAACGAGATCTATCCGTGGAAACGTCTGGTCCGAGGGAAACAAACGTCTTTTAAGAAAGATGTATGTAGTTGTCTGCCTCGTATACTACTCGAACTGAAGATTTCGGATGATTAATTTAAGCAGCTACAGACTTTAGTCTGCAGACAGAGATGGAATTGAAAAAAAAATATACAGAAGCAATACAAATTTATGGTGAAACTGAAAACCAAATGGATAGAGATGGTTAGTAATATAAATTAAGTAGAAAGATCCATGTGGTTCGAGGGGGGAAAAGGGGGGGGGGGGGGGGCAAGAACAGATTAGGACTACTGCTGCCTCAGGCATGTCGTGAGAGGAGACTAATATGAGGTTGCACACGACACTGGCAAACTTATCTTATAAAACGAATTGCTACTGGAACCACCGCTGCAAGAGCTCAAGCACTGACGTGTACTTCCTCATGAGAGACAATTTTTTAAAACGAATTGCTACTGGAACCACCGCTGCAAGATCCTCAAGCACAGGAAGCGTGAAATGACTTCTACTTAATGACGATTCTGTGAGAAGATTTTTGAATGTCACGAATCATGCAATGTAGCCTTTGTAGATAAATAGGATCAAAAGCTACACGAGCCAAACTAAGAAAATTGGGTGAATGACGTAATTTTTTAGTATATCAGATGGCTTATTATATTGAGAAGTATTAACAGAGATTAACCGAGTAATCTACAAACTGACGTCATTGCTCAAGTAAGCCACATATCTCAATGTAGACAAAGCGACAGCATCAGCCTCCCAGACTCAGCTTCGGTATCAGATCAAGGTATAACGTTCTGCCATCGTCCGCAAAACTTGTGAGCTGGGGAAAGTCCAATGATGCTCAATTTCTCTTATGCCACGAGAAGCAGACACTGGCACGTGTGCTTTCAGCTTGCAAGGTGTCACTAGGGCAAAAACGATACACATGGCGCCACAACAGTGTACTAAATGAGCTGGCTGCTACAACAGACCTGGCGAGAGTGAAGACCGAGTACCACATCAGCACATCCCATACCAAATATCAGTTTACCATCTATTCTTAACTGTGAAAATGACTCGAAGATGGCATTATACCTACCTGGGCGAGGGACGTGCCCGGAAATCATTAGGACATATTGAAGACGGTCAGATGTAGTACTACATTCCTTATCGTCGCTTCAGATTAAAATTGATGAGCTGACAGTGCCACTTGAATCCAGATTAGACGAGCAACAATCATTCAAATTGGTAAAGTATAATGATCTGGCCATGGACTTGAGACATGTCGGGTTCACAGCAAAAGTCATAGCATTAGAGGTAGGTGCTAGAGGTCTGGTGACAGCCTCAGTGAATGATCTACTGAAACGATTAGTTGTGAAAGTACAGTCAAGAATGAGGTCACTTAAGAGGTTTGGTGAAGCGGCGGAAAGGGCATCGTGTTGGCTGTGGAGCAACCGCAACGGGATACGGAATCAGGACAGTAATTTATTTACAAAATAATGGTTACTTTCACAATTGCCTCAGGTTGGCCGAATGGATAAAACCAGGATGAAGGTTGAAAGTCGCAACCAAAGTGGAGTGAGTTTAATTCACAGCGCAAGAGGGAAAAGACAATGAATGCGGACACTTAGGAGTCATGAACCAAGTGGGCCTGCACACTTCATAGAGTAAAAAAAAAGATAGTTTTTAATCGTCATAAAAAAAAAAGATAACAACTTCTTGTTGTTAGTGCTTCTTTTCGCCGAGTCTGAGGAGACGGCGTACGGAACATCGCCAATTGGTGCAATCGGCAGCTTCATCATCCCAGGTTGTTGTATTTAAGTCCAGCGTCTTGCACACATCTCTGAACCTCAGCTGCGGTCGCCTTATTTTTCTTTTGCCATCTGTCCGTTGTCCGTAGAAAATATTTTTGAGGATGCGACCACCATCCATGCAGCGGACATGGTCAAGCCAGCGTAGTATGCGCTCTCTAAGCAGCGTATACATGCTTGGAAGGCCAGCACCTCGACATCTGTCACTTTGTCCTTCCTCAAAATACAAAGGATATGGTGTAGACACCGTGGATGGGAGGTATTGAGCCTTCTTTCTTGCTTAGAATAAGTTGTCCATGTCCTGCTATCACATAGAATCGTGTCAATGGTGGGACAAACAATGCTGTAAAGAAAGGAAAAGGCGAACTAGATGTGTCAGATAAGATATTCCTTTGTCTCTTTTTCAATTTCTGTCGCTTTTTAAATGAAACTTAATTAGTTTTACTCTCTTCTTTTTTACTGTTTTCGTGTTCCCGTCTCTAATGAAGACCCTGCGGTCGTAATTTACCCTTCAGTATGCCAAGATCTATTTCTGCTTTTTCAATGAGGCTGCGGTCAAATGAAGAAAATCTTTCTACTATAACATTTTCTCAACGTAAATCTTATCTATATTTTTTAATGTCTGTCAGTCTGTTGGTCCGCTATAAAAACTTAGAATTTTCATATTAAACCAATTTTATATCAATGGATTTGTCAATGGCAGGACGATTTTAGAGTGGTGCTTTGAAGCCTGTATCATCTTTTCAGGCTACGAAACCCACAAAAGAAAGGATTTCATTTATTTTGCGAATACACATCAATGGGTTTGTTCACCAAGAGCTCACGCTCAATGACAGTGGATCAAAGTAATGGATTTGTCTCGAAGGCAAAATGATTTTAAAATAGTGCCATTGAGCCTAAATGCAGTTTTCAGTCCTTAAAACCACAAAAAGACCTGGAAAGAATTAGGAGAAAAGATAAAAAAGATGCTCAAGAAAACCATAAATTTATAAAGGACAAGCAAGACAAATTGCTTACTGCCCCAAAGGAAGTGATGGAAAGAATATTTCTCAGCGCTCCTTGGTGGTGAGCAAGATCAAGCCTCAGAAATGATACGCACTATCACAGAAGAGGAAACCAATGTTGGGGAAGATAGCATCAAGATGAAAGAACTGAAGGCAGCACTTGAGAAAATCAAAATGAGCAAAGCAACAGGGCATGATGGTATAAGACCAGAAATGGTTAATTACGTGGGAGCAGCAGGCGACCTATTATTCATGAGGGTCCTACGGGCAGCTTGGTGCCACCAGACCATACGAAAGAATTGGAAAAGCCTGCCATTATAACACCTATTTTGGAAAAGGGTGTCAACCAACAATGTGGAAATCATAGAGTCATATCCCTTAGTGTCCCGGGTAAAATCTACTCTAGAATCCTGGAGCAGAGACTCGGATGCCTAGCTGAGCCACAAATAGATGAGGTCCAATGTGGCTTCCGAACAAACCGAAGTATTCAAGACCTTATCTTCACATTCAGACAGCTAAGTGGAAAGGTCCTTGAATATAAAGGTGAGATGCATCTTTGTTTCTTGGATCTGGAAAAGGCGTTTATCAAGGTTCATTGTAGAAAACTTTGGGACTGCTTGACAAAGAAAAACTTTCCAACACCTCTGATTTATGCTTCACAGAGCTTCTGCAAGTCTTGCAGAAATTATGTGAGGATGGCAAACCATAAGTCAAAAGAGTTCAGGACCACCATTGGTGTAAGACAAGGTGATATTATGCCACTTTATCTTTTCATAATCCTCATGGATAATATCATCAAAGCATGTAAGGAGAGGACAATACAGTAATCAGTGGGGTACTGGGGGATGAGACAGGTTTGTATTTCAGAGCTGGCATGTGCCGATGATGTTGCACTGATTTCTATATCATAGGCTCATCTCCAATCCAACCCGCAAGTCTGGAAGGAAGAGCTGGAGAAGATAGCGAGAAGGTCATCAGCAGCCCAAAAGCAAAAACCATAGTGATATTACGAGAAAAAAGAAGGAGTCAGATTAAGTTGGGAGAACAGGTCCTTGAACAGGTCAACCACTTTAAATACCCCGAAGCTGTTATAGACTGGAATGGAGGCATTAAAGAAGAGTTGACTACTCGAAGAGCAGCAGCTGGGAGATTTGTTTAGGCCATAAATCGAGGATTCCTCAGCAAAGGAGAAGTTGACAAGAAAAGGGAGATGGCTGTGTACAGCTCTTCTATGTTCCAGTCTTGACGTAAGGATGCGAATCAGGGGCTCGTTATCGAGAGTTACGGGAAAGAAGTTAGTATCGAAGAGAAAACATAAAACATTTCATGATTTATTAGAAAGCACTAACTAGTGGAAAGCATTCGCCTTCTCTTCTTATCCTTGTCTCTTTCTTACAACGTGTCAATTTCTGGAGACCTACTTGACAACATTCCATAGGCTATCCCCATCATACTGCAGCGGTTCCACAATTGGTGCCCTGCCCGGTATAATTGAACGACTGGCTCCACTATGTGTGTTTGTGTTTGTGTGCGTTTATATGTATGCGCATAAACCATTGCATATATACATACATACGACTGAGTACAAATGCAGGAATCCCTCGCTTCGAGTGGTTTATTCATTCTTGAAAACTCGAGCGCTAACAGAAAAAGCGCTAAACGGAAAATGATTTCCCATCAGAATTAATATAAATCAAATGAATTCGTTCCCGAGGCCCAGAAAGCTGTCAAAAATAAGCAAAAAGTGATTTAAAAAACACAACTATTTATTAACTACATATAATTATCTGACATACGGAAAATAAACAAAATATTTTGTATGTACTGTACGTTAAAAAAAATATTATAGGACTTTAATCGCTACTAACATCTGTACTTGAGTCTGCAGTTGTCACGGCAGAGCTGTCTTCATCGTGATATGAATGGTTAGCAGAAGGTGTTGTAGGTAATGAACACGCTTTTTCTGGCTCCAGATGTAGAAGGCATGACTGTTTGGTCAATGGGAGCAGACCATATTCTGGAGACTTAAAAAAACAAAGATCGAGCTTGCTTTGCCACCCTCTATTTCGCTTCACGAAACACCATGTAGCAATTAAGATTGTGTTCTATGTTACAACTTAACATAGAACTGCATTCCATTTTCAGGTGATGCTTCATTAACCTAGAAATGAGAATGTTTCACGGTCATTCCTCCACCATGAATGAACTTGAGGAGCATGTGAAAGTTATATTCCTGCCTCCCATGGTTTTTAGTGCTCAGCGTAAGAGCGAATTTTTTAAGCGTATAACATAAATATGGCATAACATACAAACAGCGTTATATCGAAAAAGCGCTAATCGAACAGCTTAAGACCGGGGGATTAGTGTAAACATATGCGCGCAAACGAACATGTGGGCAAACACACACACACACACAAACACACACACACACACATGATTTATATATGCACAATGCTTATTTCTTAATTTAGTTTCATTTGCTTCATGTACTTATGACGCATTGCATCGCCTGAAGGGACATTAAGCGTCCTTGTGTGAGTTGTACTGCTTTGGCTTTAAAATAACGTAGCTTTTCCTTTCTAAAGTCTCAAAATATAACCCATTCATGTTATGCCAGGTCTTGTAGTTCGGGTCAAGAGTGAGTACTATTTTCAGTAAATTCACGAGCCTGAGGGATCAATATTTTATTCCTGTAGCCGCCTTGCCCGAACCTTCGTTTTAACATTCATTCAGCCCGATTCCTTTTATGTAAAACGTGGACGAGGTACCAACCAGGTTCATTACGCTTGCATTAAAGTCGATCTCTTGTGGCGCTCTCTGGACCTAGTAATAATGTGTTATTTTTATTTTTGTCTGGTGTATAATTACATAAGATTAGCCCAGTTGGGTCTTTCATGCTATTAATAATAGAAACTGGATTAAAGAAGCCACAGCGTTCAGCAATATATAAGAAAAACAAGAGGAAAACTACAGAATAATGACTAAATATATTCCTAAATATAAACTCAAAATTTCAAGAACAAAATATATGTCCGGCTGGAGATGAATGGAACATTAACTGAGGAAACCTGCTGATAGCATTACCAGACAGTCTTTGTTCTGGAATCCCCTGGGTAAGAAAGGTAGAGGGAGACCAAGGAACACATGGAGAAGAGAACTGGAGACTGAGATGAAGAAGTCATGATAAGACCTTGTGATGATGGCACGGGACAGGAAGACTTGGCATTTGTTTGTTTAAGGCCTATGCTCCTTGGGGAGCTGTTGTATAACGATGTTATCATTACAATTATTATTATTACTTGATGCTGCATCCTGAAATTATTAACCAGACCACAGTCTTTTATATTTGGATATGCGTCTTAATATAACCGACATGCCCTATGTCTAGATTGAACGGGGCAGCAATTCTCCAACACGAGCTGAATTGTAATTGAAAAAAAAAAATACAATTATTCTTTGTAGTTCTTGCTTCCGCTTAATGAACACAGGGAATTGAAAACACGTCTACGGTGGTGTCTATTGATTCTCCGACCTTATCTGCCATCATTTCCACAACAGCTACCTGGGCTCCCGTTTTGTCGTTAATTTGAGATATGGCTCTTTATTCAGAGCTTCAGTTATAAACTATTCTTCCTTCTGCTGTCTTTTTGTTATTGTTGCAGCTGCCGATTTGTTTGTCCCAGACAGGACGTTCACACCCCCCCCCCTTTTCACTTTAACTCCCCCATTTAATGTTCATCATGTTCTTTATAGGCTTAGCAGCACGTAACAGTCACATTTTCTTTAGTCTATCTATCTATCTATCTATCTATCTATCTATCTATCTATCTATCTATCTATCTATCTATCTATCTATCTATCTATCTATCTATCTGTCTGTCTGTCTGTCTGTCTGTCTGTCTGTCTGTCTGTCTGTCTGTCTGTCTGTCTGCCTGCCTGCCTGCCTGCCTGCCTACCTACCTACCTGTCTGTCTGTCTGTCTGTCTGTCTGTCTGTCTGTCTGTCTGTCTGTCTGTCTGCCTGCCTGCCTATCTATCTATCTATCTATCTATCTATCTATCTATCTATCTATCTATCTATCTATCTATCTATCTATCTATCTATCTATCTGTCTATCTGTCTATCTGTCTGTCTGTCTGTCTGTCTTTCTGTCTGTCTGCCTGCCTGCCTGCCAGCCTGCCTGCCTATCTATCTATCTATCTATCTATCTATCTATCTATCTATCTATCTATCTATCTATCTATCTATCTATCTATCTATCTATCTATCTATCTATCTATCTATCTATCTATCTATCTATCTATCCTGAAGCACATTAAAAACGCACCACCTGTATAATCCAAGAACAGACTGAGAAATGTAAATATAAGTGTTTTGCACATTTACATATTTGGAATCTTTATTCATTTTCCTATGAATCCATGCTGGTCATTAATTTGTACATTTGATTGTTATGAAATTCATTGCATTCTGTGCAGGCAAGGGAGAAAACCAAAAATGCAACCAATAAAAAAATTCATTCACACTATCCTCAGTATCTGGTATGTCCACCGTGTGCTTGCAAATAAGCTGGGCAGCGGCTCCGCATGGAACGCACAAGTCTCTGAGGGAAATTCCGGGGAATCAAGGCCCATTCACCGTGTAAGAGCAGCTTCGAGCTGTTGCAGATTAGCTGGAGAACCTTGCCTGTAGACTCTGAGTCCAAGCTCGTCCCACAGATGTTCTATAGGGGACATGTCTGGTGATAGGGTAGGCCAATCGATCGTCACAATGTTCTGCTGCTGTAGATATTGCTGCGTAATGCATGCGGTGTGCGCACGTGCGTTATCCTGCTGGAGAAGCTGCAAGTCTGGTGTTAAGGTCAAAGGGAAGAAAATCTTAGTATGTTGTGGGACAGATTGAATTTTTGAATTATGGTACTTGCTTGCCGATTAGGAATCGATTTGTTAAAAATATCTTCTCCTAGAGTCATGAGACAGAGTACAAGAAAAGCGTGAAGAACGCTGTTTATCTCTAGTGTTGAGATATATTTATCTTGTAGTGTTTTGAGCCGGGGGTGATTAGCTATCGCGGCTAAGCGGCATGTATTGTGAGTGGTGTTCTAAAAAACAACTGAGTCTCATGACAGGGGTTCACAGGGTGTGCCCTGTGAGTGTGCTGTCAGAAGAGGGTGTTTTTGGGCGTAGACCGGTGTGGTCGCAAGCCCTGTGTTTTCTAAGTGTATGGCGGTGTTTTCCTAAGGGAATGCCTGATCAGGGCTGTAGAAATGTGCAAGGCCATAATTAATATAACTGCCGTGTTGTGCAGTCTTTGAGGAGTTTGAGACATATAGAGATTTGTAAGGCCATAATTAATATAACTGCCGTGTTGTGCAGTCTTTGAGGAGTTTGAGACATGTAGAGATTTGTAAGGCCATAATTAATATAACTGCCGTGTTGTGCAGTCTTTGAGGAGTTTGAGACATGTAGAGATTTGTAAGGCCATAATTAATATAACTGCCGTGTTGTGCAGTCTTTGTGGAGTTTGAGACATGTAGAAATGTGTAAGGCCATAATTAATATAACTGCCGTGTTGTGCAGTCTTTGAGGAGTTTGAGACATGTAGAGATTTGTAAGGCCATAATTAATATAACTGCCGTGTTGTGCAGTCTTTGAGTAGTTTGAGACATGTAGAGATGTGTAAGGCCATAATTAATATAACTGCCGTGTTGTGCAGTCTTTGAGGAGTTTGAGACATGTAGAAATGTGTAAGGCCATAATTAATATAACTGCCGTGTTGTGCAGTCTTTGAGGAGTTTGAGACATGTAGAGATTTGTAAGGCCATAATTAATATAACTGCCGTGTTGTGCAGTCTTTGAGGAGTTTGAGACATGTAGAGATTTGTAAGGCCATAATTAATATAACTGCCGTGTTGTGCAGTCTTTAAGGAGTTTGAGACATGTAGAGATTTGTAAGGCCATAATTAATATAACTGCCGTGTTGTGCAGTCTTTGAGGAGTTTGAGACAGGTGGAGAATTTGTATGCCAGATGCATTTGAGTTATCATGAATTGTGTCTTTGTTGATGTCATCGTGACTTCGTTGTGTGTTGTAACGTAATAAACAGTATCGAACTGTTCCAGGCGTTTACAACCTTTATTGACATCCATGACTCGTACGTGAGCTGTGTGGTGAGTGACAGTGCACACAGTATTCAACAATCACGTTTGCAACAGTGGTGATAATAACATTCCTCAATACCAATGACCCACACTCAATGCACAAGCATAAATGATTTATCAACAATATCGACCATCCAAGTACACGTATTATCAGTTGGTGGACCAAACCAACGGGTCGTAACATCCACGGAACATTCGCGTTGAAAATTATTACTACGAGAACTCAACGAATTCATAAAATAGCCTTGTGTATGCGTGGCCTAAATATCATGTGCTTCAGAAATCTTGACCTGGTTAGCGTTTTGCCTGAGTGGCGCAGTTAAGAAAGCACGCACGCCTCATCCGTGCTAGTATTTCATGCCTGTAGACCAAAACAACGTCTGCAGTGGTCACGAAAGTTCAAGTACACTGTAACACTATTTCTACCAACATTTGTACGGGTTGTGACTGATTCCTGCGATAATCGGCTTACCTGTGCCAGTTATCACGATCTCAAGTTCAAGATGTCATGATACACGGTGTGCCGTGTACATCTACGACTACAGAGGAGTCAAGACTTGCGGTGTATGCTGTATATCGGTTCCTGTCATGTTGTGCATTGTTGAGCACACATCATATTAAAGCGAGTACCTGGAGGGAAAAGAAGTTCCTGTGCCTTTCCGCAGTGGAGTGTTTTATCTGAAATCTTTGTGATATCCAGTGTCTTGGCGGAAAGGATCAGGGTCATTTTCAGAAGATAAGTGGTTTATATTGTGTGAATTGTGTTGCTTCATGTATGCCGTCGAGTCTTCCTGAATTTCACATTACCTATTCTATTGATATCTGTTGTTGTTATTGTCGATATCTATATCGATAGATTATAGGATTTGATGCATGAGTAATTTATGGCTTTACGACATATATAGACTTTCCTGATAATGATATGACTTGAAAAAAGGTACAATAAGAAAAAGGAATTGGTGATACAGAATTGAGAAATAATCTCATTTCTTGACAAATAGTTAGCTTTGTGAGCTGGAAAGGTAATTGTCCAACCTCAATAATATGTATAGGTGATTACATATACAGTGAACTCGATAGATAAGTCACTATGGATCTAGATATTGATAGGGATCCTGATGATATGATGCCTATATTGGAATATTTATTGAAGGAAGCTAGAGATGATGATAATTTTACAGGCCCAGCCCTTGAAGCCGAAGTAATGGACACATTTTTGATTAATGTGTCAAGAGCCCTAAGATATTTTGCTAGGGACAATTTTCAGTCTCATCCTCATTTAAGAATGGCAGAGGATTTGGCATGGTTATTAACTTACCTTCGTTCATTTGCATACCACTATATGAATGTTAAACATGATCATATAGTAAGAAATATACACACCTTAATTTTCTACGGCATCTCTGACAATCAGGGAAAAAAGTTAGAAGATGAGGAAGTAAGAGTCAACAGACAGGAAAGAAAAAAGTGTTCAAAGAATATTGCTGAAGAGAGTAAACTTCAGAAAAAATTGGCTAAGCTCACAGATGATTTGGATAAATCAAACTCGGAACTTGCTGGGGTGCACGCAAGTTTGAAGTCTGCAGTAAGCGAAATCAAAGAGTTGAAAACTCAGTTGGAAGATAAGAGGCAACTTGAAAAGTCCTATAATAAAACACTTGTTGGTCTATTAAACTATAACATTGTCCTCGGTCGCCAACTTAAAGAAAAGAATGCGGTATTACCAGAAAGGGTTATTGAGCTTATAAATAGCCAGGATAGTGAAACCAAGGCACTACAGATAGAGTTGACACAGAGGAGAACAAATAAAGAAGTCAATGAGGAAAAGAGATTAAAAGAGTTAAAGGCTGAGAAGATGGCTAGAATTCAGAATTTGAATAAGAAGCTTAGTGATGAAATTTCACATAAACAGGTTGAAATAACAAATCTTAGAAGGAGAGTAGATGGTCTTCTTGATTTTTTCTTAGACAAGAACAGGTGTTCTACTGTGCATGTTGACAGCGATAGACAGAAAATTGTTTTTCAACAAGCCACTACTGCAAAAAGTCAGCCACATACACTTTTTGCTGACAGACAGGTCAGACAAAATGGACAACGATCCTTTCGTGGGAAATATAATTTCACACGAATTTATGACAACATTGCTGTTAATGCTGATTCTTGGCGTCAGAATAACCAAGATAAGTCTACAGAAACAGTTGATCATGAAAAGAAAGGTCATAAAATTCGGGTCAAAACTCTTAAGAGCAAACATTTATCTGCTGATGGAAATTTTCATAGGTTGACAGCAGAAAATAAAACTATTAACACCCGTCCTAAAAAGGAGGACCATAATGTGCAGAGCAATAAAGATACTGTCAGTCCTACTACTTGTCAAACTCAGCTCAGTCAGTTTGACGCAATTAGTAAGCATATTCCAACAGAGAAAAATAAAAACAGTTTTGATAAGGGAAATAACCCTGAGGTTAAAAAGTACCAAGGGAATTCAGCAAATAATAATTTTTGTCCTCAAAGATATAAGAGTCAATTTAACAGATCAAAATATTTTGAATGTAAGAATTTTGGAAAAACTAAAGAGTCTTACAGTAATTTTTCTGGAAGAGAACAAGGCCCATTTGATAGATATTGTTGTCAAAAGAAAGAAAGTAATAACAACAATGCTAACTTGATTCATAAAAATAACAATGATCACAATAGAGGAAGAAATGGCAATGTTTTTTATAAACAGAATGAATTCCCAAATTTCACTTCACATCGCCAGAGTGACTTTCCTCAGCGGAAGCTTAAGATGTTTTATAAGCAGGGTAATAAGAATAATAATCGTCTATTGAATGGTACTGCTTATTCTAATTTTGATGTCGAGATAGCATCTCGTTGTGTTAAGTGTAAAAGTTTATTACAGAATACAGCAGGGACGACCTCCAGTTATTGTCAGGTTGTTCCTAAGCATCCCATGTTGAGTACCAGTGATGATGGAAGAGTTGATGGTGTCGTGAAGAAACCAGAGGTTCACAGCCACAGAGTTGGGTAATCGTGTGATTGAATTTCCGTTTACCCTAATTAAATCTCACAAGTGATTAAAAGGGATATTTTCATTTGTATTTATTCACAGCTTTACGGTAAAACTCAGCGCTCCCCATGATTACGGTAGCTGTCAAGAAAGTAGGTCGCCTTCGCGCTCAGGTGTAGCTGTTCAGGCGGAACCTGTCGCCGTGCTAACTACGCAAGGGATATGTTACTTGTTGGCGTGATGACATGTTTACAAGTCCGCTGGAGATTTTTTTTTTTCTTTTCTGTTTAAGTTTTTTTTAGAACAGTAAATATTATTGTATTGTATAGCATAGTATTTTATGCGATTGTATTCGAATATCATGTGTTTTCTTATGAAGATGTTCTGATGTCTTATTATTAGATTTTTCTTGTGATTCTTATATTATTGTATTTTGATGAATATTGTACGTGTTATGATTGAAATAATGTGTAACATAACAGTTTGTACCGACTTATTCTTAACCTGATGATGTAAGCGGTGGATTATGATATCTCCACATTTAAGTCATAAGACTATGTATATTTGGTCCATATTATTTATTTTTGTACTACTGTGTTGAACTTGGAATTTTTGCAGCTGTGTTTTTTGAGATAATTTTTTTTTTTACATGATGAGATTGCCAGCCAATGCACAAACTCATTAGTTAATATGGTGCGGTAGTCATCTTCAGAGAAGTCTCTGGTTAACTTTTTTCTCGAGTGTTGATCCCATAATTGGTTAATATATTAGTACACTGATAATAAACAGTAAACATTACAGTTAAATGTAATTTTGGAAACGTTACTTGATTGTATTATTGACAATTTTGTATTTGAATTTGATAATGTAGTCCGAAACACTGATTTTTCTAGAACGATACCTGAATCTAGACAGATAATTATATCACACTCATACTTATATATTTATAACTATGTTTAAATTATGTTGTACTTATATATTTAGAAGAAAAAAAAAGAGAAAAAAAAAAAGAACGTACGTGTATTGATTGGTGTTTACATAGAGATAGGGATTTGTTTTTAAATGTCAATTAATTTTGTTGGAAATAAGGTCTTTGTTGGTTTATTAATTATAGCTCTAATTTACTTAAATATGAAATGCTATTCGGTTTGACTGTGCGTTATGGTTGATTGTGTGCATTGACATTGGTTCTCTAATAAGTTTTTTTTGTTGTTTGTTGATATTATGATGTATTCTTTATCTATCGCGTGACTATACGTCAGCCAAAACTTTTTGATAGCGTTAACATTTTTTGTTTGCGTGATGTCTAGATCAATTTATTGTTAGTTATGAATAATTTTAACTTAGTTAAATTACTTATTATGCTGTATTTAGTTATAGCTTTCTTCTATGTTTTGTATACATATATACATTAATTTTTTTTTCTTTCTTCGATGCTTTTCTGTTATGATTGTATTTATTGATTACAATATCTTGTTTGATTGAGACTGTTATTAGTATGTATTGTTATTGACTTTCTCTTCATTCGTGTCTTTGCTTTCTGTCTGCCTTTGCCGGTTATTCTTCATTTCGTTCCATCTTTTCTGTTATCTTTTCGGTATTGGTTAATGTCTTGTTTATGCTCCCATGTGTCATATTCGCTTCACTTGTTTCTATTTGTGCACTTCTTCTTCTTTCGACACTTATACTTTTATTCTTTGTATTGTTAAGTTAATTACATGGTGTGATATAATGTATCCAGATGTAATGGTGGTATTTATTTTATATGTGTAGAGTTGTTTGACTTAATTGTTAAGACGTGGTATTTTTTATTTTTTTTCCCCACTCATATTCTGATTTCTTACTTTACTGCATTATAGATCATTCTTCTTTTGCTTGATCTTGTCCTTTCTCTTGCTATTGATTGTTTCCTGTTTTCATTTGGGTCCAATATACGTAACTTGGTTTTGTATTAGATTAATTCTGATGTACTTAGACGATTACGTTGGATGCTCCATTTTCTATTTTTTTCATTTAATGTTGATATTTTATGTAGGTATATTCTTTTCCCTTAACATAAGTTAATTTTTGTAGGTATGTATTAGAGTTTTGCTCTCCCTTGATTTTTTTGTTGATGTAACTGTTTTAGAAAAAATGATAGAATCATTTTTTTTCCCCAGGGGCGGTGTAAATGTTAAGGTCAAAGGGAAGAAAATCTTAGTATGTTGTGGGACAGATTGAATTTTTGAATTATGGTACTTGCTTGCCGATTAGGAATCGATTTGTTAAAAATATCTTCTCCTAGAGTCATGAGACAGAGTACAAGAAAAGCGTGAAGAACGCTGTTTATCTCTAGTGTTGAGATATATTTATCTGGTAGTGTTTTGAGCCGGGGGGTGATTAGCTATCGCGGCTAAGCGGCATGTATTGTGAGTGGTGTTCTAAAAACAACTGAGTCTCATGACAGGGGTTCACAGGGTGTGCCCTGTGAGTGTGCTGTCAGAAGAGTGTGTTTTTGGGCGTAGACCGGTGTGGTCGCAAGCCCTGTGTTTTCTAAGTGTATGGCGGTGTTTTCCTAAGGGAATGCCTGATCAGGGCTGTAGAAATGTGTAAGGCCATAATTAATATAACTGCCGTGTTGTGCAGTCTTTGTGGAGTTTGAGACATGTAGAGATTTGTAAGGCCATAATTAATATAACTGCCGTGTTGTGCAGTCTTTGAGGAGTTTGAGACATGTAGAGATTTGTAAGGCCATAATTAATATAACTGCCGTGTTGTGCAGTCTTTGAGGAGTTTGAGACATGTAGAGATTTGTAAGGCCATAATTAATATAACTGGCCGTGTGTTGTGCAGTCTTTGAGGAGTTTGAGACATGTAGAAATGTGTAAGGCCATAATTAATATAACTGCCGTGTTGTGCAGTCTTTGAGGAGTTTGAGACATGTAGAGATTTGTAAGGCCATAATTAATATAACTGCCGTGTTGTGCAGTCTTTGAGGAGTTTGAGACATGTAGAGATTTGTAAGGCCATAATTAATATAACTGCCGTGTTTGTGCAGTCTTTGAGGAGTGGAGTTTTGAGACATGTAGAAATTGTAAGGCCATAATTAATATAACTGCCGTGTTTGTGCAGTCCTTTGAGGAGAGTTTGAGACATGTAGAGATTTGTAAGGCCATAATTAATATAACTGCCGTGTTGTGCAGTCTTTGAGGAGTTTGAGACATGTAGAGATTTGTAAGGCCATAATTAATATAACTGCCGTGTTGTGCAGTCTTTAAGGAGTTTGAGACATGTAGAGATTTGTAAGGCCATAATTAATATAACTGCCGTGTTGTGCAGTCTTTGAGGAGTTTGAGACAGGTGGAGAATTTGTATGCCAGATGCATTTGAGTTATCATGAATTGTGTCTTTGTTGATGTCATCGTGACTTCGTTGTGTGTTGTAACGTAATAAACAGTATCGAACTGTTCCAGGCGTTTACAACCTTTATTGACATCCATGACTCGTACGTGAGCTGTGTGGTGAGTGACAGTGCACACAGTATTCAACAATCACGTTTGCAACAGTGGTGATAATAACATTCATCAATACCAATGACTCACACTCAATGCACAAGCATAAATGATTTATCAACAATATCGACCAACCAAATATACGTATTATCAGTTGGTGGACCAAACCAACGGGTCGTAACATCCACGGAACATTCGCGTTGAAAATTATTACTACGAGAACTCAACGAATTCATAAAATAGCCTTGTGTAGGCGTGGCCTAAATATCATGTGCTTCAGAAATCTTGACCTGGTTAGCGTTTTGCCTGAGTGGCGCAGTTAAGAAAGCACGCACGCCTCATCCGTGCTAGTATTTCATGCCTGTAGACCAAAACAACGTCTGCAGTGGTCACGAAAGTTCAAGTACACTGTAACACTATTTCTACCAACATTTGTACGGGTTGTGACTGATTCCTGCGATAATCGGCTTACCTGTGCCAGTTATCACGATCTCAAGTTCAAGATGTCATGATACACGGTGTGCCGTGTACATCTACGACTACAGAGGAGTCAAGACTTGCGGTGTATGCTGTATATCGGTTCCTGTCATGTTGTGCATTGTTGAGCACACATCATATTGAAGCGAGTACCTGGAGGGAAAAGAAGTTCCTGTGCCTTTCCGCAGTGGAGTGTTTTATCTGAAATCTTTGTGATATCCAGTGTCTTGGCGGAAAGGATCAGGGTCATTTTCAGAAGATAAGTGGTTTATATTGTGTGAATTGTGTTGCTTCATGTATGCCGTCGAGTCTTCCTGAATTTCACATTACCTATTCTATTGATATCTGTTGTTGTTATTGTCGATATCTATATCGATAGATTATAGGATTTGATGCATGAGTAATTTATGGCTTTACGACATATATAGACTTTCCTGATAATGATATGACTTGAAAAAAGGTACAATAAGAAAAAAGGAATTGGTGATACAGAATTGAGAAATAATCTCATTTCTTGACAAATAGTTAGCTTTGTGAGCTGGAAAGGTAATTGTCCAACCTCAATAATATGTATAGGTGATTACATATACAGTGAACTCGATAGATAAGTCACTATGGATCTAGATATTGATAGGGATCCTGATGATATGATGCCTATATTGGAATATTTATTGAAGGAAGCTAGAGATGATGATAATTTTACAGGCCCAGCCCTTGAAGCCGAAGTAATGGACAAATTTTTGATTAATGTGTCAAGAGCCCTCAGATATTTTGCTAGGGACAATTTTCAGTCTCATCCTCATTTAAGAATGGCAGAGGATTTGGCATGGTTATTAACTTACCTTCGTTCATTTGCATACCACTATATGAATGTTAAACATGATCATATAGTAAGAAATATACACACGTTAATTTTCTACGGCATCTCTGACAATCAGGGAAAAAAGTTAGAAGATGAGGAAGTAAGAGTCAACAGACAGGAAAGAAAAAAGTGTTCAAAGAATATTGCTGAAGAGAGTAAACTTCAGAAAAAATTGGCTAAGCTCACAGATGATTTGGAATAAATCAAACTCGGAACTTGCTGGGGTGCACGCAAGTTTGAAGTCTGCAGTAAGCGAAATCAAAGAGTTGAAAACTCAGTTGGAAGATAAGAGGCAACTTGAAAAGTCCTATAATAAAACACTTGTTGGTCTATTAAACTATAACATTGTCCTCGGTCGCCAACTTAAAGAAAAGAATGCGGTATTACCAGAAAGGGTTATTGAGCTTATAAATAGCCAGGATAGTGAAACCAAGGCACTACAGATAGAGTTGACACAGAGGAGAACAAATAAAGAAATCAATGAGGAAAAGAGATCAAAAGAGTTAAAGGCTGAGAAAGAAAGATGGCTAGAAATTCAGAATTTGAATAAGAAGCTTAGTGATGAAATTTCACATAAACAGGTTGAAATAACAAATCTTAGAAGGAGAGTAGATGGTCTTCTTGATTTTTTCTTAGACAAGTAAACAGGTGTTCTACTGTGCATGTTGACAGCGATAGACAGAAAATTGTTTTTCAACAAGCCACTACTGCAAAAAGTCAGCCACATATACACTTTTTGCTGACAGACAGGTCAGACAAAATGGACAACGATCCTTTCGTGGGAAATATAATTTCACACGAATTTATGACAACATTGCTGTTAATGCTGATTCTTGGCGTCAGAATAACCAAGATAAGTCTACAGAAACAGTTGATCATGAAAAGAAAGGTCATAAAATTCGGGTCAAAACTCTTAAGAGCAAACATTTATCTGCTGATGGAAATTTTCATAGGTTGACAGCAGAAAATAAAACTATTAACACCCGTCCTAAAAAGGAGGACCATAATGTGCAGAGCAATAAAGATACTGTCAGTCCTACTACTCGTCAAACTCAGCTCAGTCAGTTTGACGCAAGTTAGTAAGCATATTCCAACAGAGATAAAAATAAAAACAGTCTTCCATAAGAGAAATAACCCTGAGGTCGAAAAAGTACAAGGGAATTCAGCAAATAATAATTTTTGTCCTCAAAGATATAAGAGGCAATTTAACAGATCAAACATATTTTGAATGTAAGAATTTTGGAAAAACTAAAGAGTCTTACAGTAAATTTTTTCTGGAAGAAAACAAGGCCCATTTGATAGATATTATATGTCAAAAGAAAAAAGTAATAAAAAACAATGCTAACTTGATTCATAAAAATAACCAACAATGATCACAATAGAGGGAAATGGCAATGTTTTTTATAAACAGAATGAATTCCCCAAATTTTCACTTCACATCGCCAGAGTGACTTTCCTCAGCGGAAGCTTAAGATGTTTTATAAGCAGGGTAATAAGAATAATAATCGTCTATTGAATGGTACTGCTTATTCTAATTTTGATGTCGAGATAGCATCTCGTTGTGTTAAGTGTAAAAGTTTTTATTACAGAATACAGCAGGGACGACCTCCAGTTATTGTCAGGTTGTTCCTAAGCATCCCATGTTGAGTACCAGTGATGATGAAGAGTTGATGGTGTCGTGAAGAAACCAGAGGTTCACAGCCACAGAGTTGGGTAATCGTGTGATTGAATTTTCCGTTTTACCCTAATTAAATCGGCAACAAGTGATTAAAAGTGGACAATATTTTCATTTGTATTTATTCATCACACCGAAAGCTTTACGGTAAAACTCAGCGCTCCCCATGATTACGGTAGCTGTCAAGAAAGTGGGTCGCCCTTCGCGCTCAGTGTGTATCCTGTTAAGCAAGACGGAACCTGTCGCCGTGCTAACTACGCAAGGGATAATGTTTAGCTTCGTTGGCGTGATGACATGTTTACAAGTCCGCGAGATTTTTTTTTTCTTTTCTGTTTAAGTTTTATTTAGAACAGTAAATATTATTGTATTGTATCGCAAAAAGAGGAAGTGACAC